>CM055759.1:5508684-6108684 GCA_029465975.1 Dallia pectoralis
ATGAAGGGTTCAGGGCTGGCGTTAATTAGTGGACATTTTGCTTGTTCAATGACATTTCTACGTTAATTAGGTAAAACTGTATTTGCAAATGGACTGTCTCGACTTCCTAGGCCCGGCAGTGACTATGGCCCTAACGGTTACTGTGGCCATACGTTGAGTATCAACAGATTGTGTGTTTGATGGTAGACGATCCTGTCCGAATTCTGCGGTTGCTAATTGATCCTAACGAGGGGTGTCCCTACAGGCCAGCACCACGGTGGAGGTGGACGTGGAGAAGGCGGAAAATCTCCAGGTCCACCGAGACGACTTCCTGGCCTCGTTGGACAACGACATCAAACCAGTGTGTAGAACCCCCCACAGACACCTCCACCAATGCCTAATGAAAGCATTTCTACATATGCCTCCCCCACACCTCCACCAATGCCTACATATCCAGCATTCCATTCAAATGGTTTCCACATACACACGGGGGTTCATCGCTCTGAGATTCAGTGCTCAGACCAGGGGATGCTTTGACCCCTTGGATTGGGTAAATCAGGCATCTGACCCTCCTGTATTCCGCCCTTATCCTGCTCTCTCGCTCTCTCTCTTTCTCTCTCTCTCACCCTCTCTCACCCGGCCAGGCCTTCGGTACCAACTCAGAGGACTACGCCAGCTACATCATGAACGGCATCATCAAGTGGGGCGACCCGGTGACGGCTGTGCTGGATGACGGGGAGCTCCTGGTGCAGCAGACTAAAAACAGTGATCGCACACCGCTGGTGTCCGTGTTACTGGAGGGTAAGGACAGCACGCACACAATAGAATGCACGCACACAATAGACAGCACACACACAATAGACTGCACGCACAGTATATACAACCCGCACTCAATAGACTGCACGCGCACTGTAGACTGCACGCGCACTGTAGACTGCACTGTAGACTGCACGCGCACTGTAGACTGCACGCGCACTGTAGACTGCACGCGCACTGTAGACTGCACGCGCACTGTAGACTGCACGCGCACTATAGACTGCACGCGCACTATAAACTGCACGCGCACTGTAGACTGCACGCGCACTATAGACTGCACGCGCACTACGGGCGACCCGCGCACTTCAGACAGCATGCACAGTATATACAGCACGCACACTATATACAGCATGCACAGTATATACAGCATGCACACTATATACAGCATGCACAGTATATACAGCATGCACAGTATATACAGCATGCACAGTATATACAGCATGCACAGTATATACAGCATGCACACTATATACAGCATGCACAGTATATACAGCATGCACAGTATATACAGCATGCACACTATATACAGCATGCACAGTATATACAGCATGCACACTATATACAGCATGCACAGTATATACAGCATGCACAGTATATACAGCATGCACACTATATACAGCATGCACAGTATATACAGCATGCACAGTATATACACTGCCATACAGAGTGTAAATGGACGATTTACACAATGTTTCCATTTGTTTTTGCTGTGTTCTGCGTCTTGAATCGAGAGAGTTGTGTTTCTATTGCTCACTACATGCAGATAGGTTAAATGAACAGGTTACATGAACAGGTCCATCTGCCAGTAACAGCCAGTCCATTCTTGTCACGGCTTTGAAGAGCATAGAGGCTCACATTGACCAACAGAGTCACAAAGGACCGATACATTTAAGCAGTGAGCCTCGTGCTGACGTCCATATTGCTTTCATTTACCGCTTACTAACGCCTGTAAACCAGAAAAAAGTGATGGCACTCCGGTGTGATTCTACATCTCAAAGCATAACTGACGTAAAATAACACTTGTGTGGATACTTTTTTTAACCATGTTGTCATTCATATGTCCTTGAATTGAACATATAAATTGTCGGTTTTCTATTTAGCCTTCGGTGACCCCTGTCTTTCTGTGCCCTCTAGGCCCCCCCAACAGTGGGAAGACGGCTCTGGCTGCTAAGATCTCAGAGGAATCCCAGTTCCCCTTCATAAAGATCTGCTCACCTGACAAGATGATTGGTCATTCTGAGATTGCTAAGTGCCAGGCCATCAAGAAGGTGAATATGTACACAGCCGCACACACACACACACACGCACACAGGCACAAAGACACACACACAGACACACACACAGACACACACACAGACACACACACAGACACACACACACACAGACACACACACAGACACACACACAGACACACACACAGACACACACACAGACACACACACAGACACACACACAGACACACACACAGACACACACACAGACACACACACAGACACACACACAGACACACACACAGACACACACACAGACACACACACACACAGACACATACACACACAGACACATACACACACAGACACATACACACACAGACACATACACACACAGACACATACACACACAGACACATACACACACAGACACATACACACACAGACACATACACACACAGACACATACACACACAGACACATACACACACAGACACATACACACACAGACACATACACACACAGACACATACACACACAGACACATACACACACAGACACAGACACACACACACACAGACACACACACACACACACACACACACACACACACACACACACAGACACACACACACACACACACAGACACAGACACACACACACACACACACACACACACACACACACACACACACACACACACACACACACACACACACACACACACAGACACACACACAGACACAGACACACAGACACAGACACACACACAGACCTCTGTCAGTGCCCGTGTCAGTACTTGTGTCAGTACTTGTGCCAGTACCTCTGTCAGTACCTTGGGCGTGACCTTTCTTCATTCTTCCATCCTACCAGATCTTTGAAGACGCCTATAAGTCTCAGCTGAGCTGTGTGGTGGTGGATGATATAGAGCGCTTGCTGGGTAAGGTCCTGTTTATTCTGGTTACATGGAAACAATTCCCGTCAAAATGGTTAACGGGAATTGTTCACAACATAAATGTTCTCCATATTACTCGATACCTCGACCCGGTGTGTCGTCGGTTACATAAATATCAAGTACCTCATCCTTTCTCTGAAGAAAAAAAACAACAGAAATCGATGTGTGAACTGTCGCAACAACGCGATGAGCTATTTACATGCAGGTAACACACACACGGAGACAAAAGGGTTTCGGTAAATGTGTTCTGGAATAGTCTGCATGGACTAGTGGGATTAGCGTGATGCGTTAGAATTGAGTCTGGTCTGGAGGCGACAGGGTGTCCTACCCAAACTAGAGTGGTGCAGTTAATAATGTTGACTCTGACACTATAACATATACATTATTTAAGAGTTAAGAGAGTGAGAGAACTACTTGAGTAAAAGTCCCACAGAACCATACAAGAACTAATTACCTCTCAGAGGTATCTTGTTACACACACACACACACACACACACACACTTACACACACACACACACACACACACACAAACATTGACCTCTTCAAAATTTTAGCCGTCCTCAGAGGGAGCAACATCTCTTCGCTCCTCGCCTCGGGTCCGATTTCGAGATTCCTCTACTGCAGGTCCCCAGGACAGCTCTCACACAACCGACTAATTTAGACGGTGCCATATCTTATGTGTACACTGTGGATAATGATTTGTCATCCACACTGCTCCATCCATCTCCCGCAGCCTTCTACTGACCTCTCGATGACTTGTGATGATTATAGGTTTCTGCGGAGTGCAACTAAGATGTTGGGATTAAACGAGCGTAGCTCCTGATTAAGCCGCACGGAGAAAACAAAACAGATTAAAGATAATGGGGAGTTTCAGAGTTGTGCAACCTCACATGCGATGGGCATGAGAAAACTGGTCGGGGTTTTGGTTTTAAACATCCGCTACAAATTGAAGGTGTTTTTGAAAGTGTTCACGGCAATTCTGCGTTGTCCAAGGCACATTTTCGGTGACAGGGAACATATATAAAATACACGCACGCACACACGCACGCACACACGCACACGCACACGCACACACACACAGTTGATTCAGTTAAAGTATTGCCCCATCGGTTCCATTGTAAACTGATAATGGCTTAGTGCTACAGAACGGGCCTTAATGCTACAGAACGGGCCTTAGTGCTACAGAACAGGCCTTAGTGCTACAGAACGGGCCTTAGTGCTACAGAACGGGTCTTAGTGCTACAGAACGGGCCTTAATGCTACAGAACGGGTCTTAATGCTACAGAACCGGCCTTAGTGCTACAGAACGGGCCTTAATGCTACAGAACCGGCCTTAGTGCTACAGAACCGTCCTTAGTGCTACAGAACGGGCCTTAATACTACAGAACGGGCCTTAATACTACAGAACGGGCCTTAATACTACAGAACGGGCCTTAATACTACAGAACGGGCCTTAATACTACAGTATACTACTTGTGAGCATTATGCATTAACACCTTATACAACCATGTTTTTTCCATTACATGTTCCTACCAGGCATCATTTGTATGTTCGCCTCTCTCACTAATTTGTTCTGACTCTCTTTGTGTTTTCAGACTACGTCCCAATTGGACCACGTTTCTCAAACCTGGTACTTCAAGCACTGCTGGTCCTCCTCAAGAAACCCCCACCCAAGGTCCGTATTATCGGGGTTACTGAAAGTGTGTGTGTGTGTGTGTTTCTTATTTATTTTTTCTGTTCTTCATGCTATTTTAGCAGAAAGATGGCAGCAGATCTTACTGACGCCTCACGGCCATACACAGGCCATACACAGGCCATACACAGGCCATACACAGGCCATACACAGGCCATACACAGGCCATACACAGGTCACTCCTTTTTGAGGAATCGTTTTAGTCCCGGCAGGTTGTTGTTTGTCGTGTTATGGATGAGTGCTGAGCTGATTTCTCTGGATATCATTATAAATATACCCCGTATGGCAGGTGTGTGCGCGTGTGTGCGTGTGCGCGTGTGTGCGTGTGTGCGTGTGTGCGTGTGTGCGTGTGCGTGTGTGCGTGTGCGTGCGTGCGTGTGTGTGTGTGTGTGCGTGCGTGCGTGCGTGCATGCGTGTGTGTGTGTGGTAGGGTGTATCAGTCTGTAATCCTGGCAGACTGTTGTCAGCTGTTGTGCTGTCTGTGAATGGGAGCTGATCTGTGTTCCCCTGGCTGTGTGTGTGTCCAGTATGTAGCAGCATGGATGTGTTGGTAATAATGTATTGGTCCAGGGAGGCTCTTGTGCCGGCTGTGAATGGGAGCCGGGCCTGTTTCTTCGCCATTGTAAAGTTCCGTGCCCAGCGGGGTGCCGGGATGGGGGAGGCCTGCCTTTCTGGCGGTGGTGGTCGTGGGGGTGGTGGGGGAGGAGAATGGGCTCTCTGAGAGCCTAGGGGACCTGGCACCGGTGCCGCCTGTGTGGCACCTCATCAGCATGCACGGGCACACCCCCTCCTCTCCATAGGGGGGCAGCCGACCCATAATCCCTCTCTCCTATCCTCTGGCCCCAGCAGACAAAACGGGGCCTGGGGCTAGGTACCAGACAGGCCCGGGGACTTAAAGTACCCCAGCCCTTTAAGAGGTATTGAGAGCAGAGGTCTACATTTTTGTGCTGTATCCGGTCCCCCATGAATCACACTGTTGTATTAAGGGTTGTGTAGACCAGGATGTCCTGTCTGTCGCCACCCCGCTCTCGACCTAACCCTAACCCTAACCCTAACCATGTTTCTATGTTTCGTTATATGTCCTATCCTAATACCCCGCCCTCACACCCAACCCCGCCCCCACACCCAACCCCGCCCCCACACCCAACCCCGCCCTCACACCCAACCCGCCCCCTTGCAGGGCCGTAAGCTGCTCATCATCGGCACCACCAGCAGGAAGGACGTGCTGCAGGAGATGGAGATGCTGGACGCCTTCAGTACCACCATCCACATCCCCAACATCTCCAGAGGAGACCAGCTGGTCGAAGCCCTGGAGGTAGGTCTGCACACGCACCCTAGATGTAGGCAGACACACTTAGTCACACAGCATGGGCATAGCCCTACACACACACACACACACACACACACACACAGAGCCTGGACGTAGCCCTACACACACACACACACACACAGAGCATAGACGTAGCCTGACACACACACACACACACACACACACACACAGAGCCTGGACGTAGCCCTACACACACACACACACACACAGAGCCTGGACGTAGCCCTACACACACACACACACACACCCACACACACAGAGCCTGGACGTAGCCCTACACACACACACACACACACACAAACCCCAGATGTAGTTCTGCACACACATGGGTGTCCTCCAGTTTAATAAAGGTACATGTGTCGCGTGAGATTTCCAACTACGTTTGTGTCTATCGTAGATGCTGGGTAGTTTCCAGGAGAAGGAGCGGGCAGCCATTGCCAAGGCAGTGAAGGGCCAGTCGGTGGGGATTGGCATCAAGAAGCTGACCATGCTCATCGAGATGGCTGTGCAGGTGAGCGACGCAAACACCTGGTATCAATACCAGTTTCTGCACAATAAGAGCCGACCCAATACAAACCTCGTCTTCGCCCCACTTAGCCGGCCGGGCTGGAACAAATCGTACACAAATTCCTCATCTCTCTCAGACATCCACACATGGATTCTCAGTCTGGTTTCATTCAAAACAAAACAAGATTAATTATTGTTTTTAATTGAAGCCAGTCTCAGATCCAGCGATGATTTGTGTGCCGAGCCTGGAGATGCGCTGCTGCTGTTGTTTTTCGGGGCTGTTCTCTGCACACTACAGGTGTTGTTTGTTGGTGTGCTCTGAACAGTGAAGGGAGGTCTCACGCAAGACCACATTGCACCCTGGAATGAGCTTATCTGGGGTTACCGGGGTTGTTGTGATCTCAAGTCTAACACAGAAACGACCAATAGAGGGGTGCATGTCAAGAACTAGGATATAAAACCCTGGGATAACGTTACTTAGCGACCACTTTTCAACCCACGGTTATGTTGTGGTAGAAACACATGTAGAACCCGGTGCCTATAGCATTTCAACGTCAACTGACCGTGTGGTCGTTTAACGCGCTTGGGTTTTTCGTGTTGGTAACATTAACTATACGAGAAATGTCCGTGGCAATGTCTTTACGCACAGATGTCTCCGAAACAATGTTTACGTGAACTTGGGAGTCGCGCGGTGCTTATATCCTGTGGCGTGTTCCTAACACGACTCCAGAAGACGCGCCGTTCATCAGGCAGATGAAGACGGTTTTCATTAACGTGCGGTGACAGTGCCCTGACGAGCAGGACGCTCCTTTCCAAGAAATCGCGAGGGTCTTTTTCCAAGTGACACGATGATAGATCTGTGTTGCCTAGTACAAATGACATCTCATCAATCATCTTGTCATCAGCTTTCCCGTTCTGTTTTTGCCAGCTGTCACTGCGTACTCGTCAAGACCGGGAGACACGTTTGCTGCTCTAAAGTTTTTGGTGACAAAATGCAATTGAAATAATCTAACTTTAGAAACGTGCGTTCTTCACTTTGAGTGCACGTGCTGTTTGTTCTATGACCGTGGTGGAATTCTGTCTCGGCTTGTGGTCGTCTTCTGTCATGGTCCACGGTCGTCTTCTGACTTTCGACCGTGGTTGTCATCATCTCGCACACATCTCGTTCCTGCCAATAGGAGTATGAACAAGTGTCTGCCGAGACATGCTGCTCCCAGACGCCGTGCTATGTCGTCGTGACATACACGTACACACGTGCACACGCGCGCTCGTCTACACGCTACTATCTTGAAGCCTGATTTTATTCTTCTTCCTGTCAGTCCAACCTTGTCTCAGGGCTTTTACTGTTGCTTAGTATACAGTAACCTGTGATGGGTTATATTTGCAACCATTGCAAGGTCGAAGGTCAGGGGGTGTTTTTTCCCCACTTGTTATCCTCAACCAAAATTCTCTTCCCAAGAGCCTCAGTGTTTACCTGTAAATTGGTTTACCACAGCCACTAGCGGCCAATCTGAACCCCAATCCAATGTAGCATATGTATTCAGCTATGAAAGGGTTACTTATGCCATCTTGTGTTCTGAGCTAATGTGTGTGTGGGTGTGTGTCTTCCAGATGGATCCGGAATACAGAGTTAGTAAGTTCCTGACCCTGCTGAGAGAACAGGGAGCGTAAGTGGTGCACTTATCTGTTCTCCTACCTCCTTACCACCTATTGTACTTCTCCTCTTGTTGATGTTGTGGTTGAGTTCTTCACTCTTGGCTATCTCCTTGTCTCCTTAACTCCTGGCTGTCTCCTTGTGTCCTTAACTCCTAGCTGTCTCCTTAACTCCTCGCTGTCTCATTGCGCCCTACAGGTTGTGTTTTGACAAGAAGCACATGCCGTTCTAAGGTCATGGGGGAGCTGCAGTGGTTGCCTTCTACAGTAAGTGCTTGAGCAATAAATGCTGAGTGGATTTTGAGCAGTGAAGTCTTGAGACGTGTTATATAGTTCCGCTTACACAACACGCGCAACCTGGCTGTAGCTCTCACCTCTGTCTTGTCTCTCATCTGTCTTTCACCCTCAGCGGCTCAGGACCAGAAGTCTGGGTGCAACTAGCAATGAGAGCGCGGAGGAATTTGATCTCTTAGCCTTATCTGTCCATCCCCACACACTCCGTGTGATCGCTGTACAGCATGTTTCCACGGCACCCTGGTGTTTCCACGGCACCCTGGTGTTTCCACGGCACCCTGGTGTTTCCACGGCACCCTGGTGTTTCCATGGCACCCTGGTGTTTCCATGGCACCCTGATGTTTCCATGGCACCCTGATGTTTCCATGGCACCCTGATGTTTCCATGGCACCCTGATGTTTCCATGGCACCCTGATGTTTCCATGGCAACCTGATGTTTGCATGGCACTAACAGGCCTTCTCCTCCTCCCCGTCAACACTAGTTTTCTGTGTGTGTGTGGGTGTGTGTGTGTGTGTGGGTGTGTGTGTGTGTGTGTGTGTGTGGGTGTGTGGGTATATTCAGTGAGAACAACGCACCGTTCTACGAACATTTATTATTTCTTAACACAAACTGCTGTGATTCAAATGGCACTGTCATTCCCTGTTCACTACTCCGGTCCGAAGGAATAGGGTGACATTGAGACGCACCTGTAGTGCTGTGATCCGGGAATTTTCTATATAGAGAGCTAAACTAAGGTGGGTGTATGTTTATCATCTGGCGGTGTGAGATGGGAACATTGTATGCCCAGGCAAGTACCTGTTGTGGTTACTGTTAGGTGCCTTGATGTTAAATCATTCCAGGAAGTGATGGACAACTTACCTTTGCATTATGATGATTCATGTTTCCTGTCTCTTAGTTTTACAGATAATTGTTATTAATAAATGATCATTTCACTAATATTGATTGGATAGTTACCGGGAAATACTCTTACATTTTCAAGTTGAGACCGTTTAAACTGCTCCTTGTGTACCAACACGCACATACTTCCACACACACACACACACACACACACACTTCCACGCACGCGGCCGAACGTGACTTCAGGTGTTACTATTGAAATGTATTCTGTATCACGCTGTTGCCTTTAGAGAGACTCCGTCATAATGGTCGGTGTGGAGGAAGAATAAGTGGGGAGGTTTTAAGCACAATGAAGTTTGCCTGTGTGGTCAGTGGTGTCCTTTCCTAGCATGTCTGCGGTGTGTTTGAGCTGCCAATCAGCCCTGTAGCAAAAGAGAAACGACCTCTAGTGCCAGCAGATGTCTCCCTTAGCTCGTGCACTACATTAGAGGCATGGTTCTCCTGCTGCACAACTGTCCCATGACTGTCTGCCTCACCTCTGACCTATCTCTGACCCCTAGTTCTAATATACCATAATCTGACCCCTAGTTCTAATATACTATAATCTGACCCGTTGTGTAACGTATAGAAACCGCACGTGTAACGTATAGAGACCGCACGTGTAACAAATACAGATCGCACGTGTAACAAATACAGATCGCTTGTGTAACGTATACAGACCGCACGTGTAACGTATACAGACCGCACGTGTAACGTTTACAGACCGCACGTGTAACGTTTACAGACCGCACGTGTAACGTTTACAGACCGCACGTGTAACGTATGCAGACCGCACGTGTAACGTATGCAGACCGCACGTGTAACGTATGCAGACCGCACGTGTAACGTATGCAGACCGCACGTGTAACGTATGCAGACCGCACGTGTAACGTATGCAGACCGCACGTGTAACGTATGCAGACCGCACGTGTAACGTATGCAGACCGCACGTGTAACGTATGCAGACCGCACGTGTAACGTATGCAGACCGCACGTGTAACGTATGCAGACCGCACGTGTAACGTATGCAGACCGCACGTGTAACGTATGCAGACCGCACGTGTAACGTATGCAGACCAGATGTGTAAATTGTTTTGCAGTAACCGATAGTTTGTCTGAAAATCTGTTTGTATTGAATGCTGTAGGACATTTCTTTATGACAAGTTGCATTTGTCTAAATGCATTAAAAGTTGCCACACGAAACATACATGTACATAACTCTTCTGGATGTATGCATTGTATTGTTGATTCGTTCTTCAGATGGATTGGTCATTTACTTGTCATATAACTGTATTATCAGGAGAAAAGGAACCTGGTCAAGATAAAATGCAGAAATGTTCAATATGCGAATAGCCTTGTGCAGATGGGGGAATGATTGTTCTATTTATTAAGCATTAATAACTGCCCATCACAGTTAGGATGGTTCAGTAGAATTATGTGCTATGTATTAAGACATGATTTGGCAACCAATGTTTCATCACCAACTCACTGATTACAGACTCACAGGTGGACATGAAGCAGAAGCCAGAGACAGTCATTTGTTCGTCAAATATATAATCTTAGTTCAGTCATACAGATATATACATCGTATAATAAATAATATTTATAAAAACATAACATTTTAGATTATAAAATAAAAGGAAAATTAATAACTTTAAACCTTTGTACAAAACTTTGGATATAGCGCGTGAAAGCAACGGTGGAACTCCACGCGGGGGGACGGGCAGGTGGGGGGCTTTTTAGATGGTGACACCGATGTGTGTTTGCTTTATCACAGCGAGTAGTCTACACTATCTGGGTAAGTTGTATTTATGTTGTTAAATATAATAAGCAGAGGGCATGTATGGCTGTCTGAACATGTAGTGTGGAAACCTGGCAGTTGGTTTCACTGTCGAGAAGCCACCTGTCACCCGCAGTCAGTGCAAACTCAATCCAATCAATTAACCTGTTTTAATCAATTAATCTGTTTCAATAGGCCCACATACCCCTCAGCACTCCTCTGCACAATTTGTTCCCCACAGAGCCTCAAATCTCTTAATCTGCTGCTACAATATCGTTTCTGTTGTCGAGTTATTTCACCACAGTGGCAATTAAGGGCAGGCGAGATGAGAGAGGATGCTGACGACTGTAATTACACTGCCTTTCTAGTCCTTACATGTCACCGGAGAGAGTAGGGGTTTCTCAGCTGAGACACGGACCTGACATCCGGTGGACCTAACTTAATGGACTCGTAGGTAAATGCTTATTGTCGTAGACTCAGTTTTGTGTAACTGCAGTTAGATTAATAATGAGTTAATTTATTAGAATTGGGCAATTGCTAACTGACGAATGTGATGTTACTCTAATGACCCAAAACCCTCGACCAGTTTTTGACGAGAATGTCTGTATGACCTTTCGTTTAAACCTCTTCAAATACTTCAAAACAGGCTATTGTTGCATCCTCTGTGGAAATTCCAGCAAAATGTCTCCAAACCATCTCTATGCATACGAATGTTAGAACGTAACTGGTTCAGAGAAGAATACCGCATTTGCTCTCATAAACAACAATAGCCAATGTTTCCCCTTCCGAGCACAGTTCTTGTACTGCTGAATAGTGCATGTGCAAAAATGTTCATTACTGGATATGGGCGTGTTTGTCTTTTGTGCACATGCCCCTTCCTGCATACTCCCTCCATTCTCGACCGATTGCTAATATTTCAGAAATGTGGGGCTATAAAATCAGGCTCTAGCATATATTCCCAAGCATCTCAGCTAGGCCGCTGCTGCAGTTCAGAATCGGTACATTGTGCAGGGATTCGGGAGAATATTTCCTCCTCAGTAGTTGAGCAGGGAGTCCCGGTAACAGCCCGCCAGGAATGGTTCAGTAGTTAAAGTGGTGGGTCCCTGGGCTGTTGTCGTGTGTTCAATACTTTAATAGGCCCGACATTTGACATTAGCGAGCTGCTTTTGTTCTCTCTAATGGGCCAATCTGGTTCTGCACTGCTTGAATCAGCTGTTTGTCGGGATAGATGTCTGTTTCGATAACGATGGTCTGGAAAGTCACCGGGAACACAGCCATGTGTAGGAAATAAATAAAAAAGGAGCCGTAGCCAAAAGCTGCAGGAATGGAAAAAGTTCAAACCAATTGAGCGTGTTCCAACAACAATCGGTCCTCCACTTATGGAAGATGCTGGTCTTGAATAAAGATACGGGGGACCTGGCATTTTTATTACAAAGTTCGTAGAAGTATAGAGTTCCAGTAAAAAAGTGTCCTGTATCCCCGTCCGTGTTTGTGGCTCTGTCGGTTACTATGTCTGTGTGTATGCGATAACAGTGGTGTGTGAGTGTGTCCACATTTCCGTCAAGCGGGCGCGCCGGCTCTCATTTGCAAGTGTGAACATCGTAGACGCGAACACACTCCTGGCAGCTGACGTAGCAGCACCAGTGGAAGATACAGTGGCACTTCTCCTTGCGCTTCTCAGTCCGGGTGTTGTGGCCCCTGCCGCAGCAGAGCAGGTCGCACCCCTCGATGCCGTGCGAGGACACGTTGCAGGCGCGGTCGCGCGTCCCGAACGAGCCTGTCTCCTGGTTGGGCTCGCAGAAGTTCGGCGAGCCCTCGTAGTACACCAGGTCGCGCTCTGTGGGGTGCTTGAAGAAGGCGTACCTGGCCCGCAGCGTCTCGACCCAGCCGCGGGACTCCCGGTGCTTCTCCACCACCATCTCCGAGGCGCTGTCGTACTTGTCCTTCAGGTAGTCGCCCAGCATGCGGAAGTCGGGCTGCGCCCACCAGCATGTTTTCACCTCGCAGCTGCCAGACAAGCCATGGCATTTGCAGCGCAGGTGCATGTGGTCCAGGATAGTCTGAGAAAATGCAGGAGCACGATAAGAAAATGTCAGAGGGAAACAAAGAATAATTTGTTGCATACCACTTCAAATGGTGTCTCGTTGATATTCAAATTCATGCCTGTCTGTTCAACCTGGCTATCCGTTTGTTTAGTCTAGAGTGTGACGTGTTTTGTCTGTGGCCTGCCGTGTTTATTCTTCCACGCGACGCATTCTCACCAATTACCTGACTAATGAGCCCCGAGCCACAGGTTGAGCAGAACAGGCACACTGGCTGACTCCGCAGGTGAAGTTCAGGCAGCTGTGAAACAGAGGGAGGCCTGTGCTGCGTGTGAAGCAGCGAATTCCCTCTAAAGGCACCGCTTTGCACCGCCACCAAGCCACTCTGCCTTTGTTTAGGTTCGTTTTGCTTTCGTCCCGCGGCTATATTTAGCAGTAGTATTCCCCCAGCTGCGGCAGATGGCAGGTGTTTGTTGCACCTTTGGGGCGGGAGGGGGGAGGTGAACAGTCGAAGGGTTTCTAGGGTCTGACATCATGTCCCGGACTCGTCAAGCCCCTGGCATCTCCCAGGGGCCCTCGGGGGGCAACAATGGAGCGTGAGAGGGCCAGGTGGGCCGACTGGGTTCCTGACAGGGCTGCAGACCATATTGCCGCTCCTGTGGTCTCGCTGCTCTTGTCTAGTCAGATCAAAGGGCTGCGGTGTGGTCTCTCCAAATGCCCTTTGGCGTGCTGGTGTGGAGCAGCTCGCCAGATATTGAACTGAGCAATGGCAGCAGTGAGTGACGGTTTCAGGCCGTGCTGATTCTTCTCTCTTCCCCCTCAACAAACCCGGGTTATTTGTCTGTCAGGGAATTTCATTTGGGACGCGAGGATCGAAAGGCGTTGCCATTTTTTTTAAACATTAGATAATTATCCGTTCAATCAGGATGAAGTGCTACTTTCCAGGCGGAAATTCACCGCAATGCTGACTGAACTTCAGTCAAACAACGAAATCCTTCCTGTCAAAGAATTTGCCAGCTCGTACCGTAATGTTTACTGTAGGTAATTCGGTCCGATTGCAAAACAAGCAGATCTTTGTTCATTGTCTTTTTTATCACCTGTGCTCTCTACCTTTCTTTAGCTACTGGGCTGGGTGTGTTCAGGGTTTTCCCGTGTCATTATCTAGTGATATATGGTATCTGTACCTGAGTGGGGATTAGGATTGTCCTCTGAATCCCGCCTGTTTGTGTTGTAAACACTTATGTACAGCATGTGTGTGAAACACTAACGCGCAGGGCTGTTGCCAACTGCCGTGACACAATTGTGCCACACTAAAGGAGGCAATGCCACCACACAAAATTATATTTTTCAGTAATGGCTTTACCGTGCGTCCTGCCTCGTTGTTGTGCCGGTTCATGGCGGAGCGCGCGTCAGGCCGGTTCTCTCGGGCGTCTGCGAACTCCCTGGACACCAACACGCCGAACTCGGCGTCCTCGCTGCAGCCGCCCCACTTCCAGCCCTCTCCCGGCGGGCCCTTATGGTGAGAGTCGCAGCCGCACATGGTGGACGTGCCCTCGGCGCAGGAACGCGTCACGGCAAACGCCACGCCGGCGGAGGCGATGGCGTGGACAAACGCGGACTCTCTGGTCGCTGAGGGAGAAAGACAAAGACTGTGAATCAAATCAAGCGTTTTTGTTTGCGCCATCTTAACCAAACTGTTTCTACAATCATCTGTGCCGCTGCTAGCTTCCATGAAGCAGGGATGAGGAGAATGAACACCCAGGGGCATTAACCTTTGAACACAGCTTTTTGTACCTTTAAGCAGGTACTCATACCTTGAAATCATAGCAATAAATACCTGCTTGACACAGTTTTTCCTCATAGGAAAGTTGTTACGTGAAGTCGTTGCAATATTGGATTCTGATCAGTGTCGAAAACACGGGGAGATATGTTTCTCATCAGCGCTCATCAACGCAGCGTCTTTTCAGTGTAAGTGTAGATCGTTGTGTACAGATTCCGGAAGGCTTTGTGGAGACGTCTACCGGGGACGTGTCCCTTGGATGTGACATCATCTCACTGTGGCTGGTGTCACCCGGGCCTAATGCTTGGTTACCTTCCGTCATCCCCGATAGTGTTTCAGGAATGTCGTCCCCCCTCTCATCATCCTCCTGTCTCTGGGTAAAAACTGAGCCGTGTGTCTGCTCTGCTCCGCTGTGTGTGTTTGTCCCGGGAGATGGAGTTACGCCTCCTTTGAACGCCACAGCTTATTATGTAATCGGACACCATTGTTTCACAATCGCAGCACACTTACTGGGGGGGGCTCAATAAGTTCTATGCTGCACCACTGCACACACGCACACACACACACACACACACACACACAAGCATCCATGGTGATCTTGCTGAGCCCCTCCAAATCTGACTGCAGTACGTAGTGTTCCCTAACACACACCTGCAAGGAAGTTAGTTACTCCGCGGAGTCCATCTGGAGTCCTTGTGTTGTTCATTTACCATAGAGCCAGAGCCACATACGTGAGAAAGTTGTTAGTAGTTTGGATTGCTTGAGGGACACCCAATGCGCTCGTGTAGCGCTAACAACCGTTCCAGATCTTTCCAGATTTCTAGCACTTTGTTTAGGTGAAGCCTTTATGTTAGCGACGTAATGGGGTCATAGTTCATTTTCGGGTGAGAGGTCATAATGGCTGCTCTGAGGTGCTATCCTGGGAAGTAGAAAGTCAGCAGTAACTACATTTCCGGTACCACAAAAACATCACCCCTGTTGTCTTCATGAAAACGTACCACACAATATCATCCTGTCAGCTAACTGAGTAAAACCCCAATTACATACACGTACAAAATAAACAACAAAACAAACAATAAGACAACATAAGATCACCCAAGATCATTCTAGGTGAAATAGTTAGTAAAGCTGCATTTCCCTGTGAAAACCTCTGAGTGTGTACTGCATTAGATCACACACACACACCTCTGGTTGGGAGGGGAGTTTGAGTCCCAGCAAGCCCTGGCAAACCCTGCTGGGCTCTACAACAGGGGCCTGTGAGCTGTGGGCCCCTGGAGCTCCGGCTTTCAGCCAATGCTAGCGCTGCTCCTGCTACCTGCTGGGCCCATCAATCCCCCTTTGTTTCCCTTGTGTCACACTGTATTACCCACACAAAGGCTCCGGCGACTCACGCCCCCGCAGCCCTGCTCTGCCCAGAGCTGGCATTCCCGAACCCCCCCCTTACCCCCTCCCTCTGCCGCAACGCAGAATCCCCATCTTCTACATACACCACTGTCGCTAAGCACCCCTCAAAATCAGATCGTCCCTCCCAGAAGCCACCGCAGTGGACCGGTGTCGCCACCCTGGTTCGGTCCCCTGTCAATGCCTCGTCCATCACCCCCAACTTGGGGTGCCCCTGGCCCGGCTCCCCCTGCCTGCCTTCTCCCGCCTCGCCCCGGCGTGCCGGCCCGGGGTATGTGGGTAGATTCCCTTTCAGCCCGTTTCGGTGACAGAGTCAAAAGGGCGTGTGAATAGGGCGTCCGTGGGAGCCTGGCCGTTTGAGGAGTCCGCTGGTCCTGACGCCCAGTGGGGGGTTCAGCTGAGCCCCCCAGAACCTTTCTATTCCCTGTAATCTCATTTGGCCTCTCCTGTCCCTGTTTTTTATTTATCTTTTATTGGGCAGAGCGAGGGAGTTTCACGCTAGCCGTTCCTGCCCAGATCCCTTCACCTCTGACCCGCGGGCTAATTCATTTCCAATCGGCATCCTCACTCCGCAACACGCGAAAGTCTTTATCATCGGGGATTTGAAGGTCTACCCCGAGCACCCTGGGTTCTTTATTCGTTGTGCGTTCCGTGTTATTGTATCAGATTGGTTAAAGTCCCCTGGTCAGTGCTAAGACTGCCGGCGATTAGTATTCAGTGATAGATGATCTCCGACGTCAACTTGAACTCGCGCGAGCGGTTTGCGAGCGTTTCACACAACACTGTCTTGCGTGTCAGAAAACATCGATGAGATTGGGATCCTCGGAAGACACAGAGTCAGGAGAGAGATGTGACGGATGGATGTGTAATACTCTTGTCAGTGCTCATATCCACCCATTGTTTCTCAGTGCATTTAAGAAAAGGTGTCTATTAGAATAATAACCTTGAACGTCATCTGGCTGTGGAGTGGGGATTTTTCCGCCGGGTTGCTGGAGTTTTCTCGTATTTGTTTACACCACCGTGTTTTCCGTTCTGTCATTGTCATTCATGGCCTTTCGTGTTTTTTTATCACTGCTACGAGAACGAGCAGTTCGATCACAGTCTCCGACTGAAGTCAGATGCTGTTAACTTTTACGGAGAATTCGACAGAAATTTGTTATTCATATCGATATATCTTTTTTAAATGCATTTTTATACAACCCTGACTGTACTTAGTATATTCTGAAGATAAATCCGTTACACGCCCGTTGAAAACCTCCTCAGAAAAGTAATCTTCTCCGGGGCAGTTTGAAATCAAACCCATTGTTTGAGGTAGAATGAAACCAAACAGCTACTGTAAAATCAAAGCAGTAATGTTTGAAACCTTAATAGACAATATAATTAAGATACTAATGTTTCATTTACTTTTTTAAGCTTTAGACAACCAATACTTTGTACTGCAATTTTGTCTCACTTTTCCCTAGAGGAATCGGTGGCATTCAAACGGACAGTCCTGTGTGGAATATGAAGCCTACCTTTGTCCAGCACGGGACCAAAGATGGCCCGGTTGTCCTTTATGGTGGTACAGTTCCAGCGGCGCCCCCGGAACTGGTGCTGGCACTCCTGGATGCCCAGCTTCATGCCCTCCGCCACGCTGGGCATGATCTCGATGTAGTTGCGGCAGAACCGCAGCTGCTTGGGCACCAGGCCAGGGATGGAGCCACACAGGATGGGTTGGGAGCCCAGCGACGAGTACTGCTGGCCCAGGGCAAGGGACCTGCGACACAGGGAGGGTGGAGATTGTGTCAGTACCCCTAAACAGGTCCATAGTCTCTGGAGGGAGGTGTGTGTGTCAGCACAGACAGGCCTAGTGGTACCCCTAAACAGTTCTATAGTCCCTGTAGGGGTGTGTGTCAGCACAGACAAGCCTAGTGGTACCCCTAAACAGTTCTATAGTCCCTGTAGGGCAGTGTGTCAGCACAGACAGGCCTAGTGGTACCCCTAAACAGTTCTATAGTCTATGTAGGGGTGTGTGTCAGCACAGACAGGCCTAGTGGTACCCCTAAACAGTTCTATAGTCCCTGTAGGGGAGTGTGTCAGCACAGACAGGCCTAGTGGTACCCTAAACAGTTCTATAGTCCCTGTAGGGGTGTGTGTCAGCACAGACAGGCCTAGTGGTACCCCTAAACAGTTCTATAGTCCCTGTAGGGGAGTGTGTCAGCACAGACAGGCCTAGTGGTACCCCTAAACAGTTCTATAGTCTATGTAGGGGTGTGTGTCAGCACAGTCAGGCCTAGTGGTACCCCTAAACAGTTCTATAGTCCCTGTAGGGAGTGTGTCAGCACAGACAGGCCTAGTGGTACCCCTAAACAGTTCTATAGTCTATGTAGGGGTGTGTGTCAGCACAGACAGGCCTAGTGGTACCCCTAAACAGTTCTATAGTCTATGTAGGGGAGTGTGTCAGCACAGACAGGCCTAGTGGTACCCCTAAACAGTTCTATAGTCCCTGTAGGGGAGTGTGTCAGCACAGACAGGCCTAGTGGTACCCCTAAACAGTTCTATAGTCCCTGTAGGGGTGTGTGTCAGCACAGACAGGCCTAGTGGTACCCCTAAACAGTTCTATAGTCTATGTAGGGGAGTGTGTCAGCACAGACAGGCCTAGTGGTACCCCTAAACAGTTCTATAGTCTATGTAGGGGTGTGTGTCAGCACAGACAGGCCTAGTGGTACCCCTAAACAGTTCTATAGTCTATGTAGGGGTGTGTGTCAGCACAGACAGGCCTAGTGGTACCCCTAAACAGTTCTATAGTCTATGTAGGGGTGTGTGTCAGCACAGACAGGCCTAGTGGTACCCCTAAACAGTTCTATAGTCTATGTAGGGGTGTGTGTCAGCACAGACAGGCCTAGTGGTACCCCTAAACAGTTCTATAGTCCCTGTAGGGCAGTGTGTCAGCACAGACAGGCCTAGTGGTACCCCTAAACAGTTCTATAGTCTATGTAGGGGTGTGTGTCAGCACAGACAGGCCTAGTGGTACCCTTAAACAGTTCTATAGTCCCTGTAGGGGAGTGTGTCAGCACAGACAGGCCTAGTGGTACCCCTAAACAGTTCTATAGTCCCTGTAGGGGTGTGTCAGCACAGACAGGCCTAGTGGTACCCCTAAACAGTTCTATAGTCCCTGTAGGGGAGTGTGTCAGCACAGACAGGCCTAGTGGTACCCCTAAACAGTTCTATAGTCTATGTAGGGGTGTGTGTCAGCACAGTCAGGCCTAGTGGTACCCCTAAACAGTTCTATAGTCCCTGTAGGGGAGTGTGTCAGCACAGACAGGCCTAGTGGTACCCCTAAACAGTTCTATAGTCTATGTAGGGGTGTGTGTCAGCACAGACAGGCCTAGTGGTACCCCTAAACAGTTCTATAGTCCCTGTAGGGGAGTGTGTCAGCACAGACAGGCCTAGTGGTACCCCTAAACAGTTCTATAGTCTATGTAGGGGAGTGTGTCAGCACAGACAGGCCTAGTGGTACCCCTAAACAGTTCTATAGTCTATGTAGGGGAGTGTGTCAGCACAGACAGGCCTAGTGGTACCCCTAAACAGTTCTATAGTCCCTGTAGGGGAGTGTGTCAGCACAGACAGGCCTAGTGGTACCCCTAAACAGTTCTATAGTCTATGTAGGGGTGTGTGTCAGCACAGACAGGCCTAGTGGTACCCCTAAACAGTTCTATAGTCCCTGTAGGTGTGTGTGTCAGCACAGACAGGCCTAGTGGTACCCCTAAACAGTTCTATAGTCCCTGTAGGTGTGTGTGTCAGCACAGACAGGCCTAGTGGTACCCCTAAACAGTTCTATAGTCCCTGTAGGTGTGTGTGTCAGCACAGACAGGCCTAGTGGTACCCCTAAACAGTTCTATAGTCTATGCAGGGGTGTGTGTCAGCACAGTCAGGCCTAGTGGTACCCCTAAACAGTTCTATAGTCCCTGTAGGGGAGTGTGTCAGCACAGACAGGCCTAGTGGTACCCCTAAACAGTTCTATAGTCTATGTAGGGGTGTGTGTCAGCACAGACAGGCCTAGTGGTACCCCTAAACAGTTCTATAGTCTATGTAGGGGAGTGTGTCAGCACAGACAGGCCTAGTGGTACCCCTAAACAGTTCTATAGTCTATGTAGGGGAGTGTGTCAGCACAGACAGGCCTAGTGGTACCCCTAAACAGTTCTATAGTCTATGTAGGGGAGTGTGTCAGCACAGACAGGCCTAGTGGTACCCCTAAACAGTTCTATAGTCCCTGTAGGGGTGTGTGTCAGCACAGACAGGCCTAGTGGTACCCCTAAACAGTTCTATAGTCCCTGTAGGGGTGTGTGTCAGCACAGACAGGCCTAGTGATACCCCTAAACAGTTCTATAGTCCCTGTAGGGGTGTGTGTCAGCACAGACAGGCCTAGTGGTACCCCTAAACAGTTCTATAGTCCCTGTAGGTGTGTGTGTCAGCACAGACAGGCCTAGTGGTACCCCTAAACAGTTCTATAGTCTATGTAGGGGTGTGTGTCAGCACAGACAGGCCTAGTGGTACCCCTAAACAGTTCTATAGTCTATGTAGGGGTGTGTGTCAGCACAGACAGGCCTAGTGGTACCCCTAAACAGTTCTATATTCTATGTAGGGGTGTGTGTCAGCACAGACAGGCCTAGTGGTACCCCTAAACAGTTCTATAGTCCATGTAGGGGAGTGTGTCAGCACAGACAGGCCTAGTGGTACCCCTAAACAGTTCTATAGTCCCTGTAGGGGAGTGTGTCAGCACAGACAGGCCTAATGGTACCCCTAAACAGTTCTATAGTCCCTGTAGGGGTGTGTGTCAGCACAGACAGGCCTAGTGGTACCCCTAAACAGTTCTATAGTCTATGTAGGGGTGTGTGTCAGCACAGACAGGCCTAGTGGTACCCCTAAACAGTTCTATAGTCCCTGTAGGGGTGTGTGTCAGCACAGACAGGCCTAGTGGTACCCCTAAACAGTTCTATAGTCCCTGTAGGGGAGTGTGTCAGCACAGACAGGCCTAGTGGTACCCCTAAACAGTTCTATAGTCCCTGTAGGGGAGTGTGTCAGCACAGACAGGCCTAGTGGTACCCCTAAACAGTTCTATAGTCCCTGTAGGGGAGTGTGTCAGCACAGACAGGCCTAGTGGTACCCCTAAACAGTTCTATAGTCTATGTAGGGGTGTGTGTCAGCACAGACAGGCCTAGTGGTACCCCTAAACAGTTCTATAGTCTATGTAGGGGTGTGTGTCAGCACAGACAGGCCTAGTGGTACCCCTAAACAGTTCTATAGTCTATGTAGGGGAGTGTGTCAGCACAGACAGGCCTAGTGGTACCCCTACATCCCATAGTCTCTGTTGTATTCCTATGTAGGATCTACTGCCATTGAGTGTAATAGTGTGTCCTCACTGAACTCACTGACTCAATGGCGGTGATGGTTAGATGCCAAGGAGGCCCTCAGAAGAGGCATATTGTTCAAAGATAAAGGGTTTCCTCTCGATATGCAAGTGTAGCTTTGTGTCGTTCATTTGAATATATGCCCCGTGCTCAGAGTGGGATTTGCACAAGGTTGGGTTGATAGTTGTTTTATTGGCATCACAAGTGCCTAATGCGGTTGGACTGAGTGCAGCCACTAGTTGTCTTTACCCCCGCAGGAATAGAAGCTAATAGCCCCTCCAAGGATGGGATGTAACCTATCAGTAAAGACTTTTCTAAGTGCTCCTTCTTGTTAGCCCTCACAGATATTGATTATTTGTGTAAGATAACAGAAATTAACGTGTCCGTTGCTTCATCTCATGGAGAAGGGCCCAAGAACGCCTCAATTATGACCCTCGAAAGGGAGACAAAACATGATGATTTCTCGTTTATTTTGTCAGAGGTTTCCTATTGAACTGATACAAACGGTGCGTCTGTGATTATTTGCATGTGTGATTATTTGTGTGCGTGTGTGATTATTTGTGTGCGTGTGTGATTATTTGTGTGCGTGTGTGATTATTTGTGTGCGTGTGTGATTATTTGTGTGCGTGTGTGATTATTTGTGTGTGTGTGTTTGTGTGATTATTTGTGTGTGTGTGATTATTTGTGTGTGTGTGTGTGCAATTATTTGTGTGTGTGTGTGCAATTATTTGCGTGTGCGATTATTTGCGTGTGCGATTATTTGCGTGTGTGTGATTATTTGTGTGTGTTGCAGTAGAGAGAGTGGTGACAGACATATGGCATTCCTTAAACTTCCAGTGCGTCAATTGCGGGCAGGAATATAGACGTGGCAAACATGGATTAGTCACCATAAAGAGACGGGCTCGATCGGCCGGGGATGCCAGAAACCATTATAGTTTCACAGAGGTTATTCATTTTAATTGCCTGCTTTTTCTCATAAGATAAGGTGAAGGCGGGGGAAGGTAATTTTTGCCGTGTCCTTGTTTTTACATGCTCAGTGTGATGACAGGCTGAAACGCAACGGCACTGCACTTTCCAGAAGCACTTATTGCTGTCAAGTAGTTATGTGATTTTGTAACTTTATTATTTTCCAATTCTTCCGCTAGTGTATGCAAACGTATTTAATGCAGCACACAGGTATACACTTAACTGTGCTGGAGATTCTATGTCCTGAAACCTAAACTGGTTGATTAAAGATTGAGATTACTTTGGATAACTCCTGTAACCTGTACAATTATTTTTCACGAGAGCACACAGGCGTTTCTGAGAGGGACACAACTACAGCACAGTCGGATTTAACAGATTTAAGTACCCAGGCCTGTTTCAGAACGTGCTCTTTAAGTACCCACAGACATAGTTGTTTGGCCCCTAGCCAATCCTTGTAAAGAGTCAAAAATGTCTTGTGTCTTGTATGCTCCTGAAGAAGTGATTTGCTGAAAAAATATGTTTGTCGCTCCTGGGCTTTAACATGAACCTGAAACACTTTGCTGCATTTTTTCAAAGTGAAACTGTTTGAAAGAAAAGTAGTTGTCTCTCATTCAGTAACCACAAATATTACCTGTAGTAATATGCTTTATCCATACCTCACCCCTCACCTGTTGTAATATGCTTTATCCATACCTCACCCCTCACCTGTTGTAATATGCTTTATCCATACCTCACCCCTAACCTGTTGTAATATGCTTTATCCATACCTCACCCCTCACCTGTAGTAATATGCTTTATCCATACCTCACCCCTAACCTGTAGTAATATGCTTTATCCATACCTCACCCCTCACCTGTTGTAATATGCTTTATCCATACCTCACCCCTCACATCTAGTAATATGCTTTATCCATACCTCACCCCTAACCTGTAGTAATATGCTTTATCCATACCTCACCCCTCACCTGTAGTAATATGCTTTATCCATACCTCACCCCTCACCTGTAGTAATATGCTTTATCCATACCTCACCCCTCACCTGTTGTAATATGCTTTATCCATACCTCACCCCTCACCTGTTGTAATATGCTTTATCCATACCTCACCCCTCACCTGTAGTAATATGCTTTATCCATACCTCACCCCTCACCTGTAGTAATATGCTTTATCCATACCTCACCCCTCACCTGTTGTAATATGCTTTATCCATACCTCACCCCTAACCTGTAGTAATATGCTTTATCCATACCTCACCCCTCACCTGTTGTAATATGCTTTATCCATACCTCACCCCTAACCTGTAGTAATATGCTTTATCCATACCTCACCCCTCACCTGTTGTAATATGCTTTATCCATACCTCACCCCTCACCTGTTGTAATATGCTTTATCCATACCTCACCCCTCACCTGTAGTAATATGCTTTATCCATACCTCACCCCTCACCTGTTGTAATATGCTTTATCCATACCTCACCCCTCACCTGTAGTAATATGCTTTATCCATACCTCACCCCTCACCTGTTGTAATATGCTTTATCCATACCTCACCCCTCACCTGTTGTAATATGCTTTATCCATACCTCACCCCTCACCTGTTGTAATATGCTTTATCCATACCTCACCCCTCACCTGTAGTAATATGCTTTATCCATACCCCACCCCTCACCTGTAGTAATATGCTTTATCCATACCTCACCTCTCACCTGTAGTAATATGCTTTATCCATACCTCACCCCTAACCTGTAGTAATATGCTTTATCCATACCTCACCCCTCACCTGTTGTAATATGCTTTATCCATACCTCACCCCTCACCTGTAGTAATATGCTTTATCCATACCTCACCCCTCACCTGTAGTAATATGCTTTATCCATACCTCACCCCTCACCTGTAGTAATATGCTTTATCCATACCTCACCCCTCACCTGTAGTAATATGCTTTATCCATACCTCACCCCTCACCTGTTGTAATATGCTTTATCCATACCTCACCCCTCACCTGTTGTAATATGCTTTATCCATACCTCACCCCTCACCTGTTGTAATATGCTTTATCCATACCTCACCCCTCACCTGTTGTAATATGCTTTATCCATACCTCACCCCTCACCTGTAGTAATATGCTTTATCCATACCTCACCCCTAACCTGTAGTAATATGCTTTATCCATACCTCACCCCTCACCTGTTGTAATATGCTTTATCCATACCTCACCCCTCACCTGTAGTAATATGCTTTATCCATACCTCACCCCTCACCTGTAGTAATATGCTTTATCCATACCTCACCCCTCACCTGTAGTAATATGCTTTATCCATACCTCACCCCTCACCTGTAGTAATATGCTTTATCCATACCTCACCCCTAACCTGTAGTAATATGCTTTATCCATACCTCACCCCTAACCTGTAGTAATATGCTTTATCCATACCTCACCCCTCACCTGTTGTAATATGCTTTATCCATACCTCACCCCTCACCTGTAGTAATATGCTTTATCCATACCTCACCCCTCACCTGTAGTAATATGCTTTATCCATACCTCACCCCTCACCTGTTGTAATATGCTTTATCCATACCTCACCCCTCACCTGTTGTAATATGCTTTATCCATACCTCACCCCTCACCTGTTGTAATATGCTTTATCCATACCTCACCCCTCACCTGTAGTAATATGCTTTATCCATACCTCACCCCTCACCTGTAGTAATATGCTTTATCCATACCTCACCCCTCACCTGTTGTAATATGCTTTATCCATACCTCACCCCTCACCTGTTGTAATATGCTTTATCCATACCTCACCCCTCACCTGTTGTAATATGCTTTATCCATACCTCACCCCTCACCTGTAGTAATATGCTTTATCCATACCTCACCCCTCACCTGTAGTAATATGCTTTATCCATACCTCACCCCTCACCTGTTGTAATATGCTTTATCCATACCTCACCCCTCACCTGTTGTAATATGCTTTATCCATACCTCACCCCTCACCTGTAGTAATATGCTTTATCCATACCTCACCCCTCACCTGTAGTAATATGCTTTATCCATACCTCAGCCCTCACCTGTAGTAATATGCTTTATCCATACCTCACCCCTCACCTGTTGTAATATGCTTTATCCATACCTCACCCCTCACCTGTTGTAATATGCTTTATCCATACCTCACCCCTAACCTGTAGTAATATGCTTTATCCATACCTCACCCCTCACCTGTAGTAATATGCTTTATCCATACCTCACCCCTCACCTGTAGTAATATGCTTTATCCATACCTCACCCCTCACCTGTAGTAATATGCTTTATCCATACCTCACCCCTCACCTGTTGTAATATGCTTTATCCATACCTCACCCCTCACCTGTAGTAATATGCTTTATCCATACCTCACCCCACACCTGTAGTAATATGCTTTATCCATACCTCCCCCTCACCTGTAGTAATATGCTTTATCCATACCTCACCCCTCACCTGTAGTAATATGCTTTATCCATACCTCACCCCTCACCTGTAGTAATATGCTTTATCCATACCTCACCCCTAACCTGTAGTAATATGCTTTATCCATACCTCACCCCTCACCTGTAGTAATATGCTTTATCCATACCTCACCCCTAACCTGTAGTAATATGCTTTATCCATACCTCACCCCTCACCTGTAGTAATATGCTTTATCCATACCTCACCCCTCACCTGTTGTAATATGCTTTATCCATACCTCACCCCTCACCTGTTGTAATATGCTTTATCCATACCTCACCCCTAACCTGTAGTAATATGCTTTATCCATACCTCACCCCTCACCTGTTGTAATATACTTTATCCATACCTCACCCCTCACCTGTAGTAATATGCTTTATCCATACCTCACCCCTCACCTGTTGTAATATGCTTTATCCATACCTCACCCCTAACCTGTAGTAATATGCTTTATCCATACCTCACCCCTCACCTGTAGTAATATGCTTTATCCATACCTCACCCCTCACCTGTTGTAATATGCTTTATCCATACCTCACCCCTAACCTGTAGTAATATGCTTTATCCATACCTCACCCCTCACCTGTAGTAATATGCTTTATCCATACCTCACCCCTAACCTGTAGTAATATGCTTTATCCATACCTCACCCCTCACCTGTAGTAATATGCTTTATCCATACCTCCCCCTCACCTGTAGTAATATGCTTTATCCATACCTCACCCCTCACCTGTTGTAATATGCTTTATCCATACCTCACCCCTCACCTGTAGTAATATGCTTTATCCATACCTCACCCCTCACCTGTTGTAATATGCTTTATCCATACCTCACCCCTCACCTGTTGTAATATGCTTTATCCATACCTCACCCCTAACCTGTAGTAATATGCTTTATCCATACCTCACCCCTCACCTGTAGTAATATGCTTTATCCATACCTCACCCCTCACCTGTAGTAATATGCTTTATCCATACCTCACCCCTCACCTGTAGTAATATGCTTTATCCATACCTCACCCCTAACCTGTAGTAATATGCTTTATCCATACCTCACCCCTCACCTGTAGTAATATGCTTTATCCATACCTCACCCCTCACCTGTTGTAATATGCTTTATCCATACCTCACCCCTCACCTGTAGTAATATGCTTTATCCATACCTCACCCCTCACCTGTAGTAATATGCTTTATCCATACCTCACCCCTCACCTGTTGTAATATGCTTTATCCATACCTCACCCCTAACCTGTAGTAATATGCTTTATCCATACCTCACCCCTAACCTGTAGTAATATGCTTTATCCATACCTCACCCCTCACCTGTTGTAATATGCTTTATCCATACCTCACCCCTCACCTGTAGTAATATGCTTTATCCATACCTCACCCCTCACCTGTTGTAATATGCTTTATCCATACCTCACCCCTAACCTGTAGTAATATGCTTTATCCATACCTCACCCCTCACCTGTAGTAATATGCTTTATCCATACCTCACCCCTCACCTGTAGTAATATGCTTTATCCATACCTCACCCCTCACCTGTTGTAATATGCTTTATCCATACCTCACCCCTCACCTGTAGTAATATGCTTTATCCATACCTCACCCCTCACCTGTTGTAATATGCTTTATCCATACCTCACCCCTCACCTGTAGTAATATGCTTTATCCATACCTCACCCCTCACCTGTTGTAATATGCTTTATCCATACCTCACCCCTCACCTGTTGTAATATGCTTTATCCATACCTCACCCCTCACCTGTTGTAATATGCTTTATCCATACCTCACCCCTCACCTGTAGTAATATGCTTTATCCATACCTCACCCCTCACCTGTTGTAATATGCTTTATCCATACCTCACCCCTCACCTGTAGTAATATGCTTTATCCATACCTCACCCCTCACCTGCAGTAATATGCTTTATCCATACCTCACCCCTAACCTGTAGTAATATGCTTTATCCATACCTCACCCCTCACCTGCAGTAATATGCTTTATCCATACCTCCCCCTCACCTGTAGTAATATGCTTTATCCATACCTCACCCCTCACCTGTTGTAATATGCTTTATCCATACCTCACCCCTCACCTGTAGTAATATGCTTTATCCATACCTCACCCCTCACCTGTAGTAATATGCTTTATCCATACCTCACCCCTCACCTGTAGTAATATGCTTTATCCATACCTCACCCCTCACCTGTAGTAATATGCTTTATCCATACCTCACCCCTCACCTGTAGTAATATGCTTTATCCATACCTCACCCCTCACCTGTAGTAATATGCTTTATCCATACCTCACCCCTCACCTGTAGTAATATGCTTTATCCATACCTCCCCCTCACCTGTAGTAATATGCTTTATCCATACCTCACCCCTCACCTGTAGTAATATGCTTTATCCATACCTCACCCCTCACCTGTAGTAATATGCTTTATCCATACCTCACCCCTCACCTGTAGTAATATGCTTTATCCATACCTCACCCCTCACCTGTAGTAATATGCTTTATCCATACCTCACCCCTCACCTGTTGTAATATGCTTTATCCATACCTCACCCCTAACCTGTAGTAATATGCTTTATCCATACCTCACCCCTCACCTGTTGTAATATGCTTTATCCATACCTCACCCCTCACCTGTAGTAATATGCTTTATCCATACCTCACCCCTCACCTGTTGTAATATGCACCTGTTGTAATATGCTTTATCCATACCTCACCCCTCACCTGTAGTAATATGCTTTATCCATACCTCACCCCTCACCTGTTGTAATATGCTTTATCCATACCTCACCCCTCACCTGTAGTAATATGCTTTATCCATACCTCACCCCTCACCTGTTGTAATATGCTTTATCCATACCTCACCCCTCACCTGTTGTAATATGCTTTATCCATACCTCACCCCTCACCTGTAGTAATATGCTTTATCCATACCCCACCCCTCACCTGTAGTAATATGCTTTATCCATACCTCACCCCTCACCTGTTGTAATATGCTTTATCCATACCTCACCCCTCACCTGTAGTAATATGCTTTATCCATACCTCACCCCTCACCTGTTGTAATATGCTTTATCCATACCTCACCCCCATCACCTGTTGTAATATGCTTTATCCATACCTCACCCCTCACCTGTTGTAATATGCTTTATCCATACCTCACCCCTCACCTGTTGTAATATGCTTTATCCATACCTCACCCCTCACCTGTTGTAATATGCTTTATCCATACCTCACCCCTCACCTGTAGTAATATGCTTTATCCATACCTCACCCCTCACCTGTAGTAATATGCTTTATCCATACCTCACCCCTCACCTGTTGTAATATGCTTTATCCATACCTCACCCCTAACCTGTAGTAATATGCTTTATCCATACCTCAGCCCTCACCTGTTGTAATATGCTTTATCCATACCTCACCCCTCACCTGTTGTAATATGCTTTATCCATACCTCACCCCTCACCTGTTGTAATATGCTTTATCCATACCTCACCCCTCACCTGTAGTAATATGCTTTATCCATACCTCACCCCTCACCTGTTTTAATATGCTTTATCCATACCTCACCCCTCACCTGTTGTAATATGCTTTATCCATACCTCACCCCTCACCTGTTGTAATATGCTTTATCCATACCTCACCCCTCACCTGTTGTAATATGCTTTATCCATACCTCACCCCTCACCTGTAGTAATATGCTTTATCCATACCTCACCCCTCACCTGGAGTGATATCATGTAGACAAACAAGGCTGTAGACTTTGACCTAATTTACATTGTCCCGCGAACGCATTTATCTATAAAATCTGATGGGAAAATTAACATCTATAAGCATATAGGTATTCAGTCATAACGATGTAGGGACCAGTTTAATTGGACGGTGTCAGAAGGACAGTGTCTGGACAATCCGGAGACCCCAGCCAGGGCTCGTGTCCCTGCAGAAGGATCAGACTCGTAGAGATGTGGCCAATGAAATGACAGACATACACTAACCCCGACCAGTATAGCAAAGAGACAGAGGCCACAGGGGTGCGGACTAGCAGGTGACCTATGACTCCGCTGTGGCGGCACGCAAGCCAATCACGTCAGTCGATTATCTCTGACCAATGAGTGCGCGATGAGTGACTCTATACCCTGACAGACAGATGTTGAAGGGAGAGGAGATAATGTGTGTGTTATTCTCTCTCCAAGGCTTATTGACAGGTGAGCACCGTTACGGCGGGTTCCAGTGGGGCTCACGCTTGTAGAGAACCAGCTGAATGGCTCGACCTGTATGGCAGCTGAGTCACTTATGAGACTGTGAATTTTATAATGTTCAGAAATATGGCTGGACTAAGACACAGGGAGGGGACTGGTGAATAGGTTTAAGCTCCGTTCCAGTATGCCTTATATCGGGGAAAAAAGAGGGAAAATTGCGTCATAATGCAACGTTGTGAAGCTTGCTGAGGCTGTTCTTTCAGGAACATTTAAAATACCTTGTTGGCATCCAAAAATATCCACCTGTGGGGGAGAAAATCTGCCACAAAATAAATAATCTGTACGTCTTTTTTCGCGCGAGAAAATGTACGGTAGCTGTGAACGATGTGCTTGTCGGAATTCGATGGGGTCCATCAGTCATCCTGCTCTTATCCGTTCATCTAAGAATGTGTTTACTCAGACGCGAGGGAGGTACGTACGTATGTGTCTGCCAATCCGCGTTCTGCCACTGTGCTCGAGTGTTCCCGACTTCGCTCTGTCTGAAGCTCCCGAGTGACTAAGTAACATAATTACACAGTCTGCTAGCTGTGTGCAACTGGCCATTAATCTCAGTGCATGCCACAGGGGCGGACCTAAGTGGACGTCCTGCCGTGAGCTGCCTGCCGCGGTGAAGCCCCTCCTGCCGCTGCGACAGCCAATCCGATCGCGCCGCCTTCTCCCGGGTGAATTGCCCGACGTGTGGATGTCTGAGCGGATTACCCAAGTGGCCCACAGGGGCTCTCACTTGGACGTAGCCTGTTTCGACGACATGACGAGGCTCCGCGTGTCGGCCTGATGTTGTTTGTAAACGACGCGCCTCACTTGCTCTGTAATCACGAGATGGAATCAAAGGGTATCTTTGGATAGGTGCTAATGAGGGTCTTATACCTGGGGAGGTGGGGGGTTGCTGTAGGTGCCAGGGGCTTCACACGCACGCACACACACACACACACACACACACATCGAGTGCCATAACTGAATCTGCCAGCTTCGCCTCGCTTCTTGGAAGCCCGGAACGACATGTCTCAACTGGGCGAGAGAGGAGCACAGACGCAGAGTAGAGGCCCGGGCTGAGAGAGGCAGGATGCCGGGGGAACGCGCTGCAGGGGAGAAGACGGGAGCAGCGGCTTGGGAGCTTGGCAGGTGCATGCCTAGGCAGGCCTGTGACTGTGGGGCGGCCTCTGGCCTAGGGACGGGGGAGGGACGGGGGGATTCTGGGGTTGCCGTTAAGGGTTTTTCTCGGTTTCAAAATCAGCCCGACTGGTGATCGCATGGACCGCTGGAGACCTCAGATAGACGCCTCGAGAAGGAAACAAAGGGGTTCCAGCGCACTCTGTCTGCAGGGTGGTTGAGCACCAGGACACGCGTGTCTATCTGGGATATCTTTTTACCACGGGGCAAAGCCTCTGTTAAGCTGGTGACTCTGCTCTGTGTGTCATCCATGTGGGTTTTCTCTGCCACTCCCTCAGCTCTTGATGAACCCTTTGATTCGATCATCGTGCGGTTGACAGTGCTCTGCAGCTGGTATCGTGGGAGGTCTGTGTGTGGCAGGGGTCAAAGTGTTGTGCCTGTCTCAGGTGTGGACAGATGAACTTTCTCTACGTGACAGGTACTCCATGTCCAGAGGCACAGAAAACACTCCGCAACCATATGAACCTTCTAAGCCGTGACATCTGACCCCACTGCCTCTGGCTTGGTGTCCTGTAGGATCGGTTTGAAGTTCACGACCAGTGTTACTCCATCCTATCTTCCCATCATGCACCAGTGTGACTACATTCTATATTCCCATCATGCACCAGTGTGACTACATCCTATCCTCCCATCATGCACCAGTGTGACTCTATCCTATCTTCCCATCATGCACCAGTGTGACTACATCCTATCTTCCCATCATGCACCAGTGTGACTACATCCTATCTTCCCATCATGCACCAGTGTGACTACATCCTATCTTCCCATCATGCACCAGTGTGACTACATCCTATCTTCCCATCATGCACCAGTGTGACTACATCCTATCTTCCCATCACGCACCAGTGTGCCTCTTTCCTGTCTTCCCATCATGCACCAGTGTGACTCCATCCTATCCTCCTCCCATCATGCACCAGTGTGACTCCATCCTATCCTCCTCCCATCATGCACCAGTTAATGCACCATCATTCATTATATTTGCCTTTTACACAATGCTTATCGTTTGTACTATCCATTCACCACATGCACAGACGTTCTCCTCTGGTGTTGCCCTCTGCACATTTGCAATTTGCTACATTGTTGAACTGAACACCTGCACATTTACTTATCCATGTCAACTGCACATCCTCACACTGTACTGAACACCTGCACATTTACTTATCCATGTCAACTGCACATCCTCACACTGTACTCCATCTCTTTTTGCATTGCTCTTTTGCACTTCTGGTTGGATGCAAATTGCATTACGTAGTACTGTACTTGTACTGTCCAATGAGAATAAAGTTGAATCTCATCAAATCAATGTGCTGATGTTGTTTCAACGTATGGCCACGTTATGTTAATGGACTTCACATTTAAGAGATCTATAATAAATATAATAGTAAATATATGTCTGCAGCTGTTTCCACAGGCTGATGTGACGTGACAAATCTAACACGGTACTCCTAACACGGTACTCCTAACACGGTACTCCTAACACGGTACTCCTAACACGGTACTCCTAACACGGTACTCCTAACACGGTACTCCTAACACGGTACTCCTAACACGGTACTCCTAACACGGTACTCCTAACACGGTACTCCTAACACGGTACTCCTAACACGGTACTCCTAACACGGTACTCCTAACACGGTACTCCTAACACGGTACTCCTAACACGGTACTCCTAACACGGTACTCCTAACACGGTACTCCTAACACGGTACTCCTAACACGGTACTCCTAACACGGTACTCCTAACACGGTACTCCTAACGTCACTGGGGCACATGTCCACAGCCATATTCACTCAGTGCTCTTGTCCTTATTTTAACCAGGTACAACTCTGGCCTTTGCTGGGTGAGACATAATACATGAGACAAACACTTGGGTTGAGATCCAACCGCTCTCTCTCTCTCTGTCTCTCTCTCTGTCTCTCTCTGTCTCTCCCTCTCTCTCTTTCTACCTCTCTGCCTCTCTCTCCCTCTCTCTCTGTGTGTCTGTCACTCTGTCTTTCTGTCTCTGTCTCTTTTTCTCTCTCTCCCTGCCTCTCTCTCTCCCTGTCTCTCTCTCTCTCCCTGCCTGTCTCTTTCTCCCTGCCCCTCTCTCCCTGTCTCTCTCTCTCTCTCTCTGGCATCCCTTGGGGTTGTACCATGTCATTCCTGCACAGTACGTCATTATGTCTTCCTATGAATTTACTCAGGGGTGGAGAAAACACTGCGAGCGCATCCAGCATGTACCTGAACACTTCACGAGTGAGACCGGTGCTGTGTGACCGGAGACCCCTAGGGGCCCAGCGTTTGCTGTGTGACCGGAGACCCCTAGGGGCCCAGCGTTTGAGGCAAGATAAACTACGTGACTATGAGGCATACAGCTTAGACACGTCACTAGAATAAAGTCTGTCTGAAATACTGTTGAGTGAAGCACCAACATTTGCATGTCCTACACAAAGCAAAGCACCCTATAAAATATATTTGATTGAATACATATGATTTGTTCTGGTGTCACTTCATTATGTAGGTTTGGCATTCAACTAGACAGCCGGATATCAATATCAGAAATGAAACTTTCGCAGAAACACGTTTGAGTGATGCTTTGACACTGAAAGTAATTATTTTTAAATTGCCAAAAGAAGACATACAATTTTGACCTTGACCCCTGTCCTGAACATAGCCCTAACAATGACCTTAAACTTTACTAAACCATGACCCTTACCGTAGTAAGAGTAGTGACGTAATCTTCGCCCTTTCCGTTGAGTCAACCATGTGCTCCCTTATGTATTCTGTGTATTTATTCTGTAACTGTAAGTTGTCTTGCATGTTTTTGCTTTATCTTGGCCTGGTCGCCGTTGCAAATAATAATTTGTTCTCAATCAGCCTTTCTGGTTAAATAAACGTTAAATAAGAAGTGTATTTAAAAGAAAGGAGTCCTGCCGAAATCTTTAAAATACTTGAGACTAATGATAAGAAATGCTAAAACGTAAGTGTAAAGATTATCTAGAATAGATATAGTTGAGGCTCTAAAAAATATGAGTTTGTCAACAAAATACCACATAAAACAAGATTGTCAACAAAATAAGTCGCCCATTTTATTGCTTAACATTTTTAACCTTTGGCATCAAGACTGGAATGGGCCTAATTGACGCTGCTGTCACAAGTATCCATTGGGTGTAGTGTAGATGGAGCCAGATGCAGAGTGGTGTTTATCTAACATCGAACAACGAACTTAAATGTAAACTGAATAAATAAAAGTGCGCGGTTGTGACTTATCCAAAAACATTCAAAACAGCTTCAACAAATACACAGACACTCACCTATAGCGCCATGTAACATTGAAACAATACCAAGCACTCGTAAACCTAACCAGGGACCATAAATGCCCACTGATTAACTAACCTATGCCCGTTGTTTAGCTAAACCCAAAATGGCTGTGCTCCCAATCAACATGATACACAGAAGTGCTCTCCCCCTAACACCCTGTGACAACACAGCTCACCAATCCGTGACAACTGCAGAGCGTCCCTCTTCACTAACATAGGATTGAGTTTTAATCTATTAGTGAAGAATATTATACAGATTATTGTCAAATGTACAAATCATCATTATTATAAAAACTTTTTTGGTCTTTTTATTAGCTAGCTGAGCATTACACCCTGCTATGTGTCTGTGAAAAGAAGCCAGAGTGGATGCAATGTTGTAAGAATTCAGCAAAGCACATAATTTGCTAATAAACTCTAAATCTTTTGGCTTTGCTGGACAATAATAAAACTCTTTGTAAAGTAATATATGAAAATATTTCATTTGTGTACGGTGAAAATCATACAAGTGGCTCCTTTAGGTACGTTTAATTATCCCAGATTTATAATTAGTACGATACGTCTTCCCCTGAGACTGGGTTGCAACTCAGTCTCAACCGCGATGCACAAAACTTGCTGCAGGACAGGAAAGTGTATTATTACCTATTAAGGATTTCTCCACTTCACCTTGATGCGGCTGTTGGTGCAGGTCAATCATTCTTGCGCGTGTGCAAACAGGTTCGATCCGGTCCATTAGATTAATCAAACCCAGTCAAAGCGTTTCATGCTTGCGCGCCCGGAGCGTTACAGTCCCACGTGCGCACACCAGAGCGGCCTTGACAAAAAGAGTTTTCAGTGCAGAATCAGACAGCGGAAACTTAGACTCCGGGGAATGTCCACAGACTGTTTGGTGTGTCGGAGCGAACTTCATTCTGTTGCTATATATTTTTGTCATAAGTGGTCGGGGGTTTGCCCGGAGCGTGTGTCTGATGAGGCGTCAGGCTCACGCGAGGCCAACCAAAACATTACCCCCGGAATCTCCGCTCTAATCCCAACGCCGAATCCACGGGGGAGACGGGCACGCCGGGAAGAGAGCGTAAGTGGGCCACGGAAAGTTCCCTGCCTCCCACATCCCCCCCCCAGGATGGGACTTCACGTAGCGGACGCTGGAATGTGTAGCTCCTGTCTGTGTTGTTGTGTTCTGTTTTTGATTTGTAGTCCAACAGCTCTGGGCTGATCAGATAAAAAATGACAGGACCCCTGAGAAATGTTTCAACGTGTTTTCGCCGTCTCTCAGTCTTCCACCATGTTGCTCTGGCTTTTTTTTCGTAGACTCTTTGAGAGCAAGTTGTGAACTGGGACTAGGAGCCCCCCGCTCCCGAACAGGGAGATGTAAACCCGTTTACCTGTAAACCCGTTAACCCGTAAACCTGTTAACCTGTAAACCTGTTTTCCTGTAAACCTGTTAACCCGTAAACCTGTTTACCTGTAAACATGTTTACCTTTTAGCCTATAAACCTGTTATTCTGTTTACCTGTTATTCTGTTTACCTGTTATTCTGTTTACCTGTTATTCTGTTTACCTGTTATTCTGTTTACCTGTTATTCTGTTTACCTGTTATTCTGTTTACCTGTTATTCTGTTTACCTGTTATTCTGTTTACCTGTTATTCTGTTTACCTGTTATTCTGTTTACCTGTTAGCCTGTAAACCTGTTATTCTGTAAACCTGTTATTCTGTTTACCTGTTAACCTGTTAACCAGCCTGTCATGATGCCACACTGACAGACGTGCCTCGTGTGATCCACATGGGAGCAGGCAGAACTATCTATCTGACAACACAGTGAAGAAGTGCCAGTCAGCGGAGAAAGTGTCAGTGTGAGGAGGGTAAATACAGCACTGTGTCAGTGTGAGGGGGGTAAATACAGCACTGTGCCAGTGTGAGGGGGTAAATACAGCACCGTGTCAGTGTGAGGAGAGTAAATACAGCACCGTGTCAGTGTGAGGAGGGTAAATACAGCACCGTGTCAGTGTGAGGGGGGTAAATACAGCACTGTGTCAGTGTGAGGAGGGTAAATACAGCACTGTGTCAGTGTGAGGAGGGTAAATACAGCACTGTGTCAGTGTGAGGAGGGTAAATACAGCACTGTGTCAGTGTGAGGAGGGTAAATACAGCACCGTGTCAGTGTGAGGAGGGTAAATACAGCACTGTGTCTGTGTGAGGAGGGTAAATACAGCACTGTGTCAGTGTGAGGAGGGTAAATACAGCACTGTGTCAGTGTGAGGGGGTAAATACAGCACCGTGTCAGTGTGAGGAGGGTAAATACAGCACTGTGTCAGTGTGAGGAGGGTAAATACAGCACTGTGTCAGTGTGAGGGGGGTAAATACAGCACCGTGTCAGTGTGAGGAGGGTAAATACAGCACTGTGTCAGTGTGAGGAGGGTAAATACAGCACTGTGTCTGTGTGAGGAGGGTAAATACAGCACTGTACAGTGGTTTACATTGCCTTTGTGTAGGTTTGATTCCATTCCAAGTGTTTAGGGTGACCAGGTGTGGCCAGATCCTCTCAGTCACCAGGCCAAGAGTCTGATGTCTTGTACCTGCAGCCCAGAAGCAGACTCAGCTGCAACAGACGGGATGGGCCTCTGGGCGTTTGGTCCTGTTTCATGTTGGGAGGAACCGTCCTGACCTGTGTTTGAGTACAGGTAATAGACGTGGGACTTGATCTTTTCCTATACGAGTAGTTCGTCACGTGTGCTTTGATGACACGCGGTTAGGATTTTTCATTGAACTATAACTCTCTTGTCAACCTCTGGTTGGACAGGATAATGTCATGCCTGTGGTGGGTGTTCTGCAGAGCTGGACGGTGAATGTCGGAACTGCTTTGGTTTTGGACTGAATGCGGACTGACGTGTAGCGATTGCGATATAAGCGCCTCCCTGCTGTAGTGGAAAAGGGAACCTGACATATTGGGACACAAATAGGGAACTATATACACCTGCTTAAAGGATCTGAACTGAAGTCTAGAGACCCGACCGGTCATTAATAAGAGACCCGACCGGTCATTAATAAGAGACCCGACCGGTCATTAATAAGAGACCCGACCCGGTCATTAATAAGGGACCCGACCCGGTCATTAATATGGGACCCGACCCGGTCATTAATATGGGACCCGACCGGTCATTAATATGGGACCCGACCGGTCATTAATATGGGACCCGACCGGTCATTAATATGGGACCCGACCGGTCATTAATAAGAGACCCGACCGGTCATTAATAAGGGACCCGACCCGGTCATTAATAAGGGACCCGACCCGGTCATTAATAAGGGACCCGACCCGGTCATTAATAAGGGACCCGACCTGGTCATTAATAAGGGACCCGACCCGGTCATTCATATGGGACCCGACCCGGTCATTCATATGGGACCCGACCCGGTCATTCATATGGGACCCGACCCGGTCATTAATAAGAGACCCGACCGGTCATTAATAAGGGACCCGACCCGGTCATTCATATGGGACCCGACCCGGTCATTCATATGGGACCCGACCCGGTCATTAATAAGGGACCCGACCGGTCATTAATATGGGACCCGACCGGTCATTAATATGGGACCCGACCGGTCATTAATAAGGGACCCGACCGGTCATTAATAAGGGACCCGACCGGTCATTAATAAGGGACCCGACCCGGTCATTAATAAGGGACCCGACCCGGTCATTAATAAGGGACCCGACCCGGTCATTCATATGGGACCCGACCCGGTCATTCATATGGGACCCGACCGGTCATTCATATGGGACCAGTCCGGTCATTCATATGGGACCCGACCCGGTCATTCATATGGGACCCGACCGGTCATTCATATGGGACCCATCCGGTCATTCATATGGGACCCGACCCGGTCATTAATAAGGGACCCGACCCGGTCATTCATATGGGACCCGACCCGGTCATTCATATGGGACCCGACCGGTCATTCATATGGGACCCGACCGGTCATTCATATGGGACCCGACCCGGTCATTCATATGGGACCCGACCGGTCATTCATATGGGACCCGACCCGGTCATTCATATGGGACCCGACCCGGTCATTCATATGGGACCCGACCCGGTCATTCATATGGGACCCGTCCGGTCCTATGAATAACATTCTTCAGGGATTTTCCCTCTTTCGTTTTCTTTCGTCACTCCCTTTGCACTGTTCAATATAATGCCCGAACATCCTTGATCTTTTCACACCAGGATTGCAGACGAAGGATTTACTCGCACTGAAAATCATTAAAGGGATCCTTCTTGCAAAGAGGAGGGTGGTTAAGGGGGTTGTCACAGTCAGATAATGACATTCCTGAGACCCGGAGATGGACCTTAGAGCCCCCACTTAAGCCAGAAGGGTTGGCCAGAGGGTAGTGGTGTCCAAGACAGGGCAGAACAGGAAGTAGCTCGGTAAGGATGCTAGGGATAGAGGATGGGTGGGATGGATAGATAGAGGATGGGTGGGATGGATAGAGGATGGGTGGGATGGATAGATGGGTGGGATGGATAGAGGATGGGTGGGGTGGTCAGGATAGAGGATGGGTGGGATGGATATAGGATGGGTGGGGTGGATAGATGGGTGGGGTGGATAGAGGATGGGTGGGATGGATAGAGGATGGGTGGGATGGTCAGGATAGAGGATGGGTGGGATGGATATAGGATGGGTGGGGTGGATAGATGGGTGGGGAGGATAGAGGATGGGTGGGGAGGATAGATGGGTGGGATGGTCAGGATAAAGGATGGGTGGGGTGGATAGATGGGTGGGGAGGATAGAGGATGGGTGGGATGGATAGAGGATGGGTGGGGAGGATAGATGGGTGGGATGGTCAGGATAAAGGATGGGTGGGATGGATAGATGGGTGGGGAGGATAGAGGATGGGTGGGATGGATAGAGGATGGGTGGGGAGGATAGATGGGTGGGATGGTCAGGATAAAGGATGGGTGGGATGGATAGATGGGTGGGGAGGATAGAGGATGGGTGGGATGGATAGAGGATGGGTGGGATGGATAGATGGGTGGGATGGATAGATGGGTGGGATGGATAGAGGATGGGTGGGGAGGATAAAGGATGGGTGGGATGGATAGATGGGTGGGGAGGATAGAGGATGGGTGGGATGGATGGGGGGATGGGTGGGGGGAGGATAGAGGATGGGTGGGATGGATGGGTGGGAGGAGGATGGGTGGGGAGGATAGATGGGTGGGGAGGATAGAGGATGGGTGGGGTGGCCAGGATAGAGGATGGGTGGGGAGGATAGATGGGTGGGATGGATAGATGGGTGGGATGGATAGAGGATGGGTGGGATGGATAGAGGATGGGTGGGATGGATAGAGGATGGGTGGGATGGATATAGGATGGGTGGGATGGATATAGGATGGGTGGGATGGATATAGGATGGGTGGGATGGATAGAGGATGGGTGGGATAGATAGAGGATGGGTGGGGTGGATAGAGAATGGGTGGGGTGGATAGAGAATGGGTGGGGAAGATAGAGGATAACTGATAGAAAAATGGAAATTGACCATATCAGCCCAATCAAGTACTCGCACATCACAGAGTGAAAATTACTCCACAAATGTCCTGTTTTTCAGATTTTTTTTTATTACATTCTTTTATATTATATTTATTACATTCTCTATTATATTATATTTATTACATTCTCTTTTATATTATATTTTTAACATTCTCTTTTATATTATATTTATTACATTCTCTATTATATTTATTACATTCTCTATATTATATTTATTACATTCTCTATATTATATTTATTACATTCTCTACATTATATTTATTACATTCTCTATATTATATTTATTACATTCTCTATATTATATTTATTACATTCTCTATATTATATTTATTACATTCTCTATTATATTTATTACATTCTCTATTATATTTATTACATTCTCTTTTATATTATATTTATTACATTCTCTATATTATATTTATTACATTCTCTATTATATTTATTACAATCTCTTTTATATTATTTTCATTACATTCTCTTTTATATTATATTTATTAGATTCTCTTATGTTATATTTAGTACATTCTCTTTAATATTATATTTATTACATTCTCTTTTATGTTATATTTATTACATTCTCTTATATTATATTTATTAGATTCTCTTATGTTATATTTAGTACATTCTCTTTAATATTATATTTATTACATTCTCTTTTATGTTATATTTATTACATTCTCTTATATTATATTTATTACATTCTCTTATATTATATTTAGTACATTCTCTATTATATTATATTTATTACATTCTCTTATGTTATATTTAGTACATTCACTTTAATATTATATTTATTACATTCTCTTTTATGTTATATTTATTACATTCTCTTATATTACATTTAGTACATTCTCTATATTATATTTATTACATTCTCTATTATATTTATTACATTCTCTATATTATATTTATTACATTCTCTTTTATATTATATTTATTACATTCTCTATATTATATTTATTACATTCTCTATTATATTTATTACATTCTCTTTTATATTATATTTATTACATTATTTTTTATATTATTGTTATTACATTCTCTTTTATATTATTTTCATTACATTCTCTTTTATATTATATTTATTAGATTCTCTTATGTTATATTTAGTACATTCTCTTTAATATTATATTTATTACATTCTCTTTTATGTTATATTTATTACATTCTCTTATATTATATTTATTAGATTCTCTTATGTTATATTTAGTACATTCTCTTTAATATTATATTTATTACATTCTCTTTTATTATATTTATTACATTCTCTTTTATGTTATATTTATTACATTCTCTTATATTATATTTATTACATTCTCTTATATTATATTTAGTACATTCTCTATTATATTATATTTATTACATTCTCTTATGTTATATTTAGTACATTCACTTTAATATTATATTTATTACATTCTCTTTTATGTTATATTTATTACATTCTCTTATATTATATTTAGTACATTCTCAATAATTTTTTTCTCTATTTCATACTTAAAGTCATTGAGATTTGTGTTTGATTATGCCTTTGTGTTTTGAAATTTTCTTCCTGAATCTTTTTGCTTTCAATACATACAGACTTGTGATGTCCAGCATTGTAGGTAACATGGGAAAGTCTGGTATGAAAATTCAACATCATTTCTCAGAAATGTCCCGTGTTCAATGTGTGGTTTTGATTAACCTATGTTTTTCATCTAGCTCTCACAAATGTCGTGAATAGATAGTTTTATATTCAGCATATCTCCCCTCTGATGGGAAGTCGAGGCCAGGAATCGAATGCCGTTCTTAAAAGCCACACATTTATATTAAAGCATCAGGCTGCCATTATCAGGGCTTCTGCCGAGTCTCATTTGGAAAATACACTCATGTTCCATCTCTTATCTGCTCAGAGATACATTATTTTCTCTTACTCATAAAACTTATCAAGCTACCGAAACATTTCTTTTTTCATTTAAAAGGTCATTTTAGGTGACATTCGTGTGTGTTTCTGTGCGTCTCAGATGCCCAGCTACTCTGTGAGCCACCTCGTTAGCCAGCTATTTCACTTCGGGACCTCACCCACCGCGCACATCCACAGAGTTATTTATGCCCTGTTTTGTTTTCAAACCCGTATTGCGATTGTGTGACTGGCTGGCAGGCATGGAGCAGTCTATCTCCATCTCACTGCTCTCCTCCCCACTTGGCTGAAGAATTTATGACCGAGTCATTGCCCCTGAGACAGAAGCCAAGAGAAGACCTGCCCGGCTGAAACAAGGCACCATCTCCAGTGACACACCTCGTCCTCACCGACAACTTCTGTCCCACGTTAGCGGCGCTGCCCCTTTGTGACAGTCACACCTCAGCACCTGCCCCCGACACCTGAAGGGACTCGCGGCCATTTCATCTACCCCAAACCCCCCTCCTCCCGTCCCGTCCCACCTCCACTTTCCACCTACCACCTCGAGATGCGTCATCCAAATCAAAGGTGGCGCTTATTGTTCGGGGCTTTACATTACATCGGTGTCACGTAAGCCCCCCAGAGCGGAGGACAACTGCGGGTAACTTTGACAGAGAATCCTGGTCTTATTGTCACGCTGTGTGTGTGTTTGTGCGGTGGGGAGCCGAACACGTGAAATCCTCCTGTCATTAACACTTCAGCCCTGTGGCCTGTGTTCTTGGCAGCGTCGCGGTGGGACCCGCGTTGCAAACCGGCCCACTAGAATTCGCTAGCAGGGGCCACTGAAAGTGCAGTGACTCTGTCGAACACCAGGGCTCAAGCCAACGAGACTTTATCGTACGCCTTCTTGCAAACATGTTAAAAAAATATAAAGGACAAGTGCATGGTCTGTCAGATGAAATCCAAATCACAGACTTCAGAGAAGCTAGTAGGACAGTGGGCACCTGAACACTGCACGACACAGTCAAACCAATAACGCAAATTTTTCGAATATTAATACAAGCCAGGGTACTTACAGTACAAATTATATTATGTGCACACAAAGACATTCTAGTACAAGAGTATTATAATCAATAGATAGCGACTTGTTTCCTATAGACTGAATATCAATAGACAGCGTGTCTTCAATATTCACTGTGTGTATACAAGTGTTGTGTGTGTGTGTTCGTTTCTGGCTGTGTGCTGGTAGTGTATGTGTATATCGAGGTGTGTAGTGGTGTGATGCTGGATGTGTGTGTGTGTGTGTGTGTGTGTATGTTTGTGTGAGTGCATCTGTAATGAGATAAACCTCTAAAGGGCATGTGTGCCAAACACCAACTGAAACATCTTAACAAAGACGCGTAAATCCCTGCGGAGCAGAACGGGACTGTCCCAGGACACTGACGAATCTCCCAGAGACTTCTGCAACGAGCAACACTACTTTAATTGTGAAAGTATTATCCTTAATTATCGTTCAGATTAACCAGATGAAGTGGACAGACCGTTGATGTGTAATTAGACGCGTCACTGTGCCAGTCTCACAGAATGTGCAGACTTTGTTTATTTGGAGATTTTAAAATGCTACTTGACAGGGCTTTGTCAAACGAAGCAGCACTGATGATACAGCGATAAACACTTTGGTTTGCGATGAACTCACTTGAAAACAACCCCAAAGACAAACACTCGGTTGACAATGAGCTGTTTTACGGCGTGATTTGTGGCCCACGGCAACGAATGTCGAGCACGGACACACAAACCCCAAAATGCCGCTGACAAGAAAGGTCCTGATTGTTCGGGGCCAAATATTAAATTATAGAGGTTTGTTTGAAGAAACGCTACCCAATCCTTGCATTTCAGGACATTTCAATTCACAAACGTCGTCTTTTTTTAACGTGTTGAGGTTCAATGATGTCTTTGTTGTATTAAGACATTATCCAATATAATAATTACACTAATTCCAGCTGCTATCTTGAAAAGCTCCCATAAGCAGAATGTAAATACTCAGAGATGATTTACCTAGACAAGCCATTCATAGTCTACAATCCCTTTAGACACTGAATTTTATCCCCCAAAACTACAATTTCAGCCTCCTTATTGCATCACGACATTTGTCTGACAAGATATATGGACCTGAGTGAAGAAAGAAAAAGAACGCCAAGCTTTTCCTGTCACACAAGTATTTGTGGTTAAGATAATTTGGACCGGGCTGGAGAACATTTTCCATGCCGTCAACTGAATTTGCACTTGTATTTCTGCCCTCTGAGAATGATTATTGACAAGTCGGCAGCACTAGAATTGAACGGTGAACCCGCAAATTGTACTCACCACCAGATGGGATAGCCTCCGAGCACCCGCGAGCTTGACAACCACACACACATTATATATCCAATCAGGTACAAATCCATGAGGTTTGCCTAGAGGAGACGGATCAATACATATATGTATATATTTCCAATGGGGCAGTGAAGAACAGACTTCTTGGCGGGGAAAGCTCTAGAAAAAGCTTGACGATCGTTGAGTCAGGGGAAAAATTGCAAATGAATTTGAAGCGAAAAAAATGCAACTTCCTCCTGTTGTCCCCCTTCTTTGAATCAGGCCAGGGAAGTGTGTCTATCTCCTAGTAGTTAAGAGGGCAAGTGTCTCTCTCACACACACGCGCTGCTACCCGTTCTTCCCTCCCTCTGCGAGGCTCTCTCCTAAGGTAGATATCTTTTTCTTCCCCCCTGAGGACGCCTCATCCGCAGGGCCCAATATTAACGGGGGGAAGAGAAGAAGATGAGCGAGGTTTGGAGATGTCAGCTGGCGAGCCAATCACAGGGGATGGCCTTAGGTTACGAAAAAAAAAATCTGTTCCCATCTGTCAATCACACACCACCCCCTGGTAATGTGGAGGAGAAAGAAAAGAGACAGGGAGAGAGGGAGGGAGAGAAAAAAGGAGGGAGATGAGAGGGCATGTGTGGGGAGGGACGGAGGGAAAAGGTAAAGTTCTTGTTCGATATTTCTCATCCATGATCACTGAAGACAAAGCTCTCCCCAGAGTGCACAGGTTTGGATTGCCGAGGAGGACGGGTTCACTCTGTTTTTAGGGGTTCTGCCCTGGCGAATTGATCCGGATATATGTGCTCGCAGTGCCTCCACACACCGTGTGTCTACCTCGAACAAACACACACACATTTAGAGGGAGACAATTACAGTGAATTTTCTAAATTGTTGTCGTCCCCGGCTCGACGAGGGGGCATAAAAAGCGCCACAATAAAGCCATAAAACGTTTGTCTCCGGGCCAATTATAGGTTATATGATTCAGTGGCCCAAAGGCAACACGTTTACCGTCAATACTGATGTCATTTTGACGGGTTACGGAGAGTGTTTAGGCGGGACAGACGAGAGATCGGGGTGCACACCAATACTATACAGACAGCTTTTATAACTACACTCACCCAAAGGCAATTTACATGGAAAAACTCTTTAGAAAATGTTGCTAAATCGAGAGGTTAAACGCTCCTGTATTTAAGGCAACATGTTTCAACAAAGACCGTAGTGTGCAGCAAAAGCGAAACCCCCAAAAAACGTGAGATAAAACAAGCATCAAAGGCCGCAGAATTTTTGTGGAAAGTGAATTTTCATACAATCCCATCTGGAGTAAAACCCTGCTTGGTCGGACAGCTTGTTATTCCAGTTTCTGCTATTTGGTTGCATCACGTCCTCACAGAGTGATGTGCTTTCATGCTCTTAGCGGTTACGCTAGCGTGTCATTATGGTTCCCGGTCTTCAGATGGTGTTTCCTTTGTACTACGTTCATGACATCATGCATGCACCCCGAGCTAAAACGAGATCGATGTGTTCAACTTCCTTTCAGTTTCGGTCCATTCGGTTGGCTATATGTCCGACCAGACGCTGCTGTTCAGCCGTTAGAACAAGAATGGTTTTGTGGAACCTATAAGTCCACATTGACAGGTCCTGTGTCAGTTATTTCCTGGATGGTCTGATTCGACAGACGATTGCTGTTTGACACAGGTCTCTGGACGGGGAATCGATCAAGGCTCTGAGGTTCTTCTGACAGCATCCATTGGGATCACGTTGGCCGTGTCCTCAAACTGATCCCAGACCACTCCACAGCTTTAAGGTAAACTCCATCGGTGACCACAAACCCAGGAGCTCCTGTCCTTTTTGGTGCGGCTGTGCAGTGTCACCACCGAAACCCCGTGAGTTTTTTTTCTGGTGACAACTGATGCTTTGCCGTAGAGTGGAGGGGGTCCATCTGAGGTCAGGAGTGAGTCAGTGCTACGAGGGGGGTTGAAAGGCTGAAAGGTTTCACAGCAGGGGCTGGGAGTGTGTCCTCTGGGGCGGAGAGCTGCCTACCTACCGGAAACTACAGACTGAATAGCGCAGCCTGGAGACTGCAGCCTGGAGACCGCAGCCCAGAGGTCAACCACGGAGTACACTCCTTTATTATTCCCCACAACAACGGGTAACAAGCTGCGATCGACGAGAAAGCGTCAGTTGCCATCCTTCAGAATGTGAGCGGACGATGACATCAACCGCAGTGGAATATGGATGAGGGTGAATCGTTATGGATTAGGGTGAATCGTTATGGATGAGGGTGAATCGTTATGGATGAGGGTGAATCGTTATGGATGAGGGTGAATCGTTATGGATGAGGGTGAATCGTTATGGATGAGGGTGAATCGTTATGGATGAGGGTGAATTGTTATGGATGAGGGTGAATCGTTATGGATGAGGGTGAATCGTTATGGATGAGGGTGAATCGTTATGGATGAGGGTGAATCGTTATGGATGAGGGTGAATCGTTATGGATGAGGGTGAATCGTTATGGATGAGGGTGAATCGTTATGGATGAGGGTGAATCGTTATGGATGAGGGTGAATCGTTATGGATGAGGGTAGGGTCGAGCATCACGTCCAGATGTGCGGTATGTGTCTGGGATGCTCGCGTCATGTAACCGGGGTCTGCTTTCGATCGCGCTGTCACGTAATTTGGGAGGGATCCTGACATGGAATGGGATCGGGAATGTGACGGGAACAGGATTTACGAGGGATGGCAATGGAACGGTCTGCATCTGAACAACATCGTATCCCAGCAGGTCACAGCCACAACGTGATCTCAAACTCAAGTTTATTTTATTTAACCTTTATTTAACCAGGTAGGCCGATTGAGAACTCCCTCTCTTTCTGTCTCTTTCTGTCAATTTCTTCTCATTCTGAGCCTACAGATGTAGTTCAGGCCTGCCACCATTGGAAGAGGGTTTACACCAGCAATACTATCCTGTGGTTTCAGGGCGGCCTTGTCAGGGTGGAGGAGACATCATAGAGGCACTGACCTTGGGTCAGGAGTTTATCTCTCTAAAATGTTTATAGCCAGGAGTTGGTATATCAGTGGTAGAGTGCATGCTTTGTATGTATGATGTCCTGGGTTCAATCCACAGCTTCTTCACAGTTCGCTGATGCAAATGAGTGTCTGTTCTCAATTGGCCTACCTGGTTAAATTAAGGTTCTCAACTGTTCTCTAAGGTAATACATACACCAAGATCAGGTGATCTTTAATACATACTCTGTTAACCTAGTTGGTGTCAACATCCTTATGTGTTTTCTAACTTTAGATATCTGGTTCCTTATTGGACGGTTGACATTACGTCTGCCTTTGGTTCCTTATTGGACGGTTAACATTACGTCTGGTTCTTTATTGGACGGTTTCCATTACGTCTGCCTCTGGTACCTTATTGGACTCTCTGATCTGTGTTAACTATCTACTGTATGGATAAATGTCATAATGACATAAAATGTGTGCGTGTGTGTCAATTGACCACGGGTGTGAGTTTGTTCCCGAGCATGTGTGTGTGTGTTTGTGTGTGTGTGTTTGAGAGAGTCTATGGGCTTGCATATGTGCGCAAGACGGGGTGTTGGTGGGGGAGGGGGCACACAGAGGACCCCTGCTGTGTTGGTTTCTACGGTGACCTGAGAAAAGCTGTAACCAGGTCCGGCTCTTTCTCAGGCCTGATCAGCGTATCGCCACAATAGAGGACATGTGTTCAGACCGAACCCCCACCCACCACCACAGCCCCTTCCCACTCAATCCGGACCAAGGCAGCCAATAAAACCAGGATTAGGAGGGCATCAACACACTGGAGATGTTGCCGGAAAGTTCCTGAGCACGCCCAACTCCACCATCCACACACACACACACTTCTTTTCTTTCATTACTTCTTTCTATCTCTCTTTCTTAGACCATCCATCCTCTTTGTTTGTTTAATTTGCTCCCAATCTCACTCTTTCCTATTCCTTCCTCCTCATCCTCCTCTTCCTCTCCCATTGCTTCTTCCTTTCAGAGCCTGTCGCTCCCAGTAAGCTCTGGACCCAGCGGGGTTTCCACAAGTTACTCGTTTTGTTGGTGCGGTTCAGCTAATTCTCAACGCCTTCCGTTGGCTAACTCATTCTGTCATATCTGGGTGCCCGCTACAATAAGGACATGTGCTCTGTCAATGAACCAGCCCTTTGCAGTTTCCGGTGTGTGTTTCACGTGTGGTGTGTGCATGTGGCGTGTGCTTGTGGCATGTGCGTGTGCATGTGGCGTTTCTTTGTGGCATGTGTGTGTGGCATGTTGTGTGTGGCATGTGCGTTTGGCGTGTGGCATATGACATGTGGCGTGTGTGTGTAGCATGCACGTGTGGCGTGTGTGCATGTGGCCTGTGCGTGTGGCGGCGTGTGTGTGTGGCGTGTCCTTGTAGCATGTGCATGTGTCGTGTGTGTGGCGTGTACGCGTGGCGTGTGCGTGCCCGCCCTGCTTCCTTACTGGACAGAGATGAAACCTGCTGCCTCTGACGCGTTTGGTCACTCCAGGACACTGAGCGCCAATGTCAGCTTTACCAACGTGTCCCGTTGCAATGGACACCAATCATGTGTCGTGTCCAGAATCTGCATGTCCGTCCATCTGCTCCGGATCCCTAATGTGTCCTGGAAATGGTGGCGTTTGGATATTATCGCCACAGCCTTTGTCAGAGACTTTGTAATCCGGGGACAAAGAGAGACAAGAACTCTCCCCCAAACAAATCTTTTTCATTAGAGCAGCAAACACTTCGTCCCTCTGCAATTCTGCGGGAGCCCCTATTGGCGTGGGCGGCCGAGCCGCGGTGACACGGAGAGGGACCGAAGAGCCTCGAACCTCTGGATTGGCGGCCTTCAGTCGGACACTGAGCCAGAGGCCTAATTAAAGGACACTTAAGGTCCTCAATGAGCCGCCGTGCAGGGTGTGGGGCCGACAAGAGCCTCGAAATAGAGGGGCCGCGCTCATGACACTCGTAAACAAGGGGTCCGGGACACAGGCAGAGAGAACAGAGACGGGACGAAGAGAGACTATGTGTGCCAGGGACTTTGTTCACCCAAGATGAAGAGTCAACAGCCAGCCTTCTCGCCATCCCCCCTAATAACCACCTTCCACAGAGGGCCCGGTGAACACAATACTTCTCCCCTCCTCTTGCTCTCAATCACTGCGGGGACAATGAGGGAGCCCCCTGCTTTCTTTGTACCCCCCTTCATGGTCTGGCCACCCCCCAAAACAGACACTTCTTTATTGAAATTCTTTGGCGTTCTAATCCCCAGCTTCCTCCGGGGGCAATAATAGACTCCCTGCGACAGCCCTTTCCAGCCCTGATAGCTATCCTCATCCCAGCCGGGTCACACGTCTGCTTCGACGGTGATGACGCCATGCGCCTTGCCTAGTCAGTGAAATCCACCGCCGAAGCATTTGGTAAATAAATGAAATGAAATCTTAAACCAAACAATTGTGAAGAAGCTTAGTTAATCATTTCTCGGTCGTCAAATGTTTTTTTGGTCAGTTGGACACAATGAGACAGAAAGCAGAGTTGCACAGTAAACGTCTCATTGTGCATTTTTTTGTTACATTATCGTACAGGTGACGATCTCTCACAGACATCGTAATTAGAATCTGACCAGCATCGCACAACTGTAGTTCCTCGGTTGACTCCGAGTACAGTACACAGATTATGACGACGGTCCAACCTTTTAATTTTCGGAGCCTTTTCAAGCTTTGCCACTCCACATGTTCAATGTCAGAGCAGGTGTATCGTTTGCTTACGGTCACAAGTTCTGAGCGTCAAGTGACTGGTTGAAATGTGGGGATGATGACATCTACTGGTCACGCACGGTACTGAAAGGTGATAATGTAGAGAAGCCTCACTAGCATGACCTACGCCATTCATTATCCATACTTTCGACATTATCAATATGTTCAATGTCAACGGCATACTCACTAAAATGTATACACGTCATTGTAAATGTTGACTTTAGCCTTCTCATTTTAATTCAATATATATAAATAAATAAGAATATACGTCTGGTGAGGGTATCGTGCCTGCCTTTGAACGCATTCCGCCTCTTTGAACCACTGGGTTGTATGTTACAGAAACCAAAGGCCTAAAGCAAACGGCAGACAATAATGCCAGAGAAGAATCTAGCCGTGAAAGGTATCTTGTCATTAAAAGCTGTTATTACAGGCACGAGTCCAATTAACCGCATCGTGTTACATTTGAAAGTGTTCCTGAAAGGGCCTTGAGGGAGAAGACAGCGGGTAGAGAAATTGAGTCCACTCCTGAACAACCATAAAAAAGGGAAAATGCCCACAAGTACTTTGAAGGTTACATTTTATCATCCACCAATGTGGATACAGTTATATTATGTTTCATTTCTACCCGTGTCAATGTACTTCTGACATATTTTGTGATGAAGGAACTAGATTGTTTACAACAGAGACATTTCTGCATCTGATGAACAGTACTTAGAAGGGCTGACCTCATTATAATGATAGATACTATGAGAGATTAATTAAACAGAGAAAATAGCAAAAAAAATCTAAACATGCATCAAGCTAAATCCAGCAAGAACAATTTACCACAGAACAACTCAATGCAAATCCTTAGACTTTGCATTAACAAAAGTCACACAAAATATTATTTTTTATTTAACCAGGTAGGTTTATTTAACCAGGTAGGCAAATTGTTTCAAAACAGGACTTTTAAGTTATTTTGTCTTCAGCGATAGAAATTCCAATTACCTTGAACCTTTCACATTTTCACACCGGTGATCTGAATATCGGGATTTTAATTATCATTTAATTCCATCTTCAATCCGTACTCCATTTTCTGTAGCATCATGTTATGGGGATGTTTCTCAACATCAGGGACTGGGGCACAGGATAGAAGGGATTGGACTAATGTACAGAAAAGTCCTTAAGAAAAACCTGCTGTTTTGTTTTGCATCGACCTCACAGCAAAAGCTGCATGTCCTTGGGAGGCTCCAGTCAGAATTCCGATTTAAATCCAATGTGCCCATCGGCACTCCCAAAGGAACATGACAGAGAGGAAAAATATTTATCAACAGACTTAATAACACAATTGAAGAAGATGCCAGAATCAATGATTTTACATGCCATTCATTCGTTTCACAAACCTAATAACACATGATTATGCATTAGCATTCCGAAATACCTTATAAACAATCTGTCAGTCAAATACTTTCATTAAGGTGTCAGAAAATATTTTGCCTGTCCTCCTTTGGTGCTGCCTAACTACAAATTCTGGTATTACATAGCAAACACACACACACACACACACACTCTATCGGGAAAACACACACGACAAAATAGCAAACACAATCACAAATACTGAAGGTATTCGGTTAAATGGAAAGGTGTGTTTGTGTTGTCATCGTACCCGACACACAAGAGACGGAACAAGCTTGAGGCAGAATAGACTTTTGCCCTTCTACTTGTTTATGGAAAACTACAGATTGCCCAACGGTAGAATAGATGCAATTACATTCTACCGTATAAATTAAAACTGAAGACCTTGATTGTGTAAGAAACGCATGCAGTGATCTTAAACCTGATCTGGGACCTGCTGTGGACTTGCCGCGATGATGCGAGCCCAGAACCTGGGAATTAGACATGACAGAACTGTGTGCAAAGAAACATTGGCTTGCCCGTATGATCATTGACAGAAAAGAAAATGATCAGTGGCAGAGAGACTCGTCACACAGCCAGAGCTGACTCTCTAATCTGTTCTCGTCCTCTGATTGGTTGCCCTTGACACTAAAAAGCAATAGATCCTCCTCATGAACTTCTGAGGGGTGAACGTCTCAGGCTCTCCGCATTCTCAGATTGCATCCTCTCTGGCAGGTTGCTCCTACAAGGTGACATAGGGGAGGATCTGTTACTGTCCCGCGTGCCTGATCCTACAGGTGTTCCACCTGGCTTGGTTCTTTGCCCTATCCTCTTCTGCTCATATACCAATCACCGCGCTTAACGTCATATCCTCAGATGACTACTTCTTCCTCTCCCCTTCTGACACATTCTGGGGGTCTTGCAGACCTCTCGGCCTGGGTTTCAGCCCGCCACCTCAAGCTTAACCTTGACCGTGAGGAGACGAGACGGAGCAGGAGCTCTTCCTTCTGGTCAAAGGTCAGACCGTTCATAGGCATGTGGAAGTAAAGATCCTCCTCCAACCCGTTTAAAGCTTGGCCTCCTCAATGGAGGAATCCGTTTTCCCTTGAAGTCAAGACCGCAAAGCTCCTTGAGCGTTTTACAAACTCTTCTGAAACCCTAGCTTGTTGTAAATGTTGTAACCCCACACATCGCTCTTCATTGGGAACCAATACTTGCCATTTTTATTACTGTTACTGAATTTGCTGGTAGCTATGGTTGAAGTGTACTTACTACTTTACTACTAGGTTGTCAGTGCCAACCTACGGCGTTCAACCGACTTCTAACATTCATACTTTTTGCATGACGTGACCATGCACAACAATGGCGGGTCTGGCATCGAGATGAGAATGCACAACACAGAGGAGAGTTAAATCTGTCGTGTTCGCCAGGGTTGAGTATTAAAATATGCACAAAGCGGAACGTGTCTCACATTGGATACATACGCGAACTACAGAACGGTGCATGTAGGCGACGGCTGGCTTTGAAGAAGCTGACGTATTGATAACATGATACGTCCACGAGCAGGGACATGATAGGGACTGGTTAGGGTTTCCTCACTGTTTCCAACAACAGCCATGATCTCAGTGCATTGTACAACATTTGCATGTGACGGGAGGTCTCGGTTTACACCTCTAACACTGCTCTCTGACACCCAGGGCTATGGCCATGACAGAAGGCCACGTCAGCTCGCCAAACCTGTTCGGCACCACTCAACTTGGGGCAACCCTTAGACAACTGTGGGTGTCACATAACCGCCTGGTTAAATGGAGCATAGTTGACCAGCTCACCCTGAGGGAACAGTGTTCCCTAAATTAGTGTTTGGACTTATCTGGAGATCTAGAACGTGACACTCTTGATCTTCTATGATTCGGCAGTCTGCGAGCATCAACCACGTCAGTCATTCTGACGGCTTGTAGCCTGGGGTGGGACGGGGGGGGGGGCACTGTCGCAGCTTAGTCAAAATAATTGAAATGGCGTCACAATTCTTGATCAAATTAAGTTATTGGCAAAAATAGCTATCCACTTGTATGAGTCGGTATTTTTTTCTCAAGGCCTCCGGTTTCAAGTATTTCTTCAGGAAGGTATGCAGTGATTTAATGTGTATTCCTATTTTAAATAATTTAACACAACTCGTATCTACTTGATGTCACTAAATGGTGCCTGCAATGCTGGAGTTAATTCCCTTAAAAACAATGGAAAGCTTAAATACCTTACTTATTTAAGTAATTTCATGGTTTCATGATTCTGAAGTAGAAGGAACAATACAAATTCATGCTGCAAGCAGTATTTAACGGGTTTCAGCATTACATTTCTGCTAGCCAGATTGCATTTTTTTTAAAAATAGAACACTTATCCAACTCATGTCCATAGTGGCAAACAATATGGCTTGCATGGGTTTTTCATTTTGCTAGTATCCCCATGTATCCAAAAAAATAAGAAAAAACATTCACATACAAACTAAACTTACAACCCTGATCATGTGTACCAATTGTAATCGCACTTATGATTGGTCATTTGATAATATATGAGTAGTTTGAATCGTATTCACAAATTTAGATTTGCAAAAAAACCATTACAACTGAGTTGATATGTGGCTTGGGCGGATTTCAACCTATACAGCTATTTCGAAGATTATATCTTAGATATATTTCTTGTTTTTGTCGTCTCATGGTTGTGAACATATTTACCAAGTAGAATTATGCTATAATTCCATTATGCATTATAAGAGTTCAGTGAATATGTACGAAAACTGCACCTATGCACATTTTAATTTGTCAATTGCGGCACTGTTTAACCTGGTTTTTGGCCTGGTTTATATTCCATTTTAAAGACAGGCTGTCTACAGGAGCCTTCTATGAAGTAAGGTGAAGATCAGTCAGTTGTTGCCATCGAAGTTTTTCACAAATTCAAAAAGGCTGAAAATACATTAGGCAGAGTTAATGAGTCCTAATTGCACGGATGTTCCATGTCAGAGAATGGACTTATGTACATCTTTTCAAGGCTTTAACTTTAACAGGGTGAGCGTGGTAAGCTTCCAAACACCTCAATAGCACCCCCGTGTGGTTAATGGTATATTCCATGCAGTAAATATGATGTCGGTTTGCTGTCAAAACTGCAAACCCCAGAAATGCTGAATCAGATTGTAATTCACTAGTGCATTGTTGAAATGCAAACAACAAGCTAACGCAGACAAAAACATTAATGTTTGGCCAGTGAACAGCTGAAAACCAAATAACGATGAACGTCAAGAAACACAATAACAAGCCATAAATAACATAACAACACACAAACAGGATTTCAGTGAACTGCTGAACCCCTAATAATACCTAGTAGCAACCTGACATCATCATTTGACACAATTTACAATCGTCAGATACGTCCAGTAGCCTACTGTAACATTTCTGCAACAGATATTTTTGGTCAAGTGTCCTTTTCCCTCCTATATAACCGTGACGTCGCCGAGGAGGGCGTTTCCGCACCGTTCTAATGCCTCCCCTGCAATAGGTCAACTGTGCCCATGTGACGCGACAGGAACCAATCGGCGACGAGTACGGTGAATAATGAAGTGCATTCCAAATGTGGAGATGTGGAGCTCTCTGTGTGAAAGCGGTGACGTTTTATATGAGCTCTGCTGTGTGCGTGTGTGTTGTCTCCAGCTGTGTGCGCAGGAAACACGAATAAAGTGTATGTCGAGTGTGAATATGGAGGATATGGGAATCAATAAATTAGGAATCAGTGCGCGTTGTGAATGAACGACAAGTCGAAACGATATGTGCGGTATAAACTAATGATGCCAGTTACCTAACTATAAAGGCGACTAGGAGGAAACGTGAAAAAACCGACTGAGGATTAAAGTCGCATTGAAGCCATTTTTTGCTGTAAGTATGCTACAATCGTAATGCATCTTGGGTTATTGACGGATATAATTTATTTTGGAATACAATAATGCACGATGCAATCTGTTTGACCACAATATATTACAATTTAATAATGGGAAGTTCTGGAAGACCTGGGAGAGTGAATCACTCTGCCCTATATAAATGATGGGTCATGCCTATGTGTCATCCCCTTTTTAAAATAATTTTAGCTACTTGGAACAACTTTTTATTCTGTGTGACCAAGACCACTCTAATGACTGTGTTAGATTCCAGTATAACTCCCTTACCAAATGTACAACTAGTTAACACTGCACATAACATTAACTCTATCTAGGGACCCCACTCCCTCACACCTGGCTCCTATAGATGGAATAGGATAACTGTATTCAGTGTATATATATATATATTAGAAAATCGTGTATGATGGCTGGCAAACATGCAGTAAAAGAGCTGAATTCTGATTGTCTGAATGAGCATATACCCTGTATTTTATTACTGTTCTAATTACATTGGTTGCCAGTTGTTGATAGCAAGTCAGCTCAGGGGTTTGTGGTATGTGGCTAATGGCTGTTGTCATCGAGCTCTAGTTTTTATTGATATCAACCTCTCCCCCCACCACCACTTCCTGTTTCCCAGCGAGTGAGATCGCGTGTGTCAGCGTCATGAACGTGGGTACGGCTCACAGCGAGGTGAACCCCAACACGCGTGTGATGAACAGCCGTGGCATTTGGCTCTCCTACCTCCTGGGTATCGGCCTACTGCATGTCATCCTGCTCAGCATTCCCTTCGCCAGCGTGCCGGTGGTCTGGACCCTCACCAACCTCATACACAACCTGGTGGGTGCCTGTGGTCTGGACCCTCAACAACCTCATACACAACCTGCTGGGTGCCTGGGGTCTGGACCCTCACCAACCTCATACACAACTTTGTGGGGTCTGGACCCTCACCAACCTCATACACAACCTGGTGGGTGCCTGTGGTCTGGACCCTCACCAACCTCATGCACAACCTGGTGGGTGACGGTGGTCTGGACCCTCACCAACCTCATACACAACCTGGTGGGGTCTGGACCCTCATCAACCTCATACACAACCTGGTGGGTGCCTAGGGTCTAGACCCTCACCAACCTCATACACAACCTGGTGGGTGCCTGGGGTCTGGACCAACACCAACCTCATACATAACCTGGTGGGTGCCTGGGGTCTGGACCAACACCAACCTCATACATAACCTGGTGGGTGCCTGGGGTCTGGACCAACACCAACCTCATACACAACCTGGTGGGGTCTGGACCAACACCAACCTCATACATAACCTGGTGGGGTCTGGACCAACACCAACCTCATACACAACCTGGTGGGGTCTGGACCAACACCAACCTCATACATAACCTGGTGGGGTCTGGACCAACACCAACCTCATACACAACCTGGTGGGTGCCTGGGGTCTGGACCAACACCAACCTCATACATAACCTGGTGGGTGCCTGGGGTCTGGACCAACACCAACCTCATACACAACCTGGTGGGGTCTGGACCAACACCAACCTCATACATAACCTGGTGGGGTCTGGACCAACACCAACCTCATACACAACCTGGTGGGGTCTGGACCAACACCAACCTCATACATAACCTGGAGGGGTCTGGACCAAAACCAACCTCATACACAACCTGGAGGGGTCTGGACCCTCACCAACCTCATACATAACCTGGTGGGGTCTGGACCCTCACCAACCTCATACACAACCTGGTGGGGTCTGGACCAACACCAACCTCATACACAACCTGGTGGGGTCTGGACCAACACCAACCTCATACACAACCTGGTGGGGTCTGGACCAACACCAACCTCATACATAACCTGGTGGGGTCTGGACCAACACCAACCTCATACACAACCTGGTGGGGTCTGGACCCTCACCAACCTCATACACAACCTGGTGGGGTCTGGACCAACACCAACCTCATACATAACCTGGTGGGGTCTGGACCTTCACCAACCTCATACACAACCTGGTGGGGTCTTGACCAACACCAACCTCATACATAACCTGGTGGGGTCTGGACCAACACCAACCTCATACACAACCTGGTGGGGTCTGGACCAACACTAACCTCATACATAGCCTGGTGGGGGTCTGGACCAACACCAACCTCATACATAACCTGGTGGGGTCTGGACCCTCACCAACCTCATACACAACCTGGTGGGATCTGGACCAACACCAACCTCATACACAACCTGGTGGGGTCAAAGTTGCTTGGGTATTCGAGTGACAGAGCTGTGATATCGGCTGACGCACTCAGTTCCAACACAAATACAGTACATGTTGGCTTGTAGGCCACCAAACATAATACACTAACCATACTACTGGCTGGAAGGGAACCGGTAAATCCCGCCGTGTCAACCGCTCTGTGTGCCGTGTGTTTCAGTGTATGTACCTGCTGTTACACTTGGTGAAAGGGACCCCGTTCGAGACTCCGGACCAGAGCAAGGCTCGCTTCTACACGTACTGGGAGCAGATGGACAACGGCGTCCAGTTCACGGCCTCACGCAAGTTCCTCACCATTACCCCGATCATCCTGTAAGGACGGCTGTTTCCATCGCTGACCCACAGGCCATTGGCCAATAGTCTCTTTGCTATTTATAGACCTCTCTGACGCATCGACGAATGCTGAGCTCTGTATGTCGTGTGAGGAATGTGAAGTGATTGGTCAGCCACAGTGGTGTCTGTCCTTGACTGCAGTAGTCCACGATCGGCCTTTGTCAGCCCGTCTGTGGGAAGGGTTAAGTCGATGTGGCGGTCAGTGTGTCAGCCAGGAACAGAAGGCCCGGTTCATAGAGAAACTCCTGACGGACGCTCCGTCACTGACACGTAGTCAATTAACCGTGACCCGTCAGTGGTGTTCGCAGATTGCGCGGATGACAAATGTCGCCTTCACGACCACGGGACTTAACGGGTGAAAATGCAGTGTTTATTGGGAAGTCGTGAGCGGTCTGTGGTCGTCCAGCGTGTATTTTGTTTTAAATATATTTTAGGGCATTTTCATGCTTTATTATTGTTTTGAGAGGGAAAGTTGGAGAGCGTGCTGAAATGTTACCTTGTTACGTCTGATTCCAGATCCGGTCTTTAACCTTCTCATTGCTTCTCTCCCTCGTCTGTCCACAGCTACATCCTCACCAGCTTCTACACCAAATACGACCGGGCACATTTTATGGTCAACACCGTCTCCTTGATGACGGTTCTCATTCCCAAACTCCCCCAGCTTCACGGAGTCCGGATCTTCGGGATTAACAAGTACTGAGGGGCGAAAGGAGACACAGCCTTCTCTCCATCCCTGTGTAGACTGTGAACACAGAGTATCGGGCCCACGGCGTTGGACCCCAGCCCATGGGGGACCGTGGCACTGTTAGCTTCCAATGCTATTTAGGACTCCGCTGAACACAGAGGCAGAATCTACGTACTTCACAAGGCTCGGCTGGGTCCGAGGTCCTACGTGTTCGGATTGAAGCTGTGCTGTGGTTTCTCTCTGTGGTTCACTTCGTCGGCGTTGTATTGAAAATACACAAAGAACACTGCAAGTGAAGCCATTTCGGAGGTATAACTGAAAATATGAGTAACAATGGGACAACAAGACAACTCTGAACGGTTTGGCCCCGGCGGAAATTAGCGTGACCCGTGTATGCGAAAGGTCACGTCACTTTGTAATGCAAAATGTACTCCAGTCTTTGTTTAGCATGTTGTCCTCACAAGGCTCGTTGTTTGCATGGGGCGTTAAAGTAAGAGATGCTCAGTGTCTCAGAGGTCAGACCGGAGGAACAGAAGGGTTTATTTTTAGACTCTGAGTTTGGAATGTTTAAGGAACACATATTTTATCAGACCGTTTCAGTTTTTGGATCGCCTTGCTCTGATTCCAGCCAGAGTAAACTTCTCTTCCCATAGCAGTCTGTAATCTAATGCAGACTCAGTGGAGACCTGTCCAGAACCTCCCTGCTAATTCCAGAGTTGGGATTCTATTGTTTTTACATTTCATTTGGGTCCCTTGGGAAGAAAGAACCCAAGGAGGTTAGGTAATATATGTTCTTTAAAATATGTGTGCACTGTTATTGCATACTCCTATTGGCATACACCTAATACTAATATTTAACTGTAATGTGGTGATGTAGTGGCATGTGCTTTAAGACGTCCTTCAAACGGCACACAGAACACCCATGACTTATTCTGACTCTGACTGTAGTGAGAAGTTAGATTTGTAGAACTCGTCTAAACAGAGAGCGTTCTAGAACGATAGTTCTGAATATTATTGGCTTGGAATTTATTCTACGTAGTCTTTCACTTGACTTTAGAGAACAAACCTGTCAGTATTCGTGGCTGTGGAGAGTAGAAAATATCTTGCAGTATTACATTGTCATGGAGGAAAATGCATTATTTTTTATTTTTACTCAATATGACAAAAACAAGATTACTTATAGTCTTTCACTTTAGAAATGTAATGCTTTAATTACGAGATGCTGGGAAGGGGTACATTTGCAGCTTTTGTAGAGACATTGTATAGTGAAAATGAAATATGTGAATGGTATGTACATGTTTTAGACTGCGTTGACATGCCTATTGGTTAACATAGTAGAGTGACATTCATGCTGGCTGATTTATATCATCGTGAAGTTTGTGTAATCCGACCAGTACAGAGTACAGGATAGTTTCATTGTGTAACAACATGACGACAGTCTTTTGAAATGGCAGTTCCTTGCTTCATAGCGGTTAGACTTGTGCACAAAATGGGATTATTTTTAGCCCTGAATTTCAGTGAATCATACTACCATCAGGTTATCGTTCGGATGTACGAGAGAGAAAACCAAGTCACTTTGGCAGCAGTAACTTAGGGCGGGCGGGCCTTGTTTTCTTGTTAATGAATACCTTAACATTATCATCATGGATTTAGAGGCCTTGACCTTGTTTACACGCCTGTATTTATTGGCGGTACGACAACATAGATTAGCATTCACCTTTGGTAGGTGGTTTTATTAAATGAAGGCTGCGATTTCCAGTGGTACACCAATGTAGTTCAAATATATACTTAACACCGGAAAATGCAAAATGGTCGACAAATGTACGATAAATGGCAGTGTTAGAATGTCTTGACACAGTGTTTTTATACTGTATAAAAACAAGATGTAATAGGCCTTAAACTTCTCGTACTCGGCTCACACTCTGACGGTTGAGTTGCACTTTATTTTTAGAGTCCCACTTTCTGTATCGTTAGATGTTTTATAGATAGTGGTACTATCAGCAGACAATCTGTTGATAAGATGCTTGTTATGGCAATCGGTTAGGTTTCATTTCTGTTATAGGTTAATTAAGGTAAAAGTCAGCATTAGGAAATAGGTTAGGGTTAGTAGATAAACTCTAGAGCATCTACAGAAACACTTTTGGGACTTGCGAATAAAATGTTGTCAGCGTTTCAGTGACGTCCAATTCAAGCATGCAAATGTGTCTTGGAGCAACAAGGTGCCCACCAACATCCACAGATTGTCGAGTGAACACAGCCTGGCTGTGTTGTATCGCCACTTGACAAGACACACAACCCTATATTGTAATCCAGGAGCAGGGCGACGTCCATCCAATTAGAACACAACACCGGCAGCTTGTTAAACATTGAGTGAGGTGAGAGTGGGGAAAGTGAGTGGCCACGTGCTAAAGAGCCGGGCTGAAGCAACAGCCGTTTGGGGTTCCGGACAAACGAGCGCCCTTTGGCTCAGCCGAGTCAACATCTGAAGACAGACAACTGTCAGTCAATCGGTAACCTATTCCGGTTTTTCACACACAACACACATTTTCCCCAAACCATGAACTCACTTCTCAAAACGCACGTGATATTTTAAAAACTCCGGGTTTCTCGATTTACATTATTGTGAGGTCCATATTATCTGTAAATGAAACGTTGCAGTAGAAGGTCGATCAAAATCATCAAACAATCAATGGCACGGCTGAATACCCACTGCACACTGGTGAGAGGTTTTGAAAACACTATTATAGAACATGTGTGAATGAATCAATAACTAATCACGTGTTGAATCCCCCACTAAAACGTTTGTACTTCGCATTATATTATAGACCGTAAATTATGTTTACAGAGAATAATTGAATTTGTGTTCACCACAACTTCATTTTCTAGGGGGTGTGCTCTGAAATTCACCAACAAACAGTGGATATAAAAAGTCTACACACCCCTGTTAAAATTCCAGGTTATTTTAAGGTTTTATTTTATATTTTCCCCCTCAAAGATTTCAGTTTGTTTTTCAATTGAATGGTTCCCGTTATTGGTCATATTAAAGGTGCAAAAAGTTCTGACATGATTTATCTTTGTCTCGTTTTTTCCCATCATAAAAACCTCGCTTTGGGGTGTGTAGACTTTTTATACCCACTGTATGATATACTTTCCCAGAAGACAAGACAGGAGAAGGTACATGTTTTTTGACAGGTATATGGTAAGACAACTGTGTAAAATACAGACAAGCCCTTGAATCTGGAGTGCTGCCGTTCAGGCATTTGATCCAACCCTAAATCTTTCCTAAGCTTTTCAAATGTTTGTCCTGTAGCTCATGTTGTAAGGTGTGAGGTGAGTCTGGTTGGGGTGCGGCTCAGGTTGGGGTCTGCACACACACAGTATTGCATCTGGATGGTTGGACAACATTAAGGAACATATTGCAACAACGTTGCCATTATGTGTTCTATCTGGTTATTATGTTTAGATGAACACCTGACAGGCCCCGAGATTCATGCTTAGCTAATGACAAATGACTTGCTGTGACAAATCGACTTACCATGCTAGAAGCTGGGGAGTTCAAATCTAGTTATTCATGTCAATACAGCTATTGGCTAGTGCCCTATTGGCTAGTGCCCTACTGGCTAGTGCCCTCATCAGTAAACAACCAACACCGCATCTTGAGGGGCAACAGCACGTTTAGGTGGGATTCACAGTCAATTTGCGGATTAACAAAATCTATTCGTGACATGAAGGTCCACTCTCTTGATGTTTTTTCTAGTTTCATTCCAATTTTTGCTGCCGTTTGTGAATATGGGCTAGTGTTATAATACTTGTTTTATAAACAGGATGAAAGGAACTTGATTCAATGTGAATACTATTTTTTGAGACATTCATAACTCAGTAGCCAGTAAACATCTCAATATTATTGCATGAATAGTGCCTGTGTTGTATTTTTGCCCCCAGTGATGTTCTCTCTGAAAAGCCGTATCTCCAGCAGAGGGCAGCAGAAGTTTGTCACAGATCCTAATCTGATTTGACATTTTCCTCCTATAAATAGGAATTGTCTCATGCTCTGTATTACTGACCCCTTTTCTCATTTCTTTGCCCTTTCTCTCCAGGGCATTTGTTAGGACGTCTGCTCACCATAACCTCATAGAGAATGATCCTTTCGGCATGAAAATAGGATAGTTGAGGTCCCATGTGTGCTTATAGCTCATCATTTGAATAGCAGTGTAATAAGTACACTGAAATGAAAACACATTTCTAAATACTTTTTGACTAACAGTTATCTAAGAACCTCCGTAAATAGAAACACATTAATCAGGTCTCTGATATTGATATTGAGTGACTACAAAACCATAAGAGGTGAATCAGAACACCAGTGACACGCTGCGACCGCCGTAAGCCCCCCGGCGAAGCCACATCTCCTTTGCATGGAGTTGATCCGGGCTGTTGGTTCTTGGCACGTTGTCCCACGTCACCTCCGTAGCTGTGCGCATGTGCGGGATCGGACACCCGGGGTGTATGAATTGCGCCTTTGATGCCCATATTCATCAACAGCCCGGGTGGCGGGTCTATGGTCATGTCGGTTAAGGAGACTGGTGCGCTGGTCCAGGGTTGCCCTGCAGGTTACATGATGGAAACTGTGGTTATAAGGCCTGTCTGACAAACTGCTGAGTTCCCTAATACAATGGCACAGGCAGCTTGTGGCAGAGGAAATATAATGGAGCTCTGAAGGACATTCTTGCATTCAGTACGCTAATTGCATGCTTGTTATGCAAAAAATAACAACAGCTCATTTTACTGCTTAGTAGAGTGGCCTTTTAATTTCCTCAGAACAAGTTGCATCTGTGTAATGATCATGCTGTTGTATCATCTTCTGTTTGACTTACCAGTCACGGTATTAACTGGGCAATGGCGAAACGTGCCGACAATCTGGACACACTTTAAGGACTACAGACTGTCAATAACATTTGAATCATCTGACCTTGACAATGGCACTTATTCTAAATCAAACCACGGTCTTAAGTTAGGCAAGCGTTGACTTCGTTTTTGATCATTCGCTGATATTCAACCGCCCACTAACGAGCGTTTAAACATACCTTTGCACAAAATGTGAGAGAAATGTAGATGTGCTGTGTTTCAGGTCTGTCCGCGACAGCAAGCGCGGTGTTGCAATCTCTGCCTCCCTCTGGCTGCTTGCTGACAAATACGAAACGCATAAGTGTAACGGGGTGGGCTTTTTGGGTTTCCGTAGTGTAAGCGAGGGGCAGCTGGGAATCAGCCCGAAAGAGGGTGGAAAAACGGTGTTGGTGACGCAGTTTTATTGCCAGTCGAATGCTAGCAAGCAAGAGTGCTTTGAAGCCGTAAATGTGTAACGCTACCACTGTTGAGGAATAAAGCTGAAGTTCATTGGTGAAATTAACTGACGCGTTGCTGTTGTGTGTTACGGCTCTGTTGGCCCGGATTACTAGACGCAGGTTACCAGCCACGAGCCAAGTTGTCGCATTGAGACCAGCTCGCTCCCAACTACGGTTCGGGGCGTGAACGCTGAGAAGGTAACACTGGGGGCTCGTCCTTGGATCTAAATAAAGAAATGACGGCGTTCGGGGCTCGAGCTAATGCTAGTGCTGGGACTACGATGTCTGTTGAGAGGGAAACGTTAAACGTAAGCACCAACCCGTTTGTAACAGATATAAGAGACATTAATATGAACCCAGTTAATTACGGGACGGCCGGGACGATTACAGCACCCAACTTTTCGCGGCTGGCACGGAACGAACATTAGCCGGGTACAGCGCAATTGTTTACGGCCGGATGCCATTATACGACCCGGCTCCGCCCCCACACCACCGTCACCACGGTTGACTAACCCATTCTTAATGCCCGGGAATCTCGAAATGAAACAGATGAACAGAACCCATTTTCCCCAGCCCATGCATGGCTTTCTCAGTTCACTTCGACACCTTTTACACCCTGCATGCCCCGGCCCGAGGAACGTAGTGGAGTAATAAGCTACGCCCACGACGATAACTATGCCTCACACCGTGATCGATACCAGGATGGTCGGTCAGCTGCGGGAAGGGCCAAGTCGGCGCCACGGTTTTCACACGCAGAACCAGATGTCGAAATAATGGACACTAGTGATGATGAGTATTACGGGCATAAAGAGAGAATTCCAATATTAAAGCCGGGCCATTTTGATGGAACGGGCTCCTGGAAAGACTTTATTCACCGGTTTGAAAGCTGTGCAAGAGCAAACCATTGGTCAGAAATGACAATGGCAGTTCAACTAAGATTCAGCCTGACTGGCGCGGCTGGAGCTATCGTCCATAAAAACCCAAGATCTGACCGCTGGAGCTACCGACGGATTGTGACTGAAATAGAGACCGCCTACGGGCCGCGTTCTGACCATGCAGCAGCCACCTGCATCGAACTGAGACAGAGGATTCGGGGCAAAACGAAGCCTTACACCTATTAAGGGATGACATATACGAGAAAGTGTCCATTGTTTATGCTGACCGTACAGAGCTGGAGCAGGACGCCATCAGCGTGGAGGTTTTCACCAACGCCCTGGCCGACCCTGACGTGGTGCAAAAACTACTGGAGAAGCAGCCGCGCACCCTATCCAGAGCATATGACATTGCACACAGCCACGAGACTACCAAGAGGGCCGCCAGAACGGTCACACAGTTCATGCAGCCTGGCCAACGTGGTTTCGTAAATCAGAGAGCCAGGGCCGCCACAGTACATGAGAGTAACAGCAGGCTAGCTTGCGTGGAGCCAGTGGGGGTAGCTGTTTGGTCCATTGACTCACCAGAAAGGGCTCCAAGATTGAATCAGCAGTGGCGCCAGAAGAGAGACACAAATGTCAAAGGCCTATGGGGGATGTTCAATGCCACAACTGCTCTGGTCTAGGGCATATCCAGAGGAACTGCCCTTCCCCCGTCGACCCAGACAGCAAGGCTGGACAGTCAGTAAGAACACAGCACCTGACCCAGGTAAAGTGGTCACCTGTACTGTGAGTCAGGAAGATGACATGTGTGTTAAAATACTGATGTATGAACTGGAAATGCGTGCTCTACTTGACTCTGGTGCTCGGAGGAATGTGTTGCCCCTCCATGTCTTTAACTCCTTCCCCACAGAGTCCAGGACCCCAATAGAGCCATCGGCCGCACAGGTCCTGCAGGGTATCGGCCCCAGTGGTTTGGCAGTGCTGGGGGAAGTCAACCTACCAGTACAAGTTGGGAGCAGAGCTACCAATGTGAACTTTGTTATTGCAGACACTACAGAGAATACGGAGGTTATCCTGGGGCACCCTTTCCTCCATCAGACAAGTGCCCAGCTAGACTATGGTCGCCGTGAGATAACCCTTTTGGTGAAAAGGTACCTCGTTTTGAACCAAGCCATCAGTCCCGGGTGCACATTGTCAGAGTGGCCCGCACAACAGTGTTGGAGTCTGGGTGGGAGTATGTAGTGCCTGGCACCGCCCACCTGCGCCATGTTACTGAGGGGGACCTGATGCTGAGCCCGACTAAGGGTTTCGTAGAAAAGCACCATGTTCTGGTGGCTCGCGTCGTCGTACAGGCGCAACGGTCAACCAATGTGCCCATCAGAATCTTCAACCCGGGTGCTCTACCTGTCACTTTGAAGAGAGGTGTTGTGGCAGGGATTCTGCAGCCAGCCACAGTGTTGAAGAAGATGGACCCCGAGCCGTTTTGGCCCCACCGGGTTTTGAACCTACCGACTCTGCCTGTGCTTCTTTACCTAGTCACCTGCAGGTCTTGTATAACGACAGCTGTGGTGGTCTGTCCGGGGGCGACCAGGAGAGTTTGGCGCGCTTGCTACGGTCTTACAGTGACGTCTTTTCCTCTGGGCCCACTGATCTTGGCCGTACGGGGCTCGTGCAACATGATATCCTCACCACCCCGGGTCCGACGGTGAAACAACAACCGCGCAGGATGGCTAGAGACAAACAAACTGCAGCAGATCAGCAGGTGCAGCAGAGCCTGGAAACTGGGGTGGCCCGACCCAGCAACAGCAGCTGGGCCGCACCAATCATTATGGTCAAGAAGAAGGACGAGACCTTGCGGTTATGTGTCGACTACAGGCCCCTAAACGAGAGGACCATAAAGGATGCTTATCCACTGCCCCGCATCCAGGACACCTTAGACACACTGTCCACTGCCAGGTACTTCAGCACGCTGGATTTAACATCAGGTTACTGGCAGGTGGAGATGACGCCAAGAGCCAGAAAAGCCGCTGCTTTCTGCACCCGTAAGGGCCTGTTTGAATGGAACGTGATGCCTTTTGGACTGTGCAATGCGCCGGCCACGTTCCAGAGGCTCATGGACCGTGTCCTGGCGGGGCTGCAGTGGGAAACCTGTCTGGTCTACCTCGATGACATCATTGTCCTAGGGCGGGATGGAACTGAAATGTTGGAGCGGCTGAGTCAAGTGTTCGGCAGACTACGCGTAGCCAACTTGAAACTCAAACCGTCAAAATGTGTCCTTTTCCGAGAGCAAGTGGTTTACTTGGGGCACATTGTCTCTGCCAAAGGCGTCGCCACCGACCCCAAAAGATCCAAAAGGTGGCTGGGTGGCCCGCACCCGAAGCGTATCTGAAGTGCGTGGGTTTATCGGCCTGGCTTCGTATTACCGACGTTTCGTTAAAGATTTCGCCTCAGTTGCCAAGCCCCTACACGAACTGACCAAAAAGTATGCACGTTTTAACTGGACAGACGAATGCCAGGAGGCGTTTGAACAGCTTAAAAGCCGCCTGACTTCAGCACCCGTGCTGGGCTATCCCCTCGACAGTGGCCAGTTGCTCCTCGACACAGACGCCAGTGACTGGGGAATTGGAGCAGTCCTCTCCCAAGTGCAAGAAGGGGAGGAGAGAGTACTTGCTTATGGGAGCAGGAGATTGTCAGCTACTGAGCAAAATTATTGCACCACCAGACGAGAACTTCTGGCGGCGGTTGAATTCACTTCTCATTTCCGGCAGTACCTGCTAGGGAGATCATTCATTATACGGACTGACCACAGCAGCCTGCGCTGGTTGACTCGGATGAGGGAGCCTGAAGGCCAACTCGCTCGCTGGCTGGAAAAACTGGCAGAGTACGACTTCCGGGTGATCCATCGTCCAGGGAGACATCACCAAAATGCAGACGCTCTCTCCAGAAGACCCTGTGGAATATCCTGCCCATGCACTGTGCCAGAGCCTAGCCTTCAGGACCAGTTTCAGCACAAAGGGATTCAGTGCAACATGGCAAAGAGTCAGGATGCTGGGGAAACTCCTGCAGAGCAACCTCCAGTGGGGGTAGTAGTGCCCGAAAGTAGCTATGGAGGCAGCCCTGCAGTCGAGCCTGAGTACCTTCCAGTGGGGGTGGTGGATGCTGTAAGTGACAATCAAGCTGACTCTTTGTTCCGTCCAGGCGTCTATAGGGTCAGTGGGCCAGCCCAAACCAACCTGTTCGGTGGTTGGACCAGGGAGGAGTTAATCAGTGCTCAAGAAGCTGACCCGGATATAGCACCAGTAAGGAAGTGGTTGGACGAAGGGAGGGGTAGGCCATCTTGGGCTGACATAGCACCCTACGGCCCTGCCACCAAAGCATACTGGTCGCAGTGGAAAAGGCTCTACCTGAAAGACAGAGTTTTGTTAAGGAAGTTTTACTGTACAGATGGAAGAGTGTTCTATCCACAGATCCTACTGCCTCAAGAGTACCGCATCTCAGTGACAGAACAATTACATGATGGCCCAATCGGCGGCCATTTTGGAGGAGAAAGGACCTCGCACGTCTCAAGGCCCGGTACTACTGGTACAATATGAGAGATGACGTCACCCTGTGGTGCCGCACTTGTACCAGCTGTGCGGCAAAAGCCCGCCCCAAGAAAACACCTCAAGCCGCCATGGGCACAGTGCGAGTTGGTGCACCCTTTGAACGGATCGCAGTTGATTTAATGGGACCATTAAATGAGACTGAAAGGTACAACCGCTACATAATAGTGGTACAGGACTATTTTAGTAAATGGGTGGAGGCTTATCCTGTTCCCAACCAACAAGCAACAACAGTGGCTGAAAAGATTGTTTCTGAGTGGGTGTGTAGGTACGGAGCTCCACAGTGCCTGCATAGCGACCAGGGTACCAATTTTGAGTCGGCTGTGTTCCGGGAAATGTGTGAGTTGCTGGGAATCGACAAGACACGGACCACACCCGTTTCGTCCACAGTCAGATGGCCAAGTGGAGCGTTTCAATGCCACCCTGCAGAAAATCATAGCCACCACCGCAGAACGATGTCATTGGGACTGGGACATTATGACACCGTATGCAGTCATGGCTTACCGTGCTACCAAACACAGCTCCACGGGCCTGACGCCTAATATGATGCTGTTTGGACGGGAAATTACAGAGCCAGTGGATCTTGTTGCTGGGCTGCCACCTGACCCAGACAACACTACTACCCTCCATCTTATGTTGTACAGCTCAAGAAGCGTCTCGAGCTATCTCACCAGTTGGCCCGAGAGGCGTTGGGAAAATCTGTTGAGCGTGCTAAACGACAGTACGACAAAAACGTTTGCAAAGTCCAACACAAAGTCGGTGACGCAGTATGGCTCTTGATCAAAGGCACAAAGAGGGTGCAGAATAAGGTGCGAAAGTTTCTGCCTTCCTACGAGGGTCCATACTTCGTCGTTGGTGTACTGGACGATTTGGTCTATCGGATAAAAAGGGCCCCGAGGGCAAAGATGAAAGTCGTTCATCACGACAAACTTAAGGTTTTCCATTCCAGGACAACACTAGACAATGACTGGGTCTTTCAGGAAGCTGAAATGTGGGCACCAGTGGAGGCACCATCCCTGTTGTCAGACCCCAGCTCTTCAGAAATTGATATTGGCCCCCTTGACCTTTGGGGCGAATCACCAGAGACAGGGGACCCTGTGGTGGGTTCCCTTCCTGGTCTTTTCGTTTACCACCGCCATCTGTAGTTTCACTGAGTAGCAGCAAGCCTTTTTGCCACCCCGCTGGGCCTTCAATGATTGATGCTGGGACCCAGCATGAGGTCAGTGGACAAGTTGCTCGCTCGGTTTCGAACTCCAACCCTGTGCGTCAACCCCGGAGGGTCCGTAGAGCTCCGGACATGTTTGGTGATTGGATTGGTTATTGAGCACTTCGGTTTGAGGTTGGGTGTAGGCGGATCGCTGCCCTCCTCAGAGGAAAAGAGTTCCAGTAAAGAGGAGACAAAAACAAAATAGTTCCAGTGTTGTATAGTTACAAAAGTGACTTGTTCATGTTGAGGTTCAAGAATGTGAAGATGTTTTGGGTTTAATATCGTTGTTTACTTCCAACAGTTGGGAATGTGGATACTGAAGGGCTACATAGTATAGCATCCTGGGTATGTTACTGCTAAACACTTAGTTTGACGGAATGATTTTCCTTATTTTGCACTTGAAATCTGGCACCCCTGGGTAACCTTATGCTAACGAGTGTCATGTTTAGGCCGTGGGCTTATGTACGAAGGAGTGTGCAATAAGTTTTGATGGACATTGCCTATTCACCTTAGCTTTCCACTGGAGGAGGGCCCTTCAAGGACTGTGGGAAATACGGTTATTGTTGGGTACATTTGCATCATGTATATTTTCCTGTGTACAGCGTTATCATGCTGGAGAAATGTTAAAGGGTTAATCATTTTCCAGAGTGGGGGTAGTGTTGCAATCTCTGCCTCCCTCTGGCTGCTTGCTGACAAATACGAAACGCATAAGTGTAACGGGGTGGGCTTTTTGGGTTTCCGTAGTGTAAGCGAGGGGCAGCTGGGAATCAGCCCGAAAGAGGGTGGAAAAACGGTGTTGGTGACGCAGTTTTATTGCCAGTCGAATGCTAGCAAGCAAGAGTGCTTTGAAGCCGTAAATGTGTAACGCTACCACTGTTGAGGAATAAAGCTGAAGTTCATTGGTGAAATTAACTGACGCGTTGCTGTTGTGTGTTACGGCTCTGTTGGCCCGGATTACTAGACGCAGGTTACCAGCCACGAGCCAAGTTGTCGCATTGAGACCAGCTCGCTCCCAACTACGGTTCGGGGCGTGAACGCTGAGAAGGTAACAGCGGCATTAATTAATTAACACATAGTCATTAGTCCTGCAAAAAGGGGGGCCTTGGCCAAAACCTGGTGGTATTTGGGGGGCCTTGTCATGGAAAAGTTTGGGAACCCCTGAACTATATACTACTATATAAGTACAATATTGTATTCCGTCCTGGATATAGGAGGAGAGGGTGACAGGCTGTGGGGGTGTAGATACAGAAATGTACCCAAATTCCATCGTTTTTATTTTGTAGGGCTCTGCACCAACAGACCAGAGGAAAAACGTACGGGGTTTTCGACAGGTACGTTGATTGGCTGCTGTGTAAAATACATATCCACCTCTTATTCTGGAGTGACAGGTTGTGTGGGAGTGAAAGATGCCGTAAGGCTGAACAGGAAATATGTAGGCCAACGTGTTAAAACGAGACAGACACACATCTATACGCTGAATTGATCTAACAGTAATCCCAACTGCAAACACAGGGAATAATACGTTTGTATGCATGGGTGATATCAAAACTCCCCTTATATATATATCTACTACCCTTGTGAATGTTTCTCAACGCCAGAGATATTTGCCTTTCAAACGTACACAACGTACGTGACTGGAGACTCGAGAGCACTTAGAGCATTATGGTATTTCACTAAATACCGGCTAATTACAAATGTGTGCGATTGATGTCAGCTCCGAGGCAGTCAGTCCGACGAATATTTATCCTGACGAGCGTGAATAGTCGTGTACTGTTTTACATTATTAATGTCTCGGGCGCAGTAAGCCACGTTAACTAGTGTAATGGGTGACGAGGTTTTACGTCTGTGGAATGGTCTGTCGGCGGGTCTTAAATATATGACTGATCAGCACTAAAAAACGAATTAGCCATACATCATAACATTATACCATGTCAGATGAGCATCTGTATGCGTGTCGGTATGAGTATCTCAAATTAAAAAAAATATATAAAATAAAATATCCTAACGCTTCATACTGCATGCAAATTACCTGCATACCAGACACATATTCACCCAGTGTATACAGTGTAAAGTCAGGTTAATGTCCTTTCTTCCTTCAATCGTAATGAAAGGAAGCAATTGGCTTCCTCAGTTACAGCGTTTCTCTGTGTGCAGCGTCTCTCTGTTCCCATAGCAACACCATTCACACAGATTTGAGTTACCAATGAGATGTTTTCCCTGTTTACCGCGCCACGTTTTTACCTACAAAACTGATAATGCAGTAACAACGGTTGTCACGGTTGTCACAAACGGTTGTGCCCAACAGAGCACGCATCAACAAGTTGATACACAGCTTCTAGGAAAAAAACAATGATGAGTTGAATTTAGGAAGAAACATAGAGAGGAACCAGGCTCTGTAGGGTGTCCAGTCCTCTTCTGGCTGTGCTGGGTGAACCTTTACTAGTTTCATAATTATTATCCTGAATCCAGATTTGTGTAAAACAGTCCAGGTGATGCATACACAGTCTGACATGAACAAAAGATAACAGTATTTTTTCCCGCTTCATCAGTGTTACTGTATCTGATGCCTTTGAGTTACTTTTAAGACAATGGTTTAATTTATATGCCAGTCAACATGGTTTTGAGTCTACTGTTTACTGTTTTATGAGAATTCTTGTGTTTGGTAAATATGGTGTGAAATCTGAGAGGGGTGTTTTTAGGTCTGAGATAATGCAGTAAATATTCAGTGAATGTCTGTTAATTGGACTCTGAAAAGACCCGACAGGTACAGTCAGGTGAACTCACAGGTGGACGAACCCTGCATGTTAACAGGCACGTGACCTCTCTCTGAAGATGTCCTGACAGCAGACTCCGGTGACCTCCGTGTCCTCTTCACAGTTCAACTCCCCCTCAAATCATTGGCTTAATATTTCATAAAGTCTTGGCATGCAAATGAGGAGCGAGGTAGATTACCCAGGATAATGCATTTGGATGAGTCATTCAGAGGAGCAGATGAGCAGGATTCTCTTGAGCTTCCTGAGATGGCCGGCCGTACATTTTCCCAGGTCCAGCTAATGCTTCATTTCAGGTCTCTCTCTCCGGGCTGAGTGTGTTTTAAATCTGTCGGCACAGCTGGGTGCCTGGGAAATTCCTGAAGGGTGCATTCGTCTCTGACATCTCATCACTGCCCTATGGCGGGTTGTAAAAATGTTAGAGCTGCCGAGCTGGAAAATGTTGTGCTGTTAATTATCTGTTGACAGAGGTGATGAGCCCTGCATGCACACCTTAGTGTTGTTAATTCGGGGAGTTTAGAAAGCCCAGAAAGTCTACTCTCTTCTCAGCCGACACAACTGGGACATTTTCCTGTATATGGTTTGTGCAACCCAACGTGTCTCGCGGGCGGCACGCGATTGGTGGCTTTCTGAACATGACATCAACAAACGGGGATGTGTTCACACGACCTGTCAAGTCAGCTGTGTGTTCACAGGACCTGTGTGAAAAAAGGCAGAATTTGGCAACAAAAGAATAATGTTGTGTGTTGATATGTCCAATGTCCTTAATGAGAAACATGTTTACAATGTGTGCGTAAGCTCCAGTCCATCCGCAATAATTACAATTATTATAATTTCATGATAATAAGCTCACTTTTACATAAAAAGTAGCATCATTCATTCATCTCTTTTACCGCACTTAAAATGACCCTCCTGCAGTTGTACTAATACGTGTGGAAAATGAACAGATGCTATGATTGCATTTTGGCACATCACATGCGATGTGATTGATGACATGGATATAATCTACCCCGTTTTTAATATTGCTTTAAAATACACATCCTTTGGTTGCTCAACTACACAACTCCCACTTTTTGCATTATTCATTCTGCATTAGTGCCATGATTTTTCTAAGGACGATAACTTCCACCTGCTTCATTCCGAGTCGTCCACGATCGGCCAATCAATAATACAAACTCCATCCCAGAAGCAGCATTTATTAAAGAGGAAATACATTTGAAGCCCCGTCTGAAGCCATCACCATTACGTCAACGCCTTCCGAAAGCACTCTTCTCGTTCTCCGTCGGCCTGGCACCACATCGCTGACATTGATCAGTGCCAGACGTTGGTTGCCGTGGCCATTAGCTTGCAGGGAGACTGCCGACGATTAGCCGGACCGGAGAGAGACACGTGGCCCGTCTATTTTCCCGGCGTACATCTTCACCACACAGACGTGCACGCTCTGCATTTGCCGGTCCATTAGTGGTTGGTCTTTATTCATATTTCTCCGGGCTTCGGATCGATAACTGGAAATGGGTCTGGATGCGGTCACTGACAGGCCGTCGGTGTCTGGAGACGGGTCCCAGGGGCCAGCCTCCGTCCCAGGGCGTTCTAATCGAGCCTGCGAGCTCTGCACTTTGCGTAAGGGAAGAACCACGTGGCCTCTCCCGTGCCTTATTTCCCAGGGCTGGCTAAAGCTGATCGAACAGCTTCTTGGCACGGTCGACAGCCATTTCATCTGTGCTCCCGTTAAGTGATATTCTCAGACGTCCCCGGGGCCATTTGCATAGGAATGATGATGTTTGAAAGTTGGTCTTTTTTCCTGCTCTGCCCGTTTATAACGGAGGTCTCGGCAAATCAGAGGAGGCGAAGTTGGACAACCGGAGAGTTGCTTCGTTCCCTGGTGCAGTATTCATGCTTTCAATGTCGCTCTCCAGCTTACTTTTCCACCTTATGTGGAGAGTGCGCATTTAATAATACAAGACAGCCCCCCCGAATGGCGCTGCGGTCAGCTGTGGGGATGCAGGCCCAGGCTACACCACACTGTCTGCGTTTGGAAGACCTCAAAAGAATACTAGTAATGATAAAAACCACAACTTATTAAACTTTTAGAGCGCTTTCCTTTATGATGTCTAAGCACTTTAAGTGAAGAAGCGGAAAAACATTTGCAAAAAAATCCCCTACATTTTTGATGGCCAGTCATGGCAGAGAGAATAGTTCATCAAGGGCTTTAATTTATGCATTTATGGCTCGACCAATTAGACAAGAGAAGCTCACTGGCAAAAATGCACAATACTCATTTGTCCAGAACATGTGTATTGTGCATTCTTTCTCTCGTTGAGTTAACATAGGCCTCATTTCAAGCTAATTGTAGTGGAGCCATTAACCTTTACGCATTTTACACCTTTCCCATATCGCCCTACCCGATGGAAAGAGGCCAAATTCACACAGTGCTTTTCGGGGTTCCTGGTCTGAGTTGACACCCTAGCCACCGATTACAGAGTATACGTGTAAAGAATTACGCAGATTACAGCGCAGGTGTGTATCTCGATCAATCTCACGTTCGTGTCCACTAGGAAAGCATTGTCTCAATATGAACCTGATGAGACAAACGTAAATCACAATAAAAAGCAAATACTTGCCATGTCAAGAGCTTTCTCATTTGCCGAATGTCAGTGTTTTCGGTGTGCAATAAGAAATGTTGTTCTGTCGCCGTAGAGCTCTAAAAAACAGTGTTGGGCGAAGCCCGGGACAAACGCTACAGAGTGGCCTATTTCCACATTGGATGGATACGACTTGTGACATGGAATGGATGTCCCATTCTCAGAAGTCATCCAGGAATAGCTGTTCTCAGCACAGTTTAAATTAACCCCAGTGTAAATGCTAAATGGCTTCAGCTCGACCTGGTGTCCTTGTCTTTACCTCAGCTTGGGTTCGTAACAAGACCGCTTGACCACACCGTTTGCGATCATGTCAACGTGTAGATTCGAAAATAGTTTAATGATCAGTGTGAGTGTGTGTGTGAGGGCAGAGAGAGGGAGAGAGAGGTGGGGGAGAGGGGGGAAAGAAAGAAGTGTGTGTTAGAGAAAGACAAATACAGACTTCACGCGGCAGTCAAGTAAGTCCACCTGACCTTTAAGAGAAGACAGGCTATAAGCACACAAATTAAGTGAAAAGGCTCTGCATATCCTAATCTCCTGACGGATATAAAACCACATGAGAGACACACATCTCCTTCAGATCCCTCGCGAAGAATCCAATATTAATGAACTCCAATATCTGCCGGGCAAAACATGTTTGACGGCATCACGTTTGTTGACCGGTTGCCATGACAACGGAGGAGCACCAAGTTGCAAACATAAACAATATTTATCCCTTTATTTAATTGGCCTTTGCGTGCTGTTACAGCATTGTACATTTCCGTAACAAGCGGAACGCTTCCTCCGTTGGAAGCTTTTGTGTTCATACTTTTTGGTTAATTTAATGCTTTAACATTTCATTTTATCCTTCGTATTTTCCTCTTTGTGTGCCAATGCAAAACAAATGTTTCCCATGTCTACTTAAATGTTCATGTATAATCCACCCAAAACCACATATTTCTATATGTCTATACAGTATATTATATACCTTGTACAGCGTTGTCATATACAGTATCTGTCTAAAGTTGTACACATATTCCTTTCACACTATATACAGTTGACACAGTTGATGCAGTGTCTACAACGCTGGGTGAGCATCTGAACTCGACCTCAAACCCGTGGGAGAATGTTGCCTGGTCCAATGACACCAGGATGCATTGTGGGAAGACGACACGCTGGTGGAGAGAGTGTGATGGGGCAAAACCCTGGGTCTGGACATTCATGTGGATGTCAATTTGACACGTTCCATCTATCAAAACGTAATTGCAGAGCAGGAAAACCCCTTCATGAGAACGGTATTCAATAATAGCAGTGGCCTCTTTCAGCAGGATACTCTGACCTGCCACACAGCACACATTGTTCGACATGACATATAGAAAATGAGAGAGACACAGACACAGACATATAGAGAATGAGAGAGACAGACATATATAGAATGAGAGAGACAGAGACACAGACATACAGAGAATGAGAGAGACAGACATATAGAAAACGAGAGAGACACAGACCCAGACATATAGAGAATGAGAGAGACAGACATATATAGAATGAGAGAGACAGAGACACAGACATACAGAGAATGAGAGAGACAGAGAGACAGACATATAGATAATGAGAGAGACAGACATATATAGAATGAGAGAGACAGACATATAGAAAACGAGAGAGACACAGACCCAGACATATAGAGAATGAGAGAGACAGAGACACAGACATACAGAGAATGAGACAGACATATAGAAAACGAGAGAGACACAGACCCAGACATATAGAGAATGAGAGAGACAGAGACAGAGACACAGACATACAGAGAATGAGAGAGACAGACATATAGAAAATGAGAGAGACACAGACACAGACATATAGAGAATGAGAGAGACAGAGAGACAGACATATAGATAATGAGAGAGACAGACATATATAGAATGAGAGAGACAGACATATAGAAAACGAGAGAGACACAGACCCAGACATATAGAGAATGAGAGAGACAGAGACACAGACATACAGAGAATGAGACAGACATATAGAAAATGAGAGAGACACAGACACAGACATATAGAGAATGAGAGAGACAGAGAGACAGACATATAGATAATGAGAGAGACAGACATATATAGAATGAGAGAGACAGAGACACAGACATAGAGAATGAGAGAGACAGAGAGACAGACATATAGATAATGAGAGAGACAGACATATATAGAATGAGAGAGACAGAGACACAGACATAGAGAATGAGAGAGACAGACATATAGATAATGAGAGAGACAGACATATATAGAACGAGAGAGACAGAGACACAGACATAGAGAATGAGAGAGACAGAGACACAGACATATAGAGAATGAGAGAGACAGAGACACAGACATATATAGAATAAGAAAGACAGAGAGTCAGACATATAAAGAATAAGAAAGACAAGACATATAGAGAATGACAGAGACAGACACATAGAGAATTAGAAAGACAGAGAGACAGACATATAGATAATGAGAGAGAGAGACAGCGAGTATGAAAGACAGACACAGAGAGACAAAGAGTGTGAGAGACAACAAGGTCACACTGACTCTCCTCTCAAATGTGAAGTCTCTTGATATGTCTTGGCAATATCTCTCTCTTCGCTATTTTTATGAGTTCCTGGTCGGTCAACGCCTGCCCTGTCAACTCTACTAATGTCATTCTCATTCGTCGCTGGGCCTTTGATTTTCACACGTCCTCTTTGAATGTCAGCCACACGTCCATCAGACCTGTATGCTTTGTTTGTCGCACATACCCAGATGGTAGTTCCCGTCCCCGACACACACGCACATTGTTTTATGGTCTCCTCTGAGGATGTGACACCTACAGTCATGTCCTTGACAAACTGTCACTGTGGGTACTGATAAGGAAGCTACACGACAGTCGTCCGCTCAGTGTAACTGGATACTGGACATAAAGACTGGCAGACCAGAGGCTATAAGGAATGGCAATAACACCTGTCATTGACTCCTACCAGTGGGGTCCCCCAGGGGTGTGTTCTCGGCTCCATCCCCTTTACTTCTTGCACATCCCCTGACATCACTGGTCTGTGGGACATCAATTCAACCATTGTTTAAAAAACAACAACTGTGTGAGCCAGAAACATCATATGACAACGGGAAGCATAGGCTAGCTTATGGCATAATTAGCCTGTAACTTTCATATGATTTGTGAGATTACAGGAATGTCCTCCCAGCTGTTGAAACGCGACTGTTTTCATTCAGTGATTCCAGTGGATTCCTAAAATCCCAGAGGGGATAGAATTCCTTCTCGGTCAGCCACAGCAGTTACAGAGGAGCTGTTTAAATGTGTACATGCACATTCATGTATTTAAACTAACAAATGCACGGTAATTGGAAAAGGGGAAATATCATATTTCAAAATATGGATTTGAAAAATACTTTAAAACACAAAAATACTGTACTCACATATACTGTACTCACATATACTGTACACACAAATACTGTACACACAAATACTGTACACACAAATACTGTACACACAAATACTGTACTCACCGCTGCATGGGATGTTTGTTCTGTTGTATTTCCATTACTGGCTTAATGTTGTTTTGACATTTCTGTTGTTTTGAAAAAACATGCGTATGATTTTGTATTTTTGTGCATCACAATCAAAGCATAACACATCTGTTACTACATAGACAAGAGTTTTACTAAAGAGTTTATGCAAATGTGAACATTGAACGATTCATAGTGGTTGACTGAACAGCAATACATTTATTTTATTATTTAGGCAGAATAAGATGCAACAAACACTGTATCACAGCTTTTAAGGTCTGACTGTCATATGACAAGTTTTAATTTAAGTCACTCATTTTTTATAAATGAATAATTGGCAAAATGCACAATTCTGCTTGGATAATGAAGTTAGCTATTTCAAAGAAAGATAGTATTGCAACTCTCCCTACAAGAATGTTTAGCGTTACCTTCATGAGATAGCGTTCATTATCACAAACAGGAAATGCGGTTTGCAGCTGTGACACATTCCCCCAAGATGCACCAATGAAGATATCGGCCGTTTGGGCTGTTTATAGTTGGCTTGTTTTTACACGATAAACACAAATAGTATTTTGACAATTAATAATTGTGGTGTAATACAGTAATATAAGAGAGTTTAACATGATACAACACATAAGTATTGTGATACAATACAAGATGAGAGAGAGCCGAGCTTAGAAATGTAGGAGGACATAGAAGGACACTGCTTTAATAATCTTCACCCGAGGGCGCTTCAAGTAACGCAAGAAACAACATTTAAAGTTGGAGGATAAGTTGGTTTGAGTGCTCAGTGCTCTGCTCTTCGTCTGTACGGACACTTTGATGGGGTTTGCATTTTTAACATGTTTTCAGAAGCTTCCAAATTTATTCAGAGGTTTCAGTTAGCTACTGTATAAAAGATTATGGCCTGAAGATAGATAATTTCACAGAAAATGTCCTACAAACTTGCATGGTAGTTGGCGGCGGTGGCGGGGTTTATTTATAATTACAGACATGTGCTCCTGTGCACGAATGCATGCACACGCGTACCCATGGAGCCTCTATCAGGTGTGAACACATAACCACACACACGCACACACACCACACTGACACCACCCCACCACACACACATCACATACACACCACTCACACATGGACACCTCACACACCACATACACCACCACGCACGCACGCACGCACGCACGCACGCACGCACGCACGCACGCACACACACACACACACACACACACCACACACACATCAGATAACACACAGACCACATAAACACCACACACACCACACCAGACACACATACACCCCACACTGCCACCACATACACATCAGATAACACACACACACACATACACACCAATGCGGACACCACAGACATCACACTCCACACACCACACACACATCACACTGCCACCACAGACATCACACACACACACACACACACACACACCACATATTCGTATTATCCTGGAGATTCCATTTAGATGATTACGTTTTCCACTCCCTGCTGCTGTGCTGACGTGTTCCTGTTTCTCCATTGCCTTTTCCTCCAGCTGTTCCTTTGATGTTAGCATTATGAGATCTGTGTGAAGGCCATATAGATACCACACTAATCTAACTGCTGCTGCTAGTGCTGACTACGTCAGTATCTCTCACCCTAACACTACTTCCATCCTACCTCTCTCTCTCTCTCTCTCTCTCTCTCTCTCTGTCTCTACCTCCCTCCATCTACTGCACTCTCCCCATCTCCCTCTATCATTCTCTACCTCCCGTTCTCTCCCTCTGAACCTCTTTTCACCTTGCTCTCTGTCTTTCCTCCTCCTCTCTCATTCATCCAATGTCTTTAACCCCTTCAGATGTGAAACCAGGATGTCTATATTCTTTGTGTCTCTCTAGTGTCATCTCAGTTGGTAGGATGGCGATGACGACGACGACGGCGCTGATTTCTCCTCAGCGCCATTGGGTATTAGATGTGTCCCTACACGACTCGGATTTCATTTCCTTCACTCTATCCTGACTTGACTGTGCTCTCTGTCCCGCCCCCTGACATGAGCTTGACCTTATGCTAATATATATATATAAGGCTGTACATCTCAGTCCATTATGAAGGGACAGTTCTGTTATCAGTCTTAATACCCACAGGGTCTTGTTATATCAATACTGAATGTGTAAATTGGTCTGACTGTCTATATATATATATATAATTAATTAATTAATATATATATACATACTGTATATTTATACTGAATGTCTATAAAGTATTTCTAATTCAATGCTAAATATCTATGGGAGGTTTTAAAATTAATGGCAAATCTGCAGAACATGCTATACATTCTTTAGTGAGTATTACTAGTACGCATGTGGTTTTATTCAATTTAATTAAATCTGTGTGTGTGTGCGTGCGTGTGTGTGTGCTGTGCGTGCGGGTGCGTGTGTGTGTGTGCACGTACATGTGTTAATGCAATGTCTTCATAAGTGTTTAACTTCTGTTTTCTGTCGTTTTGATGTGTCCGTAAATGTCTCTGTGTACTCTCGTTACACACGTCTCCTCAAATGGCTCGTGAGGAGGAGGAGGACGCGACTGCCCAAGGCCAAACGCAGGGTGGGGGGCTGGAGGGATGGTGAGTACACAAATTAAATAATTAAGCTGAAAATGCCGATAACCAAACAATATTATTTATGATTTAAATAAAAATACACACACACACACACACACAATTTGCCAACAGGGAGGGAGGAAAAGGGAATGTGGGAGTAGAGCAGTGACAGCGGTCTGTCAAATCAGTGAAATCATACAAACCAGACCCTGCACTTCACGTCTTACGTCTCAAGGCCGGCCGGTATCCACCAGTCCTGACCAGTCCTAAACACAACTTACCTCACTGCTACATAAACACTGGGGAACAGCCACTGGCTTCTTACCTAGTGTATATAACAATGGGTTAACTACAGGTGAATTGTAAACCCCGGAGTATCTTACCTAGCCCTACTCCACAGGATAAGGTTTACACAAAACACAGCAGGCCTCACAACGCATTCCATAAACAATTACCTCTGAACAACTGAAAATCCTCCTTACTTAACCAGACAAATCTGTACATTAATATAGGGTGATGAGCCGCTGCGGATTGGCTGAAAAACTTGATGGCCACGCCCACTTCGTCAGCAGCAACTCACCACACCTGGGAACGATTAGAGACTGACAAGGACACACACAAAGACAAGGGGATAAGACACGCATAACTGCTCCACAAGAGGAAGTAATCGAGATGTCTTGCTGTGTCAGTTGAGAACTGTTTCAGGCGAAACACATCAAAACAAAACAAAGGTATTGATTTAGATTTGTTGCAGTAACACTGAGCCGTCCAATTGGATCAGACGAAATCTGAAAGTAAGAGTTTCACAGCTCACTAATTATTATGAGTACAAGTCAAGCAGCCTTTGGGAGTCCTTTAATTATTTTTACACATACAAGAATTTAAATATATTGTGCAGCAGTGCAAGTATGTGATGTATGCATTTTCCCAGTGCAATGGAAAATTCTAAACGCAATTCACATCTGTTTAAATACTCCACAAGAAATGATTGTGGATGACTATTTTCAGTCATACTGACTATTTTATGTAGTAAAACTACTAAATAGAAGTTCGACCTTCAACTCCACCACGTTTTATAAGCTGTGATTGAAACGGCAGAGACATTGATTTCACCTCGGAATGTAGCTTTGCTATAACAACAAAAACACAATGTCAATGACAACCGTGCTACACGTGTTTACGAGTTTGATATGGTGTGCTGTGATTTCATGTCTACTTTCATACATGCTAAGATCTGGGTTTCATATCTCAGATAAATATCTCGAAACCAATCCAAATGAATCTAAACATGGACGTCCCTAAAAAAAAACATAAACCGCTCAATTTGACCAGCCCTGTACTCCCAGAAGCCTCTCTGGCCCGAGCGTTCAGAGAGTCAGATTGTCTTGGGGAGATTTCCTTCTGAACGGCAGTATTACTTGGAGACGGTCGAGAGAGTGGACTACGACGTTGTCATTTACCGTTCAACGCACTGCAATGTGTCTCATAAAGACAATACTGTTAGATATCCTGTCTTGTGTTTGAGTGTTGACAGTTATGTCTGATCTAATTGCACATCACTGTGTTCGTGATAGTTCTGAATTATTAGAGACACAGCAGCTCAGTTTACACATGTTTCTAACATGCATCTTTACTCCTGAAGTCACATGATTGTATTTTCAGATACGGTCCCGTAGACATGGCAATGATAATGATTTCTTATACTTCAGTGATATTATTTACACCTGAGTTGGTTCATGTGTTTGTTTTATTAAATGTATTGTGTTCCTCAATAAATAGTATGCTGTTGTTTATGCAAGCATAGCTGTTGTTTATCACCAATGTAATTCCGCGATCAAATAATTAGGAGTTGTGTTTTGGGTTTTATTCATAATCAACAGTTTTACTCTGTTATGTTAGTATTCTAATATTCCATTTGCCTAATGATGTTTATCTAGTAACGACGTGTTAATGATTAAATTAATGGCTGCCTGCCAACTCCAGAGTTATCTGAAATTAATGTAAAAACATTTCATGTCGACAATCCCGGAAGACAAATAACTATTACGTGATCCAGAATTCAACCAATTTGATTAGCCACGCACATTATAAAAGTATAACAAATTGCTTGTGTCTCTGCTCTAAAAAACAATGCAGCCGCAGTTAATTAAAATGACTAAGTGCAAACAATTTTAAGAAAGCACAAATGCACAAGAAAAGAATGCTTATCAACCACAACACGTTGGGATTTATCACTCAATGCTTTGGGAATAATCTAGGATCAGTATTTTCCAAAGACCTGCGCTGTTAGTATATATCACTGGGAGAGTCAGGTCAGAGGCAGCAATTTAGATAATAATGTCTGCGGTCATTTTCTTTATTCAGATTGATTAAGAGCCCTCCAGGTTCACTCAACTCTAATCAACATGTTCTGTGTCATGTTCATAATAGCAGCACTTAAGACTTTAGCATGTTCTGATAATGGCTTCTTGGCTCCAACTGAAATACGCCATTGAGAGTCTAAGATGAATTTAGCAGCTTGTTAAAGCACCGAGTAGGAAACAGAGCGGGAGATAAATGACTGGAGAGGAGAAGAGGAAGATAACGGAAGGGCTTGAAGAGGAGTATTGGCTGAACACGGGGCCGGCTTTATTAAACTTCTGCCCCTACTGATGAGGGGACTAGCTGATGGATGTGGACCCGCCCAGAACCGTTCCGTAAAAGTATTAGACTACGGCAGAATGCCACGACTACGAACGCTAAACGAAAAGACATGCAGGAATATATTTCGGAGGGAGAGAATGTTGCCTTGATTTGGGCGAGGATACGTTCAGGCAGACAATAGGGAAGACAGAGCCAGAATCTGGTCTGGCTTTTATTTGGTCCATAAGCTCAGGGGTTTATCCACCTTGATCTCAGTGCAGATGCAGAGGCATTCAGACAACTACTGGATTAGAGGGAATATTTTTTACAAACGTGAGTTTATCGTGAGTTTATCGTGAGATCTGGCTCCGTGGGGTAGCAGTACACTTGTATAATGTCCACCAGCTTTCAGGGTGAATCACTCGGGTTAAGGTTGGTGGTGGTGTGTGTGTGTGTGGGGGGGGGTCACTCGGTTTAGGTTGGTGGTGTGTGTGTGTGTGTGTGTGGGGGGGGGGGGGGTCACTCGGTTTAGGTTGGTGGTGGTGTGTGTGTTTATTATTGCTCCCGTTAGTCGTTTTGCGGACCTGCAACAAGGTGTAAAAATCCACCGCACAATTCCACCCGTCACAGTTTGCAATAAGAACCCTTAACACAGAACATCAGCAGCGTTCGTATACAGCTGACTCATAACACTCACTGGTGGTGAAGCACGGCACAGCATATGGATTTCAGATGTCTTGACTGGCATCTTTATCTCCAGCTATGTAGTAGAAACGCACAGGGACCATTAGCTGCAGTGCATATTTTATGGGCTTCCTGAACTGGTAGTATCTCCTGCATTTAAAATTCTCAGGCTCTCTCCTGTCTAACGAAGGGTCATCGATTTAATGTTTGCCTCTATGTCCCATCGCGACACCTGACCTTAACGTGTTGAATCTCACACGCGTGGGGTAGCTCAGCAAAACCCAGGTGGATTCGGTGCGCATGCTGACTTTGTACCCCGTGAAACACCACGCTCAACCAACCTCAGACAAAGCTCGGTTCATTCATCTAACCAAGAGCACAATGATTGGTCGACACGTTAAATGACCTCCGGGAACAAATCACACGAGACCGCAGATCTAAAATAACGTGTGCTTGTAGCTGATAGAGTAAAATCATCTAAAATTAACAATTAATTTGAACAATCTGTGTCTATCAATAATTAGCAAACTACATTCAATATTGTAATATATGTCCATTTATCAGTTCACACGTCTATCCTGAGCGTGACCTCATTTGCTCGGCAAAAAAAACAACTTTTGGTAAAATTGAATGATTCTCAAAAAAAGAGTCATGATTTCAAGTCAATGAAAAGTGTTGAATCATTCTCAAACTGCACTTACGCAAACATATGCAAACATACACTAACGAACCAATGAAAACATACATGAACGCATGCTTGTGTACACACACACACACACACACACACACACACACACACACACACACACACACACACACACAATGGCTCACCTATTAAAAGTATATCATTTTCTTATATTTGCCAACACAATATGGAGACTTATATTGGAACTAGGGTATTGGACCTTTATTTTGTTCAGAATGTCTTTGCGGCTACCTCCATGTCTGGCCTACTCTGCCCTACACAATAATACCTCCAAATACCCTGGAGAATTTCCTCCAACACACAGAACCTTTATTACAGAGCATAAAAACCATAGCGAGAAAAGTTTTCCTTAATGGGGTTGCTGGATTGCTTCTAGACCGAGAGGCTTGGAAGTGAAATGTCATGAGGTGTGGGGGTTTGTCTCACATTTCCCACAAGCCTGCATTGGTAATTACTTCTCCTTTATGGCATTTCCCTCCTCTCCTGTAGTCCTGGAAGCAGCTTGGGAAGCCGTGAGTTACGGTGCTGCATGTGTTCTGCTACGTACTGGGAGGCCACATATTGGTGGGTGGAGGAATGCTTATTATAAAGGGGTGAATACATGGGGGTGGAGCCCATTGGGGGGGGTGGAGCGCATCGGGGGGGTGGAGCCCATCGGGGGTGGAGCCCATCGGGGGGCTGGAGCCCATCGGCGGGGTGGAGCCCATCGGGGGGGTGGAGCCCAAGGGAGTGGTGAGAGGAGGACTGCTCTTCATAAAGGGGTGGAGCCCAGGGGGGGTGGAGCCCAGGGGGTGTTGAGTGGAGGACTGCTCTTCATAAAGGGGTGGAGCCCAGGGGGTGGGGCCCGGGGGGGTGGTGAAGGGAGGACAGCTCTTTATAAAGGGTTGAACTGGGTTGGTATGAATGACACAATACATTTGATGGGCTGAATACCACTCCATTCATTCCATTACTGTGATCCAGCCCAATTAACGAGCCACCGTCCACTGTGACATTGGTACTGACATGTCCACCTCACCAACACACACTGCTCTCTGTCTCTCTCTCTCTCTCTCTCTCTCTCTGTCTCTCTGGTCTCTCTCTCTCTCCCGCACTCTCTCTCCCCTGCTCCCCTGCTCTGGGGCTGATTTACACCCAGACATCAGCATGAGTGTTGGCTGTAATCAGTCCCTGGATCAGCTCCAGGATCCAAGGGCCGGGAAGACAACAGCATTTAAAACCCCTGCATTGTTAGGTGGGGTGTGGGGGGGGGTGTGGGGTACAGATGCAGCGAGGGAATGAAAGACAAAGAGAATGAAGGACAGGCAGAAGGAAAAGAAAAGAGAAACAGAACGATTGTAAGATGACGAGAGATTGACCAGGTATGAAGGAGAGAAGTGAGAGGGAGAGAGAGAGAGAGAGAGAGAGAGAGAGGTTGACCAGAGAGGAGGGATAGAGAGAGAGAGAGAGAGAGTTGGAGGAGTTGCAGTGGTGGAGTGCTCTCAGATGTCTTCCTGTGAGTGCAGTGCGAGGCCCCGGGGTCGAGGTTAAGGAACATGCCACGTATGGGACGGGGGGATCCAGCAATGTGAAGAGCCCTTTGACAGCGTCTGTAAACAACAACACAGGCCTGTATATCACAGCATATATATAGCACTGCCCTAAATGAAATGAGGGAGAGACAGACACACAGAATGAGATTGATAGCGGCAGATACTGAGAGAATGGAGGAGAAAAGTAAAGTAAATCAAGCAAGCATCAAGCCATGTCCAGAAACTTCACAAACAGAGAGAAAAGAGAGAGAATAAATAAAGAGAATAAAAAGAGAGAAACCGAAAGGAGAGTATAAGGGACTATAAAATAGAGAGAACAAGACAGGATGAGAGGATAGTTTGGGATGACGTAGCGCTATACGTTTGCTATGTGATCTCAGAAGGTCCACAACAGACACAGTGAGAAAATACTTCAACCGTGTCAACACACATCCAGAACTGAAGCGAAAAGACACCGGCATCACTCCCGGCGACATCCGCACAAATACCGTCAAATTAATTAGTCAAACGTTACAGCAATTGGCCATTGATGACTAACTAGCATCAGCTAATTACTAAACTGCAATTAGAACGGGAGGTAATGACGTGTCACGGTTAATATTTTTTGAATGAAGTCTGAAAGATAAATATTAATTTCAATTATCCGATGTCACTTCCGTATGTTTTTGTTTGGCGTATATTGATAGTAGGGATATTAAATTGAACACCAACCTGGTTTCCCAGGTCGGCTACACTCACGCTGTTCAGACATGCACTTGTTGCTGTTTTACTGATTAAAACCAGGCATCTAAGTGTATTGGCAGTAAATCCCGGGGCCTCGGTTGGGCACGGAGGTTTAGGTCGCAGTTTGCAGGACAACTGCGTCATTGCTGCCTGGTGTTTCGGCTGTTTTCACAACACATCGACAATGATGGGAACTTATATATCCTACAATTCAGAGCGTATAAAAAAAGCAACTATTGGAGGTCAAATAACAGCAACAAATGTTTATTCAAATCATTTTTTAATGAAGCAATTCATAGTGATTGTATTATGTCAATTGAGTTCTGTAGGGACCAAACCTATATTATGTGTGTATGTAGTATGTATGTAGTAACTATCATTATATATAGTAAATTTAAATAATTAAATGTTACACAATAAGTTATTACGGTTGTAAAAAGTTTAATAAACCTAAAAAAATTGTGAAATGGAAAACAGAAAAACATATATATTTGATATTAAATAGTGTTTGGCTTCCCTAATAACCCATTTTACTAAATATTATAACAAATGTCAAAGTTAATGTTATAATGTCTGTCTATTTTATATGGTCACGGATCATGATGATATGCAGAGTGTAAATTAAATCAGAAACACAATTCACATGGGCTCTCAGAAACCAGATGAATAGTCTGATTAGCCGTAATCTAATATTTGTCACTTAAATAAAACAGAAAACAGGAAGCCTTGAAGGATGACGGTTTTCAGTGCAAGCCGAACTGATAGTTAAGGTGCATAGTTGTAACATTCAATACAACAGGAGAAACAGGAATCTCCGAGCACTAGACACAGAGGTAGTACTGGGCTAGACCGCAAATATGCTGGATGAAGGCAGCAGGGAAAGAAAAGGGTCAGGGCTACCGCTAAACCCTTGGGACTTGAACCTTTGTTGCAGCAACCAAAGTAGAGGCAGCGAACTGGACCACTCGAACAGAGATTGACATGAATACGATATATGTGCTTTCAACAAAAGTAGTGTGCATTCCATTTGAACCCACATCGAGCCATTTGGGTAACAGTCATAAATCTGCTTTCTACAAGTTCCACAATAAGAAGACGTGAGGACTGAGCTAGGAGACGCGAGGACTGAGCTAGGAGACGCGAGGACTGAGCTAGGAGACGCGAGGACTGAGCTAGGAGACGCGAGGACTGAGCTAGGAGACGCGAGGACTGAGCTAGGAGACGCGAGGACTGAGCTAGGAGACGCGAGGACTGAGCTAGGAGACGCGAGGACTGAGCTAGGAGACACGAGGACTGAGCTAGGAGACGCGAGGACTGAGCTTTATACTGTAGGTCTATTAATATTGTAACGATCTGCCCTAGGCAGATTACAGGAAGCTGACCCAAATGCAGAGAACTCCATTTACTGGTTTTATTGGTAATCACTGGCAGACAGGCACAATGACCCAACAATGACAGACAGACACCGACCAAACTATATACAGACACTAACGAACTAACACTGAACAGGTGTGACGAAAAACACAGGTGCAAAGAATGTCTTTGATTTTTCCTCTCTGCTGATTGGGGGAGTGTCAGCACCAGCATAGAGGGGGACAGAGGGAGTTCCTTACACTAGATTGGGGGAGTGTCAGCACCAGCATAGAGGGGGACAGAGGGAGTTCCTTACACTAGATTGGGGGAGTGTCAGCACCAGCATAGAGGGGGACAGAGGGAGTTCCTTACACTAAATTGGGGGAGTGTCAGCACCAGCATAGAGGGGGACAGAGGGAGTTCCTTACACTAGATTGGGGGAGTGTCAGCACCAGCATAGAGGGGGACAGAGGGAGTTCCTTACACTAGATTGGGGGAGTGTCAGCACCAGCATAGAGGGGGACAGAGGGAGTTCCTTACACTAGATTGGGGGAGTGTCAGCACCAGCATAGAGGGGGACAGAGGGAGTTCCTTACACTAGATTGGGGGAGTGTCAGCACCAGCATAGAGGGGGACAGAGGGAGTTCCTTACAAATATATGTTAATAATTTTAACTCAGAGATACAAAACATTTGAACTGGCAAGTTTTTTGTAGTTCATTTTATGTAGTAGTTCATTGAAAAAGTAATCTGCTTCAGAAGGTACATTGTTCGTCAGCTGTCTGTAAGAGAGATAGAACAAGGATGTATTTAATTATGACAAATGTAAACAAAAGAAAATTCCCAAGACACTTTTAATGGGAAAAAAGCTCTTGTCTGCGTTCAGATATGAGGAAATGTCAGCTGGCACTCTCGAAAAGATTGATGGAAGTACCCAGAGGTTTTGTCTGGCTGTTTCAGCCGTAATCAGCAACATCACATTCCCCTCTTGTACACATCCTTCAGCATATCACAGGGTTTCCAGGCTCTCAACCAGGAAGTACTAAAGATGGAGTGAGCTGTTGTTCAACACCAATTGCATTGCAAAGAGGCTGTATGGCGTGTCTCAACTGAATGAATAAAACACAAAAACAGAAAGCTTTTTTCAAACGTGGTCATGGTTACCAAAAATGAAGGCCAGTGTTTCAATTGATCCACACGTGCTTTTATTGATCAGGTTGTAATTATGACCTTCCGTTGACAGATAATTGAGTGGTTACAATATAAACAATCTCACAGATAATAATCAATATCTTGAGATGATGTGGTGTAGAATCTGGCATCTGTTCACTCAATCTTTTCACGTCTTCAATGCCTCTACAATTATATAAAACTAAATCCAACGGCCCTTCTACATGTTTGAACCGTCGTATGACATTAGACATGCCAAATGAATTATTTTTTCTTTAAACTATTTTTTATTTATTCGATTTTCCATTTAAAAAATATATTACTTTATTTAATTACACCACCCACGACTTGCACCACCCACAACTTTTCCTGAATAAGTATAATGATAAATATAGTTATAGATATTGTGATAAATATTGTGATAAATATATTTTGATAAATATTGTGATAATTATATAGACCTGATTGTCTTAAGAACATGAGCCTTTGGATCAGATGCTTTTCCAATTAAACTGTCTAAAAAACATTTATCAAATACATACACAGGTCCTAGAAATCGATGGTAAAATCCAAAATAATACATGCCATTTCCCTCTTGAAACAATTCCATATATATATACAAATCTGCTGGATAACTAAACACCATAGTGACTACATCTCCATTCAATCAACAGGACTTTAGTCTAGATGTAGAACTAGAAGACAAAAGCTGGGGTAGACAGGGAAGCAGGCTTGTGGGGGAACATTTGCATTTGTCTTATGGATATTGAACGGGGCCTATCAGGGCCGTCTCACCGTGTCAAGTCACCTCGACCTGCAGTGGGAGCATGCCAGATGACTTGCTGAGAAGACTTTGATCATCCGCGCTAGATGTGGAGTCCTCCAGGCAACTGGGAACAACAACAAGCTCGTTTTGAGCGCTGGAGGTGGAGATGTTGTGAATGCAGAGTGGGTCTTGTATGTACTCGGGTAAACACGGCTCTGTGCGTGAGCCAACACGTCTGTCCGTGTGTGGAGTACACAAAATTAATCAACATTGTATTGCAACGGGGATTTGATTCGAAATGGCTCAGGGATTGTTTCCGGGCAACTTTTCTGTGTGTGTGCGTATGTGTATGTGTGTGTACGAGTGGGCGTGTGTGTGTCCGTGTGTGTGTGTGTTCATGTGGGTGTCCGTGTGTGTGTGTGTGTACGTGTTCATGTGGGTGTCCGTGTGTGTGTGTCGGCGTGTGCGTTTATCCACGTGTGTTTGTGTATGTGTGTGGGAGTGTGTGTGTATGTTTGTGTTTTCGTGTACATGTAGGCGTTTGTGTGTGTGTGTGTGTACGTGTTCATGTGGGTGTCCGTGTGTGTGTGTGTGTGGGCGTGTGCGTTTATCCACGTGTGTGTGTGTGTGTATGTGTGTGGAAGTGTATGTGTATGTTTGTGTTTTCGTGTACATGTAGGTGTTTGTGTGTGTGTGTGTGTGTGGGCGCGTGTGTGTACATGTGGGTGTTCATGTGGGTGTGTGTGTGTGTGTGTGTGTGTATGTGTGTGTGTGTGTGTGTGTATATGTATGTGTGTGTACATGTGTGTGTGCTTGATGGTCGCTGACTTTCCCGGGACATGCAGCCGTTGTAAATCAGACGCCAAGGTTCCTGACGCATTGCAGAGGGACAGGGTTCGGATGCAATGTCAGTGTTGGCACGTATGCTGCCACACACACACACACACACACACGCATACACACACACGCACACACACTCTAAGTAGGTATGCTGTCTGCAGATCTCTGTATTCAGGGAGTTTGATCAGAACAGCATTGGGAGACATGCCACCTCACTATTCCACAAGTCAACCCTGTTCGCTTCACCCTACCATCACACGAGAGATATATGAACTATGTCACCAAAAGTGTAGAATTAATACAAATGTTGGAAATTCATGGCCCAAATCTCTAAGACAAGCAGGCAGACATATACTCCAGAGAGTTTATAGATAGCAAGATGTGACCTAAGACACACACACGTTATACTGTACATACTGTACATATAACATGACCTATCTTTATTCTGTCTATGGGTTGTAGAATTAATGATTAAAGACCACAATAAAAGACTAAAGACCACAATAAATGACTAAAGACCACACAACAAATGACTAAAGACCACAATAAAAGACACAAGACCACAATACATGACTAATGACCACAATAAATGGCTAAAGTCCACAACAAATGACTACAAATCTTTGTGAGGACAGTGAAAGGACACGATGGCAGCATGTGATTTATTGACACACAAAACCGGAAAACAAATACAACTAAAGCTAAAAGATTACACTGGCTTGGCCTGTTCCTTTGACATGCACAGCTTTTCCCCTGGTCCCAGTGGGCTGGTCATTGGCTATGGTCTGTCATTGGGCGTTAGTCTATTATATCATACATGTTGCTAGTTATCTATATCCACCTGTTTACAGCCAACTCCTTTGGCCCGAAATAGAGGCAGTTATGGCGGACAATACAGAGCACTAGCTACAGCTCCTTTAAGTAGTATAGGAGGTTAACTCTACCTCGTTTTGATGACTAAAGTGCATTGGAAAATTCATTAAGTTGTGTTTTTCTATCTGGAAACAGGTTTTTTAGCAACTTTTTGAAAAAGCAGTTCAGTCACTTCTAACTAAGCTTGTACATATTCCATCCATGAGAGCACTGCCATATCGCATACATGTACATATTACATTTATTTCGAGCCCAGCCATATTGTATTCTCTCTAACTCTCTCTTTCTCAAGCTGGTGAGACAAGGAGCCAGGGAGAGTCTGACAGAAGCAGCCTGTTTCTATCGCCTTCTAAATGACAATTTTGCACAGAAAGGCACTCTGGCATAGAAAGGTTGCATAAATGTTTGTTTTCTGCCAGCATTTGAGCCTGAGGCCTTAAGGAGCTCTGACCCCTCCTGTCTGCCCAAACTGGCCACGGACATCAACACTTTAACAGGCCGCCCACTGCCAGACATTTATGTGGACGCAGCACGGACGTCTCAGTGTGTGTTTGTTTTAACAAGTCGGCAGCAGCCAAGCCCTTCGTTACACACCACACAGAAACAGTCCTTTCCGTCACAAACAACGTGATACAAACAGAAACCACCGTCGCACGGAAAAACGTAATTTTACAAACGTGGTAATAACACGAGCACCGTCATCAGCATAATCAGACCACAGCCACAGCTGAGTGGGAGCTGAAGGTTCGAGTTGCCGAACGTCAGCTGAAAAACCGTAACGACTTGGAGAAGATCTGCAAAGAGGAGTGGGACAAAAACCCTCATGCAACGTGTGCAAACCGGGTGGCCAACTACAAGAAACGTCTGACCTCCGTGATTGCAAACAAGGGTTGTGCCACCAAGCACTTAGTCATGTCTAACAAAGAGGTCGAATACTTATTTCACTGGGGGAAACGCAAATCAATTTCAACTTATTTGAAATGCGTTTTTCTGGATTTTTGTCGTTATTCTGTCTCCCACTGTTCAAATAAACCTTCCATTTAAATCACAGACTGATCATGTCTTTGTCAGTGGGCAAATGTACAAAATCAGCAGGGGATCAAATGGTTTCTTCCTTCACTCTATGTGGATCGGCTGGCCAATGTTGGCTGTTTGGCAAACGTTCAGCTTTTAGACGATGAGTTCTGGAGAATCTCGTACAGGTCTGCATTTCGGGCACACCATCTATGGCCAGGAACTGAGGAGCTCCGACCATGAAATAATTCCCGAAACACTTTCCCGCTGATTTTGCGACCAAATGGACCAAAAGCTGATGTGAACACCTCAGTACAAATCCAGAAAAAGTCCCAGTTCTACCTCTAGTCTCTTGAGCGCCCTAATATCTCGTTGAAGATGACGCAACGATAGCATGAGGTCAGAAGTGATGAAGTTTCAGGTGCATCTTGTGTATTCGACTGTTCCAATGCTGAACAGGAAGCTGAAACTTCGAAGTTCCTCGGAGGACACAGGCCGTGCACCCGAAATGATGTCCGCGCACAGAGAGAGTCGCCGCAGGTACGTTATTACCGAAGCAAATGGATTCGCCATTGTGCGCGCGTGAGAGCGATTACGGCGATGTGTCCGTTTGCCAACATGGGTAGTGATTTGCCCTGCCACGCTGGGTGTCTCTAATCACCACTAAACAATCTACGCCTCGGCTGCACAGCGTATTTCAAAGCCCCCTCGCCATTCGCAGGCCTCGTCCGTTTTGATTCTGCTCTGCGGGGATGTTCTCTCTCATCTCGTTCTCGGGGAGCTGGCGAACCGGGTGAAAAATGTCTCCGCTCCCAAATGTTAATAAGATCTGAGGGACATCAAAGCACTTCGACTTGGATGGGAAAAACATCTTCTAAATGCAGGTCGTTCGGCGTGATCATGTATGATCGGATTTCTGGTCTATCTAGCTCGTGAACACCTCACAAAAGGAGCAGCAAGCGTGGAAGCTCCAGAAGTTAGGAAATCCGTTGATTTGATTTGCTTCAAAGACCAAAAACTGATCCGATTCTTGTTGTTACAATAGAGCCTACTCTGAGAAAATTACTTTTTAAAGATTAGCAGAAACATAAAAACGAGGTATTTTTATAATGGAGGACACAACGTCTTTTATAATGTTCAATACGCACAAAGCCAGACACAACGTCATCTGAGATTGGCTTTAGGAACATAGTAGAGAGGATAAGAAACTTCTGTGTGTTACGGTTCAGCATTAGCAGGCATCTCGCACCAGAATTACAACCGTAATAAATTAGATAACTTTTTTACATTCTGTGAGGATACAATACACGGTCTTCATCTTATTAGCACATTTGAAATTCCAGACCTTATCGGTTTCAGATCATTAACTGTGTGTGGGTTTATCATACTGTCTCCATTTTGTTATGCAAATTTATAAATGTCATTTAGAGCCTGTTTTCTATTTGCTTGTCATCTGTCAGTTGACTCCCCCAATGGGCACTGCATCTTTCTGTACCACATTCTGAAACATATTTGGTTAGGGATGTATTAGTGATGTTATGTATTCTTCGATGTAACTCTGTTTGTTTGTCTTGTGAGAACATAAAAAAGCATTTTCCTTAACGATTCACCCTAAACAGAAATGACGAACCTAAAAGTTATCCCGCTAAGTACGTTTTCCCTAAAATGACTTCCTAATCCAGAAATCCCATGTTCCCTGTGACACACCGGCCTGGAAGCCTTGTGCGGTCGAGTTGTTAGGTTTATCTATGGTTTACCTGCCTTATGGGGACCCCCTGGGCCCCACCCCTTTATGAAGAGCAGTCCTCCTCTCAACACCCCCCTGGGCTCCACCCCCCAGGGCTCCACCCCTTTATAAAGTGTGTATTAAACACACCCTCTCACACACACCTCACCCAGCCCTCTATCACATGTACACTGCTCTTTCTCTCAGACACACAGACCACAACTTTATCCACATTATATCTCATTCATATTCTCTCCCTCACACACATGTTCTCTTCCTCACACACACCACACACAGCCCTCTATCTATTACACAGACTACACTATATCTCGTTCATTTTCTCTTCCTCACACACACACACACACACCATACACAGCCCTCTATCTATTACACAGACTACACTATATCTTATTAATTTTCTCACACACACACACACACCAGCCCCAAATACACACACACCAGACCTGATACACAAAGAGCGGACACTAATACACACCAGCCCTAAATACACACACACACACCAGCTCCTTATACACACACACCAGCTCCTAATACACACACACCAGCTCCTTATACACACACACCAGCTCCTAATACACACACACCAGCTCCTTATACACACACACCAGCTCCTAATACACACACACCAGCTCCTAATACACACACACCAGCTCCTAATACACACACACCAGCTCCTTATACACACACACCAGCTCCTAATACACACACACCAGCTCCTAATACACACACACCAGCTCCTAATACACACACACCAGCTCCTTATACACACACACCAGCTCCTAATACACACACCAGCCCCAAATACACACACAAGCACACTAGATTTTTCATTATTGAACAAGCTCCCAGTGTCTGAAGTCGGGAATAACACAAAATAAGTGTCGTTGTTTGAATTCTCAGCGAAACACAGAACACTGTCTGTCTGTTTGTCCTGGGGGAGCGGGCTGGCTTCCGGCAAAGACACTTCACTGGCTCTAAATAATAAAAAGGTGTCTCTCCCTGACACTTCCCTGCACTTCACCTGAACTGGGCCTGTCATCGGGCAGAATTTGAACGAACAAAACAAGCGCATTTCAAATTCTTGTCGGCCAAGTACGATCAATAAAAACAGCGGCACCGCATTTTATCGAAATGAACGAAAATAATAACGTCAATATAAATGACGCTTGAGAAAACTACTTAACATCAGTTCTAATAAATAGTTCTTTGAGCTACATAAAGCGACATAGTGTAAAAAATAAACAGACAAATCGATCTAACGTTCATTTAGAAAAATAAGGCCATAAACGACGATCGTGAATAATACTAAATGACCGATATGTCCTGAAATGTCCACATGGCGTCTAATTCTTTGGTTACTTGGTTAATTGGTGGCACCTGCACCAGCCCTTGAGCTGTCCATTATTGGTCGCCATGGTAAAGTACCGGCTGCCATGTCAACAGGGGAATGTTATATATACGGTCAATCTGGCTTTGTACCGAATGTGGGAATAGTCCCTCTTTCTCAAATTGTGACGGAGAGGAAAGTAACAGTAGATAATAATATGTTGTTTTAATGGGGCAGAGCGTGGATCTGTGTGAGTGGTACCGTGATTTTCTGTGTCAGCGATTAGCAGGATTGCTATAATAAAAGTCCATTACAAGGTGCTTCATAAAGGCCTAATGGCACGTGATGCACTATACAAGTAATGACTTTTACTTTGAAGTACTCGAAGTGCATTGTGGGTATTGGGAGGAAGTTATAAAAATCCTGTCATGTCCCACAGGGACGGAATTCTCTGAATAAAAGCACACCTTCCTAGACCTGTTGCTGTGGGTTTAAATACTTTACTAGGAGAGCGAACCTGATACTACAGGCCTTACAAATCCATAGCCACTTCGTCGCTGAGAGAACATTGAGCGGAGATTTCAACCCAGCATTAATTTAATCAGTATCTTTACGTGGCCGCAGGCAACTGTGCTACATGTGGCTTTAAGTTTCACACAGCCACCACCCTGGCAAACTATTGTTTGAGATATTGTTTTTATATCCTTACAAGAAAACTTACAAGAGCGGTAGAACTAAATTGTGTAATTGTGTTTCATTAGAGGTCTGCCGTAAAACCAAAAGGGAAACGTACTTACTTAAATCAGAGCAGAACAACATCAAGATTCAGATTGAACACAAGATGTTTAGGGAGTGAATTGATGTAGACCAGAAAATATATTATGCAAAGCACACGGGCATCTTAAATATCAACATGGCAACTAGATTCAGATGTGGGGCAATTCTTGTCAGAGCAGATGGTTTGGGGTTTAAATCTATGATTGGTACTTTATGAACTGACAACTGTCTCGATTGGGAGCCCTATTTAAGTTTCCGTATTTGTCCTCGTGTTGGTGGTTTATTGTGCGTGTCATGCGTTTGTTATGTGTATGTCATTGGTTCTGGATTCAATTGTCAATTACATTATACGGGACTATAGTACACATGGAATTCAAGTCCTATCTGTATTGGACCTTTATGAATCCAATTGGATAGATGATTGTCTCTTCCAAATTACTGGTTTAAAAAAACATATTTACACAATGGACAAATTCATTCTAAGCACATACTATCCTCAAATAACGACTTGATTGGCAAATTTTGAACTCAGGATCAAGACAATTGTTTAAAATTGGTTTCACACATTATCAAGGACCAAAAGCAAGCCTTGTAGGGAATTTTATAGTTATGATATTATCTCTCTAGTCTTCTGGCAGTATAACTCTCTAGTTACAGATACTATATGATAACAAAACATGCAGTGCACTCTCATATTGTTGGAAAATAATTAAAGATAACATGTTCTATAATTTCCTAGCAATATTTTTTGTCCTCAGTCCAATTCACGTCAACAGGATTAATTCCCTATCACAGATGTGTAGATTTTCAGGTAGAAAAACCTTGACATTTTAACACAATAAACATATAAATTCCCCTCCCGACGCCTTTCGTGAGAGTGTGTCATTCTGTTATTGAAACGGCAACATTATTGAGGAAACTAATCTTCACCCAAAACTAATATAATCTTCCCCTAGGTAGGTTACTATGTCTTACTTCTTCCTTCACAGCAGGGGGTGGGGTGCGTCCCCACCGCCGGACCAACATCTTCCGACATAAATGACCCATCCAGTGTCGTGTGTTCATCACAGATGGCAGATGTGTGTGTGTGTGAATGATTTACAGCGTCGGTCCTGTAGAGAGCGGTAGATAGTTTTATTAAACTGTGTTACTGTACACATATGAGCAGAGATAGGCGGAGCAACCGTAGGGTTTCTCTCGATTCCATTTCCCTCTCGTGGCAGCCCACCGACACCCTGCTGGAGAACATTTTTGCACACACGCACACACACACGCACACCTAATGGAAAACCCCAAAACAACGAGTTTCTCGTGAGTTCGGAAGTGCAACAGAGCCACTGCACGGAACTGCGCGTTTTGACGTCCGGGGCAGTGTGGGTATTTTATCCGGGAGCCCCGGGGCTCTGCAGTTGCATGCCCCCTATATACCACTCTACTGGTGCTGGATCGGATACGACCGGGTGGCTGGGACTTTTTCCATCCTCGTTTCAGCCTCAAAACAACGGGTTCCGACGCCTGGAATAACCGAAGGACCGGACGGTGAGTCTCACTGGCGCCTTTCTGCGTCCACCTTGTGCGTATGTGCGTCGCATTTGCGCGTATCCGTCACCACCAGTAGCGGCATGGTTTGACAGATCCGCAGCGCCATGGTGTTTCTGCCCACACTATACGGTGTGTAGCTCCGGTATGGCCGTGGCTTGCTGAGAAATCGCCGGGGAAGGAAGGAAAAGAAAATACTATTTGCTAGACAATTCGGCTTGTCTCTGCGGTTGTACATTTAGTTGTTGTCCCCCCAACCCCCGTGGACGCGCTTGTCGGTGTGGTTGGGATCAGTGGGAATGTGTGATCAATCGCAATCAACCTAGGGACCCAAGTTGGATTTATGATACTGGACACGCACACGCACGCAAGTGCGCACACACGCACACGCACGCAAGTGCGCACACACGCACACACGCACACGCACACGCGCACACACACACACACACACACACACACACACACACACACACACACACACACACACACACACACACACACACACACACACACACACACACACACACACACACACACGCACGTTGCACAGGTAGTTAGTTGCCTTATGTTTAATGCTTGGTGAAATGTAACTTAGTGTTCTATTGTAATGCGGTTGTTTTACGTCTGTTTTCTTGGCACTGGGATATGAGTGATGCCTGTGAATGTCCTTTAAATAATGTTTTATCGATTTTATCAAGGGCTGGGCAGGTTTTCAATGTAATCCGTTTTGTAGTTACAAGCTACCTGTCTACTAGTAACTTTTCCATTACTCAAATTCGGTAACGGTACTTTCAGATTACATTCATATTAGGAGACGTTATAAGAAACATGAATATAACCAATTGAATGAACAAACACATTGGCAGGAACAATCAACTTTAGAGTCTATATAGGCTGGCATTTATGGATTGGTTATGTACTGTGTTTGTGATCAATATTGGCTTTCTTTCCATTTTGTTTTATTTTGGACTTGTATAATTAATTAGTAAGAAATGTGCTCAACAAATGAATTTCGAAATGCAAAATAAATGGTCATTTCTGGAAAGAAAGGTATTCACAAAAAGTCTAAGATATCCATAGCTTTTCAAGTGTACATTTGCAGTAATTTTAGTGTTATTAGGTGGGGGGGGTGTACAAATAACAGTAAACACCCTAAACACCATCACCCTACCCGGCATCAAATAAAAATCATTACTGGACATCCCTTGGCAGAGTGCTTGTCAACACACACTTTCTCCTCAAATATCTTAATGAATTCCAGAAAATGTTTGATCTCGAAGACAGTCCCATGTGTAGACAAATAGAAGAGCCCTCCCCAAAACGATCTCAATCCAATTGAGGCACAAACTTTTGCATTTGAATATCACTGTTTTAAAGATAATTAACTTAACTCCTTTTTGTCACGACTCGTCGGGTGTAGTGTGGATGAAGCCATGTGCAGGAGCCGTATATCCGTTTCGATCAGGTTTATTACAGGACAGCAAACTCAAAACAAACCGTAAACGGCGACAAAAACACGTACTGGTTGAATGAAAGGAAAATGCGCATATAGCGACTTAAAACAAGCACCTTCAAACAACAATTCTAACGTGTTACAAAAACACTCACCTCTACAAACAATGTGACATAGAACAATGCGAAGCAACGAGTGCACTGCTCGCGACCCTCTTATATCCCATTGATTATAAGTGCAAACAGCCGTGAGACAAACGTAAACACGGAAGTGAAACAAGGAAGTGCATCACCGAAATATGTCCGTGTAGCAACGCCACCACACCAATCGTGACAGTATCCCCCACTAAAAGGCTAGCTCCCCAGATAGCCGAACGGAAACACAAAACCAAAACAAGGGAGCAACAGGGAGAGAACCCGCAGTCAAACCCAAAAGGGTCAGTCCAGGACCGCAGGTCCAGCCCTGAAAAGGCCTCGGTGGCTGAGAGGCCGCCATCTAGTGCGGCTGAGAGGCCGCCATCTAGTGCGGCAGAGAGACCGCCATCTAGTGCGGCAGAGAGACCGCCATCTAGTGCGGCTGAGAGTCCGCCATCTTGTGCGGCCCAGAGTCCGCCATCTTGTGCGGCCCAGAGTCCGCCATCTTGTGCGGCTCAGAGTCCGCCGTCGTGGGCGACGTGGTGGCGGAGGCCATCGTGGGCGGTGTCGTGGCGGCGGCCATCGTGAGCGTAGTCGTGGCGGCGGCCATCGTGAGCGTAGTCGTGGCGGCGGCCATCGTGAGCGTAGTCGTGGCGGCGGCCATCGTGAGCGTAGTCGTGGCGGCGGCCATCGTGAGCGTAGTCGTGGCGGCGGCCATCGTGAGCGTAGTCGTGGCGGCGGCCATCGTGAGCGTCGTCGTGGCGGCGGCCATCGGGAGCGTAGTCGTGGCGGCGGCCATCGGGAGCGTAGTCGTGGCGGCGGCCATCGTGAGCGTAGTCGTGGCGGCGGCCATCGTGAGCGTCGTCGTGGCGGCGGCCATCGTGAGCGCGTCGTGGCGGCGGCCATCGTGAGCGTAGTCGTGGCGGCGGCCATCGTGAGCGTAGTCGTGGCGGCGGCCATCGTGAGCGTAGTCGTGGCGGCGGCCATCGTGAGCGTAGTCGTGACGGCGGCCATCGTGAGCGTAGTCGTGGCGGCGGCCATCGTGAGCGTAGTCGTGGCGGCGGCCATCGTGAGCGTCGTCGTGGCGGCGGCCATCGTGAGCGTCGTCGTGGCGCGGCCTTCGTGGTCGGCGATGGCAGCCATTGTGGGCGGCGAGCGGCAGCCATTGTGGGCGGCGATGCGGCAGCCATTGTGGGCGGCGATGCGGCAGCCATTGTGGGCGGCGATGCGGCAGCCAGTGTGGGCGGCGATGCGGCAGCCATTGTGGGCGGCGAAGCGGCAGCCATTGTGGGCGGCGATGCGGCAGCCAGTGTGGGCGGCGATGCGGCAGCCAGTGTGGGCGGCGATGCGGCAGCCATTGTGGGCGGCGATGCGGCAGCCATTGTGGACACTGGCGTGACGGTGGCAGCCATCTTGGGCGCTGGCGGAACGACGGCAGCCATCTTGGGCGCTGGCGTGACAGCCACAGCCATCTTGAGCGCTGGCGTGACGGCGGGAGCCATCGTGGGCGCTGGCGTGACGGCAACAGCCATCTTGAGCGCCGGCGGGACGACAGCAGCCATCTTGGGCGCTGGCGGGACGGGGGAGCCATCGTGGACGCTGGCGTGACGGCGGCAGCCATCTTGAGCGCCGGCGGGACGACGGCAGCCATCTTGAGCGCTGGCGTGACGGCAACAGCCATCTTGAGCGCTGGCGGGACGGCGGGAGCCATCGTGGACGCTGGCGTGACGGCGGCAGCCATCTTGGGCGCTGGCGGGACGACGGTAGCCATCTTGGACGCTGGCGTGACGGCGGGAGCCATCGTGGGCGCTGGCGTGACGGCAACAGCCATCTTGAGCGCCGGCGGGGCGACGGCAGCCATCTTGAGCGCTGGCGTGGCGGCAACAGCCATCTTGAGCGCTGGCGGAACGGCGGGAGCCATCGTGGGCGCTGGCGTGACGGCAACAGCCATCTTGAGCGCCGGCGGGACGACGGCAGCCATCTTGAGCGCTGGCGTGACGGCGACAGCCATCTTGAGCGCTGGCGTGACGGCAACAGCCATCTTGAGCGCTGGCGGGACGGCAACAGCCATCTTGAGCGCCGGCGGGACGACGGCAGCCATCTTGAGCGCTGGCGTGGCGGCAACAGCCATCTTGAGCGCTGGCGGGACGGCGGGAGCCATCGTGGACGCTGGCGTGACGGCACCAGCCCTCTTGAGCGCTGGCGGGACGGCGGGAGCCATCGTGGACGCTGGCGTGACGGTGGCAGCCATCTTGGGCGCTGGCGGGACGACGGCAGCCATCTTGAGCGCTGGCGTGACAGCAACAGCCATCTTGAGCGCTGGCGGGACGACGGCAGCCATCTTGAGCGCTGGCGTGACGGCGGGAGCCATCTTGGGCGCTGGCATGGTGGCGACCATCTCGGGCGCAGGCGTGGTGGCGACCATCTCAGGCGCTGGCTCTTGGAAATCCAGCCATGTCCTCCACCACGTCCTAATAACAGCCGAGGGCTGATCATCCAACCCCTCCGGGGGTTTTTCTGTCCCTGATGTCGGTGGCCGAAAAGGGTCTTCCCACTGCGGGGTTTGTGGCTGTAGCTCCAGCCATGTCCTCCACCACGTCCTAATAACAGCCGAGGGCTGATCATCCAACCCCTCCGGGGGTTTTTCTGTCCCTGTCGTCGGCGGCAGAAAAGGGTCTTCCCACGGCGGGGGTAGTGGCTGTAGCTCCAGGGGTTTCCCTCCCCCTGTCTGCAGCCCCGGAGCAGTGGGTGGCCGTTCCTGCAGCACCAGGACCGTGGGTGCTCTCTCCGCGGTCCTCCCGGAACACCTCCTTAGCTCCCCCCCAAAAACCTTCTTGGGACGCCTTCGGGTGCCCTCTTGCCTTCCTCCGGGAGGGACCGCGGACCCGATGTAATCGGCCCTGATAGCTGCATCGGTGGCTCATACCCGAAGTAAGCACGGAGGCGCCTATACTCCTCTTCGGGCGTCTCCGGCTTACCCCAGTCCCACTGCTCCGTGGTGCGACGGTGAGCTTCATCCTTCGGGGCGCTATAGCTTGCCCCCCCGAGGAATCCACTCACCGTCTGCTGGCTCCGCTGGCTTCTTTGTGGGCTTCGCATTCTGTCACGACTCGTCGGGTGTAGTGTGGATGAAGCCATGTGCAGGAGCCGTATATCCGTTTCGATCAGGTTTATTACAGGACAGCAAACTCAAAACAAACCGTAAACGGCGACAAAAACACGTACTGGTCGAATGAAAGGAAAATGCGCATATAGCGACTTAAAACAAGCACCTTCAAACAACAATTCTAACGTGTTACAAAAACACTCACCTCTACAAACAATGTGACATAGAACAATGCGAAGCAACGAGTGCACTGCTCGCGACCCTCTTATATCCCATTGATTATAAGTGCAAACAGCCGTGAGACAAACGTAAACACGGAAGTGAAACAAGGAAGTGCATCACCGAAATATGTCCGTGTAGCAACGCCACCACACCAATCGTGACACTTTTGCACACTTTTGATTTATTTTATTTAAAGGTTATCGAACGATAATCATGAATAGTTTCAAAGTGGCCTGGAATGTGATTACAAATTTTTTGCTCGTCAGTAACGGATTACAGTTACAGTTTTTCTGGTAATCCGTTACTCTGAAACCCTGATTACGTCTTTAAGGTACATTCCATCTCTGACAGCTGCATTAACACGTCTCCGTTTTGTGTTTTTATAAAAACATTCAGAGCACAGCCTCACTGGCCAGAGAATGTAGAGGTTCTTGATGTTCAAAGACTCCCATCACCGATGCCGGGCGCTTGTTCTGTGCTTATCGAAATGGACAAATCAAAGAATGCCCTTTCTTTGACGTTGTTACTCTCCAAACGAGTCATTCGATCGATATGCGGATAATGAAAGCTGAGATCCTACACATCTGAGATGGACCTACGTATTAATCGTGTTGACTTAAAACAAGCGGGACTGAGAACTAGAAATGCCCATCTCCTCATGCAGAATGTTGGTTTGTATCCGACTATATGGGAGGGCACTGCACTTCCTATCATATGTGGTCACGTCTAAAGAGATCCACAAGTCATACTGCCAGAAGAAAACATACTAGTCAGATGAAGTCATTATCTACCAACCGCGAGACTTTCATATTTTTGGCCTTCTCTCTCTCGCTGTTAGTCTCCAAGCATATCATCCTACCAATTGATGGACGCCGATCCAGGTTTTTATTGGTGAGAAGGAGATCTTTTTTTTACCTGTCCAAGTAAATGAATACAACGGGACCTTGGCCTCCATCCAAACGTGTACCTATACATTAATCATTACCCGCATGTTGAAAACTCTGTGTCCTTTGCCTTTGTTGATCATTCTCTCTCTGGGCAAATGAGACATTACACCGTACACATTTTCTGAAAACATACCTTGAAACCGGCCTTGAAACGCTTCAGCGATCCAGTGTTTCACGTTTGTCTCGAACGTGTCTCTCGTTCCTATGTTTTGGATTCCGTGACAGACAAACAGATGCACTGATGTGTAACGTACATGGTCATTGACGTGGGTACTGTTTATGTTTCCGAGGTATGTGCACAGAATATAATAGGTTTGTATTGAATTAAACCAAAGAGACAGAAGTACAGCTTTGCCCGGCTGCAACAGTCAGACTATAGCCCCATGTGACCTGGTCTATGTTCTTGTGTGTGTGTGTGTGTGTGTGTGTGTGTGTGTGTGTGTGTGTGTGTGGTGGCTTGCCGGACCTCTTCAGGGGTTCTGGGGTGACCTTGCTCAGCCTCTCCCAGCTTGTTGTTTTCTACAGTGCTGCCTCGGTTTTCTTCCTTCCCTCCTGGCCTTCTTTTTCTCTGTCTCTCTCTTTCTCTCTGGCCTCTGGTCCCAGTCTCTCTCTCTTTCTCTCTCTCTCTCTCTCTCTCTCTCTCTCTCTCTCTCTTTCTCTCTGGCCTCTGGTCCCAGTCTCTCTCTCTCTCTCTCTCTCTCTCTCTCTCTCTCTTTTCTCTCTGGCCTCTGGTCCCAGTCTCTCTCTCTCTCTCTCTCTCTCTCTCTCTCTCTCTCTCTCTCTCTCTCTCTCTCTCCCTCGCTCTCTGTCTGTCTGTCTCTGGGTATGGGGCAGTGGTGCTGAAAACTAAACGTGAGAGACATCCGGGTTATATAAGCAGCCTATCCTGATCCGCATCCACACTCGTATGACGTCAGAGAGAGCCCGACCCCCGAGCCTAGAGAGGGACAGGGGCATGCTGGGTAATCGAACCCTGAGCCCTTTCCTGAGCGGTACGCGCTGGGCGTCGGGAACCGGGCTGGACAGGAATTTGCCCGGATTCCATTACGGTCCTTCGGCATCGAGACCGGACACCACGGTGTCTGTAGGAGAGACACTCTATGGCTGCTCCGGTATGTCGGCGCCGCCTGACTTGACCTGAATAAAGCGCAGCCGAGTTAGTCATCCGACGCATTTCCCTAAAGCACTTCTACGTGACTGTCTCTGGTTAATTAGATTATATCACCCTATGCCGTGCGATTGAAGGTCGCCAGTGTCTCTCTGATCTCAGACCAGGCGTTTGGACGGACGCACTTCTGTCGACGCTTCTTATATCAACTAATATATTTTTTTCAAGGGGGCGGATTGACAAGAAGTGAGCAACTTTGACACACTTTTATTGATTGTGACACACGTCGAGTCCTTCATAAACAAATGGTTACACATCTCAGAACTTTGAAAAGGTCCCTCCCCCCCTCTTTCCTGTGTTTTTGTGTAAGAGGATTCATATCTTACCATTTAGATTATATACAACAGGGACAATATGTGGGTACACAGCTAAAAAACTGACAGGAGTGTAAAGTTTGAAGGGGTTTGATCACACTTGAACCCCTGTTTCATTTCAATAATCCAGCCCCCATGGGCATAATTCGGTCAAATTAATATGGAAAAACATGTAGTCAGACAGTCAGGAGAAAACATCAGAGGCCTACCTGAATTTGGGAAATATAACATTTTCTTCTCTGAAATGTTTTTTGAAACAGCAACGTTTTCTGTGGTGAAATAATTGTCACAGTGCTGGTAAGCAGAAGCGAATGCAGACCCTGTTGTCACAATAGTAGCTTTTTGACATGGTAGTATGGTTGTTTAACCAAGAGTCAAAGTTCAGACGTATAGTTCAAGGGCCATTCCTAACCCAGGAGTGTGTTAACTTGTGTTAACTTTGACTGCCGTTCACCCTGTTCAGAGGGCACTACAGCCCCGAAGAACTGATAAGCACGTCTTGGATGTTCGTGACTGAATTTGTCGTTGCGAGCTTGTATCTCGGTCGCATGGGCAGGCATCTGGGGGTCCCGCTTGTCTTTGAGATATCGAACTCTCGAGACAACCACATTCACAAGAGAATCCACCACCGCAAAAAACAAACGTCCGCGTTATGCTTTCGCAGTCGAATGTGCCTTTTCACAGTTGTCATGTTTGTCTGTTCACAGAGCTTCGCTCCAGCTAGGCCCTAGTCAAGCCTTCTCTCTTCCTCTCCCAGCAGAGCGGGTCTCTTCATTTGCTTGCAGAGAGGCTTCTCTGTTTCTGCTTGTATGTATTAGCTTGTTTCGCCATGGCTTGGATTTCCATGCAGATTTCAGCCAGGGCCTCCTTCTCCTCCTTTCTTAGTTCTTCCCTCCGCTTGTCCTCTCAGGGCTGGGACACTTCGGTGAGTTTTTCATTGCATCTCCCCCCCCCCCTCTCACCTATGTCTGCTTCTGAGTTATTAGCCGGCCAATCACAGCTAACTAGGGGGGAAAAAACATATAAAATGTCCTATTATCGGATGGGCAGAGTTGAGATGCTGTTGAACACATTCTTCTCTTTTTAATAGCAGCCATGCAGACCTGGGCCTTTGAAAGACTTGGCGCTTTATGTGTCAGGGTAAAGGCTTTACGAGTGGGAGTTTTTTCTGGTTGGCACTGGTCCTATTTAGTAGCCAGTCTGTTTGTGTTCATGCCCTGGCATGTGTCGTAGAACATTTGTAGATGTACCACGGGCAAGCGCGAGGAAGGCCTGACAATCTTGACCGGCATTGCCTTGAGCTGTTCTGAATATCATTATCGTAATATCGCTGTGCGTTGCACCACCTTCTAATGTACATTTTTACATGCATGTATTATTTTTTTATTTCACCAAAAGTTCAAAGTGAACGTTGTCAGTTAGTGTGCTTAGCATTCTGCCGTGTTAGGCTCGTTAGCCCTGCTACACAACCACAACGCAAACCCAATTACTCCAAAGTTGACAAAGACTTTTCTTGGCTCTTATGAAGACGCCACTGCTCCCAGTCAAGGTTGCCATGGTGACGAAACACTAGCTTTCTATTGCCTATGCTTCAGGAAACTCGGATGGACTTATTCCAGGTGCTGATGGTTTGGCGCCTCAGCGTTCCCGAGCAGCGTTTTCGAGCTGTGTTCTTGAGCCGCGTTCCCGAGTTGCGTTCCCGACATGGGTTACCGACATGGGTTCCCGAGCAGCGTTCCCGAGATGGGTTCCTGAGCAGCATTCTTGAGCCACGTTCCTGAGTTGCATTCCCGAGATGGGTTCCCGAGCAGCGTTCCCGAGTTGCGTTCCCCGAGATGGTTCCACAGCCAAATAAGGGCTCCTTGTTCCTTGGTCCGCCCTTAAAACAGAAATATGTAGTTTCTCATTAAAGCCACAATTCTTTACCCGAGAGAGGCTGTGGAATTACAAGCATGCAAGTTCATGTGTGTTTCTGTGTCCAGTATGTGTCCAGTATGTGTCCAGTATGTGTCCAGTATGTGTCCAGTATGTGTCCAGTATAAGTCCAGTATGTGTCCAGTATGTGTCCAGTATGTGTCCAGTATGTGTCCAGTGAGAGCAGGCATTGTACTTTTTAATAGGTTTTAAATTAAGCTGTTATCACAGTGGGTTTTGACAACCAGCTTCCTATTTACTGCTAATACAGTAATACACATAATTATTTACAGTGAGCATCTTCAGACCTCCAGGTTCGGTCACATGTCCGGCTCTCCCCCACATCAGCTTTCCGCTGGCGCAGTGAGACGGGGACCTGTGTGAGATTGGGATTTGGCTGGGAAAAGAGAGAGAGCGAGGGTTAAACAGTTTATGTTGGTAGTATCGCTGTAGGACCAGGACGCGATCATGTCCCACAGTGGTTTCTCACAGGACGCACCCCGTTGCCCAGTGGGCCTCAGTCCCATTCTCAGACCTTCCTGACTCATCAATCATACGGTTCAGCTGTATACGTGATTACAGTCACACCGTGTGGTCATACGACCGGCTGTGAGCCGAGTCTGTGCCGCGCACCGGTCCCTCTGTCTAAACCTGACCGGTTAATTGAGTCCCGGCAGAAGTGTGCCACGACCCGCTGGTGCTTCCGTCAAGCGAGTCCCGATTCTAATTAATGTGCCGCGCGAACAGAACACACACACACACGTGCACGGCACCGACGGAGGGTTGCCAGGTGAGATTCTGTAATGAGGGTTGTCGAAGATCACACCAGAGATTAGCAACCACACTGGCAGCTCATTCACTAGAAGGAGGCCCGGCGCACAGGAAACAGGAAACGCGCTCGTCTGTTTGTTAACGTGTCGCGCCGCCGGCACTGTTGCTGCAGCTCCATGCCGTTGATTCTTTTGTGTCATTCGTCATGTTGGCCTGATTGTTGTCTCTGCTTTCAAGTTCTCCCCGACCCCCACCCAGAGTCCGGGCACACCTGCTGCTTCCTGTATCGGGTGACTTGCCATTGGAGGCCGTCTTGATTTTCTTTTGTGGGTGTGCGCGTGTGTGAGGGCGAGGTTAAAGACACATTTTGAAGTTTTGGTATGATTTCGGACCGTTCCTGAGGAGAATTGTGCGTTTTTTATTATGAACAATTCTCAGTTTCTTGTTGTTATTATTCGTTGTTACATAGAAAAGTGTTGTTATGAAATATTTAGGTTATAGCGTTTGTGTGTCGGTATTAATTCCCGTTGTGTTGATAATAATAATACGTTTTATTTATATAGCGCCTTTCCAGGGCTCAAGGACGCTTTACAATTCAGGACATAAAACAGTAAGCAATAATAACAAACATTACCACCAAAAAACACAGAAGGACAACAACAGTTAAATACAAGCTTACAAATAACACTTAGAGAATAAGTGGGTTTTGAGTAAGGATTTGAATTCAGATAGAGTACAGACATGGCGGAGTGATTGAGGGAGAGAGTTCCACAGTGTTGGTGCAGCAACACTGGATCTAGCCCCCATGGAAGCTAGCCGGTGATTAGGGACTACAAGAAGGCTAGAGTCAGAGGATCTTAGTGAGCGTGCCGGTTGATGCGTTGAATCACATTAATTAAGCCAGGCGATTTGTGGACATTACTAATTACATTCATTTCCTGTTGTGATACAACACAGCTTTCACATAACGAGTGATTATTGTCATTCAGGCGTACAAACATCACAGGCTTTGTAACACCTACAAGTAAGTTCCAACTTAGTTTAGAGTAACATAAACTTGAGCTACCCGTTTCTTAACAACGTGTGTTTTTTGAGTTTTACATGTGGGCCAGATACCAGGAATCCATCCAACCGTTCTGTTTGGATCAGTTATCTGATGCATAACAAATGCTATAACCTGGCTCATATGAACACATGTTCAAATGTCTGTACTATTAAAGAAATGTCAACAGACAATTTGTTTCTTTGACGTGACGGGACTTTTTTGTTTCTGTAAAATATGTAGATGTACTCTCACTATATACACAAAATCGCACTTAATTTGTCACACGGCCAAGCGTTTATATGACTATGTTTAAATAGTATGCTTGTATGAGCGCATTTGACCCCGCCCTCTGTGAGGAACAACCTTTTGACTTGTGTATCTTTATCCCATGTGACGTTTCAAAAAACAGATTACTATGAAAACCGGTTTGATATGCAGTGGAACAACAGATAAGTATAGTAGATTTGGCTCGTGTTCAAATATTGCTGATATTTCTGGAGCGCTGTATTGAGCCAAGGCTGGCCATGTGGCCCCAGAGACGCAGGGTTTCCCGTTTGGAATTCCTGAGGGAATAAGTGCTTATCGAACCGGCTTGAAGATGTGTACCAACGTGGTTGTTCTGGAGATCAGTCATCAGACTGTGTAGGACAAAACTGAGATCGACCTGAAAAGGCATATAATTAGGTCCAGCAAAAAACAATGTATGCGACCACATGGAGCATGTTGTGACTAGCCAATGAGGGATCAGTACACACAATGTATTTATTCATCAAGACCCCGCCCTGCTGGGCCACTGCCGGCCCAGCTCTCAGGCCCGGCTCTCGGTCCAATTCTCGGCCCAGCTCCGAGGCCCGGTTTCCGGCCCAATTCCCGAACCAGCTCCCAGCATTCATCGCTGAGAAAATATGATACATATTTCAGGACATATTTCGACACACCCTGAAACCTACAGCATTAGGTTGGCTTTCTTTTGTTAATAAATAGCCATTAGATTAAAGTGAGTTTAAACAACAAATATGTAGATTTTTGCTCATGGCGGGTTTCGGGGTAACGTACATTCTGTGCAGCAACAGTACAAAGTCAAAGTCAATGTCTGTACCTCGAATGCTGATTGGATGCATAGTCTGTACCTAGAATGCTGATTGGCTGCAACCCATGGTTTAAGAGACTTCGGTCATGGGTACGACATCACAAATATTTTACTCTCTTTATTGTGCTGGTCACCGGATTACTATGGCAATAAGGCATCTTTGGGGTGTGTGCGGTGTACGTTCGCAATCAATAAGAGCTGTGTCCTGGCATTCTGGTAATCCATAGTATTCTGGTCGTATGTACTACAGCCCCTGTTTCCTTTTTGCCTATTTATGTTCTGAGCCAATAACCGTTGCCAGATTTTCTTACCTGTCCAGCCCATTGGTTCAGCCCCACCTGATTTCCATAATATGCAAATGGACGACTATGATTCCAAAGGCTCACTTTCTCTGGAGTTTTGCCGTGGGCTTAGCTGCTCCATTGAGGCCTTGCTATCTGACTTAATGACTCTAGTTCCTCTGGGAAAAGACTTACTGTGTGTGAGGGACAATTGATACCAATACATTTGAGCGAAATTGCCTCGGCCGAAGATATCTAGGTGTGCTTCTGTGACTGTGAGTTAGTGTCCAGAGAGAGGTTGGATTGGGTTCTGGCTGAAATGAGCGGAACAGGGGTTGTATTGGTTTGTAGCAATGGAGATCAATCAATCGTTTTTTTCGAGCGTCACATGGTGTGTAGGCAAACTTTGGCTTGGGTGTGCTTCATTGACACGGTAGAAGTTGCTTGAAATCGGGATGAGAGACGTTTAGGACACGGTTCAAACATCTTGAAGACATCTGAGCTCTTAAATGTTACTCCCTTTAGGTTTTTTAGCTACTGTCTTTGGCCGAGTCACAGTTGAGTGGGTGAAATGAACTATTCTAAAATATCACCAGGAAAAGGAAGCACATTTTTGGAGAGCGATCACGTTCGCCCTCGGTGACCTTGGCAAAGTTGTAGAACACCTTCGTCGCATACTTCTAGTAGGCCTTCATCATCATGGCAAACGCAGGCTCTACAGTGAGTAGTTAAATAGGGCTCAGTACATTACTGGCGCCAGGCTCTCTACTATCCAGGATGACTATCTGACACTAACGGAGACTTTACCTGACGATCGTGTGAAGTTTTTAATAACGTGGGGTCACATTTGGTCCTCCCTGTACCCACAACTCTGGGTTCCAACAGAACCCCAAAACACTGCTAACGGATCTCAGCTCACCCCTCCTATTTGCATAAATAAATAAGAGATATTGTGGTAACGGCTCTGAAGAATCCCTGTGTTCTCTTGTCACCCACTCACACACACCCAGGCATTCACACGCCCCTGTGTGTCTCACACACACACACACACACAATGATATGGGAAGGTCCAGGAAGAGCCCACTGGCAAAAGACGTGACAGGTGGCCTGGCGTCTGAGGTATTGCTGCTAATTGACCCCCCTCGCGCCCATGGAGATAAGATGCCCGGCTGCTTCTGAACTAGGGGTTAGAACGATATTAGCTTTTCACCGTCGCGTGAACTCTCAACTCAACTTCCGTCTGTCTCGTTGTTTGTGTGAAGTGTCGCTTGTGTCGCCGCATATTTATCCTCACTTTTACAAGGCGCCATTATTGTGTGCAAACACTTATGATACTGGCGATGTGTCCGGAGGGCAGTCAAAGCCGTTCGTGGAGTGACTGGGGCTGTTGAAAATGAGTCGCAGAACCCTCATGCTGTTCCTAGGTCAGTGGTGAAATGAATGTACTGGTCCGGAGGCGCTTCTGCATTTCAGTTTCTCCGAGATTTTGTCACACTCTGCTGTCGTAGCGTCGCTCTGAACAGCGAAATCCTTGTGAAATGGCTTGCGACACACAATTTCGCAGTTAGCATTAAGAAAATGTAAAGCGTGAATAATAGCACACGTTTACATAACAATAAAAACCAGCAGCAGTGCAGAAATGGGGAATATTGACAATATGAAAATAAGCATAACAAATAAAAGTGTAGGTACTTAAGTAAGAGTAAGTAAGTAAATGGTTTGAAATACAAATAATACAAGCTGTGAACATTTAACAGACTGAGGGCCAGCAACGGATCAGAGGCCAGCTGGACCGCTGATAAACTTGGCAGACGTCAGTCAGGATCGAGAGGCCAAAGTGTTTGTTACAGATCGGCAAAATGGATATCGCATGAAACAAAAAAGCCACCGGAAATAGTTTCAGTATCTTCTCAATGCGAGGTTGGAGTGTCCTCATGCTTAGCCGCCATCAAGTCAGGTGGAGACGAGAGAGAGAGCGTCCGCTAACTAGTTATCGCTAAATGTCGTGTACGCGAAACCGAAATATCAACCGGGGCGAAATACACAAATAGGGGATTGAATAATAACAAATATGGTAGATGTCGCTCGCAGGAGGACCAGGATTTTAAATGTTTTCTTTTGTAGAAGTGGCAGAAGGTGCGGCGTTTGTGTGGTTCTCAACATAAGAAATGTCCAGCAATCTACGATCTAGTGGTGACAGGTGGGATTGTGTTATCATAGTAGCAGTCTGCAATGGATTTTTTTAGTTTACGGAATATAATACAGGGCACAAATCCTTTATAAAGCCTTTGCGGACTGGAGCAGCTGCCCATATTAGAGGCCCAGTTTAAAGAATTAAAGGCTACTGTACGTTGCCTTTTCTTTATTTGAAGAGCTCAGGTGAGACAGCTATTTTGGGTGTGGGCATAATATGGTGTGCCTCAGGCATACATACATAAATACATGCATACATACACATACAGACATACATACATACATACATACATGCATGCATACATACATACATACATACAAACATGCATGAATACATACATAGATACATACATACAAACATGCATGAATACATACATAGATACATATATACATGAATACATACATACATATATACATACATGCATACATACATACATACATACGTCTGCTCTCGGTTCCCCACCTCCCACTCTCGATCCCCCACCTCCCACTCTCGATCCCCCGCCTCCCACACTCGATCCCCCGCCTCCCACTCGATCCCCCGCCTCCCACTCTCGATCCCCCGCCTCCCACTCTCAATCCCCCACCTCCCACTCTCGGTCCCCCACCTCCCACTCTCGGTCCCCCACCTCCCACTCTCGATCCCCCACCTCCCACTCTCGGTCCCCCACCTCCCACTCTCGGTCCCCCACCTCCCACTCTTGGTCCCCCACCTCCCACTCTCGATCCCCCACCTCCCACTCTCGATCCCCCACCTCCCACTCTCGATCCCCCACCTCCCACTCTCGATCCCCCACCTCCCACTCTCGATCCCCCACCTTCCACTCTCGATCCCCCACCTCCCACTCTTGGTCCCCCACCTCCCACTCTCGATCCCCCACCTCCCACTCTCGATCCCCCGCCTCCCACTCTCGATCCCCCGCCTCCCACTCTCGATCCCCCGCCTCCCACTCTCGATCCCCCACCTCCCACTCTCGGTCCCCCGCCTTCCACTCGATCCCCCACCTCCCACTCTCGGTCCCCCACCTCCCACTCTCGGTCCCCCACCTCCCACTCGATCCCCCACCTCCCACTCTTGGTCCCCCACCTCCCTATCTCGATCCCCCGCCTCCCACTCTCGATCCCCCACCTCTCACTCTCGATCCCCCGCCTCCCACTATCTGGCTGTTTTGCTTTCGGGTGAATGCCCCTGTCAGTCTTCCAGTGAATCACACGCCTCTGGTTTGGACGTTTTTCTGGTATCAGTCATGTTGACAGGCTGGGGCGTGATGGTGGACAAATGCACGGGAATTAGCATGATGCCGCAACAGGTGACATGCCTTTTTCTTCTTGTTGTGGCCTAACTGGCGGGGAACTGCCAGTCCTCAGGCGTTTTCCTGAAAAGGGGTCATCACTCCTGGGACTGGAGACGTGTTGCACAATGACAAACTGACACTTCACGCACGCAATTGCCAAACCTGTTTTGTTGTGGGTAACAAACTGGGACAAAGTAATTGTGACAGGCCCAAATGAGACCTAGGCCCTAGGCCCTCCTCTATGCCTCTCAGGTGGGAGGTAGCCTCCCAGCCTATTTGCTGCTAGCTTTGGTGCTAACCTCACCCTGAATCTCAAACGTCTTCCCACAGCAGAGTCATCGCAGGCTGCAGGCTGTGGAACTGGGTTGGGGTTTTACAGAGAGTCCATACAGAGAGATTATACAGTGAGTCCATACAGAGAGTCTATACAGAGAGTCCATACAGAGAGTCCATACAGCGAGTCCATACAGCGAGTCCATACAGAGAGTCCATACAGCGAATCTATACAGAGAGATTATACAGCGAATCTATACAGAGAGTCCATACAGAGAGTCCATACAGAGAGTCCATACAGAGAGTCCATACAGAGAGATTATACAGCGAATCTATACAGAGAGTCCCTACAGCGTCTCCATACAATGAGTCCATACAGAGAGTCCATACAGCGTGTCACATGGCCGTCGTGTGCTATAGAAAGCAGGCACACTGGCACTATGGCATTCAGACAATGTTCTTTGTAACGTTAGGGTGGGTTGACAGAGAATGGAACGACAAACAAAACCCTGTTAGCCCGCAGCCGTCCGGTGGGCGAAAGCAGCTAGTTGGCCCGAGACGGTTCCAGCGGCAATTGCAGTAGTCGTGTTAACAGGTGGGCCTCAGACAGGCAAACCCACTCTTGTTCCACTCTGACTAGCTGGTTGTGGTAAAGGGTTAATGTGCTATGTTAGTTATGTTGAGTTTGCAATTTGTAATGCAATATAAGTAAGGGTTAATAAAGGCTTCTCAGTTGCTGTCTTTTCTTCAGCTTATTGGTATTTTGACCAATCAGATCAACGTTCATTAATTATCTGACTGGTAAAATACCAGTTAGTGGGAACTAAAGACTTTGGGTCTGCCATTGTTTTGGCAACCTGAGCTGGCTGGAATTTCTGTGGTATTTCTGGGTCACAGTTAGTTCAAGGTCATTGTGCTGAGGAGGTATATTGAGGTGAGGCCAAGTAAGCCAAAGAGAGGAAAGCACAATAAGTTATTAGCTATTGTCACGGCTCATTCCACTCCGATGCAACTGTACTCCGGTCACTCTCTCTAGATCTTAAATCAGCTGAGAGTGTGTGTCGGCGAAGTGTACCACCTGGGAAAGGTACAGTGCAACAATTGAGATTTCCACCCGTTTCCGCCTTTAAATATTTCATCTCTCCGCGACGCAAATCCCGTATTCTAAACTGGGACCAGCGAGGGCCGTGATTATGTGCCATTTCATATTGACACAGTGCGTGTTACATAATGCGTTATGACAGGTGATACAGCGAACCATCGTTACTTCGCCTAAATTACGTGTTTCCATCCCGGTGGTTGTGGAGCTGTAGCATGTGTGGCCCATATGAGGGACGTTTGATTCTCTGGAGAAAAAACACATATTGCTAAGGGGCTTCGCAAACCATCAAGCTCACACTAACCCTTACCGCCGGCACTTCCTGTTTTAACTCGACTGGCCCAGCAAACAACACATTTCATTTCAAAAATGTTTTGTCATATGCTAGACACATCCTTTTCATAAATCCAGCAATGATTGCTGTGAAATTAGCCTGCATCACCTGGAGTTCGTAGGTGAGTTACTGGATATGGTTGTCGTTCCTCGAAACGCGTTATCTACTCCTTTTGGTATGTTAGGTGTGACCATAAGGTTATAGTACAGGGAATGCCTCTGGCATGTGGAATTCCAAGCATAACCGAATCAGACATTTCAAGGGGAATTTATCTTGTCACTGTTGCGGTACTGAATACAGAAATCGGACACCAAAATGCAGGGACTTTATTTTTAACCCGAGCCCAGATTCTGTCATTTGATGTCACACAAACACACACGGTACACAGTCTGAGGGGGAAGGAGGAGGCGAAGAAGAAATCCAGGATTGACATGTAGCATTCAATCAGGATATATAGGTGAGTTATTCAGCTGCCATAACGGCTGCATCAGCAGGTGTGCTCTCTCGTTAATAGCTTGCATTTTCTTCTCAAGCATGAGTTTGCCTTCTGATTGATGGGCCTTTGTGAGGGAAATCTGCTGAAAAAAATCCAGTGGAAGCTCAGGTTTGTTGTAATGAGCTGTCAATGTTTTTTACCCTGGCTCGAGACTTGAGCTTTGCAATTCCTGAATGGTGATATAGTCACCCTGACACCGGAACTCAGCATCTCCTCTGTGGCACCTCCTCTGTGGCACCTGCTCTTAGGCCCATTGGGGATCCCCATGGGATTCCTACGTCTCATCGAGGAGGCTCCTAAGCTCAGCAGGAAACCATGGCTTGTTGTTTTGTGAGATCCTAACACGGGATGTAATGGGAGGCAGATTTATGACCATGTTAGTGCAGCGGTGTGTGTTGGCATCATTGAATCGCTATTGTCCAGACTGCCGTTATAGCAGTCGAGTTGTCTTGTTGGTCATTTTGACAGGCTTTTCATTTTCTATATGCAAGGGCGAGTTGGAGCATCACATGGTCGGCGTTCCCCAGGGCTGAGTGTGTGCGTCAGGGCAGTATGCCTTTTTTTATTAGGGACGTAAACCCTCCCGGGAATGTATCATGTTGTGACAGGCGTTTTGCCATTTATATCTGGGAAGATGTTAAGAGTGAGAGTAAAAGTCCCTCATAGGGGTCGACATAAAATGCAGGCTCTTTCAACGCAGTGGTCCGGTCAGCCAGAAGCCGTTGCGCTGTGGTTTCACAGTCAGTTTGAGCAACGTAAACTCCCGGCCCAAATGACTGGACTGAATTTGTAGGGTGAAGGTTCGTAGTGTACGGAAAGGATTTTATGTCAGCGCAGCAATATTTCTCTGTAATGGGACGTCCTTGTACCAACCTTGACTGCCATAAAAACATTCTCTGCCACCCCTGGATTTATTACACAGATCTGTGTCATGAACAGTGCGGAACAGCTGAAAGACGGTTATGATTTCAGCACAGCGTCAGCAATGGAGTCGTTTAGCAAGTATCCCACGAAGCGGAAAGCGGAGGTGAATGTGAAGTCCTTTTTTTGTATTAGGTTGTTGTGACTGTTCTTTATTTTGTTTTGAGTAGAAGACGTGGTTGGGCTGAAACCTCTTGCCACTTTGCCTGCTTTTTCTGGAATTTGATTCTGGTGAGGTCTTATGATGCATAACGTTTGAATTCCGCAACAAAGTTTATGGTAAACACATGAGCAGGATAAAAAACACTGTGCTTATCTTACTGGGAGCTAGACACCAGACACATCAAATATGAAAAGGTTCAGTGCTGTTGTACGGTGATGGTAAAACAATGGCGCTAATGATTTAGTTCAAATCCCTTAAATAATTATTAAAGTACAACATGTACGAAATTATAATAAAACTAATTAGCTTTGTTTTTTCTTTGGCTGTTTTGTTTACTTTTATCGGAGGTGACTGTATAATGCTACATCTCCTAGCAGTGGGCATTTATGCTAGCCCAGGAGTTTGTCGACCACTTTAATCTCAAAGCAGATCCACGTGCGTGGCCTCGCCACAGGGCTGACAGTCCCTTCGACTTGTTTTAATTGAGTAGGCTGTGACTGCCTTTGTCTCTAATAGCTCCCTGATTCAGATTGGGAAGCGTGCACCCGTGGGGTCACGTGCCGCGGGCCTCAGTTCAGCGCAGTTCACTAACAGGTCGTAGAGAGATGTCTGCCGGTGGCATGTTATTCCCGTGAGTGGATTGACCCCCGGCTGACCCCTGTGTCTGCTGATGAGCGGGCCGTGTGGGAGGGCGTGGGGGGAGTCTTTAGCCTCCATGAGCTCAGTAGACTGGTGCGACTGACGGCCTTCTGCTGAGTACATTAGCATAGGCTGCGGCCCTGTCCAATAGGAACGCTGTTTTCCCGGCGAATGTGTTGTTGTTTTTTTTTCTTTTCCAAACCGGCGAAAGTGACCACATGCTCTCCATGTTCTGACTTTGGCGGGTTGTGATGATTAAAACGCAGTGCGCGTGCAAACAACGCTCTTGGTTTAGCGTCATTAAACCATGTACCGTGACAATTTATCATTCACCGGTAATTCTTGACAGGGCAATGTGGCAACATTTCCAGGATAATAATTATTTATATATTTTTGAAGGAAGAATAGTTCCTGTCATATAACATTAACATTGGCACTATAAACTTTGGATCTGTCTGTGCATAAAGATAACGTAGAAAACATAACCTTCCTGTATAACTATGCTGCAAATAATGTGTCCCAAACAAACACTTACTTTTTGACGGCCGAGCATTTTGTTTTTCAGTGTACTGAGTGCAAAATAAGTCCTGTTCAAACTCAGTATGTTATTCAGCAATAACTGTGTCTGTCACGTTATCCATCGTTGTAGTGCATGAAGGAGCCATACACAGAGCGAAATCACGTTTGGGGTACGTTTAATATAATTAAAACAAACACGGTACACAAACGGAAAACATAAACTGAATTGTAAGAAAAGTGCGCTTACACAAACTGACTAAAAAGGTAGAAAACAGTGAACTAATTAATCAAACACCACTCATCTCTAACGGCCGTAACATGAAAACAATACCAAGCAATTAGTGACATTACCCAGGAACTTAAATAACCCAACACTAACAGCTAAAGCCTAAATTCACCCCAGCTGTGTGAAAACAAAGAATCTATAGCCACCCAATTTGTACTAGCTGGCAATGTCAGTTATTTTTTTGTAGAGAATCTCAAAGATATATTCCATCGAAACATAAGGCTTAGTTATGCTAAGCAGGTCATGTCATGGAGTCTTAATTCTAAGTCTAATTACTATAACAAAATCCAGCCATAAAAAAACTCCTTGTTGCAGAAATCATAATTTGTCATATTAATTTAATTTGTACATACAATTGTACATAGAAAAGACTTAAAAAGGACTGTATTGTGGCTCTGTATTAAAACATGGATGGATGTGTAAAAAACGTTCTCTCTCTTTCTCATTATTTATCTCTCTTAGTTTCCCTCTCGTTCCTTCTGTTGAAGTAAAAAAAGAAACAGGTGCGGCAAGGCGGTAGGGACAACGTGAGACCCTGTCTGAAAAACAGTCAGACAACCACACTGTACCACCAGTCTAGACCAAAGTCTGGTGTTTCAACTCTTTGGAGAGCGCCACTGATTCTGACCACTCTGCTCTTGTTTCCCGGCACACCATGGTGACATATGTTTTCCTTTAACTAACTCTGGGCCAGGCTTTATAGGATTATATATATATATATTTATATTATACGGCAATTTATCTCTAAGTGTACATACTCTTATTTGTAAAAGGGTCATTGATGCTTTAATCAGGGTTTTTTGCAACCCCCACCACTCCTCTTTAAGTAAATATATCTTCAATAGCACTCAAACGCCACTTCATTGCGTAAAGACTGCAGACACGGTCGAAAGCCTGTGTTGTTTTCTTGTTGGTGCCAGACGTGGTGGTTCCAGCGTCGGAGAAACAGCTGGGATTTACATCGACTTCGATCTCTGAAGTTTACAGAGAAAGGTGCTATAAACAAAACACATCCAGTGATTGGAAGTTCAATAGGCAGTATAAAGACAAAGTCAGAGAAGAATGGGTAGACTTTTTCGTGCCAACAGAAAAGCCACAAATACTGAAATAACCACTTCAATCATCCGTGTAGTGGGAGGTTTGCAGCACAATGTGAGGCCAAACATCTGCAGAGAATGGATAATAAAATCTGTACAACCACCAGGAGCCAAACATCTGCAGAGAATGGATAATAAAATCTGTACAACAACAGGAGACAATACTCTACTGGACATCGATGTAATCAAGGTTATAAATTATTCTCAATGTAAAATATACCCTTGATATGTTTTTTTTATATTATATTCTAACCTGTAACTTGTCACTTTTGTACCTATCTTCTGGGTGAGTGTAGTTGTCTAACCCTGCAGCAAATCTATATAATGAACACGCTGTGTAAATCAATAATACAGTATGTATGGAATTGTTATGTATCCTAGTCTTTGTGTGTGTGTGTGTGTGTGTGTGTGTGTGTCTCTGTGTGTGTGTGTGTGTGTGTGTGTGTGTCTGTGCATAACTGAGCAGCTTATGAGTTAAAGGGTCAGCGTAATACTCAATTTCTTGCTTTGCTCTAATGACAAATGCAGTGATAGTGCAAATTGCTGGTGTTGATTTCAGAGCTTCTGCTACCAAGGAAATACACCGGATAATTCTGTGCTACTCAGAGCGGCTAGGATGTCCAAAATGATCGTGTTTATCGTATCCGTACCGAAATGAAAAGAGGCACAAAGCTACAAAGCCCTGGATACAGTATACACTGCTGTAATCAACACCGGACCAGTAATCCAAGGCAAAAGTGTGTGTGTGTGTGTGTGCGTGTGTGTGTGTGTGTGTAGGGGGTGGTGTGTCAAGACAGAGACAAGGGGGGGACAAACCTGGCAACTGGAGACAAGAGGTGGTTCGTGTTCGGCAGCGGCTTTACAGAGGTCATGAATTACACCGGGTTTCAGTGCCAGACGAAATAATACGCAGTAGCTTTCCTCCACATCCTCTCCCACGCAAATGAGCTGCACCGTGGCCACGACCAGTCAGAGTGACCAAGAGAGGGAAGCACATGTATCCCCAGTCTCACCTACCTACTAAATAACCAGTACGGTGTGCTCCACCACTAAACTGTTTCTGGTGTGGGAGTTTTCTGATGAGTTTGCTGGATGAGCTCTGTCCCGCTACGTCGCCCAATAAAGGAAGGGCAAAGCCAGGAAGCAAGTCATCTGGTTCGTTAAACCACCAGCGTAACACATCCTGGGATGTAAAAGCAAGCGCCTTGTGTGTGCAGTTCAGCTGTGTGCCTCTGGGGTCTCTGCTATCGACGGTGGAATTTGTCTCGTCACCATCTGAGGAATGTCGGACACGTTCACACACACACGTACACACGTACCAACGTTCACACACACACGTACCCACATTGTCAGTATTTTTCTCACACACGCATGTAGGAAACAGAAGAGTGCCTTCCCTAAGTTTGGTATTTGGCCATGTTCCAGATCAGTGAGCTATGTTTTACACCTTCTCATTAAAAGTGTTCCATGTCATCGTGGGTTCTCCGGGATTGTGTCCTTCTCCTCTGCTCCTTTATCCATCCGACCTTCAATTCAGTTAAATTTCAATGTATTGCAAAATGGCAGAAATCAGACTTAGTCAACAATCTGCCCCCAAATACCTTTATGTTAAAGAGAATAGGGAACACGTATCAGTAAAACACAATGTTGATTCTATACGTATTCACCCTCCCGAGTCAACACGGAAACGCCTTTGGTCATTGCCGCTGTGGATTTTCCATGGTTTCCGAGAGCTTGGCGTCGCCAGATTGTGTCATATTTGCTAATTAGCATTTACAAAAACGCGGTTATTGACAAATTAACATTTGTGTTCGTTCCGCTGAATGGTGCACTTGTCTCGTAAGAGTCTGGTGAAAAGCTGACTGAACCAGGTTTTTCTGTTGGATTTCGTCTGTTGTGGCAATATTCACCGTTGATGAGCGACATGCAGTGACATGTAGCCTCCACATCTCCTGATAGTGGTACCAGTGGTACCTGGGGTATCATTTGGATCCACCCAATGCTTTCTTATTTTTATTGCGGTTTGTTTTTATCGCCCTGCTTTCTGCCCAGTCGGGGGCGCTATCGAATTTTCCCTTAAAGGCTTGCAGCATCCTTTCAGTGTTGATGTTGACCGATTCAAAACCAAAACCCGGTGGTTCCCACCCCATTTAACATACTGAACCGCTGACAGAATGTTGCTCTGCTCTGAGTAGCCCCGAAGTACCCCCTCATGTTAGCTTTACCAGTAAGCCTATGGAGTCATTGGTGTTTTCGAGTACCTCCAGCGGGTCCCTGTCCCCCTGGTTGGGAACCACTGCCCAATCGTCTGAATCACATCCAACGAATGATGAATGAAATCCATCTCAATCCCACGTGTGCACGGCAACACACAGATATGGTCCAATGGGAAATCTAGTAAACCATGGACTCCCTGCTGATTGGCCGAGACTCCTGTCCTTTCCACTGTTTCTCTTTGTCTTCCTGTGCGTACGAGTCTCTGTCTGCCAGCTGTGAGCAGTCTTCATCACTGCACAACCCCTCGTCCAATAACCTGGGCCATGGGCCCTTTGACATTGCACCTCAGTGAACTCTCGCCACGGGAACCAAGGTTAGCCTGGTGCAAATTGGGCCTCAGAGAGACTGTGTGTGTGTGTGTGTGTGTGTGTACTTATTTTACTATACTTGTATGGTCTTTTGGTACAAACCATTACAACATGGGAATTTCGATTGACAATAGGCATTTGGTTGGAGTTAGACTTTACATTTAGGTTCAGGATTAACGTCTGTGTGTGTGTTTTATGAGAGTCATGGCTAGTTAGGGTAATGTTTCAGTTAAATAGTTTATTTCTATGGCAGCCAAATGGCCCAAAAACATTTAGAATGAACGATGTGTTCATGTGTGTTTGTGAGACGGCACTGCTAAATAACACACACTGCTAAATAACACACACTGCTAAATAACACACACTGCTAAATAACACACACTGCTAAATAACACACACTGCTAAATAACACACACTGCTAAATAACACACACTGCTAAATAACACACACTGCTTAAACCACCAAAACCGGTTCGGCTGATGACCTTCTTCAGACCTTCTTCTGGTTTTGCTGCTGACTGCTTAAGGGCAGATCTTAGACCTGTATCTGCTGACTTTAGATAAACAGTATAACATAACATAGTAATAAGCAACCTGATTCCGTTCTAAATAGAAATTAGTAAATTTCCACCACAGTTCTCTTTTTCCGCAGGCGCCTTTCGGAGATTTGGTTGCTCATCTCTCTCTGTGTGTGTGTGTGTGTGTGTGTGTGTGTGTGTGTGCGCGTGCGTGCGTGCAATCCATCCCTCTCAGCAAATGGTCTGTGAGGCCCCCTCAATCTCCTGACCTTTGCTCCGATAGCTAGATTGTACGTTCCTCAACTAACTTCCTTGCATACTAACTTGCATAATTACAACATACTTGTCGATACGTTAGCATACGCTAGCATACGTTAGCAGGCTGTAGCTGACTCTGGGATGTGGTGTGGTCTGCGTTTGGTTAAACGTATTCTGCTTTGCCATCACAGCTACGGCTTTGATAGCAGAAGGCACTGACATAGGTGAAGAACGGGGCCAGGGTTTACCTCGTTAAGCCAGTTCTGATATGCTAGGCTGAATCAATTATATACTAGCCAAAACCTTGCTCAAATGCCTATTGATGTTGCGTTTTCCTCAGCAATGAGTCTGGAACTGAACTAGTCTAGGGGGCATGTCAATTAGAACAATTACAGCATCTGATTGGTCCAAGGTATCTATTGGTCAGACAATCCCTGGCAATTTGTGGCCAGAAACCTGAGATAAGTGCATTTGAGTTATAGATTTTAGGTAAGCAGAAATCGTTAGTAATGTCTAATCGGAGTGGACAGAGTACGATGATAGGTGTGTCTGTTTTCTCTACAGCTAGTACGTGTTGAATCAGATGAATTCATTTGACTCGTTCAGCAGGTTATGAAGCAGAATGAGCATTCTGGGATAGATGTTTGTTCAGGTAAACCGTAGCATGGACATGTAGCTCTGGCTAACCATGTGGAGGTGTTCTCTACCACTCGGTTCTGGGTCAGAGTCTCATTGTCCTTCACAGTGGACCCGCGGGTCTCATTCCACCACGGTTTCCCGGTCCAGTTGGTGAAGTTATTTCCCTATTGCAGGTTTGCCTCTCTGTCTCTCTCTCTCTCTGTCTCTCTCTCCCTCTTTCTGTCCCTTGTTCTCTCTCTTTCTCTCTTTCTCTCTTTCTCTCTCTGTCTCTCTCTCTCTCTCTCTCTCTCTCTCTCTCTCTCCCTCTCTTTGTCTCGCTTTCTGTTTCTCTCTCTCTGACTCCCTCTGTCTCTCTCTGGACTTGTGTATCGTTTGGCTTTTTCAGTGTACTGTGTTCATTTAAGTTCCACAATGGAATTTCACAGGGTCCCTTGTTACCCTACATTTAATCTATCCATCCACACATTCACGGCATGTATAGTTTACACAAACACACACCTCATGCACACAAAAACACACACACACACAGACACCTACACATGCATAAACACACAGAGTAGACACAAAGCACAGAGACTACGCACATAATATGACCCAATAGGCAAGAGAACAAACACACACACACATGCTCACACACACACCAAAATATACACACCTACACATACGTATACACACAGAGTAGACACAAAGTATAGACACTACACACATAATATGACCCACTAGGCAAAAGAACACACACACACACACACACACACTATTGATGCAGTTCATTTTACAACAACGTTTTTTCTGTGTTTTTTCAGGAGCACTGAAAACACAAGTACAATTACGACACACTGCTTTCAAGTCTAAGAAGCTCTCAATCTCAAGCAAATAAACACACACACACACACACTCACACTCACACACACACTCACACACACATAAGTACACTGCCTTCTCAGTAGAGCTTTTTGGATCGCTGTCCTGCCTTTCTGTATTCCCCTCAGGAATTTTGGCTGGCGATCAAGAATCCTAAATCAGCCGTAGCCTGTTGAGCAGCCGCATCCCCCTGCACCTTGTGGTTGGCACCTCACACACTCATCTGCACCCCACACCTCCATCTGTACCCCACACATCCATCTGTACCCCACACATCCAAATTTACTCCACACATCCATCTGTACCTTGTGGTTATGAACAGGTACTCCAAATCAGCAATGCTAGCAGGTAGTTCAGGGAGCCATGCTAACAGGTTGTCCAGAGAGCCATGCTAACAAGTCAGCAATGCTAACAGGTAGTCCAGGGAACCATGCTAACAGGTAGTTCAGGGAGCCATGCTAACAGGTAGTCCAGGGAACCATGCTAACAGGTAGTTCAGGGAGCCATGCTAACAGGTTGTCCAGAGAGCCCATGCTAACAAGTCAGCAATGCTAACAGGTAGTCCAGGGTTCAACCATGCTAACAGGTAGTTCAACAGGTTGTCCAGCCTTGCTAACAGGCTAACAGGTCCAGGGAACCATGCTAACAGGTAGTTCAGGGCCAGCCATGCTAACAGGTTGGGAACCATCCAGGTAGTTCAGGGAGCCATGCTAACAAGTCAGCAATGCTAACAGGTAGTCCAGGGAACCATGCTAACAGGTAGTTCAGGGAGCCATGCTAACAGGTAGTCCCATGCTAACAGGTAGTTCCCATGCTAACAGGTTGTAGTCCAGGGACCATGCTAACAAGTTCAGTCCAGTCAGCAATGCTAACAGGTAGTCCAGGGAACCATGCTAACAGGTAGTTCAGGGAACCATGCAAACAGGTAGTCCAGAGAGCCATGCTAACAGGTAGTCCAGGGAATCATGCTAACAGGTAGTCCAGTCAGCCAGGCTAACAGGTAGTTCAAGGAACCATGCTAACAGGTAGTTCAGGGAACCATGCAAACAGGTAGTCCAGAGAGCCATGCTAACAGGTAGTTCAGGGAGCCTTGCTAACAGGTAGTCCAGGGAACCATGCTAACAGGTAGTTCAGGGAGCCATGCTAACAGGTTGTCCAGAGAGCCATGCTAACAAGTCAGCAATGCTAACAGGTAGTCCAGGGAACCATGCTAACAGGTAGTTCAGGGAGCCATGCTAACAGGTAGTCCAGAGAGCCATGCTAACAGGTAGTCCAGGGAACCATGCTAACAAGTAGTCCAGTCAGCAATGCTAACAGGTAGTCCAGAGAGCCATGCTAACAGGTAGTCCAGGGAATCATGCTAACAGGTAGTCCAGAGAGCCATGCTAACAGGTAGTCCAGGGAATCATGCTAACAGGTAGTCCAGTCAGCAATGCTAACAGGTAGTCCAGGGAATCATGCTAACAGGTAGTCCAGTCAGCCAGGCTAACAGGTAGTTCAGGGAACCATGCTAACAGGTAGTTCAGGGAATCATGCTAACAGGTAGTCCAGAGAGCCATGCTAACAGGTAGTTCAGGGAATCATGCTAACAGGTAGTCCAGTCAGCCAGGCTAACAGGTAGTTCAGGGAACCATGCTAACAGGTAGTTCAGGGAACCATGCAAACAGGTAGTCCAGAGAGCCATGCTAACAGGTAGTTCAGGGAACCATGCTAACAAGTAGTCCAGTCAGCAATGCTAACAGGTAGTCCAGTCAGCAATGCTAACAGGTAGTTCAGGGAACCATGCTAACAGGTAGTTCAGGGAACCATGCAAACAGGTAGTCCAGAGAGCCATGCTAACAGGTAGTTCAGGGAACCATGCTAACAAGTAGTCCAGTCAGCAATGCTAACAGGTAGTCCAGTCAGCAATGCTAACAGGTAGTTCAGGGAACCATGCTAACAGGTAGTCCAGAGAGCCATGCTAACAGGTAGTCCAGGGAATCATGCTAACAGGTAGTCCAGGGAATCATGCTAACAGGTAGTCCAGTCAGTCAGGCTAGTACAGTTCTTCTTTGTGGCTGCCCAGCTTCTGTTCTCATAGCTTCTTCCTGCTCAGCCTTTTATTGGTGAAAATAGAAGTTAGGGTAAATAGATATGTTTTACAGATGTGGTCAACAGAGCAATGCTTTTGTTTCCCAAAGGAATTATCTCATTCTTTTCCCCCTGGCCTGTCTGCTGCTCCTCCACCTCCATGTGACCCCTCTGTTTCCCATTACCCACCTCGTCTTCCCCTCTCTCCTTTCTTCTTCTCTTCCTTGCTTTCTCTGCCAGTCTCTCTCTTTCTCTCAACTTTCACTCTCCTGATTTGTCTCTTTCCCTCTTTTCATCATGGTCTCTTTACCTCTTTTTTCTTTTTGTCGTTTCCTCTCCTCTTTCTCTCACTTTCTCTCCCATATCCCTCCCTTTCTCCCCCCTTTTTCCACCCACACTGCCACTCGTTCTTTTGCGGATCCAGGAGGATCACGTGTTTGTTCACATCTGCTCCCTGCATGCTTTTTTGTTTATTGTGTGTCTTTGGTATGTGCATTAGTTCTGTGTGTGTCTGTGTGTGTTTCTTAGTATCATTATAAATGTGTGTGTGTGTGCGTGCACACATGTGTACAGCGTTATGTGTGTGTAGATCATCTGCCAGCCCTGTGTTAGTCAGCCAGGCAGTCTCTCGGGCTGTGTGATGCTCAAATTGGCAGGCCTGCTGTGCGTTATCGTAGTGATTTACTGGGTTTGACCGAGGCACCTCTACCTCCTCCTCCGTCCGGGCTCTGCAAATGTCTCCACTGGGCTTTCTCATGTTGTTTTGGGTCCTGGGCTGGATTTTTGTCCTTTGCGGCTCTTCAAGAGAGATGTGTGCATATTGGATGTGCTTGATGTGGCCAAACCGTTAGATTCCACGTCACATCCAGTCCAACTGGCTCACTGCACCCGATGATGTCACGAACCACGAGGACTTAATGTAACTCAGATATGTAGCTTTTGTAACAGCCAGCTATTGACAATATATCGTTCTAAAGTAATACACGTTACTAGTTGTTTTAATCCCTGACGGTTCTTCTTGCTCGCGACTAATTCCTCCTTTAGGGTACCCCTTGCTTGGTGCGGTTCTCCGTCGGCGTAACCAGAATCTGGGAGACAAAGAGAATCCCTAACACATAGACATAAAGCACGACCCATGTTGGCTTTTGATCAACATAAAGCCCGCCTGCCTGAAACACTCCTGCTGAGGTAACACATGGGTTTAACGAGCGTGCATAAATTCTAAAGAATGAGGGTCATGAAGACCGAGTGCTGAGAGAAATCTGTGTTTTTCCGGAGAAGCGTGTGAATGTGAGATGTTCAGACACCATTTAAAGCTTTATTGTGTCTTCTTAAAGTGAGAGCAGAAGACAGCAGTTCCATAACTAGGACCCAAATCACAATTTAAATGTCTTTAATACAATTTACCTAAATTCCCTTGATTGCGTTATACTTGCGTGTTATACTGCGTGTTGTACTTTCATTTTAATTGCAGTGGTTAAATCTGTCATCACTTCAGGGGATTTAAACAGTTTCTGTGTAACGTTCTGTGTCACTTGTTTAATGCTGGTTGATGCACAGTCAAATGCTTAGAAATGAACGCCCATGATGTCATGATATGAACCAATATCACTGTTTTGTTGTCACAGTAGGACATTCAACTAATTGGATAACGGGTTATGCGTTACACGTCTACGCTCAAATCAATAAGGGTTTATGAATAGTGTCCTGAGGGACTATAAAAACTATTTATACTATAATAACTATAATATCTATAATAACTATAATTGTATTAATTTGCCAGTAGAAATGTAACAAATCCACAGAAGTAACTAGCAAATATGCTAGCATGCATTCTTATTTAGCTTCTTGGTTATCAAACGCTCTCTTAACTAATTAAATCATTTTCTAGCATGATATTTTGAAATAGTATATAGCCATATTACATATCTGTTCAGACGTGTTTTACCGTTGTAATAGCAACACAGCAATTCAAGGGGTTCTGGTATACTGCACACATAGTACACCTCCTCAGGTCAAAAAGATGTCACGCCTCTTTGAGAAGGGCTACAGTTATCGATCATGGAATTACTGATTTGATCCAAGATGCCAAAAAGACTGCAAACTCCATATGAATGCTTTAATACCTGTTTCACTCACTCTGTTGTTTTATGGCGTTCAATATCAACCAAAAAGGAGAGGTAGCAACCGAGAACTAAAGGGCAAGAGGCAAAAAGAATAATCCTCTCCATGGGGGGTGAAACTGGCCACTTAAATACGTTCCCCAATAAGAAGCAGCGCAGGGCTACTGCCTTCAATTGGGGACAACCGAAAACCACAATGCAGAGATGCCAAGAGTCACCCCTGCGTCAGGCCATGACTGGCACCTCCATGCCAACATAGAGATGCCTAGAGGCTTCCCTACAGGCAGACCTAACCCAGTTACTTAAAATGGCTATATCGAGGATAAAATGAACCCAAACAAGTGATAATTATTAAACAATATGTCACAAATTGCGGTTGTGAAATGCTGCTAAACTGGTGATTTAAATGAAGCTGAATGGTTCCACAAGTTGGTTTATCAATTCCACCATTTGACACTGCTCAAGATAAGAGTGGTCAAAAATGTCCAGTTGATGTAAGAGTGAATTTAATTTCATGTTTTACCCATGTCTTCACGTCATGGTTATTCGTAGTCTTTTGTTTTGTCCGTGTGCTGCTATCATTACACAACGAACAGGCTTTAAAACGGACAAGAAGTACGCTTATCTTTTTGCAACAAACACCTGGCCATTGCCAAACGAGTCTGTTACTTTGAGTGTCACAACCAATTCCTACAACAACACATGACTTGGCTGCCACATGACTTCTGTTAATTGCAACATCCCTTTGAGGTAATTAGGATTCAGCGCTTGTATGCTTTTAGTCATTGCTGGCCGTTTACACATTTGGAAAAACTTTGAATATCCAGTCAGTCGCTCCAGGGAGCATAGACTATTTTTCGATGGAAAACGTCTGTGTAATTGCCTATTTTTGTCAGGACAGGCCAGGTACTCCAAGGCATTGTAGCTCTGCCTGGTGACCAGCAACGCAACAGCCACCTAGCAGATTGGTTGCTTGAAGGTTGTGGAAACGTTGTTCTTTTCACATTGGTTCTTGGGACGAGCTCATGTGTTTATTTATCTATTTAACACTTCGTTCGATGGTAAGAGCTGTATAGACATGAACTTCAATAACATTTTTCAATGACCTTTACAAATGAATAACCTTTCCTGTAGTGACCTCGATACTGACGTGTGTAAACTCCCACAGAAGAATGTTGCTCTTTAAACGCTAAGAACATGACTTGGCAATTCTATGAGGAAACCGGTATGACATGTTGTTTAGAAGCATATGGGGAACATTTCTGATGTGTTCCTAGAATGTGACCAGAAATGTAATTAACCCACCCCGCTCTAAGAACGGTATGTACAAGCTGTGTAATCAATTATGAAAAGGGGTGGATGCTCCAGGGCTGAATTGCTGCATGTCAGGCCTGTATGCTCTTGTTTTATTGGTCTGACGCCATTTAGGTGGGCCTAAGGGCTACATTTTTCTTTGAACATAGCAAAAAACTACAAGAGGCTAGGCTGGATAAGCCAATGTTATGCCTGACATTGTACTGTAGCTTTATCCGTCTTAGCAAGAAATTATTGCACTGATAGCCGAGCAGAATTGTGTTTTAGGGCTCAGCTTCAAAGACACACGTTAGCCTTTCTCTTTGGCAATAACTGTTTAGCCACCTTAGCCTTTCTTTAGTATGTTCCTGTGTTGTCAGAGCTATTATCAGCGAGAAGATTTTTGAACTGTGTGTTTCAGACTTGCGGCCCGCCTGCTACCAATGCCTCAGTGTTTCCTCTCCTTTGCCCCCCCCCACTCCATCCATCCACTACTTCTCTCGATCACACATGCTAACAGCTAAAGGAGGCCATAACCACCAAAAGCTGAAAAACAAAGGCAGGCTTGTGACTTCATCCGATAATGCGCTCTCTGTTCATGTTATAGATGCAGTTGTGTTGGCTCTCCACAAGGACAATGCCTTTAAACATTAGAGCTCATAGATAAACAGCCAACTGCCTTCACTTTTAGTGGCTGGGAGTCAGGCTTGTAGTGGCTGGAAGTCAGGCTTGTAGTGGCTGGAAGTCAGGCTTGTAGTGGCTGGGAGTCAGGCTGGTAGTGGCTGGGAGTCAGGCTTGTAGTGGCTGGGAGTCAGGCTGGTAGTGGCTGGGAGTCAGGCTTGTAGTGGCTGGGAGGCGGGCTGGTAGTGGATGGGAGTCAGGCTGGTCGTGGCTGGGAGTCAGGCTTGTAGTGGCTGGGAGTCAGGCTTGTAGTGGCTGGGAGTCAGGCTTGTAGTGGCTGGGAGTCAGGCTTGTAGTGGCTGGGAGTCAGGCTTGTAGTGGCTGGGTGTCAGGCTTGTAGTGGCTGGGAGCCCTGCTTGTAGTGGCTGGGAGTCAGGCTTGTAGTGGCTGGGAGTCAGGCTTGTAGTGGCTGGGAGTCAGGCTTGTAGTGGCTGGGAGTCAGGCTTGTAGTGGATGGGAGTCAGGCTGGTAGTGGCTGGGAGTCAGGCTGGTAGTGGCTGGGAGTCAGGCTGGTAGTGGCTGGGAGTCAGGCTTGTAGTGGCTGGGAGTCAGGCTTGTAGTGGCTGGGAGTCAGGCTGGTAGTGGCTGGGAGTCAGGCTGGTAGTGGCTGGGAGTCAGGCTTGTAGTGGCTGGGAGTCAGGCTTGTAGTGGCTGGGAGTCAGGCTTGTAGTGGCTGGGAGTCAGGCTGGTAGTGGCTGGGAGTCAGGCTGGTAGTGGCTGGGAGTCAGGCTTGTAGTGGCTGGGAGTCAGGCTTGTAGTGGCTGGGAGTCAGGCTTGTAGTGGCTGGGAGTCAGGCTTGTAGTGGCTGGGAGTCAGGCTTGTAGTGGCTGGGTGTTAGGCTTGTAGTGGCTGGGTGCCTTGTAGTGGCTGGGAGCCCTGCTTGTAGTGGCTGGGAGTCAGGCTTGTAGTGGCTGGGAGTCAGGCTTGTAGTGGCTGGGAGTCAGGCTTGTAGTGGCTGGGAGTCAGGCTTGTAGTGGATGGGAGTCAGGCTGGTAGTGGCTGGGAGTCAGGCTGGTAGTGGCTGGGAGTCAGGCTGGTAGTGGCTGGGAGTCAGGCTGGTAGTGGCTGGGAGTCAGGCTTGTAGTGGCTGGGAGTCAGGCTTGTAGTGGCTGGGAGTCAGGCTGGTAGTGGCTGGGAGTCAGGCTGGTAGTGGCTGGGAGTCAGGCTTGTAGTGGCTGGGAGTCAGGCTTGTAGTGGCTGGGAGTCAGGCTTGTAGTGGCTGGGAGTCAGGCTGGTAGTGGCTGGGAGTCAGGCTGGTAGTGGCTGGGAGTCAGGCTTGTAGTGGCTGGGAGTCAGGCTTGTAGTGGCTGGGAGTCAGGCTTGTAGTGGCTGGGAGTCAGGCTGGTAGTGGCTGGGAGTCAGGCTGGTAGTGGCTGGGAGTCAGGAGTCATGCATCTGACCTATATAAACCTGGCCTCATACATCTGAAGGGCTGCTTTGGATTGCATGCGCTTATTTCACATGGCGTCATTGTCTATAATACATGTGTCTTTGGCACTGCAACAATTACGAAATGTCGACTTATTTTGTCTGCTAACGGCAACGCTGCCTTACAGAAAGACACATGTTGTGGAGGAGAGGAGCCTATTAACATGTGTCCAAACAGTACACACACACACACACACACACACGTTTTGTTTCCCACCCACGGACTACTCCCTTAACTTATTCCTGTCTGCTTGGAAGTCTGCATCTGTCAGTGGTAACCTGCTTTGACTGTATGAGGAGCAGGGTAAGCGAAACATTATGGGAGGCTCTCCCTCTCTTTTTCTCTCTCTCCTCTCTTCTTTCTCTAGGAGCGTGTCCCCATGGGCAAACTGTCAGAGGACAAACCAGGACCCACAGTGGGCGGTTCTTTCGAATGCCCGACGATACTCCAAAGATTTATATTTTGTCCCAAAAGCAAGTGTGAGTGAGTGGTAGACGTGAGCCTGACCACTTAATTTAAATATATGTATTTGCATAATACGAAATGCAAGCGTGTGCGTGTGAGTGTGTCTCTCGCGCGTCACTGGTGTTTGAACGGGGCCAATCAATGTCTGTCTGTGCTAATTCAGATACTATTAATAGGATTTTTATTATATTGTCAACCGTCGGCTGTCAATTGACACGTCAGTCGTGACATGACCTGCGCATGTAAAACACTTCTCCGGGATCTTCGACGCAGCTAGAGGTTCTCCCATGGAACGAGCAGAGGTTTTCCTAGTCCGGTGGGGTGTGTTTGTAGTGGAATCAGAACCCAGGCATACTGACTCATTCCTGACGTTCCCGCCGTTCACTTTGTGACTGTGATTGACCTCTGAGGGCTCGTGGCTGGTTCAGTGTGGGATCGTCTGTATGCCGCGGCAGCACAAAGCAGCGGTCTTCTTAAATTATGGACGAGTGTTGGCCGGGCCTCAGGGGCCTTCTTCTCCCCTTTTTGATACCTCGCCGTTCCCCCTCCGTCGCCTTCGTCTTTTCAACGCCTGCTTCACACGGCCCTTTGATATCCTCCCGTGTCCTGAACGGCGTAATCCCCAAATTGCATGTGTCACCTCCGCTGAGCGCTGATGAATGGGCCAGGATGGCCTCCGGGACCTAATCGCATTCAGGCCCCGGCGCTGTCTCTCCGGTCCAGGTCCCTGACCCGTCTTCGGTCTGAATGGTTGTTGTTCTGCCTGGAGCACGGCCCGGCTGTTGCCAGGCACCTGTTGCCACCGCTGTGAATGGGCATTCATCTGATGAACTCTACGCTATGTAAAAAAGAATCCCTGTCAGCTTGCGCACCCACAGGTGGAATCCCCCTGGAATATGTTCTATGCTGGCGTCCCCCTGGGATATGTTCTATGCTGGCGTCCCCCTGGGATGTGTTCTATGCTGTCGTCCCCCCGGGGGGATGTGTTCTATGCTGGCGTCCCCCTGGGATGTGTTCTATGCTGTCGTCCCCCCGGGATGTGTTCTATGCTGTCGTCTCCCCGGGATGTGTTCTATGCTGTTGTCGTCCCCCTGGGGGGATGTGTTTTATGCTGTCGTCCCACTGGGATGTGTTCTTACTGTATGTCTCTACACTGGCAGGTTCTTACTGTATGTCTCCACACTGGCATGTTCTTACTGTATGTCTCTACACTGGCATGTTCTTACTGTATGTCTCTACACTGGCATGGTCTTACTGTATGTCTCTACAATGGCATGGTCTTACTGTATGTCTCTACACTGGCAGGGTCTTACTGTATGTCTCTACACTGGCAGGCACCGTTTGGGCTCAACGTAGCGTCACAGGGTGGGATGAGTGTCCGAATACGGTGACATCACCGGCTCAAACTGAGCTGCTCCCGCGCCGTTTTCCATTGGCCCTTTTTTCTCCCTCCACCCTTCCCTTCGGATCGGTCTCCCATGCAAACGAGGTCCATGTCACTGGGGCACACTGCTGTTTACTGCTTGACCGGCTATAAATCTGACTTTTGACAAGCCCCTCTGCATTGTCCCCGTCACCCCGAGCCCCCACATTCTCACCCCCCCCTGGGAGCTGCCCAGCTGTGCCTCCTCTCATCAACATGGCATTGTATTTCGATGTGTCTCTACCTCGTCCCCCTCCCTGGCTTTCAGCCCTCTGCCCGTCCTGCTAGAGGGCCGGGGTTTATACGGACCACCATGGGAATCACGTCTTTCAGTGGCATGACGACTGGGAACCTCGGTTCTCCGGTTGGTATGGACACACAGATTAGTCTACTGTTGTTTAGTGTGTAATGGCCGTGTGTGTGTGTGTGTGTGTTTGTGCATGTGTGTGTTTGCTGTTGCTGTCTTGTAGTCTTTGATCTACTTACTTTTTGTTAGAGTGCCAAAGTGGCCCGATATTCATGGTTCTCGTTGTGCCATGGGATAATTTATTTATTTTATAAAATAGTGCTTGTGAGGTGTTAATAAATGTCCCTTAATAGCCTGAGTGTCTGTTGGTGGCAGATGTACAGATGCCACGTCTCTCTCTCAGTCCCAGACACTCATCATGCATGAGCAACTCAGACAGCGGAGCCAGGATGCCAGTGTGGACTAGCACACTGTAGAACAACAAGCAATGTCCTGACTAAATATGAGACAATATGAATGGGCTGTCCTGACTAAATATGAGACAATATGAATGGGCTGTCCTGACTAAATATGAGACAATATGAATGGGCTGTCCTGACTAAATATGAGACAATATGAATGGGCTGTCCTGACTAAATATGAGACAATATGAATGGGCTGTCCTGACTAAATATGAGACAATATGAATGGGCTGTCCTGACTAAATATGAGACAATATAAATGGGCTGTCCTGACTAAATATGAGACAATATGAATGGGCTGTCCTGACAATATATGAGACAATATGAATGGGCTGTCCTGACTAAATATGAGACAATATGAATGGGCTGTCCTGACTAAATATGAGACAATATGAATGGGCTGTCCTGACTAAATATGAGACAATATGAATGGGCTGTCCTGACTAAATATGAGACAATATGAATGGGCTGTCCTGACTAAATATGAGACAATATAAATGGGCTGTCCTGACTAAATATGAGACAATATGAATGGGCTGTCCTGACAATATATGAGACAATATGAATGGGCTGTCCTGACTAAATATGAGACAATATGAATGGGCTGTCCTGACTAAATATGAGACAATATGAATGGGCTGTCCTGACAATATATGAGACAATATGAATGGGCTGTCCTGACAATATATGAGACAATATGAATGGGCTGTCCTGACTAAATATGAGACAATATGAATGGGCTGTCCTGACTAAATATGAGACAATATGAATGGGCTGTCCTGACTAAATATGAGACAATATGAATGGGCTGTCCTGACTAAATATGAGACAATATGAATGGGCTGTCCTGACTAAATATGAGACAATATGAATGGGCTGTCCTGACTAAATATGAGACAATATAAATGGGCTGTCCTGACTAAATATGAGACAATATGAATGGGCTGTCCTGACAATATATGAGACAATATGAATGGGCTGTCCTGACTAAATATGAGACAATATGAATGGGCTGTCCTGACTAAATATGAGACAATATGAATGGGCTGTCCTGACTATATATGAGACAATATGAATGGGCTGTCCTGACTAAATATGAGACAATATGAATGGGCTGTCCTGACTAAATATGAGACAATATGAATGGGCTGTCCTGACTAAATATGAGACAATATGAATGGGCTGTCCTGACAATATATGAGACAATATGAATGGGCTGTCCTGACTAAATATGAGACAATATGAATGGGCTGTCCTGACTAAATATGAGACAATATGAATGGGCTGTCCTGACAATATATGAGACAATATGAATGGGCTGTCCTGACAATATATGAGACAATATGAATGGGCTGTCCTGACAATATATGAGACAATATGAATGGGCTGTCCTGACTATATATGAGACAATATGAATGGGCTGTCCTGACTATATATGAGACAATATGAATGGGCTGTCCTGACTAAATATGAGACAATATGAATGGGCTGTCCTGACTATATATGAGACAATATGAATGGGCTGTCCTGACTATATATGAGACAATATGAATGGGCTGTCCTGACTAAATATGAGACAATATGAATGGGCTGTCCTGACAATATATGAGACAATATGAATGGGCTGTCCTGACAATATATGAGACAATATGAATGGGCTGTCCTGACAATATATGAGACAATATGAATGGGCTGTCCTGACTATATATGAGACAATATGAATGGGCTGTCCTGACTATATATGAGACAATATGAATGGGCTGTCCTGACTAAATATGAGACAATATGAATGGGCTGTCCTGACTATATATGAGACAATATGAATGGGCTGTCCTGACTATATATGAGACAATATGAATGGGCTGTCCTGACTAAATATGAGACAATATGAATGGGCTGTCCTGACAATATATGAGACAATATGAATGGGCTGTCCTGACTATATATGAGACAATATGAATGGGCTGTCCTGACTAAATATGAGACAATATGAATGGGCTGTCCTGACTAAATATGAGACAATATGAATGGGCTGTCCTGACTATATATGAGACAATATGAATGGGCTGTTCTGACTATATATGAGACAATATGAATGGGCTGTCCTGACTAAATATGAGACAATATGAATGGGCTGTCCTGACTAAATATGAGACAATATGAATGGGCTGTTCTGACTAAATATGAGACAATATGAATGGGCTGTCCTGACTATATATGAGTCAATATGAATGGGCTGTCCTGACTATATATGAGACAATATGAATGGGCTGTCCTGACTATATATGAGACAATATGAATGGGCTGTCCTGACTATATATGAGACAATAAGAATGGGCTGTCCTGACTAAATATGAGACAATATGAATGGGCTGTCCTGACTAAATATGAGACAATATGAATGGGCTGTCCTGACTAAATATGAGACAATATGAATGGGCTGTCCTGACTAAATATGAGACAATATGAATGGGCTGTCCTGACTAAATATGAGACAATATGAATGGGCTGTCCTGACTATATATGAGACAATATGAATGGGCTGTCCTGACTAAATATGAGACAATATGAATGGGCTGTCCTGACTAAATATGAGACAATATGAATGGGCTGTCCTGACTAAATATGAGACAATATGAATGGGCTGTCCTGACTAAATATGAGACAATATGAATGGGCTGTCCTGACTATATATGAGACAATATGAATGGGCTGTCCTGACTATATATGAGACAATATGAATGGGCTGTCCTGACTATATATGAGACAATATGAATGGGCTGTCCTGACTAAATATGAGACAATATGAATGGGCTGTCCTGACTAAATATGAGACAATATGAATGGGCTGTCCTGACTAAATATGAGACAATATGAATGGGCTGTTTTGACTAATATGAGACAATATGAATGGGCTGTTCTGACTATATATGAGACAATATGAATGGGCTGTCCTGACTAAATATGAGACAATATGAATGGGCTGTCCTGACTAAATATGAGACAATATGAATGGGCTGTTCTGACTAAATATGAGACAATATGAATGGGCTGTCCTGACTATATATGAGACAATATGAATGGGCTGTCCTGACTAAATATGAGACAATATGAATGGGCTGTCCTGACTAAATATGAGACAATATGAATGGGCTGTCCTGACTAAATATGAGACAATATGAATGGGCTGTCCTGACTAAATATGAGACAATATGAATGGGCTGTCCTGACTAAATATGAGACAATATGAATGGGCTGTCCTGACTAAATATGAGACAATATGAATGGGCTGTCCTGACTATATATGAGACAATATGAATGGGCTGTTCTGACTATATATGAGACAATATGAATGGGCTGTCCTGACTAAATATGAGACAATATGAATGGGCTGTCCTGACTAAATATGAGACAATATGAATGGGCTGTCCTGACTAAATATGAGACAATATGAATGGGCTGTCCTGACTATATATGAGACAATATGAATGGGCTGTCCTGACTATATATGAGACAATATGAATGGGCTGTCCTGACTAAATATGAGACAATATGAATGGGCTGTCCTGACTAAATATGAGACAATATGAATGGGCTGTCCTGACTATATATGAATGACAATATGAATGAATGGCTGTCCTGACTAAATATGAGACAATATGAATGGGCTGTCCTGACTAAATATGAGACAATATGAATGGGCTGTCCTGACTAAATATGAGACAATATGAATGGGCTGTCCTGACTAAATATGAGACAATATGAATGGGCTGTCCTGACTATATATGAGACAATATGAATGGGCTGTCCTGACTATATATGAGACAATATGAATGGGCTGTGCTGACTATATATGAGACAATATGAATGGGCTGTCCTGACTAAATATGAGACAATATGAATGGGCTGTCCTGACTAAATATGAGACAATATGAATGGGCTGTCCTGACTAAATATGAGACAATATGAATGGGCTGTCCTGACTAAATATGAGACAATATGAATGGGCTGTCCTGACTAAATATGAGACAATATGAATGGGCTGTCCTGACTATATATGAGACAATATGAATGGGCTGTCCTGACTATATGAGACAATATGAATGGGCTGTCCTGACTAATATGAGACAATATGAATGGCTGTCCTGACTAAATATGAGACAATATGAATGGGCTGTTCTGACTAAATATGAGACAATATGAATGGGCTGTCCTGACTATATATGAGTCAATATGAATGGGCTGTCCTGACTATATATGAGACAATATGAATGGGCTGTCCTGACTATATATGAGACAATATGAATGGGCTGTCCTGACTATATATGAGACAATAAGAATGGGCTGTCCTGACTAAATATGAGACAATATGAATGGGCTGTCCTGACAATATATGAGACAATATGAATGGGCTGTCCTGACTATATATGAGACAATATGAATGGGCTGTCCTGACTAAATATGAGACAATATGAATGGGCTGTCCTGACTAAATATGAGACAATATGAATGGGCTGTCCTGACTAAATATGAGACAATATGAATGGGCTGTCCTGACTAAATATGAGACAATATGAATGGGCTGTCCTGACTATATATGAGACAATATGAATGGGCTGTACTGACTATATATGAGACAATATGAATGGGCTGTCCTGACTAAATATGAAATAATATGAATGGGCTGTCCTGACTAAATATGACACAATATGAATGGGCTGTCCTGACTAAATATGAGACAATATGAATGGGCTGTTCTGACTATATATGAGACAATATGAATGGGCTGTCCTGACTAAATATGAGACAATATGAATGGGCTGTCCTGACTATATATGAGACAATATGAATGGGCTGTCCTGACAATATATGAGACAATATGAATGGGCTGTCCTGACTATATATGAGACAATATGAATGGGCTGTCCTGACTAAATATGAGACAATATGAATGGGCTGTCCTGACTAAATATGAGACAATATGAATGGGCTGTCCTGACTAAATATGAGACAATATGAATGGGCTGTCCTGACTAAATATGAGACAATATGAATGGGCTGTCCTGACTATATATGAGACAATATGAATGGGCTGTACTGACTATATATGAGACAATATGAATGGGCTGTCCTGACTAAATATGAAATAATATGAATGGGCTGTCCTGACTAAATATGACACAATATGAATGGGCTGTCCTGACTAAATATGAGACAATATGAATGGGCTGTTCTGACTATATATGAGACAATATGAATGGGCTGTCCTGACTAAATATGAGACAATATGAATGGGCTGTCCTGACTATATATGAGACAATATGAATGGGCTGTCCTGACTAAATATGAGACAATATGAATGGGCTGTCCTGACTATATATGAGACAATATGAATGGGCTGTTCTGACTAAATATGAGACAATATGAATGGGCTGTCCTGACTATATATGAGTCAATATGAATGGGCTGTCCTGACTATATATGAGACAATATGAATGGGCTGTCCTGACTATATATGAGACAATATGAATGGGCTGTCCTGACTATATATGAGACAATAAGAATGGGCTGTCCTGACTACATATGAGACAATATGAATGGGCTGTCCTGACAATATATGAGACAATATGAATGGGCTGTCCTGACTATATATGAGACAATATGAATGGGCTGTCCTGACTAAATATGAGACAATATGAATGGGCTGTCCTGACTAAATATGAGACAATATGAATGGGCTGTCCTGACTAAATATGAGACAATATGAATGGGCTGTCCTGACTAAATATGAGACAATATGAATGGGCTGTCCTGACTATATATGAGACAATATGAATGGGCTGTACTGACTATATATGAGACAATATGAATGGGCTGTCCTGACTAAATATGAAATAATATGAATGGGCTGTCCTGACTAAATATGACACAATATGAATGGGCTGTACTGACTAAATATGAGACAATATGAATGGGCTGTTCTGACTATATATGAGACAATATGAATGGGCTGTCCTGACTAAATATGAGACAATATGAATGGGCTGTCCTGACTATATATGAGACAATATGAATGGGCTGTCCTGACTAAATATGAGACAATATGAATGGGCTGTCCTGACTATATATGAGACAATATGAATGGGCTGTTCTGACTATATATGAGACAATATGAATGGGCTGTCCTGACTATATATGACACAATATGAATGGGCTGTCCTGACTATATATGACACAATATGAATGGGCTGTCCTGACTATATATGAGACAATATGAATGGGCTGTCCTGACTATATATGAGACAATATGAATGGGCTGTACTGACTATATATGAGACAATATGAATGGGCTGTCCTGACTAAATATGAGACATTATGAATGGGCTGTCCTGACTATATATGAGACAATATGAATGGGCTGTTCTGACTATATATGAGACAATATGAATGGGCTGTCCTGACTATATATGAGACAATATGAATGGGCTGTCCTGACTATATATGAGACAATATGAATGGGCTGTCCTGACTAAATATGAGACAATATGAATGGGCTGTCCTGACTATATATGAGACAATATGAATGGGCTGTCCTGACTATATATGAGACAATATGAATGGGCTGTCCTGACTATATATGACACAATATGAATGGGCTGTCCTGACTAAATATGAGACAATATGAATGGGCTGTTCTGACTATATATGAGACAATATGAATGGGCTGTCCTGACTATATATGACACAATATGAATGGGCTGTCCTGACTATATATGAGACAATATGAATGGGCTGTTCTGACTATATATGACACAATATGAATGGGCTGTCCTGACTAAATATGAGACAATATGAATGGGCTGTCCTGACTAAATATGAGACAATATGAATGGGCTGTTCTGACTAAATATGAGACAATATGAATGGGCTGTTCTGACTATATATGAGACAATATGAATGGGCTGTCCTGACTAAATATGAGACAATATGAATGGGCTGTCCTGACTAAATATGAGACAATATGAATGGGCTGTCCTGACTAAATATGAGACAATATGAATGGGCTGTCCTGACTAAATATGAGACAATATGAATGGGCTGTCCTGACTAAATATGAGACAATATGAATGGGCTGTCCTGACTATATATGAGACAATATGAATGGGCTGTCCTGACTAAATATGAGACAATATGAATGGGCTGTCCTGACTAAATATGAGACAATATGAATGGGCTGTCCTGACTAAATATGAGACAATATGAATGGGCTGTCCTGACTAAATATGAGACAATATGAATGGGCTGTCCTGACTATATATGAGACAATATGAATGGGCTGTCCTGACTATATATGAGACAATATGAATGGGCTGTCCTGACTATATATGAGACAATATGAATGGGCTGTCCTGACTAAATATGAGACAATATGAATGGGCTGTCCTGACTAAATATGAGACAATATGAATGGGCTGTCCTGACTAAATATGAGACAATATGAATGGGCTGTTTTGACTATATATGAGACAATATGAATGGGCTGTTCTGACTATATATGACACAATATGAATGTGCTGTCCTGACTAAATATGAGACAGTATGAATGGGCTGTCCTGACTAAATATGAGACAATATGAATGGGCTGTTCTGACTAAATATGAGACAATATGAATGGGCTGTCCTGACTATATATGAGACAATATGAATGGGCTGTCCTGACTAAATATGAGACAATATGAATGGGCTGTCCTGACTAAATATGAGACAATATGAATGGGCTGTCCTGACTAAATATGAGACAATATGAATGGGCTGTCCTGACTATATATGACACAATATGAATGGGCTCATCTCATCTCATCTCATCTTCAACCGCTTATCCGGGGTCGGGTCGCGGGGGTAGCAGCTCTAGCAGGGGACCCCAAACTTCCCTTTCCCGGGCAACATTAGCCAGCTCTGACTGGGGAATCCTGAGGCGTTCCCAGGCCAGTGTGGAGATATAATCTCTCCACCTAGTCCTGGGTCTTCCCCGAGGTCTCCTCCCAGCTGGACGTGCCTGGAACACCTCTCTAGGGAGGCGCCCAGGTGGCATTCTTACAAGATGCCCGAACCACCTCAACTGGCTCCTTTCTATGCAAAGGAGCAGCGGCTCTACTCCGAGTTCCTCTCGGATGACTGAGCTTCTCACCCTATCCCTAAGGGAGAGGCCAGCCACCTTTCTGAGAAAACCCATTTCGGCCGCTTGTACCCGCGATCTCGTTCTTTCGGTCATGACCCAGCTTTCATGACCATAGGTGAGGGTAGGAACAAAGATTGACCGGTAGATCGAGAGCTTTGCCTTTTTGCCTTCTCCAGATCCACAAAACACATGTAGACTGGATGGGCATACTCCCAGGCCCCCTCCAGGATCCTTGCGAGAGTAAAGAGCTGGTCCGTGGTTCCCCGGCCAGGACGAAAACCGCATTGTTCCTCTTCAATCTGAGGTTCGACTATTGGCCGAACCCTCCTTTCCAGCACTTTGGAGTACACTTTACCAGGGAGGCTGAGGAGTGTGATACCTCTGTAATTGGCACACACTCTCTGGTCCCCCTTTTTAAAGAGGGGAACCACCACCCCGGTCTGCCACTCCTCTGGCACTGTCCCAGACTTCCATGCAATGTTGAAGAGGCGTGTCAACCAAGACAGCCCTTCCCCACCCAAAGCTTTTAGCATTTCTGGACGAATCTCATCAGTCCCTGGGGCTTTGCCACTGTGGAGTTGTTTGACTACCTCAGCGACTTCCCCCAGGGAAACTGACGATGACCCTCCATCAGCCTCCAGCTCTGCCTCTGTACTAGAGGGCGTGTAGGTCGGATTCAGGAGCTCCTCAAAATGCTCTTTCCAGCGCCCGATCACATCATCAGTTGAGGTCAACAGTGTCCCATCCTTACTGTACACAGCTTGGATGGTTCCCCGTTTTCCCCTTCTGAGGTGCCGAACGGTTTTCCAGAAGCATTTTGGTGCCGACCGAAAGTCCTTCTCCATAGCTTCTCCAAACTTCTCCCACACCCGCTGCTTTGCCTCTGACACGGCAGCGGCTGCAGCCCTTCGGGCCTGTCGGTACCCTGCAACTGCCTCCGGAGTCCCCAGGGCTAGCATATCCCTGAAGGCCTCCTTCTTCAGTCGGACAGCTTCCCTGACCACCGTGGTCCACCACGGTGTTCTAGGGTTACCACCCCTTGAGGCACCTAGGACCTTGAGACCACAGCTCACCGCCGCAGCTTCAGCAATAGAAGCTTTGAACATTGCCCACACAGGTTCAATGCCCCCAACCTCCACAGGGATGCCTGAAAAGCTCCGCCGGAGGTGTGAGTTGAAGATCTTTCGGACAGGGGCCTCCTCCAGACGTTCCCAGTTCACCCGCACCACCCGTTTGGGCTTACCTGGTCTGTCCAAAGTCTTTCCCCTGTCATGTATGGAGCGGCGTAATGCGGTGGAAGCCATGTGCAGAGCCAGTTGATCTGTTCCAATCCACGTTTATTTTACATAGAACATAAAACAAACCGAGAACGGCGAAAAAGGGCTAACTGGGCTAATGAAAACAAAGTGCGCGTGTCGCGTCTTATAATACCAATACAAAAAACCCACAGTAGCAACAGCAAACGTACACAGCACTCACCTCTAAACCAGCGTGACATAGAATAATGCTAAGCAAGGAGTGACTTGCTAGCGACCCCTTTATATCCCTCATGATTATAATTACAAACAGCCGTGAGACAAACGTAAACAAGGAAGTGCATCACCGAAATATGTCCGTGTAGCAACGCCACCACACCAATCGTGACAGTATCCCCCACTAAAAGGCTAGCTCCCCAGATAGCCGAACGGAAACACAAAAACAAAACAAGGGAGCAACAGGGAGAGAACCCACAGTCAAACCCAAAAGGGTCAGTCCAGGACCGCAGGTCCAGCCCTGAATAGGCCTCGGTGGCCTGAGAGGCCGCCATCTAGTGCGGCTGAGAGACCGCCATCTTGTGCGGCTGAGAGTGCGTTGTGGCGGCGGCCATCGTGGGCGACGTGGCGGCGGCCCTCGTGGGCGACGTGGCGGCGGCCATCGTGGGCGACGTGGCGGCGGCCATCGTTGGCGTAGTCGTGGCGGCGGCCATCGTGAGCGTAGTCGTGGCGGCGGCCATCGTGAGCGTAGTCGTGGCGGCGGCCATCGTGAGCGTAGTCGTGGCGGCGGCCATCGTGAGCGTAGTCGTGGCGGCGGCCATCGTGAGCGTAGTCGTGGCGGCGGCCATCGTGAGCGTAGTCGTGGCGGCGGCCATCGTGAGCGTAGTGTGGCGGCGGCCATCGTGAGCGTAGTCGTGGCGGCGGCCATCGTGAGCGTAGCGGCGGCCATCGTGGCGTAGCGGGCGGCGGCCATCGTGAGCGTAGTCGTGGCGGCGGCCATCGTGAGCGTAGTCGTGGCGGCGGCCATCGTGAGCGTAGTCGTGGCGGCGGACATCGTGAGCGTCGTCGTGGCGGCGGCCATCGTGAGCGTCGTCGTGGCGGCGGCCATCGTGAGCGCGTCGTGGCGGCGGCCATCGTGAGCGTCGTCGTGGCGGCGGCCATCGTGAGCGTCGTCGTGGCGCGGCCCTCGTGGGCGGCGATGCGGCAGCCATTGTGGGCGGCGATGCGGCAGCCATAGTGGGCGGCGATGCGGCAGCCATTGTGGGCGGCGATGCGGCAGCCATTGTGGGCGGCGATGCGGCAGCCATTGTGGGTGGCGATGCGGCAGCCATTGTGGGCGGCGATGCGGCAGCCATTGTGGGCGGCGGCGTGACGGCAACAGCCATCTTGGGCGCTGGCGTGACGACGGCAACCACCTTGAGCGCTGGCGTGACGACAACAGCCATCTTGAGCGCTGGCGTGACGGCGGGAGCCATCGTGGACGCTGGCGGGACGGTGGCAGCCATCTTGGGCGCTGGCGTGACAGCGGGGCCATCGTGGACGCTGGCGTGACGGCGGCAGCCATCTTGGGCGCTGGCGTGAAGACGGCAACAGCCATCTTGGGCCCTGGCGTGACGGCAACAGCCATCTTGGGCGCTGGCGTGACGGCGCGGACCATCGTGGACGCTGGCGTGACGGCGGCAGCCATCGTGGACGCTGGCGAGACGGGGGCAGCCATCTTGGGCGCTGGCGTGACGACAACAGCCATCTTGGGCGCTGGCGTGACGGCGGGGGCCATCGTGGCCGCTGGCGTGACGGCGGCAGCCATCTTGGGCGCTGGCGTGGCGACGGCAGCCATCTTGGGCGCTGGCGTGACGACAACAGCCATCTTGAGCGCTGGCGGGACGGCGGGAGCCATCGTGGACGCTGGCGAGACGGCGGCAGCCATCTTGGGCGCTGGCGTGACGACAACAGCCATCTTGAGCGCTGGCGGGACGGCGGGAGCCAGCCGTGAGACAAACGTAAACAAGGAAGTGCATCACCGAAATATGTCCGTGTAGCAACGCCACCACACCAATCGTGACATCCCCACCCTCTGATCCAACTCACTACCAGATGGTGATCAGTTGACAGCTCTGCCCCTCTCTTCACCCGAGTGTCCAAAACATGCGGCCTTAGATCAGCCGATACGATCACAAAATCGATCATTGACCTTCGGCCTAGGGTGCTCTGGTACCATGTACACTTATGCGCCTCCTTATGTTCGAACATGGTGTTTGTTATAGACAATCCATGACTAGCACAGAAGTCCAATAACAAACGACCGCTCGGGTTTAGATCAGGGAGGCCGTTCCTCCCAATCACGCCTCTCCAGGTGTCTCCATCGTTGCCCACATGTGCGTTGAAGTCTCCCAGCAGAATGATGGAGTCCCCTACTGGAGCCCTATATAGGACTCCCTTCAGGGTCTCCAAGAAGGCTGAATACTCCGAACTGCTGTTTGGTGCATAAGCACAAACAACAGTCAGACCCACCACCAGACCACCACCCTTAGGCGTAGGGAGGCAAACCTCTCATCCACCGGGGTAAACTCCAACACCGCCGTGCTCAGACGTGGGCTCGTGAGTATCCCCACACCAGCCCGCCGCCTCTCACCCTGGGCAACTCCAGAGAAGAACAGAGTCCAACCCCTATCCAGGAGTAAGGTTCCAGAGCCACGGTTGTGCGTAGAGGTAAGTCCCACCAGATCCAACTGGTATCGCTCCACCTCACGCACAAGTTCTGGCTCCTTCCCCCCCAGTGAGGTGACGTTCCACGTCCCCAAAGCAAGCTTCTGCCGCCCGGGTCTGATCCGTCGAGACCCCCCACCTTCACTGTCACCCATATGACAGCGCACCCGACCCCTGCGGTTGTTCCTGTGAGTGGTGGGCCCACAGGATGGAGAGGAGAGAGATGCCACGTATCTCGTTCGGGCTGTGCCCGGCCGGGCTCCGTGGCAAACCCGGCCACCAGACGCCGCGAGCCCGCCGTCTGGGCCTGGCTCCAGACGAGGGCCCTGGGCTTCCTCCAGGCAGGGTCTCGCTCCTTTTTCCTCGATCTTTCATGGGGTCTTGGTGAACCATTCTTAGTCTGGCCCCTCGCCTGAGACCACTTTGCCTTGGGAAACCCTACCAGGAGCATGAAGCTCCAGACAACCCAGCCCTCAGGTTCATAGGGGCACACAAACCTCTCCACCACGTTAAGGTGATGATTCCCGGGGAGGCATGAATGGGCTGTCCTGACTAAATATGAGACAATATGAATGGGCTGTCCTGACTATATATGAGACAATATGAATGGGCTGTCCTGACTATATATGAGACAATATGAATGGGCTGTCCTGACTATATATGAGACAATATGAATGGGCTGTCCTGACTATATATGAGACAATATGAATGGGCTGTACTGACTATATATGAGACAATATGAATGGGCTGTCCTGACTATATATGAGACAATATGAATGTGTGTGTGTGTGTGTGTGTGTGTGTGTGTGTGTGTGTGTGTGTGTGTGTGTGTGTGTGTGGGTGTGGGTTGGGGGGCGGTCCTGAGTAAATGCAAAAGGGAAAATACAATGGCATTTCCATTGTGTTGGTTAATTTTCATTGAGTCTGAGCCCAGAGAGTGGTCATAAATTGCCAAAGCTCCCACAATGCATCAGAACATCAAGGGATTTCATGAGGCAGGAATGCCAATGTAATGAATCACTGCAACCCGGTTCGCTGGCTAGCCATGGTATCAAACGAAGTGGCGCTCATTCAATTTCGAATTTCATCTCATAGGTATCGTTCACCTGTGCTTAATCCACGGGCTCAGGAACAAGGCGTCCGTTATGAAGTGATGTGCTTGAGACGTGTCAACAAACCCCTAGACTTTTTATTTGGGGCTCGGCTGACGGTCACAGTGTGAGGCGTGAGTGCGGTTGATAAAAGGGACGCAAACCTTTTAAGCGGCTCTGATGACATCACGCTCCGTGTTTCAATCCTCAAAATCAACGGCGGTTTCAATCTTTCGCGAGCCAGGTTTCGCTCGCTCGCTCCTCAGAATGCCCGCCACACTTCCACACAACCACAGCCCTGTCCTCTCCTGGTCTCCTCCACTCCCCTGGGAAGATTTATGTTCCAGTAGCCCAGGGAGGACACCAGATGATCCCGTCCTATCATGGAGAGGGCACAACCCCCCACATTATCTCATATTCAGTTTTTTCCCCCTGAATTATCGCAGTTCAGCGATTTCCAACACAAGCATTTAGCTATTTTTCAAAGTGCAGATCGCAGCCGCACAGCCGCTCTCAGCAGAGTTGACCTTTTCTGATTCATTCGGTTGTCAGTCCCAATATATGCCTCCGAGGGTTATTAATGGTTCTCCTCTTTACTCGACGGAACCATTTAGAACGTATGTAACTGTGTTCTACCGTGTGCCGGATAATGTAACATAATTAGCGCGATGAAAGAGGTGCGTGATACGCTTCAGCTGGTGTCGGGTTTCTATGGCGGTGCATTGCTTGTCATCTGCTGGAAATGAAAGCGTATAGCTGGGTTACATTTATCTGGAAACCAGTAGGATTTTCTCCACTTTGTCTGCGGATGTATTTGAACAATTTCCTCACAAACAATTGTCGACAGGTTTGACCTCGTCATACACTCTAGCGTTTATTGTTAATGTCCATATTGTTTCTTAACCAGGTTCGATATATATATACACATTAAGTGTGTATGTTTATTCATATGAGCACGACAACTCATGGCTTCAATTACCGTGCGGTATTTGTTATATCTGGCAATACACCATGAATAATCTTATTCAGATAACATCTCATAATAAGCAGTTGGTTCAAGAACGTAGCAGCTGGAGCGAAAGTGCCTCACAGACATGAAACCATTCCAATGAAAACACTTAACCAACCTCAATGTCCACTCGCCATTAGACCTCTGATACAGGAAGACAACATTTATTTTGAATGGCTTGGAGAGGAGTTGTGACCTCTGACCTCGCTGACTCATTTCAGAGAGCTGTTACCTCTTGCCGTGAGGGATTCCCCTTCCTCTTTTAGGGGCTAGGAACTCTTGAACTTGTGTTCCTCACATTGGCTCTCACAGACTCATGCATGCACACACAGACAAATCCTCTCGCAGACACACACACACACACACACACACACTCCTCCCAGTGCTTCCTATCCGATGAGACAGTAATTCGATTAACAGCTTTCTATTCCAAATGACCCTTGGAACAGTTTCAAGTCCACACTTGCTCTGTACAGACAGTTTACAGTTTCTACTAATTTCTTATCTCTTAATAGTTTACAGTTTCTACTAATTTCTTATCTCTTAATAGTTTACAGTTTCTACTAATTTCTTATCTCTTAATAGTTTACCTTTCTACTTGTTTCTTCTTTCCCATTAGTTTACAGTCTCAGCCCATTCATTCTAATCTTATATGTTCTCTCCTTCCTCACATGTTTATCATTTTGTAGCCCAATTAACATATTTCAAATTGAACAAGCCCACACAAGCCAAGTGCTGCAGGGACCTTGTTTTACAATTGCTGATTATGTAATCAGGTTAACATAAACCCAAATTGTAGATCACAGGCCCCGGCTCAACAAATGCTACACAAGCACCAACGACAAAACTCAGAAATGTTTTAAACGCACTGTATTTGTTTTGCCTAATCTGGAGCCACTTTAACGGAATTGTCTGGCACATTTCCTCACCATGTAGACAGCCTATATACAGGGCATGACAGACATGTGGGCTTTAGTTGTTTGACAAATACAATTCTAGTCATGAGGGGTATATATATATTTTTTCCGGACCAGGCCGGAATCATCCGGAAGTGTTTGAAATTGAACGTTACGCGTGACACGTTTCTGGGCCACATGCCTCTGTGCCACGGCCGCATTTGGAAACAGTGTGAGATACTCTGGACGGCTGTCGTTACGTTGTTTATGAAGTTCTCATGCGGCGAGGAAAACCACAAGAGAACGTTTTGTAATTAGGGTAATTTTTGCGCAGGGGTCTAAATCATGAGTCATGACTGCCCGTGTCGCCGCGGAAACAGGCCTGGCGGACGGCGGCGGTACGAGCGGCAGGTTGACTGACAACGCCATGACGACACCACGACAACATCACTGACCAGGGGAGGGAAGGGCTTTGGCGTTATTGCAGGAGATACATTTTCCTGCAGGGTGGACTTGGGCAGATTTATATGAAGGCCGTGTCTCATATGTTCTTGAGTCTGAGTCGGATGTCGTGGCGAACACAGAACTGGTCTGAATTTAAAGGGCCCATCTGCGATCAGAACAGAAAGACAGCAGACTACCCACCTCTGTTTTGGTAACAAACTGAGGACGTCAAAAAAGGACGTAGCAACTGTGTTTATGTCCATGTTTGGCACTCAGTATGGTAGTTTGCTTTTGGTTCGTTACTTTTTCTCCTCCTGTCATCACAGCCTTACCCTCCCACTGAGTCTTCCTGTGTTTATATCTTTCAGGGAGGAGACCAGCGTCCCACTGAGAACACTACAGGCCAAGGGGAACCATTACCCATAATACATCCTGCTTGACCCAGGTAAGAATTGCTGCCTGCTCTTTTGTCCCGGCTGTACAGTGTGTTTAGTGTGTTTACTTACATGCACACACACACACACACAGACGTTACTTTTTCTGTGTTACACACTAGAGCCTGTAATTAACACATGCTCAAGCATTGTGTTCTACAATCAAAATACGGTTGCTAGTTTAATTGGTACACAAAGTTGTTTTTCAATGTATATATATATATTGCGTCGCGTGGCTTGCTGTTTAAAGCCGGCTTACAGGCACAGAGGCATTCAGAGACAGTTTTTTTGAACGGGCAAAATGTGTGACCCAAGCACATTTGAGTGTGGTTTGATCTTTTCCGGAGTAGACGCTCAGGAACCAGAATCAGAGGCACGTCAACCAATCTGAGGCATCCAGTCAGCAGCTGTTTTGTGGCTGAAAACAGTTGTTGTTAACGCAGCAGACAATGGCTCCGTGGAACAGCAACTCAGTGAAATAGCGTCATGCAGAACTGCTTCTCAGAACTAGTTTGTCTTTGTCACGGATGGATCTGATTGGGTTCCCCTCCAATTGGACTTTACTATCTACCCTCTCTGCTGTGTGTTTTTATTGCTCTGTTTTAGTTAGGGTCCTGATATGATTTGATACACACACACACACACATCACACGCCTACAGTCCATTCATGCAGAGCAGTCATGGACACAGAAGCATGCTAATTGTTTGGCCTGAATGATGTGGCAGCAGCGGACCCAACACAGAGGATAAACTGGAACACATTCCACATCATCAGAGCCGGTCGTAGAACAGACTTCACTATTCAAATGTCATCTGCCAGCCGTACCTCTCTCTTTAAAGTCACCCTTTAGTCTGTTCGTCAAGGTGCATATCTGAACGTGTTGCCTCGGCGACCGGGCACGGTGGATCGAGGTCGTCGGCCAATAGAGTCGCGGCCGTGGGTCTATCTTACCTGCTCCGGAGGGATCCCGTTTTAGAAACTGAGATGTCGCCCATGTGATCTGGCTGTGTGATATGATTGGCTGATCTGAACGTACCACTGTGAATTCCTCCCGTCTAACATTTCTACTGTTGATGATGCAACCCGGTGTGGTTCTGATGCCCTGGTGTGTGAGCACTGATGTTTACAAGGACTCCATCTACCCCAGTGGTTCCCAACCAGGGGGACTGGGACCCCTGGGGGTACCTGGCCTAGCAACAGGAGAACTAATGACATCATGGGCTGACTAGAGAACATGAGGGAGTGCTTCAGTCGTGAGTCTGTGGTGCTGTATGTGAAAATGGATTGGGAACTAGAACGATGGTCTAGAACATATGGCCTATGTGAACTGCTGCAAAGCCAGTAATCTCCCCTTATCTTCCCGTTCAGTGTGTGTGTGTGTGTGTGTGTGTGTGTTTTTCTATCTGCAGTGTTGCTTCATGCCTGCTTTATCATATTACATTGTACTCATCACGGTTCTCACATAGCTGAATCAGGTGTGTTTGAAGCGGAGCAGGATGTCCAGCCTGCCTGCACATTATCTGGAACCGGGTTGGCCGGGGATATCCAGATAGGGTTCTGCTATCTGCCGGTCCGTGCCCTCTGCCTCAGCAGCCTCACTGATAATAGGGTCCAACAGAGGTTGAACGATCGCCTGCATGTTGACACAGGTACCATTCTGTTTATCACTGTCCGAAAACAGCCAATAAGTGCTAGTCCCTTACAGATCCGAAACCAGCCAATAAGTGCTAGTCCCTTACAGATCCGAAACCAGCCAATGAGTGCTAGTCCCTTACAGATCCGAAACCAGCCAATGAGTGCTAGTCCCTTACAGATCTGAAACCAGCCAATGAGTGCTAGTCCCTTACAGATCTGAAACCAGCCAATGAGTGCTAGTCCCTTACAGATCTGAAACCAGCCAATGAGTGCTAGTCCCTTACAGGTCCGAAACCAGCCAATGAGTGCTAGTCCCTTACAGATCCGAAACCAGACAATGAGTGCTAGTCCCTTACAGATCCGAAACCAGCCAATGAGTGCTAGTCCCTTACAGATTCGCCCTCCTGTATCACAGCAGGCTACTGGAGACTCCAACCCCTAAACTGATTCAGCTCCAGTTGTCAGCAGCCAGCAGCCATCCACACAAAACACACACACACACACACACACACACATAGAGCACCCTTGTAATGAGGTGTCTAGTCAGAAGTATTTATCTTGTACAACTCAATCTGTTCCATTGATTCCAGTGTCTCTTTGTCCAGTAGGTTTCAGTGTGGTCCTCTCCAGTGGGTTGTAGGTTCAGTGTGGTCCTCTCCAGTGGGTTGTAGGTTCAGTGTGGTCCTCTCCAGTGGGTTGTAGGTCCAGTGTGGTCCTCTCCAGTGGGTTGTAGGTTCAGTGTGGTCCTCTCCAGTGGGTTGTAGGTTCAGTGTGGTCCTCTCCAGTGGGTTGTAGGTTCAGTGTGGTCCTCTCCAGTGGGTTGTAGGTTCAGTGTGGTCCTCTCCAGTGGGTTGTAGGTTCAGTGTGGTCCTCTCCAGTGGGTTGTAGGTTCAGTGTGGTCCTCTCCAGTGGGTTGTAGGTTCAGTGTGGTCCTCTCCAGTGGGTTGTAGGTTCAGTGTGGTCCTCTCCAGTGGGTTGTAGGTTCAGTGTGGTCCTCTCCAGTGGGTTGTAGGTTCAGTGTGGTCCTCTCCAGTGGGTTGTAGGTTCAGTGTGGTCCTCTCCAGTGGGTTGTAGGTTCAGTGTGGTCCTCTCCAGTGGGTTGTAGGTTCAGTGTGGTCCTCTCCAGTGGGTTGTTGGTTCAGTGTGGTCCTCTCCATTAGGCCTGGCATGTTAACTGTTATTTGTGTTATTGTAGGAGACGCGCACGCACACACGCACACGCACACACACACACACACACACACACACACACACACACACACACACACACACACACACACACACACACACACACACACACACACACACACACACACACGTGCAGCCCCTTCCCTGACATCTAGGTTTCAGAGTACAGTGTGAAAGAGTTGTCCCAGCCACTCCCCTCTCAAGCATTTCCACATTCCCACACAGAACACACACTTGGGTGTGAAGGCTTTCAAAGTAATGTCAGGACAAATCCACCAAACCCACACATGTCCACACACTCACGCACTCACACACACCCAAGAACACACTTCCTGAACAGTAAACACTCCCAGCCTCAAACCCACACACACACAACTAATCTCCTGTCCCAACACCAACAAAATCATGCTGGACGGACAGGGACCAGCTCAGTCCATACTATGGCCCCTCCCTCTCAATCAATACTGTACTATGGCCCCTCCCTCTCTGTCAATACTGTACTATGGCCCCTCCCTCTCTGTCAATATTGTATATGGCCCCTCCCGCCCCTGGTCAGTACTGTACTGTTTATGGCCCCTCCCTCCCCTGGTCAGTTCTGTACTGTTTATGGCCCCTCCCTCCCCTGGTCAGTACTGTACTGTATATGGCCCCTCCCTCCGCTGGTCAGTACTGTACTGTTTATGGCCCCGCCCTCTCCTGGTCAGTTCTGTACTGTATATGGCCCCTCCCTCCCCTGGTCAGTACTGTACTGTATATGGCCCCTCCCTCCGCTGGTCAGTACTGTACTGTTTATGGCCCCGCCCTCTCCTGGTCAGTTCTGTACTGTATATGGCCCCTCCCTCCCCTGGTCAGTACTGTACTGTATATGGCCCCTCCCTCCCCTGGTCAGTACTGTACTGTTTATGGCCCCGCCCTCTCCTGGTCAGTTCTGTACTGTTTATGGCCCCTCCCTCCCCTGGTCAGTACTGTACTGTTTATGGCCCCTCCCTCCCCTGGTCAGTACTGTACTGTATATGGCCCCTCCCTCCCCTGGTCAGTACTGTACTGTATATGGCCCCTCCCTCCCCTGGTCAGTACTGTACTGTTTATGGCCCCGCCCTCTCCTGGTCAGTTCTGTACTGTTTATGGCCCCTCCCTCCCCTGGTCAGTACTGTACTGTTTATGGCCCCTCCCTCCCCTGGTCAGTACTGTACTGTATATGGCCCCTCCCTCCCCTGGTCAGTACTGTACTGTATATGGCCCCTCCCTCCCCTGGTCAGTACTGTACTGTTTATGGCCCCTCCCGCCCCTGGTCAGTTCTGTACTGTTTATGGCCCCGCCCTCTCCTGGTCAGTTCTGTACTGTTTATGGCCCCTCCCTCCCCTGGTCAGTACTGTACTGTTTATGGCCCCTCCCTCCCCTGGTCAGTACTGTACTGTATATGGCCCCTCCCTCCCCTGGTCAGTACTGTACTGTTTATGGCCCCTCCCTCCCCTGGTCAGTACGGTACTGTTTATGGCCCCGCCCTCTCCTGGTCAGTTCTGTACTGTTTATGGCCCCTCCCTCCCCTGGTCAGTACTGTACTGTTTATGGCCCCTCCCTCCCCTGGTCAGTACTGTACTGTATATGGCCCCTCCCTCCCCTGGTGAGTACTGTACTGTATATGGCCCCTCCCTCCCCTGGTCAGTACTGTACTGTATATGGCCCCTCCCTCCCCTGGTCAGTACTGTACTCTATATGGCCCCTCCCTCCCCTGGTCAGTACGGTACTGTATATGGCCCCTCCCTCCCCTGGTCAGTACTGTACTGTTTATGGCCCCTCCCTCCCCTGGTCAGTACTGTAGTGTATATGGCCCCTCCCTCTCCTAGTCAGTAATGTACTGTTTATGGCCCTTCCCTCCCCTGGTCAGTACTGTACTGTTTATGGCCCCTCCCTCCCCTGGTCAATACTGTACTGTATATGGCCCCTCCTTCTCCTAGTCAGTACTGTACTGTATATGGCCCCTCCCTCCCCTGGTCAGTACTGTACTGTATATAGCCCCTCCCTCCCCTGGTCAGTACTGTACTGTATATGGCGCAGGCTGCAGCAGCAGTAGTGGGTGTGTTTGTTTACGTGTGTGTTTATGTGTGTGTGTGTATGTGTGTGTGTGTGTCTGTGTGTGTGTGTGTGTGTGTGTGTGTGTGTGTGTGTGCGTGCGTGCGTGTGTGCAATACACAAGAGAGTGTATGAACAGTGTCTGAACGGTGGTTGCTGACTAATGGTGCCTTTACAGCACGTAGTCCAAACTCCAGTAGTGAGCGTAGCGTTAGCGACCGACGGGTCCAGTCTCCCTTTCACAGCTCATTGATTGTGTGTCCCTGTGCACGAAGCCCGCCTGCAATAAGAAATGGTTTCCTGTGGAACCGACCAGGGCTAGCTGTGTGTAGTGTCTGTGTGTAGTGTTTGTGTGTAGTGCTTGTGTGTTGTGTTTGTGTGTAGTGTCTGTGTGTAGTGTCTGTGTGTGTGTAGTATCTGTGTGTTGTGTTTGTGTGTAGTGTCTGTGTGCAGTGTCTGTGTGTAGTGTCTATGTGTAGTGTCTGTGTGTTGTGTTTGTGTGTAGTGTCTCTGAGTAGTGTGTGTAGTGTCTGTGTGTAGTGTCTGTGTGTAGTGTCTGTGTGTAGTGTCTGTGTGTTGTGTTTGTGTGTAGTGTCTCTGAGTAGTGTGTGTAGTGTCTGTGTGTAGTGTCTGTGTGTAGTGTCTGTGTGCAGTGTCTGTGTGTAGTGTCTGTGTGTTGTGTTTGTGTGTAGTGTCTCTGAGTAGTGCATGTAGTGTCTGTGTGTAGTGTCTGTGTGTAGTGTCTGTGTGCAGTGTCTGTGTGTAGTGTCTGTGTGTTGTGTTTGTGTGTAGTGTCTCTGAGTAGTGCATGTAGTGTCTGTGTGTTGTGTTTGTGTGTAGTGTCTCTGAGTAGTGCATGTAGTGTCTGTGTGTAGTGTCTGTGTGTTGTGTTTGTGTGTAGTGTCTCTGAGTAGTGTGTGTAGTGTGGGCGGCAGTGGCTCAGTGGGTTGAGTCGGTTGTCTATCAATCGGAAGGTTGGTGGTTTAATCCCCGGTTCCTCCTGGGAAATTGTCGAGGTGTCCTTGAGCAAGACACCTAACCCCAGCTGCTCCTGGCGAGCCTGCAGTCGCCTTGCATGGTAGACGCGGTCGTCAGTGTATGAATGAGTGTATGAATGGGTGAATGTGACGCAGGATCTGTAAAGCGCTTTGGATAAAAGCGCTATATAAAAGCGCAGCATTTACCATTTACCATTTAGTGTCTGTGTGTAGTGTCTGTGTGTTGTGTCTCTGTTTTGTGTGTGTAGTGTCTCTGTTTTGTGTGTGTAGTGTCTGTGTGTTGTGTCTTTTTGTAGTGTCTCTGTATACTGTCTGTGTGTTGGGTCTCTGAGTAGTGCATGTAGTGTCTGTGTGCAGTGTCTGTGTGTAGTGTCTCTGAGTAGTGTGTGTAGTGTCTGTGTGTAGTGTCTGTGTGTTGTGTTTGTGTGTAGTGTCTCTGTTTTGTGTGTGTAGTGTCTGTGTGTTGTGTCTTTTTGTAGTGTCTCTGTATACTGTCTGTGTGTTGGGTCTCTGAGTAGTGTGTGTAGTGTCTGTGTGTAGTGTCTGTGTGTAGTGTCTCTGAGTAGTGTGTGTAGTGTCTGTGTGTAGTGTCTGTGTGTTGTGTTTGTGTGTAGTGTCTCTGAGTGGTGTGTGTAGTTATAATGCAGAAGATTGAGTACATTTAGGAGGAAAACTAACAACCCGCCTCCACAGTGCTGACACATTGTGTGTGTGATTGATGTGTGTGTGTGTGTATGGGTGAATGTGAATCTGTGGAGATATAAATATATGTATATATATATTTGCATGAGCGCTTGTGTGTTGTTGTTTTTTTACGAGGACAGGCAATGCTCAGTTCGGCTGCTGTTTGTGGTTCAACTCCAACCCTGAGCACTGTTTTTCGAAATGTCCAAAGTTCCCCGTAAGCGCTTATTTTGGGCATGGTAGCTTTCTATTCACAGCTCGGATGGTATTAATCCTTGTTCCAGTGATGAAGGTGCTGTGTAATTCACCTCAGCCCTTAGGATGGCGATGTGCGACACAGTGGTTGTTGATTGGTCAGGACTGACCTATAGCGTCCTCAGGATGGCGATGTGTGTCACGGTGGTCGTTGATTGGTCAGGACTGACCTATAGCGTCCTCAGGATGGCGATGTGTGACACAGTGGTTGTTGATTGGTCAGGACTGACCTATAGCGTCCTCAGGATGGCGATGTGTGACACAGTGGTTGTTGATTGGTCAGGACTGACCTATAGCGTCCTCAGGATGGCGATGTGTGTCACGGTGGTCGTTGATTGGTCAGGACTGACCTATAGCGTCCTCAGGATGGCGATGTGTGTCACGGTGGTCGTTGATTGGTCAGGACTGACCTATAGCGTCCGCAGGATGGCGATGTGTGTCACAGTGGTCGTTGATTGGTCAGGACTGACCTATAGCGTCCGCAGGATGGCGATGTGTGTCACGGTGGTTTTTTATTGGTCAGGACTGACCTATAGCGTCCGCAGGATGGCGATGTGTGAAAGAAATAGCTGAAAGCAACAAAGAGCAGTTGCTGAAACAAGCCAGAGCAATTGACATAATATGGACGCTGTTCTGGTTTAAAAAGTCAGAGAAAGAGCAGAGAACGGTAATCTGACGACGGTAGTTGCTAAGAGTGGTAACACGAGCAATCTGTTCTATCACCTCAGAGCAGAACACGTTTGGTAATATGAGGAAAGCAAAATAATGTGCCATCCGCAAACGAGTGAAGCATCGAGCAGCTCTTTAAAGAAATGAGGAATTCAGACATCACGCATTTTCCGAACGCCGTCCTTACGACCAAACTATGCCAGCGGACGACCGGCATAACAAATAGCATTACTGTGTTCTTGTGTTCAGTTGGTTGTGGAAAAGAAGCCACTTGTCCGGCTCTACTTGAAAGTCTTCCGTCTTTCAAGTTTTGTATCTTTTAACTATTAAATCAGTTCTGCTAAATATATGTCCTTAAAACACCTTTTTGTCCGTCTGCGATATGGAAAATGTGTTCTAGTTGAGATTACAATAATAACAGACGAGCATTTGCCATGCCAGTGCTTTACCCCAGATGCATTTCTATAGAAATATATATTAACTCATATACTGTGATATATATCGGTACCGTCGTAACGTGTGTGTGTGCGTGCGTGCGTGTGTGTCTGTGAATGATCTGTACTTACGCGAGCGTGCGTTCGTGCATTCGTGCACAGGTCAATTTCTTCACTATTAACAGCCTGTTATACCTTCAAATGTGACAGACTGTAAATATTTCCACCTTGCTCTTTAGCGGCAACACGTGCGACCTTACAGGAAATAAATCTGTTTTTAACCAGCCTACCTTTAAGGGAAATAATGAGGTCTTTATTAGAAAGCGCTGTGCGGCTTTCTCCCACCGTACAAATGGAGGAAGCCAGAATGTTCCGGGAGAGTCTGTTTATTCTACCAGATGGCCGGCTGTGTTACAGTATTAACCTGGGCGACTGCTGAGTGTTGGTGACATCACTCTCAAGGCAGGCTCAACAGTTATTACAATTAATGGTATTTCGATCAAACAGCTATTGAATGAGAAAGATGCCTGGCCATTGTCGTATCCGCCAGACTGCGAATGTCCGAAGAAGGTTCCTGGAATAGCGTGGTGGCCAGGTGAATGTCCAGTGGACCTGATCTTCGTACAGAGCCGACATCTCAATGAATTTATGAATTCAACCAGTTATTTCACCGGGTACGTTGCCAATTTTCAAAGGCAACCCGGTGAACGACCAGGCGATAAACTCAACAGCATACTGTAATAGAAGATAGGACAAATGTACAGATAGGAAAACTGGATTCAGACTTTAGATATAATCTTTCAATTTCCAGTAGGTTCCAGTCTAAGGGACTTCTCCAAGCATACTAACGCGAGTGTAGAACTAAAGAAGGGCAGCCTTCATGCTTAAACACTTGTATTCGTTTTGTCCTGACAGAGATGTGCTCAGCTAGTCAGCTGAGACGGGCAGGAATCAGAGGTGTGGCCGTACCACAGCTTAACTAAAAGCTGAGCGACCGCTATAACGAGCAAACAATCACCTCATTGACTGAATGTGGTCGGCCTTGCAGTGGACTGTTTGGTGACGGTTTGCACCCAGCCCTTGATCTGTGTATCGCACGGCTGCTCTCTTCAACATGTCCTTGAAGGCACTATCAATATATGCCATTTTGACACTGTAATAAGATGCTGCCCACAAACACAGGGCCGCGATCAGCTTTCGTCGGCGTGAATGCCACCCAAAACTCCCCGAGTGAGTATAAGAAACTGATGCAGGACCTGCTTCCCGTGGTGATGGGATTAGTGCTGTGTGACTGTATCACGGCTGTTTCTGTGTATCTGTTTAATCAGCTAATTACTCTGATTACACACTGTTCTCCAGAGACAGAGCTACATGGAGAGAGTCACTGGGCGTGTCACTGCTTCTCTTATGCATCTTTCTTCTTACCCCTACCTCACTCTACCTCACTCTACCTCACTCTACCAATGTTTACTCCAATCTACCTCACTCTACCTCACTCTACCTCACTCTACCAATGTTTACTCCAATCTACCTCACTCTACCTCACTCTACCTCACTCTACTACCCTCTACCAATGTTTACCCCAATCTACCTCACTCTACCTCACCCTACTACCCTCTACCAATGTTTACCCCAATCTACCTCACTCTACCTCACTCTACCAATGTTTACCCCAATCTACCTAACTCTACCCCCTCTACCTCACTCTACCAATGTTTACCCCAATCTACCTCACACTACCCCCTCTACCTCACTCTACCAATGTTTACCCCAATCTACCTCACTCTACCTCACTCTACCAATGTTTACCCCAATCTACCTCACTCTACCTCACTCTACTACCCTCTACCAATGTTTACCCCAATCTACCTCACTCTATCTCACTCTACCAATGTTTAACCCAATCTACCTCACTCTACCCCCCTCTACCTCACTTTACCAATGTTTACCCCGCTCTACCTCACTCTACCTCACTCTACCAATGTTTACTCCAATCTACCTCACTCTACCTCACTCTACTACCCTCTACCAATGTTTACCCCAATCTACCTCACTCTACCTCACTCTACTACCCTCTACCAATGTTTACCCCAATCTACCTCACTCTACCTCACTCTACCAATGTTTACCCCAATCTACCTAACTCTACCCCCTCTACCTCACTCTACCAATGTTTACCCCAATCTACCTCACTCTACCCCCTCTACCTCACTCTACCAATGTTTACCCCAATCTACCTCACTCTACCTCACTCTACTACCCTCTACCAATGTTTACCCCAATCTACCTCACTCTACCTCACTCTACTACCCTCTACCAATGTTTACCCCAATCTACCTCACTCTATCTCACTCTACCAATGTTTAACCCAATCTACCTCACTCTACCCCCTCTACCTCACTTTACCAATGTTTACCCCCCTCTACCTCACTATCTCACTCTACCAATGTTTACCCCAATCTACCTCACTCTACCTCACTCTACCTCTTTTTACCCTGCTCTACCTCACTCTACCCCCCTCTACCACACTCTACCAATGTTTACCCCAATCTACCTCACGCTACCCCCCTCTACCTCACTCTACCAATGTTTACCCCAATCTACCTCACTCTATCTCACTCTACCAATGTTTACCCCAATCTACCTCCCTCTTATCTCACTCTACCAATGTTTACCCCAATCTACCTCACTCTACCGCTTTTTACCCCTCTTTACCTCACTCTACCTCACTCTACCTCTTTTTACCCCTCTTTACCTCACTCTACCTCACTCTACCTCTCTACCTTTCTCCTTCCATCTCTGTTCCTCTGTATCTGTCTCCTTCTCTCTTTTTTCTACTTCTCATCACTCTCTTTCTATATCTGGCCTGTTCACCATCCATCTTTTCGTTTTTTTATCTTACTATCTCAGCCCCTATCTTTCCATTTTATCTTCCCCCCTCATTTGTCCTTTTCCCGTTCTCCTCCCACCTCTTCTCTGTCTCCTACCCACTTCCTCTCTGTCTCCTACCCATCTCCTCTGTTTCCTACCCACCTCCTCTCTGTCTCCTACCCTCTTTAACTGTCCCCGTCACATCTCCTCTGGTGATCTTAGGAGTGACGGACACATTTCCCTTATTTTAATTAGCATAATAGAAGGCAGCAGAGGCCCTGTTACCTGTGTCCTGGCTGAGGTGTGTTACGCCTTACAGCCCTCCAAGTCTTGGGAAACAAATGACACGTGTTTTCAGTTCCTTTCCACTTGGTGTACGATAGCCTTAAACTTTAACCGGCCCCCAACAGGTGAGCTGCTGGAATACAAACCACTGTGTCATGTGTGTGTCCCGGATTTCATTTCCTTAAAGGGGCAATCTAAATGCAGAGGCAGGCCGGGCCAGCACACATTACTCGCATTTAAAGATCTCAGTCACAAATAGCCGCGGGTTTTGTCGAGATGTTTCCGATTGAGACAAATGAACATTCCATGGGTTTGAAAAGAGAATCAGTCAAAGGCTCAGCTTAGGTTACACCTGATACTGTTTTTACCCCTAATACAGTTTTTACCCCTGATACTGTTTTTACCCCTGATACTGTTTTTACACCTGATACAGTTTTTACCCCTGATACTGTTTTTAAACCTGATACTGTTTTTACCCCTGATACTGTTTTTACCCCTGATACTGTTTTTACCCCTGATACTGTTTTTACCCCTGATACTGTTTTTACACCTGATACAGTTTTTACCCCTGATACTGTTTTTACCCCTGATACTGTTTTTACCCCTGATACTGTTTTTACCCCTGATACTGTTTTTACCCCTGATACTGTTTTTACCCCTGATACTGTTTTTACACCTGATGCAGTTTTTACCCCTGATACTGTTTTTACCCCTGATACTGTTTTTACCCCTGATACTGTTTTTACCCCTGATACAGTTTTTACCCCTGATACTGTTTTTACCCCTGATGCAGTTTTTACACCTGATGCAGTTTTTACCCCTGATACTGTTTTTACCCCTGATACAGTTTTTACACCTGATGCAGTTTTTACCCCTGATACTGTTTTTACCCCTGATGCAGTTTTTACCCCTGATGCAGTTTTTACCCCTGATGCAGTTTTTACCCCTGATGCAGTTTTTACCCCTGATGCAGTTTTTACACCTGATACAGTTTTTACCCCTGATGCTGTTTTTACCCCTGATGCAGTTTTTACCCCTGATGCAGTTTTTACCCCTGATGCAGTTTTTACCCCTGATTTTTACCCCTGATACAGTTTTTACCCCTGATACTGTTTTTACACCTGATACAGTTTTTACCCCTGATGCAGTTTTTACCCCTGATACTGTTTTTACACCTGATACAGTTTTTACACCTGATACTGTTTTTACACCTGATACTGTTTTTACACCTGATACAGTTTTTACACCTGATACTGTTTTTACCCCTGATACTGTTTTTACCCCTGATACTGTTTTTACACCTGATACAGTTTTTACCCCTGATACAGTTTTTACACCTGATGCAGTTTTTACCCCTGATTTTTACAGTTTTTACCCCTGATGCAGTTTTTACACCTGATACAGTTTTTACACCTGATACAGTTTTTACACCTGATACAGTTTTTACACCTGATGCAGTTTTTACACCTGATGCAGTTTTTACCCCTGATGCAGTTTTTACCCCTGATACAGTTTTTACCCCTGATACAGTTTTTACCCCTGATGCAGTTTTTACCCCTGATACAGTTTTTACACCTGATACAGTTTTTACCCCTGATACAGTTTTTACCCCTGATGCAGTTTTTACCCCTGATACAGTTTTTACACCTGATACTGTTTTTACACCTGATACAGTTTTTACCCCTGATGCAGTTTTTACCCCTGATGCAGTTTTTACCCCTGATACAGTTTTTACACCTGATACAGTTTTTACCCCTGATACTGTTTTTACACCTGATACAGTTTTTACCCCTGATGCAGTTTTTACCCCTGATTCAGTTTTTACCCCTGATACTGTTTTTACCCCTGATACTGTTTTTACCCCTGATACTGTTTTTACCCCTGATACTGTTTTTACCCCTGATACTGTTTTTACCCGTGATACTGTTTTTACCCCTGATACTGTTTTTACCCCTGATGCAGTTTTTACACCTGATACTGTTTTTACACCTGATACTGTTTTTACACCTGATACAGTTTTTACACCTGATACTGTTTTTACACCTGATACTGTTTTTACACCTGATACAGTTTTTACACCTGATACTGTTTTTACCCCTGATACTGTTTTTACACCTGATACTGTTTTTACCCCTGATACAGTTTTTACCCCTGATGCAGTTTTTACCCCTGATGCTGCTTTTACACCTGATGCAGTTTTTTCACCTGATACTGTTTTTACACCTGATACCGTTTTTACACCTGTTACTGTTTTTACCCCTGATGCAGTTTTTACCCCTGATACTGTATTTTATGAGGATATTGTGGTCATGCAAATAATATGGTCATAGAGATATTGTGGTCATGTGGATATTGTTGACATAGTGATATGCGTGAACATGGATTAGATAAATGAATGGTCACATAAAGGAATCATTTAACAGTGAGATCACTATTTTATTCATCCTATCTCTGGAACTGTTTGGTTGTATCCATCTTTCGAAGATCTTCTTGTTACAGACACCATGAATCATTTGGACCTGTCAGTCTGCCAATAAACACCATTCATCAGTGGAGCGAGCCGTTTATGATCCCTCAGGGATGATCACTTTTCCTGCTGGATAATTCATAAGTAACAGCTGAAGTTTCAGCAAAGACATTAGACAGACAGACGTTAGCATGAACCCTAAGAAAGAGTGTTAGCCTGAACCCTAAGACAGATGTTAGCTTGAACCCTAAGACAGATGTTAGCTTGAACCCTAAGAAAGAGTGTTAGCATGAACCTTAAGACAGATGTTAGCTTGAACCCTAAGACAGATGTTAGCTTGAACCCTAAGACAGATGTTAGCTTGAACCCTAAGAAAGTGTGTTAGCATGAACCCTAAGACACATGTTAGCTTGAACCCTAAGACAGATGTTAGCTTGAACCCTAAGACAGATGTTAGCTTGAACCCTAAGACAGATGTTAGCTTGAACCCTAAGACAGATGTTAGCTTGAACCCTAAGACAGACAGATGTTAGCTTGAACCCTAAGACAGACTTTAGATGTGTCTATATGGTCACTAGGCCAGCTTCCAAAAGATGACCTGGTAATGTTTTAACTTGAATGACTACTCAAAGCTGATATCCTGTCTGACGTGTCCTGGATCTGCTGACAAAGCAGCCAGCCAAATGGTTGTGTTGCTGTGTTGTTTGGCTGTGTTTGGTGGGCAGCCGGTACGGACCACGCAAACCCGATCGCTCGCAGATAAAACTAGAGAACAGATGCCGGCAGCTGGAAGCAACCTTTCTCAGCCAATCAGGATGTGTTCTTAAACAGGAAGTTGTGCTGCGGTACATGTTTTGCAGCAACAAGGAAACAGAGTCTGGAACAGCGTCAATTGAACCGGCGAGGTGCCGCATCTGTGATCTGATTTACAGTTTACAGTTCTGTTTGAATGCTGCTACTACAATTGCAGAGTAGCATACTGGCAAACAGTCACAAGAATACAGACTGTAATGCAAGATGTGCCATCAGTGCCATCGTTTGAATGGCACTGCTACGTATAAGTAAAAACAGGAACACGCTCACACACACAACCACACACACCCACAACCACACGTTCTGAATTTGGGGCAGGTGATGTTGTGAAACCTTAAGTGTTATCTTTGCGGCGTAGCTTTTGTCGCACCTTGAACATGGCATGTCGAATTCGCTCACGTGCTCCTTCTTTACCATCGTCTTCCTCTTAGAGATTCCGGAACCGTCGTGTTCTGGAATCCATTCTGCAGAGAGGTCAATAGGACCCGGATTTAAACCCGTCAGAATTTTCTGTATTACTACATTGCTCAAATATTATCAGAGAGTGATAAAAAACAAACATGAAACTTTTCTTTATTGATCGAATGAGTTACATTTTATTTGCCGGATACAGTATTTGAACGTCCAATCAGCTCGTATTGGTGAGTCTAGTTCCAGTCTTGTGTCCCGTATTTATTCCATGCACTTGGCACCTATTTCCCATGTGTGTGTGAGCTCATGCACCTGTGTGTGTGTGTTCACTCCTATCACTGCTTAGCATTTCGTAGCCGGCGCTTCGCCGGGTAAGTTGTCCGAGAGCTCATTCGCGGCGTGTTCCCGGTTGGGGTTAACCACGGTGCCCGCTGGCAGATTAGCGGAACGTGGCTGAGAGAGAGGAGGCCTGGTTTGTTTGGCAGCGACGGGCACGCTCACACAGCGACGTAGGGCACTTCGCTGATCTGATATCCCTCTGCCTGTGGGATATTGTGTGGACAATGAATCCTTTTCTCCAGGGTCTTGTGCAGGGTCTGGTATTTCCTGTTCAGTGCAAGCTTTATCCGGATTAGAGCAAATTGATTTAAGGGTTTCATTTAGTGGCTCTCTCATCTCTCACATCTTCGTATCTCACGTTCGCTCTATCTGTATTTTTGTGCGACAGAAATGGTAGTGAGATGGTAGGATGTGAGGCCTCTGGTTATGACTGCGCACAGCTGATCGATCAAGAGAAACGGTACACAATGTTAAAACCCTTTTAGACGGGTCATTTAATAGCGCTCTATTTGAACTTTATTTTACTGACAGGTCTGTCCTTCACAGCACCAGTATAGAAGTATGCGATATATATTAACTGTTTGGTCGTTCTACTGTCCGACAATATTGTTGTTTACTACAAATGCATGTTTCCAAAGTGTGTTTTTATTGGCTGAAGATGCGATACAAGATTGAGACCAATGTGAAGGCAATATGTACTTCCTGTTAATACTCCAATATGTTCTTCATGTTAATACTGTCATATGTTATTCATGTTAATACTGCCATATGTTATTCATGTTAATACTGCCATATGTTATTCATGTTAATACTGCCATATGTTATTCATGTTAATACTGCCATATGTTATTCATGTTAATACTGCCATATGTTATTCATGTTAATACTGCAATATGTTATTAATGTTAATACTGTAGCCTGTAGTTCTCCATGTTAATATTATAGCCTGTAGTTCTTCATGTTAATATTATAGCCTGTAGTTCTTCATGTTAATATTGTAGCCTGTAGTTCTTCATGTTAATACTGTAGCCTGTAGTTCTTCATGTTAATACTGTAGCCTGTAGTTCTTCATGTTAATATTATAGCCTGTCATTTTTCCTGTTAATATTGTAGCCTGTAGTTCTTCATGTTAATACTGTAGCCTGTAGTTGTTCATGTTAATACTGTAGCCTGAAGTTCTTCATGTTAATACTGTAGCCTGTTAGTTTAATCGGTAAGTATTTAGTTTAACACATTTGAATGTCGTAAATTCACACACTTGTACGGCATATTCTTATGGTCTACTGATGGAAGGGTCTGGTCTCTGCTTAACCCTAAGAATACCGAGATCACGCTTAATGAGTCATTAGCATTTCATTTTCCCCTTAATCAAGCCAGTGGCTAGTTTTGTTAGCTCGCCTCGGGTCGCAAAAGCATCTTCAAATTAATGACGTTGTTGAAAATCTCCCGCGCAGTCGCGGCTAGACTTGGCAAACGGGTACAAGAGAGGGAGGCAAACTGGGCATCTATCATCGTGATGTATGTGTGCCCGGTGTAGCACACAGGTATGCGAGCATTTAACGGCGCTAACCCCTGGGCTTTAGCATAATGAGCTACCTAATTACACATAGACTACAGCTAGTAACGGAATGTGATTAGCTTTAATGTGCCGACACCTAGCTATGTCAGAGCGAGGCCAGATAGCGCGCCCCAGCGGATGCTCAAAGGCCCTGAGGGTCGGCTCAGACGCCGTGTGCCCGTGCCGTTGATGCTAATCCATCCATCCGCGCGTTCGTTAGCATAACGTCCAGCAGGTCCTCACGCGTTCCCTCTCGTCTCCACGTCCCTGGGAGTTTGCCGGCGTGCGCGTGCTCCCCTTTAGTCAGGGAGTAGCCGGGCCTGGCTGGTGAGTCTTCAGACGGACAGACAGAGGTCATCTAATCTGGTTGTGGACCAGTGGAGGTTTGCGGCGGCGGGGGGGGGGGGTGGTCAAATGGTTCTTTAAAGTGTCACCATCCTCCATTGGAGCGAACAGTCCTCCCCGTCTGGCTCGCGACCTACAGTAGAAGCAGTCATGGATGCAGCCAATAACCTCTCCTGAGATATATGACTCCGTCTATTGCAGTCCGGACACACCGGTGAGGGGGAAGGGGTTATTAGCGTATAGGGGAGGGGTTATTAGCGTATAGGGGAGGGGTTATTAGCCTGTAGCGGAGGGGTTATTAGCGTATAGGGGAGTGGTTATTTGGGTATATGGGAGGGGTTATTAGCGTATAGGGGAGGGGTTATTATTGTATAGGGGAGGGGTTATTAGCGTATAGGGGAGTGGTTATTTGGGTATATGGGACGGGTTATTAGCGTATAGGGGAGGGGTTATTTGGGTATATGGGAGGGGTTATTAGCGTACAGGGGAGGGGTTATTTGGGTATATGGGAGGGGTTATTAGCGTATAGGGGAGGGGTTATTTGGGTATATGGGAGGGGTTATTATCGTACAACATGGCAACTTTGGAAGGTGTACTTCTGTTCTCTCCTTTCTAGGGATTAGATTTGTGGCAAATAGTAAGTGGGTGAACATGAGCAGAGTTCAGAGAGACAGGGTTCTGTTGTTCTCATGTCTGCGGGATACTATGCACTCGTTTGAGGTTATAGATAAAAGGTAGATGGAAGTAATGATTTTGATGGCTGTTTCGACGTATTACACAATTCGGCAACAGAGCAGCAGATGCACATTAGTTCAAAAGCCCGTTTAGTTTCTAAACTTAACCATAAGAGGCGGCTGAAAATATGAATTCGATTAAAACATAGAGCCCGACCGAAAGTCAGAATGAATAGTTCTTCGTGTTCACGTTTTTTCCCTGTAGGAAGGAGATACGTCTGCCACACCCATATGTGTGCATGTAGTGAACACAATAAAGTCATCCCATTTGTTAACTTTTTAATGAAATCCTTCTATTTGTTCTGGGAAATTGTAATTGTCTGTGAACTACAGGAAAAGGTCAAATGTACGCCAGATCAGGATAAATGTATGGTTCCTCTGGGGCGATTTGTTAATTATTATAAAATATTACACATTTTAGTCATCATCTGTTGACTCAGCATACAATATGTTTCCATAGAGACTAACATGTTGCCAGTGAGAGGTCTGCATTTGATTAAACGTGGAATTCAAGCTGTGGAAATACAGTAGGCTGTGGGACGAGGTATTCAGATTTCACCATGAAGTCCAGAGTACTGCCGGGGTCGGGGTATTCAGATTTCACCATGAAGTCCAGAGTACTGACGGAGTATTGAGATTTCACCATGAAGTCCAGAGTACTGCCCGGTTATTCTAATGGTTTTCTGGGTCTAAACCATTTGCCAATAGGACTGGTAAGATAAAAGGGCATATCGCCTGCAATAAAATCAGCTGGTATCACATTTCCTCGTGTGATACAGATTTTTCGAGCTCTCTTATGTGTTTTATTGTGATCTGGGCGGAGCACCGACACACTGGGCGTATGTATATCAACAACTTTACCTCCCACTGATGCGTTTCCCCTCCCCTGCTAATGGGGCCCGTAGGAGCCCGTCAGAATTACAAGTGCCACTGTGAGGGGGGTGAAGCACGTTAGGGTGCAGTAATCGACGCGGCGGTCATGCCTCGGTGCGGTTTCCCGACGCTTATGATGTTGCCCTTGACCGTGGAATGACCGCGATGGATATCAGTCTGCAGTATCTATATGGACAACGCCACACGCTATGTAGTCCCAGGCCGCGGGTAAGGTGTTGATGGGACACATGACCACAATGCATTTCACCTGATTCATATGGTCCTGTGCCTCCCGTTGTCCGCACCAGACATTAAAAACGGGCCAGAGTATGTGTGTGTGTGTGTGTGTGTGTGTGTGTGTGTCAGTGTGTTTTGGCACCCTGTCAGAGTTGCTTCTCATTCTGCGGCACGGAATGGATGTTCACCTGCACACGCGTGTAATGAGATGTACAAACAACACACCGACTGTGGCTAAACACGCCTTGCTCTCTGTCAGCTCTGAAGCTTTATTCAACCCCCAGCGGCCGGATCATAACCCTTCTTTGTCTCTCTCACCGGCTCTTAACACAGGAAGATTTGCTGTGGTTAAAGAAGCATGCAGCTTACATACTGAACGCCTAGCCTAAAGCCAAGGAGTCCCCGGCCTTCACGCAGGTCTTTACCTGCAGCGGGAGCGTCTGTTCTTTAGCCTAAGAGCTGGAGCCCTAACGCTAACGCTAAGCCCTCATCTGTAATTGACTGCTCATTGTCTAACGGCAGGTCACGTGACCCGGCCGCTGGCACGGACCTCCGTTTGCGATAGCGTCGCTGAACTGCTCTGTTTGCGTTGGACGCAGCTGCTGGAATTCTGCCCCGACAGGACACATAATAGCTCCTTATCGGCACATCTGGAGGGGAGAGAGAATGATGGACGTGGGGCGGGGCGGGGCGGGCAGGGAGGGGAGGGTACAGTAGGAAGACAGAAAGCGTACAATTGCATTTATGACACATTTGAAATGTCCGTGAATTCTGTTTGCTTCAGGTTCTGCTATGGCTACGTGCCATTCGCGTTAAAACGCGAGGTGTCTCTCTGCCAGGCTCGTCTTGGTAAGTCTTTATTTGGATTTGGACGCGCGGGGGCTAATGCGGATTGTCCGCAGCAGATCGGAGAGATCTTCTCGATTCAATGTGACATACCTCCGCTAACACGGACATTTTCCAGATCGCTTCCCCTGGCTGTATTTCCTCTTTCGGTCCGAGGTGGAGAAAATGTGTTTGTTGTGTCCGTCTTGACCGGGCGACTCTCTCCTAGCAGCGCTTATAGCTAATCAGGGACTGGTTTTGACCCGGGTAAACAGGGCGCGTGCAATTAAGGATGAGATGGAACAAGCGAAACCGGCAGGCTTCGGACCTCGTTGGGTGTGAGTTCTGTACCCCGTAATACTGCGTTTAATTTCAGGGTTTGGATGAAGTAAACGAGACCCGGAGGCACTAATACATTATGAACCACGCATACTTTCTATTTTGTTGCCTGCTTCACGGTACAGAGTCAGAAAATATTGAACTGGGTTCTGAATTCAAAACAATTTGAGAAGCACAGATCAACAATGTTTTACTTGCCATGCCTGCCAAGTGGCCGCTGGCCGCGCACGTGTGTGTGTGTGTGTGTGTGTGTGTGTGTGTGTGTGTGTGTGTGTGTGTGTGTGTGTGTGTGTGTGTGTGTGTGTGTGTGTGTGTGTGTGTGTGTGTGTGTGTGTGTGTGTGTGTGTGTGTGTGTGTGTGTGTGTGTGTGTGTGTGTGAGCGAGGGGTGCCAGCTCTTCTTTATACTGCAGAGGGCACCAGCGGTAGTTAGCTCAGAAATAGATTCAATGCAGAATTAATGGAGTGATAGAACCTATTCAATGACAATATGAGTTATACTTAGCACTTTTAAGACAGCGCAGCTGACAGAAGAAACAGGGTGCGAGAGAATAGAGAGAGAGAATAGAGAACAGAGAGAGAGAGAGTAGAGAATAGAGAGAGAGAGAGTAGAGAATAGAGAGAGAGAGAGAATTTAGAACAGAGAGAGAATAGAGAGTAGAGACCAGTGAGAGAGAATAGAGAAAGTGTGTGTGTGTGTGTGTGTGTGTGTGTGTGTGTGTGTGTGTGTGTGTGTGTGTGTAGGGTGGTGACACTCCCTCTACCCCTCCCTCTTCCCCTCCCTCTACCCCTCCAGTACCCCTCCCTCTACCCCTCCAGTACCCCTCCCTCTACCCCTCCATTACCCCTCCCTCTACCCCTCTCTCTACCCCTCTAGGTATCACCCCTCTGTCTTTCCTAATGATCACATTTGATGGCTTAGCGGATTAACGATGCCATTTGGGTCCGGTATCCATTTGATTGACTGGTTGGAATTAAACGCATGCTTCTAATGCTTGTACAAGCATAAACGTGTGTAGCTTGTGTTCCCTCACACACCGTCTATAGCGTGCGGATATCCTAAAGTATTGAAAGGTGAAGCCAATGAATCCCATATTGACATGGGATGGTAGATTGGCTTCTAGTGGTGAGGATTTGTTGCACATTGCGTGGTGAGTCAATCTACTAGCGCTTGTAAGCAAAACACTCAGCCAACTAAAGACGCTCGGTAATGAAACGTAAAAAAACGGAAAGAGCCGCAGCAACACAAACACCTGGGGAATGTCTAACACAACATCAATATTCCATCTCCCAGCTCTACATAAGTGGGAACCCGCCCAACACTCCAATCACAGAGCAGACGGCCCGCAGCACTTGCCCTAACCACTTTCCCTCCTGGGAATTCCCATGCAAACCGGATGCCGTTTTGATTGCCATTTAAAGTGCCGGTCCAATTTAATAAAGTTGCCCCCTCATCCGTGATTCAATGCCAACTGCTGTCGACCGCCATGCCGAGTGTCTGAAGCCGGAGTGTCAAATTGAATCAACTCGTGCCTCGTCGGTGGGCCTCTTCATGAGGTGGGTGTCTAATTAGTGAACGCCGTAGCAGGGTTAGTTAGCTCTAATCATCACGCTCACTTGCTTTGCCTAGTGGTTTTAAACGTAATTCAAGGGCTGAGGGTTTAGCGTGTATGAAATGTGACTGTTGTGCATTGTCCCCAAGTCAAGTGCATTTTACCTCAAGCAATCTGAAGAAGAGGAGTACACGGGAAGTCACGGCTTAGTTACCAGAAAGTATGACACCGCAGGCAGTCTGCTGACGACCATCTGTTTAATGATTTAACCGTAATGTTAGCCGATTACTAGAAACGCTTTGGAGGAGGTGACCACTGTTAAACCCAGTGTGTAATGTAGCCTAGGAATGTGTTATACCAAGTGTGTGTGTGTGTGTGTGTGTGTGTGTGTGTGTGTGTTAGACTGCGTGTTTTGTTTAGGCTGTGGCTGTGTCCATCCATTATACACTTAAAGCTCCTTGAGTCCTCTCTCTCTCTTGCCAAACACAGATATTCACACACACACACACACATTGTAACTTAACTTGTGTGATACCTGCAAGGCTGGTTGTCAGTGGTTTTAAAAATGTTCTCTAAAATAACTCAGAAATAATAAACTCAATAATTGTATCGGCAATTAGCGTGTGATCACATGACAGTTTGGGCGTCTTATTTTAAATATCAACCGCTTCTATATTGCCACCATATTTTGTGTAACGGTGGTCTCAGGTGATCATTCTCAATGATGACCCCAAACCATCTGCATAGAAGACAGCAGATGGGACTCTCACAGAATCAGGTTGGCCACATCAAAATAGTTGACATTGTGTGGATTTAGTTGGGAAGGGGAACGCTTTTTTGGTATTCAAATTGACGTTATCAAAGTCTTCACACATTATTTCTTCCCGCAAATTAAGACTTTCTGCTCCGATGACAAATGCAAATGTTCTCAGGGAGCCGGATTTCAGTTGAATTTGTTCAAATGTGATTCCATTAGCTGCGTCCTGCGTGCGTGTTTGACGAGAGAGTGACTTGCGCGTCTCTTAGTCGTTACTAAAATCTGTGTGGGCTTGTCTGGAGCTCCGAGATCAAAGCGGCTGTACAACGGGCCTTGGGCCACACCTGTGTCGCTCGTTGTGATGTACGAACGTTGGCCTGTGTCGCTCTAATAGAGCAATTCCTTGGATGTGGTCTGGTTTGTTATTTTACTGTGATGTAAAGTTTACAGTTTGTACAGAGCTACAGACCATTTGATCATGTTGACATTTAACACTTTTTTACACAGTTTACTTGACGGCTAAGACAAGCACTGATCTAAGTAGTGGCGACCAGTACAGAGACCAACACAGAGATTTTAATTTGTCCAATGGCAATGCTGTGTAAACACACGCACGCACACACAGTCGGTTTCTGACTGCAGGCCTTAGGAGAATTCCCCATGTGCTTCCCCTCCCATCATTAGGATTTTGAACAGAACCCATTAGTGAGGGCTCGTTAGCATGTTGTGTTGGCAGGTTGAGGGAGGACACTTGTAAACAAGGACACAGTAAGATCTGAGAGGGGGGGGGTGTAGCAGGTGTGAAGTAGGGTGGGTGAGGATGGGTCAGAGAGTTAGGAAGGGAAAGAGTTAATATCTGAAGAAGAGTTAGGAAGGGAGAGAGTTAATATCTGAGGGAGAGTTAGGAAGGGAAAGAGTTAATATCTGAGGGAGAGTTAGGAAGGGAAAGAGTTAATATCTGAGGGAGAGTTAGGAAGGGAAAGAGTTAATATCTGGGGAGAGTTAGGAAGGGAAAGAGTTAATATCTGAGGGAGAGTTAGGAAGGGAAAGAGTTAATATCTGAAGGGGATTTAATATCTGAGGGAGAGAGTTAATATCTCAGGGAGAGAGTTAATATCTGAGGGAGAGAGTTAATATCTGAAGGGGATTTAATATCTGAGGGAGAGAGTTAATATCTGAGGGAGAGAGTTAATATCTGAGGGAGAGACAGGGTTAAAAAGCAATAGAGACGCTAAATCTGATGTGTTTAGATGATACTAACTGGACCAGAACTCTTTGATCTTAATGTTCACATCGTGTTCATTAGTCTCACACGGACCTGGAAGTGGTCTAAATATCGCATTGCTCAGTTTACATTGCCCAAAGGCTTTGTAAGCAAATGGCCACACACAAATCAAGTGGATGACCATTACACACACACACACACACACACACACACTCACACACACACATCCCAAACAAACAAAAAAAACACTCTCGTACAGGAACAGATTGCACACACACGCACACACACTCACACACACTTGATTCTCCCGGACTTGTGAGAACACAGACAGGGCATATAACAGTCAGTTTAGTGTATACACACACGTGTCAACTCAGAAACACATACTGTATTCAATCCTACACACTAGCCCACACACCTAATTCCACACAGGCCGTGTGTGTGTGTGTGTGTGCGTGCGTGCGTGCGTGCGCGCGTGCGTGCGGAAGATGTGCGGGGCCGGACCTTGAAATGAAAACAAGAGAATGCATGGAAAATAAATGATGAACTGTTTCATTTTAAGTCTCAGGGCAATTTGCCATAAAACTGTCTCCTCGGTCTCCAACTCCCTCGGCCCTTCAGCTTTTCCTCCTCTATTTCCCTCCAGTATTTCTCTCCTATTTTCTCTCTTATCTGTTTTAAGTTTGTCTAGGAGGCTGGCCGTCTGTCTTTGTAGCTGACTGTTTTTTTAAACGGCGGTCTGACAGTGTGTAGCAGTCTGTGTGTGTGTGTGTGTGTGTATATATGTATGTATGTGTTTCTACCGGTTTTGTTTTAAATCGTGAGTGTTTTTTTGAGTAGTGCTTTGCATGTAGGGGTACATTTCTATGAATAGCGCAATAGTAAGTATTGTGATTACAAACATTGGTTATAAACTCAAAGCAATAGTGAATGTAGTCCCGATATTGAGTGAATATTAATAATTTATATTAATATTATTAATAACTAGTTATTTTTTATCTAGCCTAATGACTTTACATGCATGTGGGTGTATTCTCAAGCAGCCTACAAATAATTATCTAGGAATCAGTAATAATACAAAAACACATATTTAGTACTGATTATCTGGGCTTAGTTAATTAATTAAATGAATTATGCATCCTTATTTCATCAGGCAAGTCAACTGTACATAACATTCAGTGATACAATACATAAACTCTGTATGAATACATACACAATGCAAAACAATCATTCATCTCAAGCCGACTGTATTCCTTTTTCAATATCAAAAGCTACCGGAAAAATGCAACCTAGAGAATATCGTTTATTTTGCTTTTCTTTTCTTTCAACACAAATCTATAAAGGATTTCATAAATCCAGTCTTTCTTTCACAATAGTCTGCGACATGAGGTGCAAAATGCCAGAGGGTCCCTTCACTAACTTCCCTTCATTTATTAAGGCCACGGTGTTCATGTTTGAAAACATAAAGTGCAAGTTAACATCAGGTGCCAGTTCATTAAAATGCTAAATAATTCAACTATGCAAGAATTATAACGATTTTAAAAAGAGCGCGAGGGAAAAGCTGCAAACTGTGGCCAATTTGTAATTGAGTATAAGGATTTCAGCTTTATACATTTTTCCAGTATCAACCACCATGAACAATGTTCACGTTTCTTTTGTTTTAATGCAATCATCCGACTCTCCACCCAATCAAACAACTCTTACTCTGAAGCCCGGCGTCACATTGATTTCCTGTTGCACCTCAGCATGAAAAACGCCCACCAGGTGTTTCCGGTCTGAATAAGTACCTGATTGGATGCGTTGCAACGAATCAAAATGAGCATTATTATATATTAGTTCATCGCGTTGTCGGCCCCGATCTGTTTTGTCGCTGGTCGAGCTGAGAATATTCTAGATCATCAGTTTTTCCGGAAGGTGACGTAGTCACAGGTGATATTCAGGCCGTTCCCGACCTTAGATTGTATCTGCATGCGTGCCGGTCGAGTGCACGTTTGCGCAGACAGGATGTGTACGTGTTCACACGGATTCGTGTCTGCGTGTGCGCGTGTGTTTCAGTGCGCTCTAGTCTGACCCGGGTCCACACAGGCACCCGGAGAAAGAGAGAGCTGGTCCATCTGAACCACGGAACCTGCCAAGAAAATCCCCTTCCAAACGTGGGGCAGCTGCCAAGTCTGCCACCTTCTCCTCTTTCACCGGAGTTCTTCATATCCGATCCGTCCAGAGGAGAAGGAACCAACACACACACACGTGCAGACCTCAGTCTCCCGTACCCTTGTTGAAACCAGCCTTTGGGATGGAGGGTTTAAAGCTGTGTGTGTTTCTCACATCAGCACAATTACTGTTGCTATGTTCTGGCTCATTACTAAGGTGTTTGAGATGGGCAATGAGCTTATTTATTAGCCGGTGACTATGGGAAGTGTGTGTGTGTGTGTTATTTCTTTACGTATGTGGATATTTGTAAGGCGCATATACACATGTAGATTGACAACAAAAGTCGGTCATGTCTCATCTTGTCCCTTGAGTCGTGTTAAAACCCACCTTGCAGGTAAAAGAACATTGAGATTCCCTCTGATTTTATTGGTCCGGTGTTAGGCTCCTCCCCTGAACACAGGAATTGGTTACGGTGGTTTGGTTGGCCACCAGGCCCTCCTCAACCAGTTCTCCTCACCCGGCCCCCCTCACCTGGCCCTCCTCACCCGACCCTCCACACTCGCCTATCACAGGAGAAACAGTTGGTGTGTGTGTGTGTGTGTGTGTGTGTGTGCATGTGTGTGTGGTTGTATGTGTTGAGGCTTAGGCATTCTGCCCAGACAGTACTGCCTCCCCCGGCCTCGTGTTCCCAACCTGGCTGATGTCCCACACACACACACACGCACACACTCCCAGGGCTTCTCTGAGTAATAACATCACACACACACACACTCCCAGGGCTGCCCCGGTTAATGACATCACACACACTCCCAGGGCTTCTCTAAATAATGACATCACACACAGTATATAACCTTGTGATTGAATGTCCTTGCTTCCTAAAGGATTGTCATTTTAAATGTCAGTTTCTCAGTCCTTTCCTGATTTTTGAAAAAGGCGCAGAAAGGGTGTGTGTGTGTGTGTGTGTGTGTGTGTGTGTGTGTGTGTGTGCGTGTGCGTGCGTGCGTGTGTGTGTGTGTGTGTGTGTGTGTGTGCGTGTGTGAGATTTAACGAGAGACAAGCGGCCCCATTGCTGTCAGATGAACACTCAAACAGACACATGTGAAATCCAACAGTCTGATTGATCTTCCCGATGAAGGAGTTAAAACAAGTTCTAACTGGCTTTGGATGTTTTTGCTTGTTATTCATCTAATGGCATTAGGCTTTAGATAAGTCTTATGGAGTCAAACCATAACCTAACTCAACTAACTGCTATACAAACACAAGCAGCCAGCCAGTCAGGTTCTTTGTGTTTTAACTTCAGAGGGACAATACAGTAATGCCTCCCACCCTCTCTCTCACAGACGTTCTCTTTCTCCCTTTCTCTCCTTCCACCATCTCTTTCTTTTGCCCTCCAACCCTCCCGCTCTCACCCTCCCTCTCACCACTTTCCCTCTCTCACCCTCCCTCTCTCACCCTCCCTCTCTCACCCTCCCTCTCTCACCCTCCCTCTCACCACTTTCCCTCTCTCACCCTCCCTCTCACCACTTTCCCTCTCTCACCCTCTCTGTGGATGGAGGTAAACATTTAAAAACCCCACAACAACAATCCATAAACAAACTATGAACTGAACGTGTTTTGAGTTTCAGTTGGACTGATGGACCGAACTGGACTTAAGGTCAATGGGCCAGGGTTGAAGAATAGGTTACGCTTAATAAACTCAAGAGACCTGACAGAAGGATGCTGACCCGTAGTGTTTCTGATCCCTGTGTTTGTGTCTCTTAAGTACCCCGATCGGCAAGTGATGATAGATCTACCTTAAAAAAATTTAAAAAGATTCTGGGTTTGTTTTCTAAACCGTAGTATGTTCTTGGCAGCGTCTCATCTTGTCTTTGCCAAAATTGTCTGGACGTGTGTGTGCTTGTGTGTGTGTGTGTGTGTGTGTGTGTGTGTGTGTGCGTGCGTGTGTGTGTGTGCATGTATGTGAGGGGAGTGTCTAAAGGACTGGTGGCTGTAATCTTGTTTACATCTGGACATTGAAACCATATTCCCTGTAACTCACACCATCTAGCCTGGACATTGACTGGGTTTACCCAAATGTCTCACACTGACCCCACAAACATCCTTGTCCTTGTAAATCGTTTTATTTCTTCTCACACAACTAAACCCCTGTGTATCTCTACTTCCACTGAGTGCCGGACCCTACCACTGCAATGTGTTGCCCACACCTGCCTGCCAATGGATTACCTGCACACACACACACACACACACACACACACACACACACACACACACACACACACCTACACACACACACACACACACACACACACCCGCCCTCACATCTGCAGGGCTCAGTCTTTCATATTAACCCCCGTGCCTCTGTATCTTTCTCAGCCAGCAGCTGCCGTCGCTCTATCCAGGAGGTGGACGTTTGTCTCCTCCCCTAAAACCTTTCTCTAAGACCACGGGCGTGTAAGCTGATCCTAGATCTGTTCACACGAACAAGTTAGAACCGGATAATATTCTCTGTCCCCGATCCGGACCCCTTTTCCTCGCTTGCCCCCATCTGTTGTCTGGGATGTAAGGATCCGATATTGCTCCACGTGATCTGGGTAAATAATTTGTAAATAATGTGTAAATAATGTGTAAATAATGGGTAAATACATGGGTAAATAAATGGATTAATACATGGATAAATACATAGGTAAATAATGGGTAAATAATGGATAAATAATGGTAAATAATGGTAAATACATGGGTAAATACATGGGTAAATAAATGGATAAATACATGGATAAATACATAGGTAAATAATGGGTAAATAATGGGTAAATACATGGGTAAATAATGGATAAATAATGGATAAATACATGGATAAATACATGGATAAATACATGGGTAAATAATGGGTAAATACATGGGTAAATAATGGATAAATAATGGATAAATACATGGATAAATACATGGGTAAATAATGGGTAAATACATGGGTAAATAAATTGATAAATACATGGATAAATACATAGGTAAATACATGGGTAAATAAATGGGTAAATAAATGGGTAAATAATGGGTAAATACATGGGTAAATAAATGGGTAAATAAATGGATAAATACATGGGTAAATACATGGGTAAATAATTGGATAAATACATGGATAAATACATAGGTAAATAATGGGTAAATACATGGTAAATACATGGGTAAATAAATGGGTAAATACATGGGTAAATAATGGGTAAATACATGGTAAATACCTGGTAAATACATGGGTAAATAAATGGGTAAATACATGGGTAAATAATGGGTAAATACATGGTAAATACATGGTAAATACATGGGTAAATAAATGGGTAAATAATGGGTAAATACATGGGTAAATACATGGGTAAATAATGGGTAAATAATGGGTAAATAATGGGTAAATACATGGTAAATACATGGGTAAATAAATGGGTAAATAAATGGGTAAATAATGTGTAAATAATGTGTAAATAATGGGTAAATACATGGGTAAATACATGGGTAAATAAATGGATTAATACATAGGTTAATAATGGGTAAATAATGGATAAATAATGGTAAATAATGGTAAATACATGGGTAAATACATGGGTAAATAAATGGATAAATACATGGATAAATACATAGGTAAATAAATGGATAAATACATGGATAAATACATGGGTAAATAATGGGTAAATAATGGGTAAATACATGGGTAAATAATGGATAAATAATGGATAAATACATGGATAAATACATGGATAAATACATGGGTAAATAATGGGTAAATACATGGGTAAATAATGGATAAATACATGGATAAATACATGGGTAAATAATGGGTAAATACATGGGTAAATAAATTGATAAATACATGGATAAATACATAGGTAAATACATGGGTAAATAAATGGGTAAATAAATGGGTAAATAATGGGTAAATACATGGGTAAATAAATGGGTAAATAAATGGATAAATACATGGGTAAATACATGGGTAAATAAATGGATAAATACATGGATAAATACATAGGTAAATAATGGGTAAATACATGGTAAATACATGGGTAAATAAATGGATAAATACATTGATAAATACATAGGTAAATAATGGGTAAATACATGGTAAATACATGGGTAAATGAATGGGTAAATACATGGGTAAATAATGGGTAAATACATGGTAAATACATGGTAAATACATGGGTAAATAAATGGGTAAATAAATGGGTAAATAATGGGTAAATACATGGGTAAATACATGGGTAAATAATGGGTAAATAATGGGTAAATAATGGGTAAATACATGGTAAATACATGGGTAAATAAATGGGTAAATAAATGGGTAAATAAATGGGTAAATAATGGGTAAATAATGGGTAAATACATGGTAAATACATGGGTAAATAATGGGTAAATAATGGGTAAATAATGGGTAAACACCAACTCCACCATAATTAGGCCATGTGATTCAGGCTGCGATATATTTACACGTGGAGATCAGGATTCTGAGGAGACTGATTACATCACAGCAGATGGAGTTCCCGACAGCCCCAGATCTCTGTCTCTGTAAAGTTCCTCTTCGCTCGTCGAGCCCTTTCGCTACATCACATCAACTTCACTCTGACATCATTGATCCATATTCCTCTTCACTCGCTCTCCTTCTCCGCCCGAGAGCTCGTTCTCCCTGCACTTCTTCTCGTCTTTTTTCGCTCCGAATAAAGAACAGAGGACCCTCGAATGATGACGGGAAGTGGAAAGAAAATGAAAAGACGGCGATGTTTAATTTATAGGGTGGCAGCGACACTTCGCGCTTTGACTAGTTATTCCGTTTCATTCTTTTCAAAGTTGCCATGTTGCGGTGGGCCAATTACGGCACAGCTGGGGGGGGCGAGGCCAATCAAAAACGGGTGGGTTTACTTGAGAGGAGAGGAGGGAATGTGCCCAGGATCCAGTCATGGAAATGGGAGCATGCGATTTAAGGACCTAAGACTCATGCCGTTCTGAGGCCCACTCGGAGAGATACACAGCTGCTCGTCTGTGATACTTCTGGCCTGAGAAACACGATACACACACGTGCACAGTCTCACACACACACACACACACAGTACATCCTGGTGTTTCCACATCACACTCCAAGCATACAATAACGAATCAACCTGTTTCACTGACTCATACATCCGTTCGTAAACCACCTGAAATACTCACATCCACAATTAAACATTTTCTCTCCCTGCTTCGAAACTGTGATAAGTGCCCTGGGCAAGGTCATCATCTGTAGTCGTAGCAACCGGCAGTGACCCGACTCAAACCCCCGCATTTCCGTCTCTCCGCTCGTTTTTCCTCGGCCTCCGTCACGACGATGCAGAACCCAACGATCACTTATGGCCGCACAGAGAGTGACATTGCCCCCACACAGAGAGTGACATTGCCCCCACACAGAGAGTGACATTGCCCCCACACAGAGAGTGACATTGCCCCCACACAGAGAGTGACTTTGCCCCCACACAGTGAGTGACATTGCCCCCACACAGAGAGTGACATTGCTCCCACACTGGCCAGAGACTGAGAGCTCAGTGGAAATATCTGATGAGTGAGTGAATAGGTGAGAGCTCAGTGGAAATATCTGATGAGTGAGTGAATAGGTGAAAGCTCAGTGGAAATATCTGATGAGTGAGTGTATAGGTGAGAGCTCAGTGGAAATATGTGAGTGAATAGGTGAGAGCACAGTGGAAATATCTGATGAGTGAGTGAGTGCCACTCTATTCAGTTGTGTGTGTGGAAATAACACATTCTGTATATCACCTCACCATAATATCACTGCACCACTGAATACCATTATGGTGCCTCGAAATACCCTTGAACTCTGAGTCGAATATTTAATATCCGACATGAGGACATTGTGTCGTTATGTCCAGAGGGTTCTGTCTAGTTCTGTATCCCTGTTAGGGATGAATAGGATTGCTATAATAAAAGACCATTACAATGTGCTTAATAAAGGCCTAACTGCTTGTGATGTACTGTATACATAAGGACTTTTATTCTGGAATGCTGGAAGTACATTGTGGGTACTAGGGTGCGGGCTTTTCAAAGTGTTATAAGCTCACTGTAAGTCCTGTGTGGTCAGAGCTCTGAATAAACGAACCCAACGAGACCTTGAGTGTATAGTGTTTTGATTAGTTTATAGGTATTATGTATTAATAATTCTTAGTAATACAAAAATATTCTTAACAATCCCACTTCTGCTTTATATTTTTATGTGACAACAAACCTTTTGAACAGTACATACACACAGGAACATGTATAAATGTACTTGATAAACAAACTATGAAGCAGCATGTTTATCAAGTGAACTCATGATTGTAAGCAATGACCCGGGGTAAGGCCCAGACCCAGCTCCTCACAGAAACGACCAGTGGCTTTATCCCAAACTGAATCGATGTTTAACTTCATTTTCCTTTTTTGCCAGGGCCTGTATACTGTCCAGTTCAGTACATACAACAGAGCTGGCCTTTATCAATGCCTGTTCTGTTGGTCCCGTCCACTTAGAGACCACCTCCTTGAAATCCCACAGCAAAGAGTAGCTCGCTAGCTACCGCAGACTGATACAACATCTGCACTAGCTCAAATGTCACATGACCTCCTCAGGAGCGACATCTGGCTACGACTTTTCTCAACTCAAGGAAGCAGTATACTTGACGTGCATGTTTTAGGTGTCATTATGTTGCACTTTAGTGCGCTGGATAGTATTTTTGTTAGTGTCTGTGAGTACTATTTGAATATGGACACTCATTCAAATGTGTGTCCCTATTCGACAATGACTGCCTCAGTTTTTTTGTCTCCAGTCCAGTTCATTGTGCACTCCCAGATACTTATGACACATCACCACCCAGGTTCAGAGCCTTTGGTTTTACTGGAGTACATTGTAAAAGTGAAAACCTAACACCAGTGGATCAGTTGCTAAGTAATCATCAGAATCAGGTTGATTGTCAAGTTTGTTTACACAAACACAGGAATTTGTTCTGACCCGTAGCTGCAGCATTTAGGACACACATTTTGAAACGGTACACACACAGTGCAAATAGAGCAAAAAACACACATCACGAACAGTTCGACAGGAGACCCGGTCTAGCTTATGTAATGGATACATATAGTGTGTGTCATATATATCCGAGTAGTGCAAAGGAGCAATGGCTAAATGTGAGAGCAGATTTCAAAATGTGCAAAGGGCAATCAGTTTGTGGAGCAATATCATGGAAATCTGTCTGCCCCATTTAGAGGAAAACTCAATAAATGCAATGAAACGTAGCAAATTGTAATACTATAATCCATTGAAATCACAGTATGTCATCTTTCCCTCTTAAACACCACTAAATCTCGCTTGGGGCCCCCAGTCAATTACATGCCACCACTATAATATCACTGTTTCTAACAACAGTTTCATGCTGTTATCCCAACGTCCTTCTGTTTGAGATAAGAGGCTACTGAACGAGGGATTAGTGGAGGGAAAGGCTGGAGTCAGGAGGATGGAATAACTGGGGCTTGACTGGGGCTTGACTGGGGCTTGACTGGGGCTTAACTGGGGCTTGACTGGGGCTTGACCGGTCAACTGTACCTAATCCCTCCTTGACTTCTCGTTAAAGGTCAACTTTCTGTAACCACAATAGCCAATAGAAAGTAGAGGCGGTATTTGAAGTTGTCCTTGTTTATAAGCTCTTTAGCTGGCTGGTCAGTAAGCCAAATGTGTTTCGGGAAAACTTAGAAAGCAATTGTTAACATATCAAAGAGCTATAAACCATTGGCAACATCTAGAAAAAACAGTCACTTACGCTGGCTTTTTGTTCAGCAGTGTTATGCACCCTGACACAGGGAACAGGCATTTGAACTCTTTGGCTGATCAATATTACTCAGTTCAAGCGTATCACTCATGACCAAACACTGTTAACCTTAAGATATCAGAGTGTGCATGTGGAGTTCATGCTAACACAATGTGTTTATGGTTGTGATCATGCTAACACAATGTGTTTATGGTTGTGATCATGCTAACACAATGTGTTTATGGTTGTGATCATGCTAACACAATGTGTTTATGGTTGTGATCATGCTAACACAATGTGTTTATGGTTGTGATCATGCTAACACAATGTGTTTATAGTGGTGATCATGCTAACACAATGTGTTTATAGTGGTGATCATGCTAACACAATGTGTTTATGGTGTTTATGGTGATCATGCTAACACAATGTGTTTATGGTTGTGACACTAACACAATGTGTTTATGGTGGTGATCATGCTAACACAATGTGTTTATAGTGGTGATCATGCTAACACAATGTGTTTATGGTTGTGATCATGCTAACACAATGTGTTTATGGTGGTGATCATGCTAACACAATGTGTTTATAGTGGTGATCATGCTAACACAATGTGTTTATGGTGATGTGATAGTGGTGATCATGCTAACACAATGTGTTTATAGTGGTGATCATGCTAACACAATGTGTTTATAGTGGTGATCATGCTAACACAATGTGTTTATAGTGGTGATCATGCTAACACAATGTGTTTATAGTGGTGATCATGCTAACACAATGTGTTTATGGTTGTGATCATGCTAACACAATGTGTTTATAGTGGTGATCATGCTAACACAATGTGTTTATAGTGGTGATCATGCTAACACAATGTGTTTATAGTGGTGATCATGCTAACACAATGTGTTTATAGTGGTGATCATGCTAACACAATGTGTTTATAGTGGTGATCATGCTAACACAATGTGTTTATGGTTGTGATCATGCTAACACAATGTGTTTATAGTGGTGATCATGCTAACACAATGTGTTTATAGTGCTAACACAATTTGATCATGCTAACACAATGTGTTTATAGTGGTGATCATGCTAACACAATGTGTTTATAGTGGTGATCATGCTAACACAATGTGTTTATGGTTGTGATCATGCTAACACAATGTGTTTATAGTGGAGATCATGCTAACACAATGTGTTTATGGTTGTGATCATGCTAACACAATTTGTTTATAGTGGAGATCATGCTAACACAATGTGTTTATGGTTGTATGCTAACACAATTTGTTTATAGTGTGATCATGTGTTTATGGTGGTGATAATGCTAACACAATGTGTTTATAGTGGTGATCATGCTAACACAATGTGTTTATAGTGGTGATCATGCTAACACAATGTGTTTATAGTGGTGATCATGCTAACACAATGTGTTTATAGTGGTGATCATGCTAACACAATGTGTTTATGGTTGTGATCATGCTAACACAATGAGTTTATAGTGGTGATCATGCTAACACAATGTGTTTATGGTTGTGATCATGCTAACACAATTTGTTTATAGTGGAGATCATGCTAACACAATGTGTTTATGGTTGTGATCATGCTAACACAATGTGTTTATAGTGGTGATCATGCTAACACAATGTGTTTATGCTAAGTGGTGATCATGCTAACACAATGTGTTTATAGTGGTGATCATGCTAACACAATGTGTTTATAGTGGTGATCATGCTAACACAATGTGTTTATAGTGTTTATGTGATCATGCTAACACAATGTGTTTATAGTGGTGATCATGCTAACACAATGTGTTTATGGTTGTGATCATGCTAACACAATGTGTTTATAGTGGTGATCATGCTAACACAATGTGTTTATATGGTGATCATGCTAACACAATGTGTTTATAGTGGTGATCATGCTAACACAATGTGTTTATAGTGGTGATCATGCTAACACAATGTGTTTATGGTTGTGATCATGCTAACACAATGTGTTTATAGTGGTGATCATGCTAACACAATGTGTTTATGGTGGTGATCATGCTAACACAATGTGTTTATAGTGGTGATCATGCTAACACAATGTGTTTATGGTTGTGATCATGCTAACACAATGTGTTTATAGTGGTGATCATGCTAACACAATGTGTTTATAGTGGTGATCATGCTAACACAATGTGTTTATAGTGGTGATCATGCTAACACAATGTGTTTATAGTGTTCATGCTAACACAATGATCATGCTAACACAATGTGTTTATAGTGGTGATCATGCTAACACAATGTGTTTATGGTTGTGATCATGCTAACACAATGTGTTTATAGTGGTGATCATGCTGACACAATGTGTTTATAGTGGTGATCATGCTAACACAATGTGTTTATAGTGGTGATCATGCTAACACAATGTGTTTATAGTGGTGATCATGCTAACACAATGTGTTTATAGTGGTGATCATGCTAACACAATGTGTTTATAGTGGTGATCATGCTAACACAATGTGTTTATAGTGGTGATCATGCTAACACAATGTGTTTATGGTTGTGATCATGCTAACACAATGTGTTTATAGTGGTGATCATGCTAACACAATGTGTTTATAGTGGTGATCATGCTAACACAATGTGTTTATAGTGGTGATCATGCTAACACAATGTGTTTATAGTGGTGATCATGCTAACACAATGTGTTTATGGTTGTGATCATGCTAACACAATGTGTTTATAGTGGTGATCATGCTAACACAATGTGTTTATGGTTGTGATCATGCTAACACAATGTGTTTATAGTGGTGATCATGCTAACACAATGTGTTTATAGTGGTGATCATGCTAACACAATGTGTTTATAGTGGTGATCATGCTAACACAATGTGTTTATAGTGGTGATCATGCTAACACAATGTGTTTACAATGTGTTTATAGTGGTGTGATCATGCTAACACAATGTGTTTATAGTGGTGATCATGCTAACACAATGTGTTTATAGTGGTGATCATGCTAACACAATGTGTTTATGGTTGTGATCATGCTAACACAATGTGTTTATAGTGGTGATCATGCTAACACAATGTGTTTATAGTGGTGATCATGCTAACACAATGTGTTTATAGTGGTGATCATGCTAACACAATGTGTTTATAGTGGTGATCATGCTAACACAATGTGTTTATAGTGGTGATCATGCTAACACAATGTGTTTATAGTGGTGATCATGCTAACACAATGTGTTTATGGTTGTGATCATGCTAACACAATTTGTTTATAGTGGAGATCATGCTAACACAATGTGTTTATGGTTGTGATCATGCTAACACAATGTGTTTATAGTGGTGATCATGCTAACACAATGTGTTTATAGTGGTGATCATGCTAACACAATGTGTTTATAGTGGTGATCATGCTAACACAATGTGTTTATAGTGGTGATCATGCTAACACAATGTGTTTATGGTTGTGATCATGCTAACACAATGAGTTTATAGTGGAGATCATGCTAACACAATGTGTTTATGGTTGTGATCATGCTAACACAATTTGTTTATAGTGGAGATCATGCTAACACAATGTGTTTATGGTTGTGATCATGCTAACACAATGTGTTTATAGTGGTGATCATGCTAACACAATGTGTTTATAGTGGTGATCATGCTAACACAATGTGTTTATAGTGGTGATCATGCTAACACAATGTGTTTATAGTGGTGATCATGCTAACACAATGTGTTTATAGTGGTGATCATGCTAACACAATGTGTTTATAGTGGTGATCATGCTAACACAATGTGTTTATGGTTGTGATCATGCTAACACAATGTGTTTATAGTGGAGATCATGCTAACACAATGTGTTTATGGTTGTGATCATGCTAACACAATTTGTTTATAGTGGTGATCATGCTAACACAATGATCATGCTAACACAATGTGTTTATGGTGGTGATCATGCTAACACAATGTGTTTATGGTGGTGATCATGCTAACACAATGTGTTTATGGTTGTGATCATGCTAACACAATGTGTTTATGGTTGTGATCATGCTAACACAATGTGTTTATGGTTGTGATCATGCTAACACAATGTGTTTATGGTTGTGATCATGCTAACACAATGTGTTTATGGTTGTGATCATGCTAACACAATGTGTTTATGGTTGTGATCATGCTAACACAATGTGTTTATAGTGGTGATCATGCTAACACAATGTGTTTATAGTGGTGATCATGCTAACACAATGTGTTTATGGTTGTGATCATGCTAACACAATGTGTTTATGGTTGTGATCATGCTAACACAATGTGTTTATGGTTGTGATCATGCTAACACAATGTGTTTATGGTGGTGATCATGCTAACACAATGTGTTTATAGTGGTGATCATGCTAACACAATGTTTATAGTTTGCTAACACAATGTGTTTATAGTGGTGATCATGCTAACACAATGTGTTTATAGTGGTGATCATGCTAACACAATGTGTTTATAGTGGTGATCATGCTAACACAATGTGTTTATAGTGGTGATCATGCTAACACAATGTGTTTATAGTGTGATCATGTGATCATGCTAACACAATGTGTTTATAGTGGTGATCATGCTAACACAATGTGTTTATAGTGGTGATCATGCTAACACAATGTGTTTATAGTGGTGATCATGCTAACACAATGTGTTTATAGTGGTGATCATGCTAACACAATGTGTTTATAGTGGTGATCATGCTAACACAATGTGTTTATGGTTGTGATCATGCTAACACAATGTGTTTATAGTTGATCATGCTAACACAATGTGTTTATAGTGATCATGCTAACACAATGTGTTTATAGTGGTGATCATGCTAACACAATGTGTTTATAGTGGTGATCATGCTAACACAATGTGTTTATAGTGGTGATCATGCTAACACAATGTGTTTATGGTTGTGATCATGCTAACACAATGAGTTTATAGTGGAGATCATGCTAACACAATGTGTTTATGGTTGTGATCATGCTAACACAATTTGTTTATAGTGGAGATCATGCTAACACAATGTGTTTATGGTTGTGATCATGCTAACACAATGTGTTTATAGTGGTGATCATGCTAACACAATGTGTTTATAGTGGTGATCATGCTAACACAATGTGTTTATAGTGGTGATCATGCTAACACAATGTGTTTATAGTGGTGATCATGCTAACACAATGTGTTTATAGTGGTGATCATGCTAACACAATGTGTTTATAGTGGTGATCATGCTAACACAATGTGTTTATGGTTGTGATCATGCTAACACAATGTGTTTATAGTGGAGATCATGCTAACACAATGTGTTTATGGTTGTGATCATGCTAACACAATTTGTTTATAGTGGAGATCATGCTAACACAATGTGTTTATGGTTGTGATCATGCTAACACAATGTGTTTATAGTGGTGATCATGCTAACACAATGTGTTTATAGTGGTGATCATGCTAACACAATGTGTTTATAGTGGTGATCATGCTAACACAATGTGTTTATAGTGGTGATCATGCTAACACAATGTGTTTATAGTGGTGATCATGCTAATTGAATATCTCATATGTTCTTATTGACAGTTCTTGTCCTGTCCGGTCTGTCCTTCAGTCCCAGGGCCAGCACAGGGGGGTCGCTCCAGAGGGACCGATCCTGTGATGTCGAACTGACTGACCCCCCTACCTGCGAATGACCAGCGAGCATCCGAGGGTGGGGCCCGCCTCAGTCTCGCATGATTGGCTGCTGTATGGAATTAAGGTTATTGGAACACATGCCCAAAGAGCAGGACCCTGACCTATCAGAGGGAGAAGAGAAACGGTGAGTCATACCCCACTTCCTGGTTTGACCCTTACTCTACGGCTAAAGTTATGTGGATAATAGTTGTTCTGTGGGGAACCAGAAGGGGAATCAGTAGCACATGTTGAATAGATATCACGTAGTTAACAGTGTGCAAATAGTGAATAGTTATCAGATAGCGAATAGTTATCACATAGTTAACAGTTATAATATAGTTAAGTTATCACATAGTTAACAGTGTGCACATAGTGAATAGTTATTAGCTAGCGAACAGTTATCACATAGATCAAGGCATCGCTCACACGGGCTTGGGGAGAATATCTCGATCTGGCGTTGGTTCCTTTCTGTCTTTGGTCTAAATTGTCTATTTTGATGTGTTTGAAAGCAGCCGTATGTGCATCAAGGTGTGTGTGTGTGTGTGTGTGTGTGTGTGTGTGCACGAGTGTACTTTTGTAAGAGGGTTGTCATATGTATAAATAGGAATGTACATTTGTGTTTGTTCAATGCTTGTGACCGTCTCTCCAGCTGTGTAATTGGGCCCCAGCTCTGCCCCTGTGACACGCGCTTATGAAATGAAAGACACAGTAGCTTAGCTTACTCCATTACCTGTAGTATAGCAGCGGACAAATGCGAGTGTGTGTGTACTTGTGTGTCTGGGTGTTTGATCCTGAAGGTTCTGGTCAATCTAGCCACATGTGGAGGTCCTGGTACGGCACGGTGACACCTAGTCTGTGGCTGTTACTCCCAAAGCATTTTTGACTTTGGTGCTAGATATTCATTCTGTCTCCATCTGGGAAGTGATCTTCAAGGGTACTGTTCATCAGATGCAGACAGATTTTGGGTCGTCTAGGAAATGAAGGACTAGGAAAACCCCTATATCTTTAACCAGTTAACTGCAATGGCTCAGGTCATGAGAACCGTCACTTTTACTTTCTTTCGTTGATTAACATTAGATCTCGTAATATATCTCTGAACTTTATTGTTATGGCAACGGCTTAATGATATTGCTTACTACTACCTGGGTTTAGAGTTATCGGGTTCTAAGTTACCAAGCTAAAGTTTTATCCAAACCGGTGGAGGCAGGAGTGCTGGGTGGGTGAGACGTACTGATGAAATAGTCATTATAAAATCTCATACTGTGTAAGGAGCGACCCCTGCGGTGGCAGATCACGTGAACAACGTGAACGCTTTTACACGGTACTACTATACAGAGTGTTCCTTAGAAAAAGTACCTGATTAGCCGAAACCGTGGAGGCGGGACTAACATGAGTTTCCTCCAATTGTTATTTGCCAAACTCCACCCCGCGTGCTAAAGCGGTGACACTTTACGTCTTTACGTGTCTCCAAGCGGTGTCGTTTATTTGAGCTCCAACGGTTGGAAAGGTTTCCCCCGTTGATACGAGAAATGCAGTCACGCGCGTTAAAAAGCAGTGGACTGGGAGTTAGTTCCCGATTTGGGACCAGGCTGACTGACTGGAGGAGCAGCCTATCGCGGTTGTTTCTACTGATTGGAATGGCTGTGATTGGTTAAGCCGTAGCCTCTGTTTCCCTCAGTAACGACATCCGGAAGGAGCGGTGAATCATGCGTGCGGAGAGGGACTGCCCCGTTTGATTTAATTTAATTAGTTATCACTGCAAATGTTAACTAGGTGTTAATATGAAGTGAATAAAATCAAATCTCTGTGTTAACTGCGAATGCAACGGGAGGAATGTAGGGGTTGTTGGAGATTACAAGTCAAGTACACTGAGAAGGGAAATATTGGAATTTTGCCACTGTTGGATTTTGTGGTCAATGTCACGGTTTTGTATCCACTAATAGTTTTGTTTTTTGTTTATGTGTTTAAGTTTCACACATTGAAATGTAGGTTATTGAAATCCAATTTAGCCCGGCAAATAATGTGAAATGTTACACTTTACACTTATTTGAACAAAGTCGGAGTTAATTTGTTTTGCAACCTCTGCAGTGAAATTAGCCTAGAGAAACACCACTAACCAAATAATGGGTCCCAGGTGCACGGCGGAGTGGTGCCATAAGGATTTGTAGTAGAACTCACGTATTTATGTTGGAGCTCTTATTATGGTGGCAACTGGACACAGTTACAGTGATTGTTATGAATTGGAATTCAACTGGTATGATCTCGGTAATAGACTCACACCCTCTCTCTCACCCTTACCTCCCTCACTCACCCTTACCTCCCACCCTCTCTCCCACCCTCACTCACACCCTTACCTCCCTCACTCACCCTTACCTCACACCCTTACCTCCCACCCTCACCCCCCACCCTTTCTCCCACCCTCTCTCACCCTTTCTCACACCCTTTCTCCCACCCTCCCGCCCTACAGGCTGCTATTAAAGGTGTACAACTAATTTATATTGGCAACGTTGTTATAGTGTTTAGTGACAGGATGTGCCTACTTAGTAAAATCACACCTGTGCAAGTATTAAGGGATAAACTCCATGTACTGTACTTTACCAAAGTGCATATTTGGTTTGTTGGCGATTAGTCACGTTTTCAATTAATTGAGCTTTTGGCTCTGTGCTTGGGTACCAAAATAGACCCTGTTGTTTTCAGAGCCTAACAGCTTGCTGTAAATTGCAACAGGAATCCATCGTCAATCATCCTTAAAACATTCGGAGAGAGAGTGGGAGAAAAGGAAAAAGAAAAGTCCAGGTATTCAGTAGAACAGATTAGCCGGAGAAAGGAAGACATTTCAAAATACAGAGAAATCAATTGTATGCGAGGAAAAAGCGATAGTGGGTGTGAGCTAGTGAGTCAGAGTCTGTTCTGAACTAAACATAGCGACTCTCTAGCAGCGCAGTAACGTAGATGTGTCTCCAATTTACTAGTGCCGTTTAAGGCCTTTAATTCCGCTCAGCATGCATATTCTACACACTCACTGTGTTATAAGGTAAGAGTTCTGGGGTTATCACCTCCTGTTCTGTGGCTATTGGAACCTTATTGTTATATTCCACTATTAGCATCGTGTGTCGTCTGGGTTGTCTTTGTAGTTTGGACAGAAGAAAGATGGTGCCACTAGAAATGGGTCATGTTGCTCAAATTAGTTCTTGCACAGAAAGAAATGTGTGAATCCTAATCTTGTGTTTGTGGAAATCAGAGCTCTGTGATGCTGCCTGGTTCCCACAACTGTTGCGAGATAACACTTCTTGAAATAGAATAGAGAATATAGGAATAGTCCTATGGTGCTTTTCTGTAAACCTGCATTTACGGCTAACACACTCCCAAACAGTGTGGCACAGTATAAAACCGGTTTGGCTGCCGATAATTGTATCAAATGAAACCAAACGTTGTTAAGAAAGGAGTGATCGTCAAAATGCTTCCCTTTAGTCCAGTGTATTTCTGCACACACACACACACATCAATGTTTTCATCAGTTTCAACTGTAAGCCTACATTGCATCTGAGCAAATTGCAACTGTAACTCTGTTCAGTGGAATTCCCACAATGCACTTGGCCCCCTAATGGGAAATTCTTGTAGCCCCAGTACATTTGGAGAGAGGAATAATTTATGTCTTTTAGAGTTAAGTACAGTTTTTCTATCCTTTTACCTCCCTCAGTCTTTCCTTAGCTGAAGATTTAAAGACGCTGTGAAGCTCATTTTCTTTTCTTGCCGCCACAATGGTAAGAGCTGAGAAGGTTCTGGTAAATAGAAGGAGTTGATTCAGAACCGTCTGCTAGGATGATGAGCGCTGTGACCTTGGTCGGCATGGATACTGAATAAAGGTTGTGCCTTAGAGACTGGGATGATGTTGTGATCGGAAGGTTAGTGTGAGAAGAGGGTGTGTGCCGACGTTAGGAAGACGGGACAGAACTCCCCTTGTGTTTTGTACATATCTGTGTTTCCTGACCTTTCAGGTCCAGGCTAGTGACAGTAAGTTTGAAATAAATACAACAGAATAAATATGAATACAAACTTGGTTAACTGCATGGAGGACATTCAGTTTAGGCAGCAATATCCCATGTGGTGAGGTAATGTTACTCAGTAACTGCAATGTTCACTTTACAAAGCGCCAAGATACAAACCCGGTCTTTATTTTTTTGAGACCAGCATTTTGGTACACATGACATTTGGCAGCGGGAGGGAATCTAGAGACGAAGACGATTGGTTGCCTACGGTCACAATATACTCACCCCAAGTGACTTCCTGTGTCAGTATTACGTGCCCAGGGTCACACATCACGCAGAGTGCCGTTGCTGTATAACAAACACTTAGAGGAGTTGCCTTTACAAATCCAGGAATTTAATACGCCACCAGACTCACGGCTGCGCTCCAGTGACGAGCGGCGGTTGTTACTTCATGCTTGTGTACTCAGGGTGGAGCCAGTTGGCATTTCAGCCCAATTAGGAAGTCAATGAACCCAGCACTTATGTTTTTTTGAGACTCCTCCCACCCCGGGTAATGACGGATGACTATTTGTTGGGGGGGGGGGCTAGTTTGCATATTCATTGATGTTTAAGTCGTTTTGAATTCCCCCGTTTTAGAGAGTGTCTTGTGAATCTGGAGTGCCTCAGGGCGTCGATTGGTGTTGAGTATTGGCCACACAGTGACTCCACAGCTCCTAGCAGAGCACACTGTCACCCGGGTTCTCCTCAGATGTCCTACAGTGGCCTGTTCAGTGCATGTGGATGTGAGAGAGAGAGTGTGTGTGTGGTGAGTGTGTGGTGAGTGTGTGTGTGTGTGTGTGTGTGTGTGTGTGTGTGTGTGTGTGTGTGTGTGTGTGTGTGTGTGTGTGTGTGTGTGTGTGTGTGTGTGTGTGTGTGTGAGTGTGAGTGAGTGTTGCAGACGTCTTATGTGTATGTTATTGAAGTGGCAAGGCCCAACTCCAGGCACCTAGCTAGAACACCAGTAGAGTGCTTTAGGAGTAGGACAGGAGAAAACATGCACACGCCTCCCCTCCTTCTGGGTTTTAAATTCTATCCTTCCTTAAGGTTACAATATTGACCCAGAAAATCCTACAGAATCTGGAAAAGTAACCGGAACCCCAGTCCACCTGAGAGCATGTGCACTAACATTTGACTTCTGTCTCCATCTCCTCCTCTGTCTCCATCTCCTCCTCTGTCTCCATCTCTTCCTCTGTCTCCATCTCTTCCTCTGTCTCCATCTCTTCCTCTGTCTCCATCTCTTCCTCTGTCTCCATCTCTCCCTCTGTCTCCATCTCTTCCTCTGTCTCCATCTCTTCCTCTGTCTCCATCTCTCCCTCTGTCTCTATCTCTTTCTCTGTCTCCATCTGTCCCTCTGTCTCCATCTCTCCCTCTGTCTCCATCTCTCCCTCTGTCTCCATCTCTCCATCTGTCTCCATCTCTCCCTCTGTCTCCATCTCTTCCTCTGTCTCCATCTCTCCCTCTGTCTCCATCTCTCCCTCAATCTCCATCTCTTCCTCTGTCTCCATCTATCTCCATCTCTTCCTCTATCTCCATCTCTCCATCATGCAGGTGGATCGATGGCCCGAAAAAGAAGAGAAAGAACAGTTCATGTTCGATGAAGAGCATGTCTGGTACGTACGGCACCACCGTCAGCAAACAGCACACCTCAGAACAGTGTGGGTTTGACACAGACTAAACTGGATGGCTGAAATGTTCTCGGTCTCCAGCCTGTCCTCGGGCCTCTGTGCCGTGTGCTCGAATCGACCACACAGCGGCCCCAACTCATAGCTCACTGACACCTTATTTAGATGCTGAGCCCGTATTTATCGACTGGCAGGAGAAGAGGGGCGGAGTGAGCAGATCTCTCAACCGTAAATGGGAGTGTGTCACCGTGTTTTCTGTTCTCCTGTGGCAGAATATGCGCTCTCACACTGACTCTCTGACAGCCCAGAGTGAGAAAAAGAGAGAGAGAAAACTACAGCTTAAAGGAAATATGAGAGATTAGCTACAGCGCGTCATGAGGAGACGCCATGAAACGTCTGTGTTTGTCTTCGCCTGAACGCCACTCAGGTGGACAGACCAGTGAGGGACCCCCCACGAACACCCAGCATGCTCTCTGCCTGCAAGACCTGAATGACTTTCCACGGCACTTCTCTGCTGGGAAGCAATGCAAATACATGCTGAGCTGGGTTCTGAGTTGGGAGCTGGGTCAAAGTGCTGTAGGAACTTATGGCCTATGTGCCATAGTGGAGGTTAGTCAGCCTCAACCTTAACCAAGAGGGTTTGGTTCATCTGAAGACCATGAAATGAATGGCTTTAGATAAGTGACCGTTATTTTTTGTTTTTCGCCGAAATGCATTCATTTTCGCCGAAACGTATTCCGAAAAATATTTATCAAAATGTATCATATTTAATCATATTTTTATATATAGACAGCATTGCTTCTTCCATTCTGGTTTATTTAAAAATCGATTTAAATGTGACTTTTCTTTTCCGAACAGAAATGAAGGGTTACGGACCGACTGGGTCAGAGAACACAGGTCAGTAACATCACTCATCATTCCGGGTCAGAACATGTCCAGTTGGGATCTAAACAGACGGGGACGGTACTTCAGTAACGTGCAGTGGAGCCATTGGTTTCTTTGGACGCCCATAGATATTATATTTACCGGCCCCTCTGGGACGAACCCTGTCCAGTGTCCGCCTGTCCTCCCAATGTGTCAGACTGTCACTGCTCACACTGTATTTGCTGTGGTCCCGGGCTCATACACACGTGCTGTCCTTTAAACTGTCACAAGCGCACACAGTCACAGCCAGTCCTTTACCATACAGCAGAAACCAACAGCAGTTCTATGCTCCCTGTTTCTAAGAACCGGCCATTTGCATTAGGACAGTGCGTTTGTGTTGTATGTCATTTCTCCTCCTTTTTCTCTCCTCTTTCTCCTTGTCCTCCTCCTAGCCTCACAGCTCTGTTTTACATTAAAGACGAAGGCCATGTCTATTTCCTGTTTTATTTCCTGTCTCTATGGAAGAAGTAGATTTAGTCGTGGGCTGAAGGAGAGAGGGAGAGAGGGGGTAGGGGGTACGAGTGGAACAAGAGAAGAGAGAGAGAAAAAGATAAGACGATAGGAGGAGATGGAGAGAGAGGGGCGGTTGGCGAGAGGTGGAGAGAAGACGAGACGAGACAAAGGGACGAGATGAAAAGGACAGACGAGGACAGAAGGAGTTGGATGGATGAAGCTGGAGCGTTAAGAGGCTCTGTAGTGATGTATGGTTTCTACTGAGGAGCAAGGAGGACACGATTCCTTTGGCGCGGCTCTCAGTGATGAATCCTACCTGGAGTCTCTTATCTACCGACGTATCATTGCTCAAGCGAGGACTGTTATTTGAAGTGTTAATCCTCTGTCAGAAAACAGGAGCAGTAATACTGAACAGTGTAGAATTACGTCTTCTCTCCCAGATCTACACTCACGTACGAAAGTAGGAGTTGGTGGATTTGCACAGGCTTGTCCTTCGCTGGTGTTTGATTTCTCCTGACTCTCTTGTGACGGTATTTGCGGGCCGGCAGCCTCCGGCTACATTTCTGCGTGACTGTTTTTTATTATGGATTAGTTTCATGGTTAGATCTAATTCTATTTCCTGATACTATAAACCATTTTGCAGATGCTTTTGTCGGAAGCAAGTTAGCGGGCACGTGTGCTTATCGGTCAAGCCATCAGGCATGGCTAACGCTAAACATTACCAACTGATACATACAGGAACCATGCTAGCCGGTGTAGGAGGAATAAACCACGGTCCAAATGTTCCATTCCGTTCCGTTCATTATCCCGGAATTTTCCTGGATTGAAGCGCTGTAACCCAGCTCGGTAGCCCACACACCGGGGGTGAGGGTGAGGGGGGTGAGTCAGCCATGCAGATGTTGAAACCTTTGGAAGTCCAGGTCAAACTGTCGTCACATCGCCAGTGTTCTATGCTGACCCCCGACCCCACGTGTCTCTGCTGACCCCCGACCCTACGTGTCTCTGCTGACCCCCGACCCCGCGTGTCTCTGTGCGTTGCAGGTTACATCCCGAGCTACCTGGAGAAGGACGAGCCCTGTGTGGTGTGCGGAGACAAGGCCACGGGATACCACTACCGCTGTATCACCTGTGAGGGCTGCAAGGTGAGACACCTACAGGGTAGAGAGACGTCTCACTGTGGTCATTATAAACCCTGGGACGGGTGAAGGACAGGGTCGGGTGGGACGAGACAGGACAGACATCTCTCTCTCCCTCTCTGCTCGGCACAGTTGACCCCGTCGGAGCACCTCTCAAACGGGCGGCAGCAGACGGTCAAACAGACAGACGAGTAAAGACAAACAGACACGAGCACAGGGCGTGACGGCAGCCTCAATATTTACAGTGTGCGGTTTCCACGGCGTCTTTGTCATTGCGTTCCCCGTTTCTTTACTTTCCCACTTCACATTTTCTCCCACACGGTGTGTGTGCCGAATAAAGAATATACTGAAGCACTGTGGGGTTCTCACTATTTGATATAACATTTTGGGGATTAAATTGCCGATTAGATTATATTTAACTTTATTGTCATTGAACAGTACAGTACAACGTAATACAGTTTGGATGCTCCAACCAATGGGCTTCGACGCTAGTCTATTCCACCTCGCTGAAATGAACATACTGTCTGTTGACCTATATGTAATAGCACTAGCGTATCCTGTTGTGGCCCAGGTGTGAGTTATCCTCATGAAAAATGGTTCGATGGAAATGTTGCTTGCGTCTGCCTCGTGCAAAGCCGACCTTGCTGATTCTTTTTTCTCCGTAAACAGGCAGGCACATTTCTACACACACACACGCGCGCACACACACACACACCTTCTGGCAATAAAGAAGCTCAAACAAATAATGAGCAAGATTGTATTTATAGATGTGATAGTGATAGTGAGATAGTGTTTGTCATGCTGAGAAAACCAAAGTTGTGAATTGAAAGACACTTTAGTCGTCACTCTTTCTCCTGCAGTGTGTGGCTTTGCTTCTTTTAAGCTTAACGCTCTCTCTCTCTCTCTCTTTCTCTCTCTCTCTCTCCTCTCTCCCTCTCTCTCTCTATCCTCTCTCTCTCCTCTCTCTCACTGCATGCTGGGAGTGTGGGCGTGTGCTGGGAGTTCGGTGGGTGAGCGTGTGTGCGTGGAGAGTGCTAACAAACTTTTTGTTTGTTGGGTTTTTTCTTTGGCATTTACTCCCTCTTGAAGTTTCTTTTTCGTGCTTTGAGGGTATTTTTCCTGGAGATTACGTGGGGTGTTGGGGATGGCAACCCGGTTGGGGACGCCGTCCTTGTCGCTGCGACATGGGCTCAGGTGCGTTACAGACGCAACAGTCACAGTGGAGGAAGTTCTGGTCGCCGTGGGGGAGAAGGTAGGCTATGATAATGTGTCATATGCATCTAGGATGAACAGGGCAGTGGTGGTGTTTTTAAAAGGAGAACGGCTTGTTCATGTAATGGTTGAGCACGGAGTGATACTGAACGGTATGTTTTACCAGGTAACACCGTTGTATGCGCCGTCAACACGGGTTACTGTTTCAAATGTGCCGCCATTCATCCCAGATGAATTAATTACTCGCGAGTTAACGCGATATGGCAAGTTTGCCAGCTCTATGAAGATGGTCCCTCTGGGGTGTAAACACCCGGACTTAAAAAGGGGTTTGTCGTTTAGGCGACAAGTATTCATGTTTCTTGACTCACCTGAACAGACTTTGGATTTGTCATTTAAAGTTAAATATGAAGACCGGCTGTATGTGGCGTATGCCAGTACAGGCAGCCAACGGTGTTTTGAATGTGGGGATGTCGGACATAAACGTCAGGCGTGCCCACATAATGATAAGAATACAAATGGGGTACAAGAGACTCCTGTGGTGGCTGTTCATACGGGGGTAGAGACTGCTAATAGGGGGGCTGATGCGCCAGTAGTGGTAGAGCAGCAGGCGGACCAGAGTGGGAACAGGGATGAGCCAGTAGTGGTAGAGCAGCAGGCGGACCAGAGTGGGAACAGGGATGAGCCAGTAGTGGTAGAGCAGCAGGTGGACCAGAGTGGGAACAGGGATGAGCCAGTAGTGGTGGAGCAGCAGGTGGACCAGAGTGGGAACAGGGATGAGCCAGTAGGGGTAGAGCAGCAGGTGGACCAGAGTGGGAACAGGGATGAGCCAGTAGGGGTAGAGCAGCAGGTGGACCAGAGTGGGAACAGGGATGAGCCAGTAGTGGTAGAGCAGCAGGCGGACCAGAGTGGGAACAGGGATGAGCCAGTAGTGGTAGAGCAGCAGGCGGACCAGAGTGGGAACAGGGATGAGCCAGTAGTGGTAGAGCAGCAGGTGGACCAGAGTGGGAACAGGGATGAGCCAGTAGTGGTAGAGCAGCAGGCGGACCAGAGTGGGAACAGGGATGAGCCAGTAGTGGTAGAGCAGCAGGTGGACCAGAGTGGGAACAGGGATGAGCCAGTAGTGGTAGAGCAGCAGGTGGACCAGAGTGGGAACAGGGATGAGCCAGTAGTGGTAGAGCAGCAGGTGGACCAGAGTGGGAACAGGGATGAGCCAGTAGTGGTAGAGCAGCAGGTGGACCAGAGTGGGAACAGGGATGAGCCAGTAGTGGTAGAGCAGCAGGTGGACCAGAGTGGGAACAGGGATGGGCCAGTAGTGGTAGAGCAGCAGGTGGACCAGAGTGGGAACAGGGATGAGCCAGTAGTGGTGGAGCAGCAGGTGGACCAGAGTGGGAACAGGGATGAGCCAGTAGTGGTAGAGCAGCAGGTGGACCAGAGTGGGAACAGGGATGAGCCAGTAGTGGTAGAGCAGCAGGTGGACCAGAGTGGAAACAGGGATGAGCCAGTAGTGGTAGAGCAGCAGGTGGACCAGAGTGGAAACAGGGATGAGCCAGTAGTGGTAGAGCAGCAGGCGGACCAGAGTGGGAACAGGGATGAGCCAGTAGTGGTAGAGCAGCAGGTGGACCAGAGTGGGAACAGGGATGAGCCAGTAGTGGTGGAGCAGCAGGTGGACCAGAGTGGGAACAGGGATGAGCCAGTAGGGGTAGAGCAGCAGGTGGACCAGAGTGGGAACAGGGATGAGCCAGTAGTGGTAGAGCAGCAGGTGGACCAGAGTGGGAACAGGGATGAGCCAGTAGTGGTGGAGCAGCAGGTGGACCAGAGTGGGAACAGGGATGAGCCAGTAGTGGTAGAGCAGCAGGTGGACCAGAGTGGGAACAGGGATGAGCCAGTAGTGGTAGAGCAGCAGGTGGACCAGAGTGGGAACAGGGATGAGCCAGTAGTGGTGGAGCAGCAGGTGGACCAGAGTGGGAACAGGGATGAGCCAGTAGTGGTAGAGCAGCAGGTGGACCAGAGTGGGAACAGGGATGAGCCAGTAGTGGTGGAGCAGCAGGTGGACCAGAGTGGGAACAGGGATGAGCCAGTAGTGGTGGAGCAGCAGGTGGACCAGAGTGGGAACAGGGATGAGCCAGTAGTGGTAGAGCAGCAGGTGGACCAGAGTGGGAACAGGGATGAGCCAGTAGTGGTAGAGCAGCAGGTGGACCAGAGTGGGAACAGGGATGAGCCAGTAGTGGTAGAGCAGCAGGTGGACCAGAGTGGGAACAGGGATGAGCCAGTAGTGGTAGAGCAGCAGGTGGACCAGAGTGGAAACAGGGATGAGCCAGTAGTGGTAGAGCAGCAGGTGGACCAGAGTGGAAACAGGGATGAGCCAGTAGTGGTAGAGCAGCAGGCGGACCAGAGTGGAAACAGGGATGAGCCAGTAGTGGTAGAGCAGCAGGTGGACCAGAGTGGGAACAGGGATGAGCCAGTAAATGGTAGAGCAGCAGGTGGACCAGAGTGGGAACAGGGATGAGCCAGTAGTGGTGGAGCAGCAGGTGGACCAGAGTGGGAACAGGGATGAGCCAGTAGTGGTAGAGCAGCAGGTGGACCAGAGTGGGAACAGGGATGAGCCAGTAGTGGTAGAGCAGCAGGTGGACCAGAGTGGGAACAGGGATGAGCCAGTAGTGGTAGAGCAGCAGGTGGACCAGAGTGGGAACAGGGATGAGCCAGTAGGGGTAGAGCAGCAGGTGGACCAGAGTGGGAACAGGGATGAGCCAGTAGTGGTGGCGGACCAGAGTGGGAACAGGGATGAGCCAGTAGGGGTAGAGCAGCAGGTGGACCAGAGTGGGAACAGGGATGAGCCAGTAGTGGTGGCGGACCTGAATGAAACCAGGGATGAGCCAGTAGGGGTAGAGCAGCAGGTGGACCAGAGTGGGAACAGGGATGAGCCAGTAGGGGTAGAGCAGCAGGTGGACCAGAGTGGGAACAGGGATGAGCCAGTAGGGGTAGAGCAGCAGGTGGACCAGAGTGGGAACAGGGATGAGCCAGTAGTGGTAGAGCAGCAGGTGGACCAGAGTGGGAACAGGGATGAGCCAGTAGTGGTAGAGCAGCAGGTGGACCAGAGTGGAAACAGGGATGAGCCAGTAGGGGTAGAGCAGCAGGTGGACCAGAGTGGGAACAGGGATGAGCCAGTAGGGGTAGAGCAGCAGGCGGACCAGAGTGGGAACAGGGATGAGCCAGTAGTGGTAGAGCAGCAGGCGGACCAGAGTGGGAACAGGGATGAGCCAGTAGTGGTGGACCAGCAGGTGGACCAGAGTGGGAACAGGGATGAGCCAGTAGTGGTGGCGGACCTGAATGAAACCAGGGATGAGCTGGTGGCTCAACCGATAGAAGTGGTGAGTGAGGAATTCGTTTTGCAGCAGGTTAAAATGTGGTGGCGACTGGTGAACTGGGGTCTGTAGTGGTGGATGAAATACAAGGGATTAGTGGTGGGGTGTTGGTTGATCAGATAGTGGAGGAGATGGCTAGCACTAGTGGTGTGTTACGAGGGGAGGGCCAGGAGCTTCTGGTTTCTCAGACAGTGGAGGTGCCCAGTTGTAGTGGTGGAAAGGCTGGTGGTTTGTTGTTGAGTGAGGCAGGAGGAAGTCAGGAGTCTTTGGCTGCTGAGAGTGAGGAAGAGGAGGACATCACTGATGGCCCTGCTGGAGTGTCAGCAGATGGTGACGATTCAGTTTACACGCTTGATGAGGTGAATGAGTTTCTGGACAAAACTTTCGGTAAATCTGTGAAACTTTTAAATTATTTTGATGAGGATACATTTGTAAGGTCTGCAAGGGTGCTACAGAAGACTGTGGGGGAGGGGAGGAACTGAGTGCTAAAAAGCGTTTCCGGTTGAGGAAAATTGTCACGTCTGTGTCAGCGGCTAAAAGTCGAAGTGCTCGTGGGAAAGCAAGGAGAAAATTTAGGTAGTTATGTGTTGTGGGCTTCACAGGGTGTTTCCTCAGGTTTGGGTTCCTTCATCTGTCCGTTTTCTGTTTTTTCTCAATTTTTTATTTTACTTGATTTTTAAGAAACACACAATGATAAGGCCAATGCCGCTGAATGGGTGTGCCATATCAATGAACGCAGAGGTCATGGGGCTGCTTATATTGCCATCCATGCTAACGTGCACGGTGATCGTCAGGCAAACCAGACTGCAGCACATCCTGATCGACAATGAGCACCGCTTCCTCCACTGTCGTGTCCCCAAGGTGGTCTACACAGACTGGAAGAGGGTCTTTAAAGTCCCGAGTGGTACGCTGGATAAGGTCAGCAGTAAGATGGACCACCAGAGTGACCTGATCTTCCTGTCCACCCTGAAGCCTGAGGAGAGTGTCAGCTACAGAAAGGGCCAAACCAAGGCCGAAGTAGTGACTGGGCAAAACATGGCATTTACACAATTTGTGTGCATGTTTGGACGCTGGATGCCCATGTACTGCCTCTGCCAACTATGTGCCGGGGCATATGACTTTAGTGGCTTATACGGGTATCTGGAGAGTGATGCGGGCTACGTGCTACGCCATATTGGTGCACCTCTCCGTGTCCACTTCCCAAAGAGACAGACATTGGAACAAACGGATGTTGTGGGATTGATTGAGGGCTTGCTGGCTGCAAGACGGGTGGACTATGCCTACTGGAGACACTGGTTGGGGGCAATGAGTGTTGCATGGCGACCTGGGACATTCAGGGAGTGTTGTGGTCTGTTGTTGGAGGAGATGTGGTGTTGTGCTTTTAAATTGTCTGTTTCTTGTGTTGTTTTTTGTGTTTGTAGTTGTGGTGTTGTGAGTTCATAGAACTCAATAAAGTGTTTTTTAAAACTCTCTCCCTCTCTCTCTCTCTCTCTGTCTCTCTCTCTCTCTCTCTCTCCCTCTCTCTCTCTCTCTGTCTCTCTCTCGGTCTCTCCCTCCCTCTCTCGGTCTCTCTCTCTCTCGGTCTCTCTCCCTCCCTCCCTCTCTCGGTCTCTCTCTCTCTCGGTCTCTCTCCCTCTCTCCCTCCCTACCTCTCTCGGTCTCTCTCTCTCTCTCGGTCTCTCTCTCGGTCTCTCTCTCTCGCCCTCGGTCTCTCTCTCGGTCCCTCTCCCTCTCTCTCTCTCTCTCGGTCTCTCTCTCTCTCGGTCTCTCTCTCTCTCTCGGTCTCTCTCTCTCTCTCTCGGTCTCTCTCTCTCTCTCTCTCTCTCTCTCTCTCTCTTGGTCTCTCACGTTCGGTCACACTCATATCGTTCACTCGCACTCTCTTCTCCTCTTCATCTCTCGTGCCTCGTTTTCCTTCCCTGTCGCACTGCTAATTTGTTCTCTACTCTCTCTCCTCTTCCTCCTCCTCCCCCCCCCCCCTTTCCCAGGGTTTCTTCCGGCGGACGATTCAGAAGAACCTCCACCCCGCCTACTCCTGCAAGTATGACGGCTGCTGCATCATCGACAAGATCACCCGCAACCAGTGCCAGCTGTGCCGCTTTAAGAAGTGCATCGCCGTGGGCATGGCAATGGACTGTAGGTGACACACACATGCACACGCACACACACACGCACACACACACACACACACACTTGCAGTACACGCGTGCTCCCATTTGACGGGTGTCTCCGCATTAAACGTCTCCTTCGCTTCGCCTCTGTTGACCCAGTGGTGCTGGACGACTCCAAGCGGGTGGCCAAGCGGCGTCTCATCGAGGAGAACCGGGAGAAGAGGAAGAAGGAGGAGATAGAGAAGACCCTGCAGAACCGACCGGAGCCCAGTAGCTCGGAGTGGGAGCTGATCCGCATGCTGACCGAGGCCCACCGGCACACCAACGCACAGGGCTCCCACTGGAAACAGAAACGCAAGTTCCTGGTGAGGACTCAGGACACACTAGGGGTCAGAATAAACACTGGGGGTCAGAATACACACTAGGGGTCAGAATATTACCTCCCGGGACGGCTGTGGGGCTTTTCTTAAAATGTCAAAGCGCCAATCAGACTAGGACATAATGACAGGTCGGGTTTCTCTGTGATAAATTGGTCTCTCGCCTGAAATAAATACCTGAAATATTTGTGTCTAATACCTGAAATAAGGGGGTGTCGCCTGTTTTTCCAACTGTCTGTCAGCCTCAAGTTCCAGCTACATTCCTATTTCCCAGGCTTAGCTTGTCAGGATATTCTGTGGTACTGATACGTGTGCCTGACAGCCGAGGTAACTCCTGCCAGAGTGGTGGGATGTTCAACATAGGAATCAGGATATCAAATGGACAATTCACACATTTACAGGAGGGTTGACACTAATCCCTGGGGAGTACCAGGGGGTTTTATTAGAACCGTGTCCAGCAACAAGTGGACATCTACCTGGGAGGATTAGGTGAGGCCATGGTCCAGGTCCGGGTCCCAGAGGCTCACGATGAATGGCAGGTGTCGTGGCGGGAGTTGCTAGGCAACTGTGTTCGTGAAATGGCGTGGTGTGAGGAGGAAGATAATGGGATTCGTGTGGTGTGAACACACACGCTTTCATGTCTTCACACATCTCCCCATATACTACATTCACCTTTTTTTTCCGCACGCATGCACACGCTAAAACATCCGTATCGTACACCCCCATGTGCATTCACACCAACGACGCACACATGTGAATACACACACACACCGGTGTTAGGCTTGAGAAGCTCAAAATAGAGAACCAGTCTTGCCACAGAATGTTCACCCACGAAGCCACATGCATTTGGCTTATTTAATCGTCCCTAACCATCACAATGTGTGCCAAAGCGCTGACTGCCCGGAACCAAATCTGAGAAAGCTGCCATCCAGCATAGAAAAAGCGATCGTCTTTAAACTGTGCCTGACGAAACCCAAACGTCAATGTGTATTTGACAGTTTCACCGATAAATAAGGGAATAGACATTAACTGGAGGATTCCGGCACCAACCGGCCTTTACAACCGAGACACTCTGAGACAAACATCTCTGCCTCCTCAAGGGGGCCGATTCCAATCCGACGAACGTATTTCATGGTGGGTCACTACGGAGACAGACGCCCTCTGCACATCGCTGAATGGAACCGGGGCGACATGCGTGATGAGGTTGTCTCGGGGCACTCGTAGGTTTCCGAACGTTATTCGTGCCCGCCCGCTCGTCGCCGAAATAGCCCTGTTATCAGACCTATTTTCCGCCTGTCTTCGCTAATACGAAGGTTTGAACAGAAAGTAGAGGCTTGACCTTTTTATTATTCTAACAAGGAGCTTAGACGCGGTTCACGTACTAACGCTTTCCATTTATAAACGCTGTGTAACATTGTGAACTTACGATCCATGTAGAGGTTGGAGCTGTCTTATATGATGTAGGGCTTGTTTTCAGATCAAATTATGTTGCTTTTTTTGAGACATGTATAACGAACACAGCTACATTCTTTTGAGATGTTTCTAATTTGTCGATACCTTTGTGGAAAGTATGTCAACTGAAATTGCCTGGGCCAATATTTAACTCTCGGCGCACATCTAGTGTGTTGTATAAAAGCTCTGTGGACTAGCTTCAACCAGCTGTACCTGTCAACCGCCTGTTCTGAATACATGACAACCGTCATCCCGCCTTCATCCGTTGCCTTCAACCGTTCTTCAATTCTTGGCCATGATTCCAACGCCATTGTCCGCTAGGTCTTTATGAATCTTCCGTTTTTGTTTTGTCCTGGTGTGACAGGGGCGCTGAGCGGATGAATGAGATACCGGAGGCCTTTGAGTTATCCTTCTAATCTGCCGATATGTGCTGTGTGTTCCAGCCTGAGGACATAGGTCAGTCTCCAGTCACCACGATGTCCGACGGAGACAAGGTGGACCTGGAGGCTTTCAGCGAGTTTACCAAGATCATCACGCCCGCGATCACGCGGGTCGTTGACTTTGCCAAGAAATTGCCCATGTTCTCAGAGGTGAGCCTTTCTGTGTGTGTGTGTGTTGTGTGTCTGTCTTTATTTGATCAGTTCAAGACTGCCTGTCTCTTTGTCTCTTTCAATTGAAACCTTTTCACGTGAGTGTTTTTTGTCAGTAAAGAGTCTCTTTGACGTTTGGTGTGATTTGATTATGTGCAGGTGATGTCGTTTTTGCCCTGTTGATGCAGCTGCCAGGGACACTTATTATTAAAATCATTGTTCAAAAGTGACTTCGACAATGATGACTTGTGTGTGTCTGTGTGTGTGCGTGAGATCAGAGCAACATTCAGCAGATTATGTCACTACACAGCATTTCAGTTATCTGCCGTTGGAGTCAGTTCGCAGGCTCTGCACATGTTACTTTTTCATACTTGTTGCCAATGGGGATGATATTCACAAGTCACATTACACTGGCATGTGTTTAAATACTGTATGTAAATACTGCATGACTAGAACAAACACAAAGCCTTCGTCACTGCAATTAGAGGATGTAGACTGATGTAACCGTACTCTGCTATTCCAATAAAAGAACTAGAAAAAAGTGCCTCTATGAGGACCTACATGTGGTAAAAAAACTTTCTCTCGCTCTCCCTTTCTTCAACTAACTCTCTCTCTCTCTCTGGACTAAACTCTCCAGTGACATGAACAGGCTTGTTCCAGATCTTTCTCGTGCCATTACACCAAATTAATCCGTACCTTTTAAAAAGTCTCAAATGAATACCTATAAATAAATGTCTACACGTCATAAACATATCTTGCTTTCATGCCTCTCCATGAATCGTTTTTTTTTCTTCTAGCATTTCGGCATGTTTCATATAGATTGCATTGCATGCGAATAATTGCACTATTTCAGTGTTTTAATATTTGTAGACTGATTTTACCGTATATGAGTCCGGGAGTGACCAGTCAGCTCCACCCTCCCTCTCTGTTCTCCTCCCTGGCCCCGCCTCCTCCCAGCTGCCTTGTGAGGACCAGATTATCCTGTTGAAGGGCTGCTGCATGGAGATCATGTCGCTGCGAGCTGCCGTGCGCTACGACCCCGAGAGCGAGACGCTCACCCTGAGCGGCGAGATGGCGGTGAAACGGGAGCAGCTGAAGAACGGCGGCCTGGGGGTGGTGTCCGACGCCATATTCGACCTGGGCAAGAGCCTGGCACAGTTCAACCTGGACGACACGGAGGTGGCGCTGCTGCAGGCCGTGCTGCTCATGAGCTCAGGTGAGGTGGGGGGCCGGGGTCAGAGGTCGACTGAGGTCATTTTGAGTTCTAAGTTCACTCGATTGCCACCACAACCTAAAATGAGTAGCCGCGTTAATTGATTTCGAATAGGAATGCGAACGGGAGTGTATATACAAAAAGAAATATTCATATTGAAAAGTTGTTTATTTTGTCTTTTCATCTCTACCCTCCCCGCTATCCCCCCACACACACACACACACACACATCCTCGGACCCAGATCGCTCTGGCCTGACATGCATCGACAAGATCGAGAAGTGCCAGGAGACGTACCTGCTGGCGTTCGAACACTACATCAACCATCGCAAGCACAACATTCCCCACTTCTGGCCCAAGCTGCTGATGAAGGTGACTGACCTGAGGATGATCGGTGCCTGCCACGCCTCCCGCTTCCTCCACATGAAAGTGGAGTGTCCCACCGAGCTCTTCCCCCCGCTCTTTCTGGAGGTCTTCGAGGACCAGGAGGTGTGAGTTGTGACCCCCGGGGGGGGGAAGCGTCTCACGAATTGAGACAGTCCATTTTTCTGGAGCCGAAAAGGCCTTTGGCACGGCTGTGTCCCGTATTCGCGCGGGAAATTGCAGCAGCAACACACCAGCAGGAGAAGTCAAACCAACGTGGGTTTTTGTTTGTTTACCGACCCCCGTTATCGTACACTTGTTGGGGTAGTCGTTTGGCGGTCCTCACAGACACAGACACACACACACAGACACACACACAGAAACACACACGGGCCCCCATCCCAGGGTTAGCCACTGTTGTACCTGGGATGACGTCTGCACATCTTTGCACCTGTTTTGAAATTACGATCTGCCATGTTTTAAACTGGTCAACTAATTTCAGTGTTAGTCTCGGAAATTAATGTAAGACAAAAATTCAAGAGGCATGGTCACACACACACACACAGCTGTTGTCTGACACCTACGGTTAAGCTGTCATTATCAACCATAACCACCAAACTCAACTGAGCCATTCTCAGACTGGAGCGGGAGAAAGTCAGGTGCTATATTTATAAGGCAACTCCATTTGTCTGGAGTATTATATTTATGGCCCCGTATATATCTTCAGATCTGTCATTAGGCAGGCTCCTGTGACTCTCACACACATGTACCCTCTCATGGATAACTCCAGTTATAAGAAAATAAGTAGTCGGGGGAGAGAGGGGGGAGAATAGGAGAGAGGGGGAGAATAGGAGAGAGGGGGAGAAGAGGAGAGAGGGGGAGAAGAGGAGAGAGGGGGAGAGAGGGGGAGAAGAGGAGAGGGGGAGAAGAGGGAGAATAGGGGAGAGGGGGAGGAGGAGGAGAGAGGGGGAGAAGGAGGAGAGAGGGGGAGAAGGAGGAGAGAGGGGGAGAAGGAGGAGAGAGGGGGAGAAGGAGGAGAGAGGGGGAGAAGGAGGAGAGAGGGGGAGAAGAGGGGGAGAAGAGGGGGAGATAATAGGGGAGAGGGGGAGAATAGGAGAGAGGGGGAGAATAGGAGAGAGGGGGGTAATAGGAGAGAGGAGGGAGAATAGGAGAGAGGGGGGGGGAGAATAGGAGAGAGGGGGAGAAGAGGGGAGACGGAGAGAGATTTATTGTCCTTAAGTAAAGTCAGTGCCTGGAGAGCCAACTGAACCCGTGTAGATTCCCACACCCTGTCTGAGTGGCAGAGCAAAGCAGTAAGCAACGTGAGTAACACACGCACACGCAAACACACACACTAACTCGCTTAACAAACTAAAATGCCTTATTTATTGTTCGCCCTGACCCCAAGGGCTAGTTGGTCTGGATCTGCACCTGTGTGTTCGGCTCCAGCTGTGTGTTCGGCTCCACCTGTGTGTTCGGCTCCAGCTCTGTATTTCCTGCCAGTGACGTCTGCCGTTTACCTCATAGCGGGCACATCCTCATGACCGGGGCAGTGCCACTGCATCTGTGCCGACAGGCTCTACCTCACCTCTGGACACAGGGCAGCTGCCCCTGCATCCTCCACACACACACACACACACACACACTCACTTGTTTTCACACTACACACATACTCATAAGAGTAAAGTTGCAGGCACGTTTGTTAAAACAAATCACACAGATGTACCGGGCGCCAGTTCTCTGTGTCACCCAGTCACCACCTGTAACGCCACTGAAGGCGAGGGGGGCACGTGCCAATCTCCGGGCTGACCTTTCAGCTGACCTCTATCCTCCGGGGAGCATGGTTACCGTTATGGTCGGAGTTTTGTTTTTGTTGTGGACCAAGTGGCCCTTTTTGGAATTTGGAATTCCGGATTTCCTCCCGTCTAAACGGAAGCAAATGAATGGTGTGACGGAGGAGAGTGAACATACCGTACAACCAGCGCTCACCGTGGTAGAGGATGGGCTCGAGGAGCGGTACACCAGGAGCAGAGAACCCAAGGAGGAGCGGTACACCAGGAGCAGAGAACCCAAGGAGGAGCGGTACACCAGGAGCAGAGAAACCCAATTAGGAGCGGTACACCAGGAGCTGAGAACCCCAAGGTGACCAGAACTTATCCAATCCGGTGTAGCAGGGAGGGAAAAGAAAACATTTTATTAAATGTCAAGCAGTAGTTTGTGACAGAGTGATCCAGGACAACGTGGAGATGATCAGGTTTCTGCCCCCAGGATTACGGAGGAACACGTTAAACAGAGCAGCCAGGTCCAGGTGGCTGGTTCTCCCAACCGATGCCTCAACCTCAACCGCTGATGGATCCGTCAACATAAGTTGGAATGTGACCGGACCGTATTGCTCTCGGATGGACAGCCAGATCCTGGTCTCCTACACTGCTCTCCAGTCCTGGTCCTTTCACCCACTAACCCCAAGCATCACCCAGTCCTCTGACCTAACCCCAGCTTATGTCATCACCCAGTCCTCACACCTAACCCCAGCTTATGTCATCACCCAGTCCTCACACCTAACCCCAGCTTATGTCATCATCCAGTCCTCACACCTAACCCCAGCTTATGTCATCACCCAGTCCTCACACCTAACCCCAGCTTATGTCATCATCCAGTCCTCACACCTAACCCCAGCTTATGTCATCATCCAGTCCTCACACCTAACCCCAGCTTATGTCAGGTCAGCACTCTGGGAGTCCTGGCTGGTCAGCTCTGTCGAGCCCATTTGAACAAAGCTCACAATCAACTGTCACATTGTCAGTATTAGACCAGTAGACCTCCTCCTCCGAAATCCTGCGTCCACTCCGGCCTGTAGACGTCCCTGGAGACTTGAGAGGGGGGTTTTCCCGGGAGGGACCACATCTGTCCCTCATACCCCCTCACCTTAACCTCTGTCCTGCACCGCGTCACACAAACCTGACTCCGAGTCGTCCTGATTTACTCTGCATTGCCCACGTACGTTCCCTCACGTAACCTCAGCTCTGTACGAACAACGGGCAACAGGCCCAAGGAGATCGGCAAAGAGGACCATATTAAATGAAACAGAACAATTTTTCATGGATGCGGGTTTGAACTGATTCTTTGAATAGGAACGTTTGTTGAATAGGACGTTTGGGTGACAGTCGAGGTCGAAACGCTGCTTTACTTTCCCGGAAAAGCAAAATGAGAAATAGATGACATTAAAAAAATACTTGTGAACAAAACGTTAAGCGCTTGGAGAATAAGTTGTCGTTTTCTCCGTTTTATTTCAATGTATTTTTTTGTATGTATGTTTGTTTTTTATGCCTAAACTGCTCTGTGGAAAAGAGGGGGTAAAGGACAGCCGTTGTCACTTTTTGAACAGACAGAAATGTCACCTATTCTATTATCATCTGTAGTTTCTGTTGATAAGCCAACTGCTCTGTTGTCCCAGTGTCTGTCCTATTGTCCGTCCCTTTTTCCCGTGAGGAATTTACGAGAAACAAAATTTTCTTTTTACACATGTTTTTTGTTCGTTTTTTTAAAAAAAGAAACTGAAACAAAAAAATACAAAAAAATAAGGACAAAACGGAAACACAATCTTCTCATACCTCACACAACACAAAACGCAAAGGAACGTGTCGGGCGGGATCCGTTGCGGCCACAGGAGTGGGTACTTTAGGGTATACAGAACACGCGCTCGTGTGCGGTAATACTCACCTCGAAGCTCTGGCGCTCTCTATTATATTGGTTCTAGGGGGATTACGGATACGACATAAAACATCATTGAAGTTGGCCACACCCCCCGGGTGTGTCCACGACCATATATGTATATTGAGAAGTCAAATGTGAATGGCCCAGAGCTTCGGGTGGGCGGAGTCCATTGGAAAACCTGAGTGCTCTATGGTATTGAATGTAAGCGACAGGACAGGGCTGGATCGGAGCCCCCACCCCCGCAACCAGAACCTCACTTCCTGTCACCAGCGGAATGGACAGTGGACAGTTACACACGAACCAACTGAAAAATATTGCCCATCTGCACGGTGCAATACGATGTTGTGCATTTTTCTTTTTTACATTTTTGAAATACTGTTCTGTCTGTCCGTTTGTTTGTTTTTCTATTTTGGCCATAACCAAGGATGTAAATACAAAACAATGAAATATGAAACAAAACCATGACTGTATACGTAAAATCATATGCAACACTCACAAACCTGGATGTGGAGTCCTGGGCATCACCTCGCCACCGTCTCTGTCCCGCCGTCTTGTATAATAAGAGATGCAACGTGTATTAATATTTCAAATGTCTGTATGTGTGCTTGTGTGTACAATCATACGCGTGTCAGTCCATATTTAAAAGTGCCCCCCTCCTAACCTTGACCTTAATCACTCAACCCTATACCTCTAATTATTTACCCAGCATCCATAGAATATGTACTGGCGAAAATATCTGTGTGCTAAGTCATGGTTTCAATGTGCCCCCTTTAGTTGACCGCTTGCCAGCCTTTAACCAAGCGACTGGCTAATGGCTAATGCATCTTAATGGGGACGCCTGTTTTATTGAACCCCCCTGTCAACAGTCTTATCATGGTTCAGTCCAGCAGGTCAACATCTGGCAAGGGGGAGGAGATTGTCTTTGATCTATTTTTTTTTGGGGGGGGCGTTATTTGTTCCACCTATGCCAAATGTATAGTTTAGTCAAGAGAACAAAACAAACACCAGTAGCAAATTGTCTATGCAATCCCCAGTCCAGATGTGCGTTCCACTGATTAGGAACAAATTGGAACTAGTACTTAGAACGAATGGAAATCCTATATTAGTGTCGCTGTGTAGCCAACCAGTCAAGTCTGTCGACAGATATTTTTAAAAGACGTGCAATATTCGATTGGTGCTACAGTTCACCTGGTCCCGTCAGATCCCAACCGGTGATAGACTGTGAGAAAATAAGTGTGCACGGCTGGATTAAACATGTACCGACCTGTGTGAGCGTTGTTCTGATACAACGCTGTGACTCACTCAACACCTGCGCAGACAGACAGGCGAGACACACACACACACAGACAGACAGACAGACAGACACGCACTCGTTTTGCAGCCTGATAACCTAGGCTATTGACGGATTCTCTCAAGTAAAAAGGACATTTTCTCAATGAATGATGACAGACCTTAGATTTACCACAGCTGTTGGCTCCTCGGGTGTGTGATTTGTCTGCCCCGTGTTCCCTGTACCCTCTTATGCTTTTCCATTTATTCCACCTTATGCTTTCCCCAAAAGTTACACCCCCCAAAAACAGAGTCCTCTGAATTTGGCCTAGGTCTTGTCTAGGTCTACTCAGCTCGCACCGTTGCTGGCTACACAAATATACATGTCCAATGTGCAAAGGTAATTTTGTCCATCATAGCCTGTAGATACCTGCTTGATCTCCCTGTATATGTGCTTTCACACTTCACAGCTAAAGTACCGAAAACAAAACTAAACTCCCACACGGTCGTCCAATAGTCCACCTGCATGGCTTCCATTCAATTTGGCAACAGATCACCATCTGAGGTAAAAGCTTGGCTTGTCTGGCCTCAGGCCTGTTTAAACAGTTCACCATCTGAGGTAAAAGCCTGGCTCGTCTGACCTCAGACCTGTTTTAACAGTTGCTTATAGTGTGCTTATTCATTGTCCGGTACAGTGGATGCGTGGTGTGGCTCATCTTTGTATTGTACACACTGTGTCTGTCTGTTTGTTTTTGTTTGTGTCTTTCATAAAGCCTTGCTGTATTGGCTGAGCGCCAACCTGCCTCGTTTCACCCAACTCTTGAAGCATCTTTTGAGGCCAAAGTACAAAACGGGTTTCTGTGAAACAGCCCTGTCATCCACTTACATTACTGAATGTAACCAATAATGTATTCAGTTGGTTTGTGGGGTTTGAGGGTTGTGGGGGTTTGGGGTTAGGCGGTTTAGGGTTGGGGGGTGGCGAGAGGTGTAGTAAGGCTTTAAAGTGTCTCAGCTGGAATGACTTTCAGCAAATGGAAAACAGATTGTTGATACTGTTACATGTGTCTTTGGTTCTCTTGTTTTTGGCACTGTTTTTCGGGGCGTTGCATGGTTTACAATGGCTGCCTTGTTGATAGATCCTTGTGTTCCTTCGTTTCACTTTTTGAAGGAAAGTTGCCTGAAAGAACCTGTCAGTGAAAAGGTTCAACCAGGATGGGTTCAATTTGGCATGTTTTTAGTAATATAATGTTGAGGGGCCAGCCTATCAGACTGGAGACGAGGGCTATTGGAGGCGTGGCTTTCTAATTGATTGCCCAACCAAACGTAGTTGACAGTAAGAAAAGTGTTTGTTAGATAGCTTTCGTGGACTGTATTTACTTATAGGGTCTCAAGGTGTTCTCTCCCGTGTGCCGGTAAGAGCACAGAAACAAACCAAGGTGTGCCAGTTGACATCTTTAATTTGTAGTTATAACTTGCTTGTAGAAATACAAATTCACATGGGTTGGTCTATGTAATGCATAAGTAGATGTGGTCTGAAACAGTAAATCAAATACATTAATAACCTAGCATGTAGAAAATCTAAATAGAGACTAATCTTAATGGTAACATCACTGATAAACATATACCATGTTACTGGCATCACAACATGAACATGTATATTACTAAATAACAAGTTGCCCAAATACACCTTATCAATTGCAATATGTTGAACGTCCAACCGGATCATTAATTACATCCGTAGAAATGCAAGTAGTGTAAATGAAACATTACGAAAATACATGCCCATCATATATACGAAAACTAACATAGGCACCCGTGATGCGCTACTATCTGGTGCATAAATGGAATGAAAACATTCACCATCGTATTAGTCAACGTAATTACAGAGAGCTAAATAATATGTACTCACATTCACATACGGACGCACACCAACTTAAACCGAATGCAAAAACTCCAACTCTTAAAAGGCTGCACATAAATCACCTGGCTCCCTTCATATCCTATTCTCTAAACATGGAAAAAAAGGGTCCATAACGCATTGCGCTCCGAACAGTCCATAAACAACTTCCTCAATCCCATGATCCTTTTGTACAGTGTTATTTTACAAGATGTCATTTTCTTCTTTGGTCGTACATTAGCGTTTGTTAGGTTAGTCACTCAAATAGCCCACGTGTGCTGTCCCTGTCTGCACATACCAGGAGTCATATAGTGCTCTGGTTTTATATTGTCATCTAGTGGTGAATTATGTACTGGCACTTTAAATCTGGGTTTTGATTCGCGTGGATGGACATCATTTAGCATTCATGAAGTGCATTTTATTGGGATTTTTGGGAAACAAATTGATTGTGATTGGGCCACATTGAACTTGACCCGCACTATGACCAGCGTCCTGTTTTGCACACGGAGCAGGGCTGTGTAATGTGTCATGTGAGGATCGAGTGAAGCAGTTACCACGGTGATTCTGCTGGTTTACCCGAAGCCTCCATCACTAGTCCACATGTTGCCTAATACGCTTATAGCACTTACAGTTAGCGCCGACGAGGGCTTGTGAGTTGATCGTTTGGTTGGTGGGTTTTGTGGGTCTCCTGCGTGTGTATAATTTCTATAGAAATTTCTATTACGCTGAGATGTTTTTGTAAAAAGAAAATGATATGCCCGGACAGCAGGGGAATGTACGCTAATTAGAAGATGAAAATATATTGGAGGATTATCTATGAATATGTGTGAATACATATGCAATGTTTGACTAGTTGAAAATAGATTTCACATCAGGACTGCTCAGGTGTGACAGTGGGGCCTCGAAGGATGCTTTCCTTAACCCCTCCTTTTCCTGTTCCCGTCTTTAAACTTGCCTCCCGCGGTTTCCACGTTAGCATTCCCATTCCCGTCTTTAAACGTGCCTCCCGTGGTTCCCACGTTCCCATCGCCTGTGTTTCCCTTCACTCCAACCTGCTAGCATACAGCAGTCTGCAATCCTATTCAACAATTCTCTGCCATCTTTATTGTTTTCACGCAAGCCAGAAAAAAGCTCCTCGTAGGCTATATGTTTAATAAAAAAAAAATGGTAAAAATTCTCACACAGACGTTCCACACAGAAACAGCCAGGTCAAGTTGTGTGCGTTTTTAACCGTGATGTACTATTTTTTACACTACTAAATTCCATCTGAATGAGCAGGTTCTGTCAAATGGCCTCTGTTTTCCAGTCCTGGGATCGGACCACACAGAAGGATTTTTTTTTTCTACAGATGAGTTTCCTTTTGTGTTTCTGTCTGTCGTCTGAACCTTTGGAATCCAGGGATGTCTGTTGATTGTTTTGAATGCACATTCCAATATGACACCAGATTTGAAAACTATTGGTTTGATTTCCGTACCAAATTAGACCAATTTAAAGACTCATAGGTGAGCCTCAATACTGATGGGTTCACCTGTCCTTTTTTTTGGTTCCAATCATTTCAGTGTTTCTTGATATTGTCTCCATTGGGATATTTCTTGACTTTTCCGGTTCTATTTCTTTCCAAGACAGTTGATTAACGGGTCCGGTAGCCAAATGATAGTGTATTTTTTTTGTTCAGTGATACATAAAACCCTCAGCCAGCTGTACATCTCCAAAATAATTGTTACTGTTAACAATCAAACTACAACTAATACTACTACTACTCACTCATTTTGGTATACATTGTGTTACTCTTTGACCTGGGTTCGCTGTATCACTGTGATTGCTGAGGGCTGCCGGGAGGTTATCGGAATGGGTGCTTCAGGGACATTCAGGGGTCATGACCTTTGGCGGGGTCAGGCACGAGGTGAGCTGGGGTCCAGGGGCAAAAGGCTGAGACCACTAGGTGTTCGCGAGGTGATGTTATGACATCTCAGCATTGAACTGGTCCTCTGGGCTCTGGCATCTGGGGGAGATGCTATGGAACTATGCAGCCAAAGAAAGAACCAGACGGTAACCTCACGCTGCTCTTCGGATCTGGATCTGTGTGTGAATTATTATTGTTGTGTACAGGAGACACTTTTCGGACTGGTTTAGGAAAGGCTGGAGTCTTAAGCTGAGACTGCCCTGACTGGTGGAGGCCAGAGAGGACACAGTACACAGACAAACATATGGCGTTTCTTAGGGCTACAGTCAGAGGACCATGACTTGAGACGTTCCCCTCCTCCCTTTCTCACTCCTACCCCCCACCTCCCCACACTCTCAGAAGAAGTCGCTGTTACAAGGACTTGACAAACAGTATTCAGGATGCATTTCCGCAGCACATGGACAGACACAAGCTAGTCAAACACAGGCAGGCATGGCATAGGCAAGCTCTGGGCAAAATACATGTTTTATTTCTCCTAAACACACACACACACACACACACACAAAAAACCCTCAGATTATCTACTGTGATCTCCTCTCACACCACCCACACCGTCGTCGCACCCACACGACCACTACCAAGTGACCCCACCCACGGCTCTTTCCTCCGTCACGCCCCACCCCGACTCCCTCAGTAAAAGTCCGGTGGGCGGTGTGATGTCAGGTTCTCGTGGTGGGCGCTGCTTATTAAAGGTCCAGACAATCAGCGTGTTTGTAAATGTCCGTTGTGGACAAAATGTCCGTTGTGGACAAAATGTCCGTTGTGGACAAAATGCCCGTTGTGGTTCTCAAATCTTTGTTAATGGTCAGGATTTTAAAGGAAGATATTTTTATGGTAATTGTCGCTGGTCTATTTTACTATATATTTATGTAATAAATATGTGACTAAATCTACGTCCTCTCGCTCTTTGGTGTGTTATTGCCTCGTCCTACATCCTTTTGTTGACAGCGGGTTACCTAATCCTTCCATCATGGGGTGAGCAAATATATCAAAACAGTATTTGTCTTCGCTTAGCAAGCGTGCCTGTGCATCTCTTTCGGGGTCTTAGCTGTTGTTCACCAGCGTGTAATGATATGGATGGAGATAAAACGAATGGTTATTGTCCCTTGCAAATTATTAGTGTATGAATTGTTAAGAAGTAGAATTTCCATTTGTATTTTTGATCAGGTTTTTTACGTAGCCTGGTACAGTGTGACTTTTGAATACAGACTTGGAAGGGGAGAGTGGAAAGGAGATGGTCTGGACACCACTGTTCATCCATGTTTAGCTGACAGACAAGTCAAAACAGTTTTTCTATTTCCCATTCAACCACGCCATCACCCTCCTGAGGAAAAAGACACTGCCGGGGGAATGTAAACAGGGAAAAGTCCTGGCAACAAAAACCAATAGTCCGTTCCCACTAGAAACCCTATAACAGCTTTATCCCTCTGAGACACTAAAGAAGGTGAGCCTTCATAAACCAATGACCAAATGTGCTCACGTTGAACACCCGAGGAAGCACAGTGTTTTCACACTCTACCAGTGTATTCTGCACCAGTGAACACTCTACCAGTGAACACTCTACCAGTGTATTCTGCACCAGTGAACACTCCACCAGTGTATTCTGAACCAGTGAACACTCCACCAGTGTATTCTGCACCAGTGAACACTCTACCAGTGAACACTCTACCAGTGTATTCTGCACCAGTGAACACTCCACCAGTGTATTCTGAACCAGTGAACACTCCACCAGTGTATTCTGAACCAGTGAACACTCCACCAGTGTATTCTGAACCAGTGAACACTCTACCAGTGTATTCTGAACCAGTGAACACTCCACCAGTGTATTCTGAACCAGTGAACACTCTACCAGTGAACACTCTACCAGTGTATACTGCACCAGAGTGGTAGTTCTTAGCATTTTAATTAATGTGACAGAATATTTTTATCCAGAAATTCAGCAAACTATGAAGAAAAAATGGAACAGAAATAGTTTGAGTGAGGCTGTACGTAACATTGTTAGAACTTCCTCTTAACACTTGATCTGAATTAACCCTGGTCTCAGTCTTGCAGTGACTGCAAAAGTAAGCACTGTTCCTCGCATGCAGGAAAGTGTTTGATCAAACAGAACCTGTCAGGTCATCTCGTTGTGGAGGAACTGGCTAATAAGTTTTCTTTATCGGCACTCATTGCCTTTACTTTAGTCACTAATCAACTGTTAACCTGCAAACAAACAACATAGGATGCCATGAACTGCGCTGGAGCTCTGTGAACTCAGTACGTGATTCAAGTATTTTTGTTTAGGAATATAGAAAAAGAAAAATCACAAGTTAGTCATTAAGCTAAAGCCCTTCCCCTAGCGGAACTTGTCTTGCTCAAGGACAGAAAGACACATTTCCAATCTAGCCAGCTGTTTTGATTACATAACTGCTAGGCTATCTGCCACACTACCCTATTGGCTAGATGAGTGCTTTAACCGATTCAGAGGTTGCTGTTTATGTACAGCCAGAAAGACCCAGCTCTAAAAAACACATCAGTGTGAAGTTCAGTTAATTAACCAGTTAATATGAGTGAGTCATGAAGTGACACAATTTAATAGATTCATGTTCGGTGATTTCACATTTACACTATTTCTGTCTCTGCTATGAATCTTTTGCACTCACTCACCATGTGGGGGAAAAGCTGTCGTGGGGGCTGTGATCTCACAATGGCAGCTTTCCCGCCAGCCAATCCCTCCCTCTCTTTTTCGACCCTAGTCCTGCCCCCTCAGCATGCCCCTCCCCATTTTTAAATCTTCCCCCATACCATACCCCATTGGAGGAGGAGGTTTCCCCCCAGCAGAAGGCGAACATTGCAACCAGCTGTGCTGACAATTCAAGTTTCCGCTCACTTTTCCCCCCACCGACAAACACTTTCCTTCCTGTCCCGTGCGTTAACAGAACCAAAACTGATGAGCCCAAAACTAAATATGGAAATAACATGCATTCCATGGTTTTTAGATGTGTGCTTCGAGGGTTCATTTCCCATGATGGGTGAACTGGAATGTTGGCCCCACAACGGGGACATAAACGCCCCCCCCCACCACACTTGTGTAGAACCAGGAAGTAACTGACTCCAACAGTTGTGTTCTCTCTCTCTCTCCTGGCTTTCTGTTGTCCTCTCCACTCTCCCTCCCTCTGTCAGCTCTCCCGCTCCCTTCCACCCACCTGTTCCCTTGCTCTCCCCCTCCCCTCTCACACTTACACATAAGCTAAATACACACATGAGCACGCGTGGAAGTCCATTATGTAAGTGTCCTCAGCGCTCCCGTCGATGTCCTTAGCTCCACCCTACCGGGTCAGCCGAGGACGTATCTGTATGAGCAGTAGGCTGGGTCCTGAGCCGTGGGCCAGGGAGAAAAGGTTTACCGGGGATAAAGGACACACCCACATCTAACGACGGAGGGAAGAAAATACACGTTGGTAGAAGAAGAAGGATGTCTAGTGGGTCCCCAGAAGGGAAGTAGGATGTACTCATAGTCAGCAAATAAAAAACGGTTTGCTTTCAAGGCAGCGTGTTTTGAACTTGGCATAGCAGGCATTGACTCAAGAAGTAAAACCCCCCATTTGAAGAAGGAAAGATGGTGTAAGAGATTCTGCTTGATGCGTTCGTGGCGGCAGGTCTTCCTAGACAGCAGTGATTCAGTCTTGCTGTGTGTGTGTGTGTGTGTTCGTAAACGGGCCAGAGCTGCATGTAAAACTGGGTATTAAGGAGCTTAGAGCCAGGGGTCCTCAGCAGGGGGCAGACAGCGAGACTGTGTACAGTGTAATCCGTCAGAGTTCACGACCCCAGTGTGTGCCGTGTAAGCAGGGGGTCTAGGGACTGGGTCACGGGATGCAGATGTGCAGGGAGAGGATGGGGGAGGAATATGCCAGTGGAGATGTCACGTCTGTCAGGTTGCATCATGTATGCTTCCTGTGTTACATAACACAGAGTCGGGGAGAGAAAGACTGTTCTGGTTTCTCTTCTATACAATGTGCTGCGGTACGTTCTGGAATAGAAATGGATGCTCTCAGACACTACAGTGAATGGCAATGCCTGAGATAACCAGGAGATGGTCACCCCAAAAGATTCAGAAGGCCAAATTAATAACCAATGAGCATAACCGACTAGATGACATTATAAACATAATTGTTTTCTATTTTGGAGGAATGTATCATCTGTATGTACGGGCATCCTGATAACAATAAGTGTCCTCCTGTGGGTAATTATAATTATATCTGTGCAACATGGGACTGTAACAGATGTGCTTGAATTGTAACAGAATGTACTAAGAGGAGGTGTTACATTGGTCAAGGGACAGATTATGTTTTATATACTCCACCCCTCAGAGCCTGGTTTCTCTCTAGGTTTCTTCATGAGTTTCAACCTTGTTAGGGAGTTTTCCCTTCTTTTCACCAACAAGGCATTTTTTATTATTGGGATTTTTTACAACTTATAAAAAACTAAGCAGCACATACATTTATTACAAATGTATAAACAGCATTTACCCGATTTTAAGGTTGCATGAAACAAGCATATTTTCTGTGTGCTGGGATCATGTTGGTTTGACCGTTGAACTGAGTTCATAAGCCTGTTTGGAGTTACTTTATATTCTTCAGAAATCAATCACAACATGTCTTACAGTCATACATTTCAATAAATTAAAAAACCTTTTAGCGACTACAGATTGCCCTTTAAAAAGTCTCGGACCTTGTAGCAAATTATTTTTTATTATGTTGTGCTTGGATGTGAATCTGGCAGATTGTACCACCTCTGGTAAGAGAATCACAATGATCCTACATTGGTGGTGAGTGTCTAGGTGAATGCATTTCTATGTGAATGAAGAGGAACTTGAAACCTCTCACTCTTTCTACTGTTACACAGTTGGCGGTGTGTTCACAGATCAGTTTCCTAAAGTCAATAATCATGTCCTTTGTTTTGCTGACGTTGAGGGAGAGGTTGTTGTCCTGGCAACTCGATGCAAGTTAGCTTAGCGTCCTATCCCGTAGGCTAAATCATTGTTGAACATCAGGCCTGAAACAGGGGTGTGGTCAGCAAACCTGATGATGGAGTTGATGTTGTCAGCTGTACCGGGTGAAGGCCGAGAACTACCACTAGGGTGCCTGCGATGTAAAGAGGAGGTGTTGTTGCAAATATTCACCGCCTGAAGTCTGCCTGTCCAATATCCAGTTGCACAGCAGAGTTTCCAGACCTGATGCACTTAGCTTGCTGACGGGGTATGAGATCACAATTGTACTGAATGCTGAAAAGGTAAAACAACAGTAAATTAACTCCATTCTAACATAGATTTTTGTCTTCAAGCGTGTTGCCACTACTTGAATAGCAAACAGAAATCCAACCCGCAATGAATGCACAATGTTTTGCACTGAGAATAAAAATGGTGACATTTACAAAATGTCTAAAAGTGTAGATTTATGGCAAATAAAAATGTACATTGGTGGCAAATAAAGGTATAGATCAATGGCAAATAATGGTCTGGATTAATCGCAAACAAAGGTGTAGATTAATGGCAAACAGTATACATGTTATAAAGTGCGTAACACAACACAATGTGGAGAAAGTGAATTGGGGAGTGGAATTTGCTGAGGCACTGCATATTAAATGAAACATTCTCCACAAAGATGTGGTGGGCCATGCCCATGGTAACTAGACACTAAATTAATAGAATTCCCTCAATAATCAGGCCAGAGTAGCCTGTTAAGTACAAAACACGTGGCATGCTATATACTCATCCTAACTCATTTTATTTAATGCTATCTCTCACCTGTCTCCACATGTCAATCTTGGAACCAATTGGATGAAAAAACATCACTTCTGACATCGTCTACAAATTGGTTTTGAAGTGGAGGCGAGGACAGAGAGGGCAAGGGTCATTATCTCAATATAATTGGAACTCCTATTGGATGAGAGAGCAAGTGTGACCTCCCTTTAATAAGGGAGCCAGAGGACAGGAGATGCAGCTAGAAGACAGTGAGCCAAAGATGGAGAGCTTATCTAGATGCATAAATCCTGCATTCTCCTTGGTCATAACTCCAAAGATTATCATTATATAAAAAACTTAAATTTAACTTAATCTGGAAGAATAGAACACATTACATTAGAAAATAAACAATGATTATTAATAAAACCTCATTACTTTTTTTAGGAACAAGTCCAAATATTTTAGAATATCTTGTCCCATCCCTCCTAAAGCCAAGAAAGTTAATTTCAAAACATTAAACAACATCAATCGTTGTCATGAATACCGGAGGCTTCGTTTTAAACTAGATCAAAATGGACGCACATTTTGTAAAATTTTGCTATTCTATTGTACTCCAAGACTGGCTTGCACTTCCTGATATTGTATTTGGAAGTAATTATATAATTTAGGGTGCTAGTTTGAAAGATTACTTTCTTCATGAATCCAACTTGATGAAAACAATTCCCAATTGTATTTTCATTGAATGAAATTATTCAATACTAAAAAAGAAAGCGGGAAAGGCCAAAGAACGCAATAAAAAAGTCTAGACACGCCACCCTGCGACAATGTTTTGGAACAGCACGACAACTATTAATTTCCGGCAGAACCGGACGTGACGTCGTTTTCATGCTGTTGTCTTTTGGTCTAAACATATACAGTGCAATTCGTGGACAGAATGGCTAACATCGGAGATAACGAGTTAGAACAGCTCGAATACCTTTCGTTGGTGTCCAAAGTGTGCACGGAACTTGACAACCATCTTGGAATAAGCGACAAAGATCTAGGTAATGTAAAACTGAAAGTTGATAATTATATTTACTGGCCATGGTATTGCTAAGAGCTAACTAGATAGCTATAGATTAGCTAGTACTACTATTGTACTAGAAACCCCTCTACCTAGTAGTACTACTAGCACAAGACATTCGGGACAGTCTGTTTTTACCTGCAAATCGAGCAATAGATATAATCAGTAATTCGTCCATTTACTAGTTATATAGGTAAACAATGCATTCATGCATGCGGCTTAGCAACTAGCACGTAGCTAGCTAGTAGTGAGGCTGAATGCTAACGTCGTTAGCCACCTAACAATGTTGGTAACTTCGCACTTCAGGTAGTACTGGATTACTGTAACTTCTGGCAATGAGTTTGTCTTACGTAATTACATATTGTTTTCAATAGTTGGACATCCTAAACGAAACCACCAATATGTATGTGTTATATCTTCGGTCGTTTGGTTGTTTTGATGCCGAGTTTAACTTGCGAACAATATCGGTATCGTTGTGTTTGTCATCGACCCAACAAGCACTTATAGGAAATGATAAGGTGTATCTGTTTACTACTTATTATCTCCGTTAACTGACACTGGATACTTGTCTTTTCCTTACAGCCGAATTTGTCATCAGCCTTGCCGAGAAGGAACCGACATTTGACGGCTTCAAATCACTTCTACTGAAAAATGGAGCTGAATTTACGGTGATTTGCCTTGCATGACACTATTTACTCTGTCTAGCTAGATGCTTATGGATTCGGCATTAATCCTGTATGTTAAAAAATGAATAATAATAATGTATGCCCTACAGGATTCACTCGTCGGTAATTTGCTCAGACTTATTCAGACGATGCGGCCCCCGTCAAAGTCGTCTACAAGCAAAGGTATGTAAGCTGTATTATACGTATATCTTGCTTTTATACCGTATTTTTTATTTTATTTTGCAAAACTGCTTGTTATCTGACACCGGCATATGATACAAATGTCTGTTCACAAAAGAGCACAAACAGAGCAGCTTGACTTATATTTTGTCCCAGGTTGTGCATGTCATCGACATAACTTGAGGAGATTATCGAGACGAGAACACAATCACTCATGAATATCTGCCATTTGAAAACAATTTTCGGACAGCCTGTCGTTTTAAATTATAATCGTCTGATGTAAGTCTCTACACCATGTTGCCATGCCAACAATGACTTAATGAAATGTTGATTTCTGACTTTCTCACTAGACATTGAACCTGTGGCCACACAGAAGAATAAGAAGGATAAACTGAAAGAGTTGTTTCCTGCATTATGTCGACCTGACGTTCCTGCTCCCAAGGTGAGTCACAGGTCCAGTTTGAACTTGTCTTTACTAGGCATGTTTGGTACACAAACACACGGTCAGCCAAAATGTCACAGATTCATCTCAGAGGCACAGCTCTGCAGCCCCATCAGTAACAGATTTGGATGGAAATAGACTACTACGGATCGAATAGCCGGCATTTATATACACACACAGGTTGTGCTGTCGTTTGGTTGTGTAACCTGTTGACACTACCCTAGGCAATACTTGATGAAGATGATGTGAAGATCGCAGACGCGGCCATGAAGGAGTTGGAGATGTTCATGCCCAGTGTAAGCAGATCGGACTCAAAGAGCAAGACCAGGTAAGAGGCCAAAGGCTTTCAGATCAATCCCCTCTTTGTCTTTAGTTTGTATTGTGCACACTTTAAAAAAAATACAATGATTTAAATTAACCGTTGGATCTCCTAATGTCGACGTTTGCATTTTTCAGGTCAGACAAAAAGCGCCGACACAGCAGAAGCCGAAGCAGAAGCCGGGACAGGAAGAGAGGGCACCGCTCACGCTCCAGATCTCACTCCAGGGAGCGCCAGAGAGACAGGGACCGCGAGAGGGACCGAGATCGTAGCAAGAAACGTGCGTCCCGCTGGAACGAGCGTAGCCGTTCCCCCAGTCGGGAGCGGGAACCGAAAGAGGGTTCGGACCGGTGGAAGGACAAACACGTGGACCGGCCTCCGCCAGAGGAGCCCACGGTGGGGGACATTTTCAACGGCAAAGTCACCAGCATCATGCAGTTTGGCTGCTTTGTGCAACTGGAGGGCTTGAGGTAAGCGACGGGTGTTCCTCCAATGCCTCGGTTTGTTCGTCAACGTATCCAGTGTTAAACGCAGCGTTTTTTTGCGTAATAGGAAACGTTGGGAGGGCTTGGTCCACATCTCCGAGCTACGTAGAGAGGGACGTGTCGCCAATGTGGCCGACGTCGTCCAGAAAGGTCAACGGGTCAGGATCAAGGTGCTGTCTTTCACCGGCTCCAAGACAAGTCTTAGCATGAAGGTACGACAGCAACACAAACCTGGTATCAAGTCACAGCTTATGACCTGAATATAAGCTATAATATTATCAAATTATATATTATACTATATAAGCCGTTGACACTAATGGGTCTATATCTTGCTGCTAGGATGTAGACCAGGAAACAGGGGAGGATCTGAACCCCAACAGAAGGAGAAACCAGGGCCCGGATGGCGAGGAGGAGACCAAGATGAGGAACCCTGATCGCCCAAACAACCTCAATCTGGGCCACGCCCCCGAGTTAGAGGATGACACACTGGAGCGGAAGAGGCTCACCAAGATATCGGACCCAGAGAAGTGGGAGATCAAACAGGTACGTGTACATTAGGGATGCATCAATCCAATAGTTAGTATCTGAACCACTCCAATACTGGCTAGCGACACGTGACAAGTGAACATAGCTAGCTTGAACGTGAGGTTAGATGGTTAGGTTTGAAAATATGATATTGGATTAGTATCGGTATCGGACATGAAACATTGAATTGAGTCATCCCTAGTGTACATAATTCAACAAGATATCGAGCCTAAAGAGGTAGGAGGTTAAACGGGCACATGGCACATCAAGACGCCTTTGCACTTATTTGCGTGATCCTGCTCTGATATGTATTTGACTTGATTTCGTCCTCAGATGATTGCCGCTAATGTTCTTTCTAAAGAGGAGTTCCCCGACTTCGACGAAGAGACCGGTATCCTACCCAAAGTGGATGACGAAGAAGGTAATACATTTCTGTCGGGTCGTCGCTTATAAAATCCGCGGTCGTCTTCGGTGTTGTCGTATTTGACGCCGATCTGTTTTGGTGTCTTCGTTTCAGACGAGGACCTGGAGATTGAACTGGTGGAGGAGGAGCCTCCGTTTCTGAGGGGCCACACTAAACAGAGTATGGACATGAGCCCGGTTAAAATCGTCAAGGTACATTTGCCACTCCTATGCACCACGCTGGCGTTACATTTCAAACCCGTCGGCTTTAATCTGTCCAGTGTGAATAAACGTGTGTCTTTGCCTCGCTCAGAATCCGGATGGCTCGCTGTCCCAGGCGGCCATGATGCAGAGCGCTCTGGCTAAGGAGCGGAGGGAGGTGAAGCAGGCTCAGCGGGAGGCGGAGATGGATTCCATTCCCATGGGTCTTAACAAACACTGGGTGGACCCCCTACCTGACGGTAAGCACCTGATTGTAGAGGTTAAATGTCATGACAGGGCTTCACACCAACACTGTCCCAAAGGTTTATGCTGTTAATGCTGTTTTTTGTGTGTTCCAGTAAGAAACATGTGATACTTAAGCACACTAAATTTTATCTCCCGGCACATGAACTTATGCAACGTGAACAATATGGGCTCAGGACAGACTGACCCTAGTCCCCCTTGGCGTAATAATACCGCGGACTGACCCTCAATAACTTTTGTTCTGTCTTCCAGTTGACGGTAGGCAGATTGCAGCCAACATGAGGGGCATCGGCATGATGCCGACCGACATCCCGGAGTGGAAGAAACATGCCTTTGGTGGCAACAAGGCCTCATACGGCAAGAAGACCCAGATGTCCATCCTGGAGCAGAGGGAAAGCCTGCCCATTTACAAGCTCAAGGAGCAGCTCATACAGGTGTGTGTCCCAACAGTTGGTCCTCGCCAGTTCGTTCAGTTTCTGAACTCGCGTAATCTTATTTGGCTCACATGTACGCTCCTCTCACACAGGCTGTCCATGATAATCAGATCCTGATCGTTATCGGAGAGACGGGCTCTGGGAAGACCACCCAGATCACTCAGTACCTCGCCGAGGCGGGCTACACCACGCGGGGGAAGATCGGGTGCACTCAGCCTCGTCGTGTGGCAGCCATGTCTGTGGCAAAGAGAGTCTCTGAAGAATATGGTTGTTGTCTTGGCCAGGAGGTGAGTCGGGCTTCACACTGCGTAGATCTCAACTCATGGGATCGTGAGTCCATGTCTTACAGTTGATGGGAAACAGTTGTAACAAAAGTTGTAACATAGTACTTTTACAAACACAGAGAGCACTTATCAACAAGTTGATGCACAACGGCTAGGAAAAACTCCCTGATGGGTCATATTTCGGAAGAAACCTAGAGGAACCAGGCTCTGAGGGGTGGCCAGTCCTCTTCCGACTGTGCTGGGTGAACTTATAATAGTTGAATAATTATTAAATGCATTTTTTAAATGCAGAGAGTCTCAGAGAGTAAAATTATCCAGGTCCATACATAACCAGACAGAAAGGGACACCAGGGTGATTTGAGGGTTAGGTAGATTGAAGCCGGAACTGTCAATTAGCATCAGCTGATATAGTCATTGTGACCTCCAACTTTGTCCTCTAACTCCAGGTCGGATACACTATTCGTTTCGAAGACTGTACCAGCCCTGAGACAGTGATCAAATACATGACAGACGGTATGTTGTTGAGAGAGTGTCTGATCGATCCGGACCTGGGCCAGTACGCGATCATCATGCTGGACGAGGCCCACGAGAGAACCATTCACACGGACGTGCTCTTTGGTTTGCTCAAGAAGGTACGCACTACCTCCCCTACTTCCCTCTGTCCTCTGTCTCCTGGCTAGTCTAATACTTCAGGATACTTGTATATTTGTCGACTTCTCCTCTCCCTGTTGCAGACGGTGCAGAAACGCACAGACATGAAGCTCATCGTGACCTCGGCCACACTGGACGCTGTCAAGTTCTCCCAGTACTTCTACGAAGCGCCCATCTTCACCATCCCCGGGCGCACCTACCCCGTAGAGGTGCTCTACACCAAAGAACCCGAGACGGACTACCTGGACGCCAGTCTCATCACTGTCATGCAGATCCACCTCACCGAACCCCCGGGTATGGCATAATTATGGCGACGCCGGCATTTTAAATGTCAATTCCACCACACTGTCTGTTGACCGGAAGTGTTGACGTCTCTCTCCAGGCGACGTCCTGGTGTTTCTGACTGGTCAGGAGGAGATTGACACGGCCTGTGAGATCTTGTATGAGCGGATGAAGTCTCTGGGACCGGATGTGCCTGAACTCATCATCTTGCCCGTCTACTCCGCGCTTCCCAGCGAGATGCAGACCCGTATCTTCGACCCGGCTCCGCCCGGCAGCAGAAAGGTTGTCATCGCCACTAACATTGCCGAGACGTCTCTGACCATAGATGGTATCTACTATGTGGTGGACCCGGGCTTTGTGAAGCAAAAGGTGTACAACTCCAAGACCGGTATCGACCAGCTGGTCGTTACCCCGATCTCACAGGTAGGCTGGTCAATTTTCTAAATCTCGCCTCCTTCCTGGCACTCGAACCCTTTGCAGACCGTACAATTGGGACTTGGTATTTTTGATGGATTCTCTGTAACCTTTACGTTAGGCCCAAGCCAAGCAGCGAGCTGGTAGAGCTGGAAGAACCGGCCCGGGGAAGACCTACCGGCTGTACACAGAGAGAGCGTACAGAGACGAGATGCTCACCACAAATGTGCCTGAGATCCAGAGAACTAACCTGGCCAGCACTGTGCTGTCACTCAAGGTATGCACGTTGCACGCTATAGGAAAGGTGGCCAGGTCTTCGTTGCACACAAGTTGCGTGTTCTCGTTAAACCCGCCCATCTGTTGATTAGGGCATGTGAGTAGCTTACAAAATCTCAGGTCTTCTACTGCCAGTGTTCGTTCCCTGTGCAAGATCGTCCCACTAACAATTGGCCCAGGCTGTTGCTGCTAAGTGGTATTTAACATTAACGTTAAAATCCCACTTCGTCTCTCTCACCTTCCTTCCTTCAGGCCATGGGCATCAATGACCTTCTGTCGTTTGACTTCATGGACGCCCCACCTATGGAGACACTGATCACAGCCATGGAGCAGCTCTACACACTGGGCTCTCTGGACGACGAAGGGTTACTCACACGCCTTGGACGTCGGGTGAGCTTCGTCAGGGGTTTTTATGTGACAGTCAAATTCTTGCCGGGCGCTGTGGCCTTGAACGTCTCTTCCTGTTCGTCCGTCAGATGGCCGAGTTCCCCCTGGAGCCCATGCTGTGTAAGATGCTGATAATGTCGGTCCACCTGGGCTGCAGCGAGGAGATGCTCACCATCGTCTCCATGTTGTCCGTGCAGAACGTGTTCTACAGACCCAAGGTACGGCTCAAATCCAAGGGTTGTATTGCTGTCTTCTGTTCAAGTTAGACGGCAATACAATTATTAGTTGAGATCTCGGCGAGATTACTTCGTGGTGTTCTCCGTTTGGTCAGCGGGTTGAGTGTTCGTCTCTTTGTCTGTCTCAGGACAAACAGGCCCTGGCCGACCAGAAGAAGGCCAAGTTCCACCAGGCTGAAGGAGATCACCTCACCCTGCTGGCTGTCTATAACTCCTGGAAGAACAACAAGTTCTCCAACCCATGGTGCTACGAGAACTTTATTCAAGCCCGCTCTCTGCGTCGAGCCCAGGACATCCGCAAACAGATGCTGGGCATCATGGACCGGTACGACCTTCTGTTCTGTCATGAAATGTCTGATTGGTTATTAGAAAACGTAGCATAACTGATGTTACACTGATTCAGTCAATGTCGTTTGTTCTGTGCGGTGCAAACAAAAGTGTCCTGTGGGTTTGTGTTGGCTGGCATTTCTCCTGCACCACAGTGCTGGTTGGAACACCGTGAGACCACTAACACCAATACGTTTGCCTTTTCTCAGACACAAGCTGGACGTGGTTTCTTGTGGTAAGGCCACGGTGCGCGTACAGAAGGCCATCTGCAGTGGTTTCTTCCGGAACGCAGCCAAAAAAGACCCCCAGGAGGGCTACCGTACCCTCATTGATCAGCAGGTGGTGTACATCCACCCCTCTAGTGCCTTGTTTAACCGCCAGCCAGAGTGGTGAGTCGACACTCCTTCCTGGTAACCACGGGAACAAATCCAGTTATTTCCTCTAGTCCAGGGTTGTCTCATTTCTTCCTGCCTGACTTTATGACTCCTTTTCCACAGGGTGGTGTACCATGAACTGGTGCTGACTACGAAGGAGTACATGCGTGAGGTGACCACCATCGACCCACGCTGGCTAGTGGAGTTCTCGCCGGCCTTCTTCAAGGTGTCCGACCCGACTCGCCTCAGCAAACAGAAGAAACAGCAGCGCCTCGAACCCCTTTACAACCGTTACGAAGAGCCGAACGCTTGGAGGATCTCCCGTGCGTTCCGACGGCGCTAGAATACCCATCCGGTGTCACATTGAGGGACAGTCCGGTATCAGCCGGTTGGGCCCGGTATCAGCCGGTTGGGCCCGGTATCAGCCGGTTGGGATATATCACTCATATTATGTCTTGCCTACAAGCATTGTTAGCTTTTACCTGTAACGTGCTGTTGAAAAAGCTAGGATCTATTTTGTACTTTTTGACATGTGTAAATAATGTGATTTGTCTGATTATATAATTTGTGTCTGAGGTAGTGGGAGGCTGAATTTGACGTTGTTGAACTGTACAGAAGATAGACTAGCAAAGCTAGAGATTCTCTTCAAACTAAATTAAAAATACATTCTTTTAAATGCAAGTAATGGCAGCATTTCTTTTGAGAAATTAAAATTGAGCTTCTGCTGCCTTCTGACAGTGTGTTATGGAAACATGTTGGATAGTCATTTGAGATGTCAGTGAAATTCTTTGAATAAGTGCAGGTCTGGTTTAGTTCAGGTTTGTCACACTGTTTTATGATGTAGTACAAATGGAAGTAGATGGGATTATAATCAGGCATTGTGCTTTGTTTGCTTCTGTTCCAGTGGTTTCCAAACATTAAATACTGTACTGCTTTCTTATTTGGTCTATTTAATTTTGAAAAATCATTACATTTAGATGCTTTCTTTTGGAGACACGGTCACAATCATCTTTAAGTGCTGGAAGACGAGCAATACGCAACCAACAACCCCATTTATGAAAACATCACGTCACAGGGTTAAGCTATGTAAATATATTAGCTCTGCCCTCGATATCAGCACACCAGAACCCCCTACAATACATTTACCTGAACCTGGGTCACTTTCTTCCTGACTATTGGGACATAACAGGTGAGTACGAGCAAGCACGTTTTGCACTTGTCTGACGTCCCACTCGGATGTATCTTACCTTGTAGTCGCCATACATCCACAGCTATACCAGCACGGCGTCTGTCCAGGTACTCCCGTTTACTCTGAAGCAATTGTGTGAGTGTTTGTGTAACATAGCAAATATGTCGCTCACAAGGTATATTACTTAAGCGCTTTTAATTTTTGAAGTTTGACTCGGTGTCTTCGGAAAAGACCACACTGCCCTTTTACACTACAGACAGCTGGAATGCATCCATGGATCCGAAGCAGCAGGGCTTCCGTACCCTGATTGGCCAGCAGGTGGTGCACAAACACCACTCTACCTTTTCACGTTGTGCCATTGACATGGCTACGGTGGGCGGGGCCACGAGGTATGCTCGCAAGTACATTCGCCCTCATACATTGTCATAACATCCTAGACCTAGCCCAACATATTAATAATGTCGTTTATTTTTATCCCATATTGCCAACTTGGTGCAAGGAGTGCATGCATGAGGTCTCTATTACAAATATATCACTGACACGCTGGCTGGCAGTTTGCAGTGGCCTTTACATTGTGTAATGCCACGCTGTCTCTTCCAGGGGAACATTATAGCGGATGTCGGTGTGTCCCGTAGACCTTTCATCCAGCCACACCACAGCTACAGGGTGAGAGGGAGACAGCCAATGGCAGCTGGGTTGAACACACCAGGCCATTGTTTCTCTATGGCTTCAAGGGCCAGTGTAGGTTGACGTAACCTCCTCGGATAAAATATAATTAAACGTTCCCATATTCAACCCAATTTGTTTGACTTAGACGTCCAATGCATGACCGTAAAACTGAATATCAGGGATTTCCTTGAAAAATAGCAATTAATTGAATCGGAATGATGATGGACACAACATTGGTAATTTGTTTAAGCGGTATGAGGGCCGTTTTTAAGAGACACTGCTCATTGTACAATCTGTTTAGAGATCCCATCTAATGTAATTTATGTCAGGGGAAAAGGATGAAACTTTTATTGTCGAACCTCCCATCTGAGCGTTTGAGGCTAGACGCTCGGCTATTTGGAATAGCCCAATAGGAGTCAAACAGTCTGACCGATGACAAGGTTCATAGAAATGTTTTTTTTAGTTGACATAAGGTGTGACTGCTGGCAAAGTCAATGTGTGAAGCAACAAATACATGCAGACTTTTGTTATTGACCTTATGTTGGATGACCTAACATTTGAGGTCCATTAGTTACAAATTACTCCGACGTGAAATCCCGGTGTAGCTTTTTCCAATCTGTCACGGTGTTATCAGAGGAAGCAAACAAGGCATTGGTCAAATAGAGTAGTAATAATGTCTTTATTATTAAGCACAGTCGGGTGTATGGGTTGAGTATGCCTCACAAGTGAGAAAAATGCAGCTTTTAAAAAAACAAAAATCCCAAATGAGATTAATTTAAACAAAACAAAATAAAACACAGTAGCCGTATATATACAAGTGAATGGGGTGGGCGTGTGCAATAGATGCTGGGGTCAGAGGGTCTGGGAGAGGTGCGGGTGGGTATTAGGAAAATCAGGAGGGGGACGTATAAAGGGCCGATGGCATTAGTACATGTAGCCTTTGGAGTAGGGCTGGCTGCCCATGTTTGGTGGGGCCTGATCCGGGGGGTAAGGGGCCCCGTCGTCCATGTGGGACAGGGGCACTGTGTCTTCCTCGTTGACGTAGCGGTCGAACTCGGCTTTCAGGCTGGGCCGCTGGTTGTCCGGGAACGCCAGGGAGATGAGTGCCTCGGGCTCGCACACAAACTTGTAAACGTAGCGCTCCCCTGCCACCTGAGGACACAGGAACGGGATTTATCTGTCACAAGTTCTCATTAGTCTCACGGCAACGGGATTTATCTGTCACAAGTTCTCATTAGTCTCACGGCAACGGGATTTATCTGTCACAAGTTCTCATTAGTCTCACGGCAACGGGATTTATCTGTCACAAGTTCTCATTCGCCACCGTCTCATATATCTGTGTGTCTATCTGTCTGTTTTGCGTAAGTTTAGATATTTTTAAATATGTATAGAAACAAATATACATATTCTCATCTAGTCACGACAGTGTAAGCCCCTGGCTGGGACCTCCTTGTGGACAACGGGAGCACCCTTTTTTGGTGTTTTCTCCCAGCCTTTTCACTGAAGCGTTGAGTATAAGATATAGTAGATCTGTTTGTATTAATGCTCTGGGCTATACCTTCTGCATTATCCCCTTCTCGTAGTAATAGCGCAGGGAGCGACTGAGCTTGTCGTAGTTCATGGCTGGACGGTTCTTCTGCATCCCCCACAGCCTGGCCACCTGAGTGGGAGGAAATGAGAGAGGAGATAGGAAACATGGAGAGAGAGTGGTTATGCATCTAGAGCAGTTTAGATCCTCTTGATAGGCCAGGCCCACCTAACATTACGAGATGAATAAAGGTTTTTAGCACGCGCTAAAGAGAAATTCCTATTATTTTTTTATACAGATAAATATAAAATTGTGAAAACTTTTCTATATTATCTTTTTTTTAATCTATTTTGCCATAGAGGGAACAATTGTTTTCTTGCGACAGCACACAACTCACTAATGCCACCACTAGGTGTCCTCAGTGAACCGCATGAAAAGTATTTTTCATTACGCAAAGTGGCTTAGTGTGTCAAAAGCAGGGCGAGTCCCCGCATGTTCCTCTTTATGTAACCCATCGCCACTTAAATGCAACCAGAGTCCTGCAATGTGCGCGGTGACATAAAAGTCAAGCTGCCATTGAGCATCGTGGAATAATGTTAACCTCAAATTGAACTCGCTAATTTCAGATCGTAGGGAATGTCTCACGTCTCCCACGGATTACATAATGGGCCGTGCCGTCTGAGATGTTTGTGTTGAGGACAAACGGCCTGGACACTATTGGAAGACTTAAGTGTAGAGGAGATGAAGGCGTGGTTGACGTCCAACTTTTGTCCCAGAGTGGACTACTCTGTTTCATCTTGCACACTCAACCTTAATTGCACTTGTAAAACTCACGTGTTATTAATTATTCATGTACAGCAGGCGGATAATGGAGGTGTCATTGTAGCAGAATGTCTTACAAACGTCTTACGAATTTAGAAAAGCAATAAACGTAGAATTTGCCAGCTCTGATCTTCAGAAGCATCTTCGAGCAGGTCAACTGACTTCTAGGTGATGTGGAATTGGATGTGGCTATTAGATAATAAAGCGTATCCACCCATTGTCTGCGTGCATCTACAGTTACGTTCGCTAAATAATACATGGAGGCTAATGGCATCTGGCAGTTAGGATCAGTGCAGGGCCTCGGAGGAATATGGTATAGAAGAGCAGTCTGAAACACTGAAACCTCTTTCTAGAGACGGCACTGTCAGCATTTAAGGCCTCTTATGTCTGACTCGCAACTAGCAAGTAAATCCTCCCCTACTTCAACGGAAAACGCGAACCTCCCAATTACGTCTGGTAGATGCTGCTCTACTCCGGCAAAAATAAACGGTCCACATTAAAGACTCGCCTGCCCGCCTCTGACCACTCAAACAAGCAAACCTCTGACCTTGTTGTAGTGGCTAAACCTACGTCTAAAGTATGTTTCCCCTACTTTATGAACGCTCTACAAAAACCGCCATGCCACTTTATTTTCCACCTGTAGTTGTACCGGTGTCTGGTTTAAAAAGCGTCCGACGTCGATTGCATGAAGTGTGGAGCCATGCGAAGAGGACTGGCACGACAGGAGTGCCGTTGTCACTGTAGATCTAGACCGTACCTCCTCTGGCTCGATGAGTTTAAACTCCATGCCGCGGCCGGTCCAGGCGATGAAGTGGATGTTGCTCGGATCGTCCAGCAGGGCAACCAGGAACTGCCAGAGCTGCAGGGAACCTCGGCGCTGGTACGGGGTCCCCTCGCGGAACACGCCGCCTCCCTCTTGCTTTACCTCCCCTGGAGAGAGGCAGGGACACAGTTAGACCCGGCTGCACTAGAGGCTGACGGGGAAAAATAGACTGTTACTGCTCGGGCGCGGCCCGCTAACGATTAGCATTGTCATGTTTAACATCAGTAAATAGATTAAGTAGGAAACTGATTTGGCTGTGTGTGGACGAATGTTTGCGTTGACAGGTGTTTCAGAGGCAGCAATGATCGCAACCTCGTCACATTATTACACGCCTGCCAATGTCAGTTAGTCCGAATGAGACCTTCCGCTAAATGACTCAGATGTTATTCTACTGTGAGCGACCGTGGATTCGCTGATTAGCTTGAGAAGCGGTGGGACTCATGACGTGCGATGGCCCTCAGATTCTCCCCTCTCCTGGATTACCCATAATGCATCACAGCCTCCCGCCATCTTGCTCCCCACGACACAGGAGCCACGCCACGCCCGGTGAGAAACAAAACCCGCTAACTCGGCTCCAGCCAAGAGCCTGTATAGCACCCAATCCCCCCCCCCCCCGCCACCAAAAAAAAGTATTGTTGAGCTGCGCTTCGTGTGATCCCATTGGAACTGATAGGGCTGACACTGATACATGTTCTGGCATTGATTTTTGTATGCGACAGGGATACGATGCCAGGCTGAGGCCCGTGTGACGTGACTGAATGGATTCTGGTTTTCTGAGAACTGACACCGCCCCAGTGTCATCATCCACGAGCATTTTCTGATCTCGTCGACACCTATCGGAGTGAACCGAAGTGTGAGAGGATAAAGGCTCAGAGTCTTGAGACGACTTCCGGGAAGTAGGACTGACCTTCGAATTTCTCGGGTACCACGCGAGAGTCGTTTTCAAAGAGGTATCCTGTAAAAACAGAAAGGTATTGCTATTAGCGTGTCCAGGTGCCCAAGATAGAATACCATTTTAACAAGCTACGTTAAGTATTTAAAATCCACCCCGACAAAAGAAAGTGGATGAGAAGAATTATTAATCTTTATCGTGTGTAACATATGGGGACGATGAATATGATCTAAATATCTCTAAGATATTTAGAGTATGATAGTCTAATATCTTGGATTCACTTGGGGTCCTGCAGTTTTTCCCGGCACGTATTATTTTCTCACAGAACCATTGGGTATGTGTCATTACTGTCATTAGTACAGTGATTCCTGTGTAGCTAATGCAAACGGCTCATTTGAATGACACGTTGCATTGGCTGCTCAAGATACATTCCTCAGTTCGCACTTATTCAGGAAATTATGCTGAACAAGAACTCGAATGCCCCAACATGGAGGGACAAACAAAGGGAGTGAACCAGAGGATCGCTTTGCTTTTCTCAACGAAAATGCTCGGGCCTTTTTCCAGGATTAATATTTATCCAGGGATTCCTGAGGCAGGGTTTTTGCCAATGGAAACATAGACACGCCCCGAGTTAGCCAATGGAAACATAGACACGCCACGAGTTAGCCAATGGAAACATAGATACTCTGGGCTGGTTAGCCAATGACCGCAAAGCTGCAGCCAGTAGCCAAGGCTCGATTAAATAAAGAAGAGAATAGGGAGATGTGGTCCTTGCCGTAAACAATTCCTGCCACACAGTTCTAGGAAAACGATCTATATGGGATACTGTCTCTAGTGTCTATATATAGTAATGAATTGGAGAAAAAAAACCATTTTGTCGCTTACCTTCGTTGTTGTTTGAGGGGTTGGAGTAGCCCTCGTTGTGGTGATACATAGATGGACACCCTGGCACGTCTGTGAGGACAGAAACGAGAGCACTATTGGTCAACGCAGAGTACTTAAACAGTCACTACAGCTTCCTGTGTACAGATGGTCGTGTTTCTTTAGTCTATACATACAAGACACATTTCCATGGGAACACAGAGCACTAATGTGGGTATTTTCGTTGGATCGTCTCTCGTTCTGTGAGGACTAAAGCTTCCTTTGTATCAATATTGCTGCACTCTGGTTGTGTTTTTGGGACATGAGCATGACCCGAGTGGGGTACAGAAATACAGTGGAGGTGGGTTACGGGGCTGTAGTGTCTGCACTCTGTAGTGTCTGCACTCTGTAGTGTCTGCACTCTGTAGTGTCTGCACTCCGTAGTGTCTGCACTCCGCACCCCGTAGTGTCTGCACTCCGTAGTGTCTGCACTCCGTAGTGTCTGCACTCCGTAGTGTCTGCACTCTGCACTCCGTAGTGTCTGCACTACTGCAGTGTCTGCACTCCGCACTCCGTAGTGTCTGCACTCCTGCACTCCGTAGTGTCTGCACTCCGTAGTGTCTGCACTCCGTAGTGTCTGCACTACGTAGTGTCTGCACTCCGTAGTGTCTGCACTCCGTAGTGTCTGCACTCCGTAGTGTCTGCACTACGTACTCCGTAGTGTCTGCACTACGTAGTGTCTGCACTCCGTAGTGTCTGCACTACGTAGTGTCTGCACTACGTAGTGTCTGCACTCCGTAGTGTCTGCACTCCGTAGTGTCTGCACTCCGTAGTGTCTGCACTCCGTAGTGTCTGCACTCTGTCCACCCATTAGGACAATCCCTGACTCGATATCACTCTGTAGTTGTAGAGGCTCTGTACATTCAACTCATTCAGCAGAAGCTCTCAACCAGACTGACTCACATCAGTGAGTTTCATATTTGTTGTTCTGGCCCCGTGTGCAAATCAAACCCTGGCATTGCTGGCGACCAACTTAGCTTTCTTTAAAAGTACAATTTAGTCCATTAGCAGACAGATCCAGAGTGACGTAGTTATTAATTCAGAATAAAATACGTACATTCCAAGTGGCATACATTTAAAAGCTCAAATCAGATATTTCTCCTGTCTGCTGGTAGCTGTGATCCTGTTTGTGACAAAACGCTCTTAAGCCCTACATAGTGGTTCTGTGTGTGCGTGTGTGTTAGTGAGCGCCGCATTGTGTTTGTTGGAGTGTCTAGAGGAGGCCAGAGCAGGTGAAAGGTGCAACAGCATGTGGCCTCTCCTGCGCCTCCGGGTAACTCACTCCTCGGGAATGCAGAGTGGCCGCGATAACATGTCACTCGGGTAAACTAGGCCCTCCTCGGGCTGCAGTCTATCACACTGTAAATAACACCACTGCCAGCCAGGGCAGCCTGCCCAGCACCAGGGAGGGATGTGGAGATTTCAGGGCTAGAGCATCAGGGTTAAGGTCCTGACTGGAGCAGACATATTTTTGTAGCCATTTGGTGCGTTTCACGCCAAATCCATAATTGGTTTACCAGAGTGAAATGTGAATGGGGACAACTTCATTCACAGACCTGACACACATAGAAACAAGCTGGCGGTGCATGTTTGTCACGTTCCTCTGGGCCCTGTAAGGCCTATGTGATGGCATTTGTTAGCAGGCAAAACAGCTGGCCAGCTCATCTCAGGCTGGCCCACTAACCTCCTCCGCCGCAGCTCCGCCCACCACAGACAAACGCCCTTTTGTTGCTGCCTCTTTCCTTTGAGGTTGTTCAATTTTGTCTGGACTCTGTGAGCATCGTCCGGCTTTTAGCGAAAACGGCAATTGGGTATCAAATAAAAATAAATAAATAATAAGATAGGTCTACGCTTGCTAACGTGTTATCCTATTGTACGCTGGATTCAGTGCGGGCAGGATGTCTGAGGCCCCTGGGAACCACAACAAACACGCCTCCCAGTCGACCGGCGCTCATATGTGCGTAACACCCCATGGCTGTGTTGCGATTCCTCTCCTTCTGTTTGCGTCGTTGCAGTGCAGCTTTACAGCCGAGGCTCTAGGGCTGTGCTGCTGTGCTGCTGTGCTTCTTGGGACGGGCCTTACTTTGTTGTTGCCAAGCTCATGCCCCCTCCAACACACACACACGCACACTCACATATCCCAGCCAGTGAGAGGTTTGGGTTTCTGTGGCCACGCTCATTTTTCCATTATGAGTTCATCTGCCTGCAGAATAGGAAGCTGCTGCTGTAATCCGACACCACAGAGAGCTCCACCGGGGACTCTAGTCTTTCCACTGCCTTCCATTTTCTCAATGAAATTCCTCTGCCTCCCTTTCAGGGTGGACGAGGGCGGGGAGAGAGGCACGGAGATAGGGGAGGGGGGAAAGCGGGGAGAGGGAAAAGGGAAGGAAGCGCGGCGTGGGGAGCTGGGGGAGAGAGGGGGAGAGCCAGAGGCACAGGGGAGGAGTGTACAGGACGGAGGGAACTGTGTTACAGTCAAGAGTGCAGACCTTTTCTGTGCAGAATGTCAGGGAGTTGAAAGGAGGAGTTAAAAGGTGGAGCGGGGGGAAGGGCAGAGTCACAGCGGATGAAGAACTTTCTCCTCTCTGGACATTTTGTTCTCTCATTAATCCACACACACACCAGACGGACTCCCGAACGACTCGCTGCAAAGGCGCTTTCGTCAGACAAAGTTGATCACGGGGCACAAAGCAGTATGTAAAAAAAAAACATACCCAGGGCATAATGAATTTGTTTCCATAAATCCTACACAAAGGCTAAACATGCCTACATGTCCGTTCGAGCCCCGCGAGGATTAGTTTGGGCACGCCCCGTTGTCGTTGGGTCAGTTACTTCCTTAAGGGATTAAGCGTCTCTCTAGGAAACCCTCAGCTGTCCCTTATTTCCCTCTGGGCCCCGCCCACCGGTGCTCACTCACCAGGCTCGTAATTGTAGTCAGCCGGCTCCTGTTTGACCATCATGTGGGCGGGGGGGAACCTGTGAGGGTGGTGCTGGTGGTGCGGGTGGGGATGTTGGTGAGGGTGAGGCGGGGGAGGCCCGGGGCCCGGTCCAGCCATGTGGGCGGCCCTCTCATACAGAGGGTCCAGGTACTCCTGCTTGAAGCTCTGCTGCAGGTAGGGCATACACGGGTCTGAGTGCTGACGATGGTACCCGCCTCCGCCTCCTCCACCCGGGCCTCCACCTCCTCCACCCGGGCCTCTGCCTCCACCACCGCCTCCCGGCGGGGCTGGGTGCATGCGCTGGAACGCCTGCCCCTGACTGGGGAACCCCGCGGAGCAGAGGTCTGCTGATGGAGTCGGATACCTGGTGTTGAGAAGAGGGAAGGAGTGGCCATAAAACGGGCAGTATTGACAGATGACAGAGTTTATTTCAGAAATATATTAGACTAGCAGGTTCTACCTGGGGTCTATGGGGTAGTTGTTGTGGCTAGGCAGTGGCTGGGATGTGGCAGGGGGGTTCATGTTGTAGGTCGTGTTATCCGGCCGTCCAGCAGCGCCCCCCACAGGCTTGGGGGAGTAATGATGCTGCATCGGAGACATGGGGGTCCCTGTGGGGCCGCTCTTATTGGGACCCACAGGCGTCTTCTGCTCGTAGGCACTGGAACACACACACACACACACACGTTATGAAGCCCAGTGAGGTGGATCAGTGTATCAAGTATAAACATAAACACATCAGTAGTACTATGAGTTGTTTAGGTAAATGAGTCCAGTTGGGCTGACACGTATTGCTTGATTCAGTGAACAGTTCATGTTTCAGTTAATGTATGCGGCCTGGTGCTTCACTTGACAGGTGTGCGTACCTGGCGTAAAGGCACTGCTCCCCATTTGGATAGGTGAAGATCTGCTTGTGACTACAGGACTGGCTGGGGTCGGACCCGGGACTCTGGGGTTCCTTCTTGATGGTGACTGGCGGGCTGTGGAATGCCACTGCTGGAGAAGGATACAGAGGCGGCGGAGAAGGTTGGCAGAGTTCTCTCGCAACCAGCGTGTCACTGTCACGCTCACAAGCAAAGCAAATACGGTGGACAAAGGAACCCCTAATAACGGCCAAACGGCTTAAGTGACAGTCTAGCGAAACGAGGGACACGTCCAAACACTGGTCTGTACACATTCCTGCCGTTCGTTTGGAAGACGGCGGTGACTTGGCACACTTTGTGTACTCATCTCCAGACACAATACCAGCCGTAACTCCCAGCGCGCCCAACACAAAGTGACCCCAAACCTAAACAATCACACGGGCCAGAATACAACAGGCAGAGGATCATGCACTCTCTATCTCCTAGACGAACCGTGTTACATAGATTTGTTCATTGATATATATCCACACACTTTTCCAGTGGTTTATAAGAGCCCCCCCCTTCCACGCAGCCTGTGTGTGTGTGTGTGTTTTACTCCACATAAGACATCCTCGGTTATGAAGGTCTTCTCATGGCGAGGCCTTTGCTGTGAAGGCCACACAAACTACTCAAAGTGAAGATTCAAACTGTGCCGACTGTGGTTGTGTTTATTATGTGAGGGGAGGGTTTCGCCCACGGTACGGTACAGGATGTTTTTCTGGGCCTGAGAGGGTAAACAGCAGCAGCTGTGCACTTCCAGCTGGAGAGGCCTGTGTTTATGTGTGCGTGTGTGTGTGTGTGTGTATGTGTGTATGTGTGTGTGTGTGTGTGTGTGTGTGTGTGTGTGTGTGACTGCCATGGGTGTGGAGCTGACAGAACAGGCCCGGTGAAACCCGAGACCAGGTAATTACATAATGTCTGTATCCAATTCACACAAAAAAGAAGAGAGAGAAATCCTGTATGACTGTAAATGGCTAAGAAAGAAATGTCCGCAGCTAACCAACGAGTGCTAGAAGAGAAAGACAAAGAGAGGAAAAATCTGAGAAATAAAAAAACTAGTGTAGAAACTAAAAAAGAGAGATAAAGACGACAGACACAGACAGACAGACAGACACAGACAGGCACAGACAGGCACAGACAGACACAGACAGACACAGACAGACACAGACAGACAGACGACTTGTGATACAAAGGGGGAAACCCTGTTATTTTGTTCTCAACTCTCCCATGACAAACACAAGTAGGTAAGGAAATGTTGGCTTAAGACTGCCGTCTAAAAGGATTAGAAAGTCTTTGCACAGACACAATAGGATTCCAGAGACTTTCCAACCCCGGCTGCCCCCTTTCTCATCGTTCCCAGGATGGCAAAGGACTGCGTTAGTGTCGAATACGGATACAATAGCTCGGATGCGTTTGACTCGTATACATCGACTACCGCTTTTCGCAATGATCATATAAACCGCCAAACAATCTGCAGTGTGTCCGAACGTTCGTCTTTTGACGTGGCTCTACTTCTGAGGACAGCCTGACAACAACACCGGTTTGATAGTAGGAAACTAATGGCTGTGGTGTGTGTGAGATTGTTGAGATTGTCTGGGTTGCTTCCACCGTGCTGGATTTGATTGACATCCCCATTAACAAATCCCTTTTGGATCATGTCATTACCAAGCCCAGCGTGTAACGAGCATCGGACGGAAGTCATAGGATTAACGTTCATTTTAATATCCAAACAATTTGACCATGTCAATTGTTTCGGACACATTTGTTCACTTTGGGAAATTGTAAGAATACATAATTGTAGATACGACAAGTGTGGCCTAAAGAAATGTAATAGCGGTTGATAAATATGAGTCACATTATTACGGCTCCTTTATAAGTCCAGTGAAATCAGATTTGCACCGAGACTGAATTAAATAATGTCAGTCATATGAACAGATCAGATAACATCGCTGTTTCCTCTTGGTTTCATTTGGTGACCTTTGACCTCAGATCACAGGCTCTGGTTTCTCTCTTTACGTCACCGTTTCTCCAAGATCCTCATATTTGAGTGAGTTTTTTCCTAGCGTGCGGGATGTCATGGACTTAAACATACGCCGTGACTGATGGCCCGGGAGAAGTGTTTAGATTTTTCCGGACAGATATTGTACACAGCGAGTTAATCTGGAGAAGAGTGTCTGCTAAGTGACTACAATGCCAATGTAAATCTAGTCGCTGTGTTAAGGCAGAGTATAGTGGACTTGTGTCTGTCTATCCATCTGGTATTTTGGTGCGGGTGTTGGGTTGTAACTGAAACTGTGGGAACATCTTGACCTGGTTTAAAACAATGACAACCATGTTCTTGACAAAAGAGCGATGGGGACTTTTTAAGATGTTTCCCGTCAATAAGCTTTTTGTAGTTCTGGCCAAACAACAGAGATATGGCTCATTTTTGTAGTTCTGGCCAAACAACAGAGATATGGCTCATTTTTGTAGTTCTGGCCAAACAACAGAGATATGGCTCATTTTTGTAGTTCTGGCCAAACAACAGAGATATGGCTCATTTTTGTAGTTCTGGCCAAACAACAGACATATATAACGGGTTTTTCTTGGAAGTCCAACATTTCGCACCTCTGATTGTTTTTTCCGATTTCTGGACTCATGCATTTTACTCCCACACTCACATAAACAGCATCATTCCGGAAACCCCAGACCCACTCCAATTTGCACTCCGCCCCTACAGATTCACAGATGAAGCAGTCTCAATTGACCTCCACACTGCCGTCTCCTAGCCGCACAAGAGGAATACCAATGTGAGAATGGCGTTCAGCTGCAGCTCTGTAACCAACGGTTCGACCCTGAGACTGAACACCTCCCTCTATAACCTGGGACTGAACACCTCCCTCTATAACCTGGGACTGAACACCTCCCTCTATAACCTGGGACTGAACACCTCCCTCTATAACCTGGGACTGAACACCTCCCTCTATAACCTGGGACTGAACACCTCCCTCTATAACCTGGGACTGAACACCTCCCTCTATAACCTGGGACTGAACACCTCCCTCTATAACCTGGGACTGAACACCTCCCTCTATAACCTGGGACTGAACACCTCCCTCTATAACCTGGGACTGAACACCTCCCTCTATAACCTGGGACTGAACACCTCCCTCTATAACCTGGGACTGAACACCTCCCTCTATAACCTGGGACTGAACACCTCCCTCTATAACCTGGGACTGAACACCTCCCTCTATAACCTGGGACTGAACACCTCCCTCTATAACCTGGGACTGAACACCTCCCTCTATAACCTGGGACTGAACACCTCCCTCTATAACCTGGGACTGAACACCTCCCTCTATAGCCTGGGACTGAACACCTCCCTCTATAACCTGGGACTGAACACCTCCCTCTATAGCCTGGGACTGAACACCTCCCTCTATAGCCTGGGACTGAACACCTCCCTCTATAACCTGGGACTGAACACCTCCCTCTATAACCTGGGACTGAACACCTCCCTCTATAACCTGGGACTGAACACCTCCCTCTATAGCCTGGGACTGAACACCTCCCTCTATAACCTGCGACTGAACACCTCCCTCTATAACCTGGGACTGAACACCTCCCTCTATAACCTGGGACTGAACACCTCCCTCTATAGCCTGGGACTGAACACCTCCCTCTATAGCCTGGGACTGAACACCACTCATCTTTCTGTTATTCATATCACTGTTTATATATTGCTTATGTTACACATTTCGCTCTCTTAACATTTTGTATTTACTTGTATCAGCATGAGAGCGTTTCTCCGGTAATCCACACCTGTTATTTATGTCACAAACTTTTGTCAAATTTCTTTGGACCACCTCTTCCGGCAGAATGACTAATGCTGGGAGTGCTTGGGTGTGTGTGTGTGTGTGAGGGGGGGTTGGTGGCTTGAGTGGACTTTACATATGTAAATTGTGGAGCTTTGGGGGGGGGGCACAGGGTGAAAGGTGACGGTCATGGCTGAGTGCTTTAGGAAGTGGACGCATCATTATGTTGGGGGCTATTCAGTCACGGCCCGTCACAAACAAATCTCAGGGCCTCATTCCCTACACCCTCCCATCCCTGTACACACAAAGGGGTCCTCAGCTCGGACATATTGAGCCACTAGTGGGAACACCTCCGATCTGAGGAGACACCTAAAGCCTGTCTGAAATGGGCCACTCTTCTGAGGCTAAGGACTTGAGGTTTAAAAATAATTATGTTCCACGCCAAGAAAGACCTGGGATTCAGTTCGTTGTAGATTTATTTTAAGTTGAAAACTGAGAGGAAGTTTATTAAAAAAAAATACCTGGGCTCACTATTCTCGTCAGTGTTTACAATATTCCAAGTGTCGATTGGACTTGAATGTCCGTGACCCGCAACAAGCAGCAGCCAGATTACATTCAAGGTAGGAAACCCCTTGTAACTGTCTGGGTTTATTTCATACACGGTATTTCCTACCATTAAAGGTTCTCCTCAAGGGGAATCAGAGCTGAACTCAGCAAGAATGGATCTGGAGAGCTTTACATTGAGGTGTTTATCTAGGATGGCCAAGTTTTCGGTCTCTGGACATCTGCAGGCTGTGACAGCTTCTGTACCAGCCCCAGGACTGCCAGAAGGTTCCCGATGACTTAGCACGCTGGTTAACTGTTTCTCAGCCATGTCAAATTGGGTGGACATGTATTGTAAACTACTAACTTTGGTAAACCACGTGAACAGACGTAGATGTGTTGAAGGAAATCTTACATCCATAGTAGCACTATATGGTCAATTTCAATCAATATGGCAACTGTAACTGGACTTGGTGTTTACTTTCCTTCATCGTCATATAGTTATTCAAGGGTGTTCCTTACACCCCAGAGCCCCCAATAATTTATCAAAAGCCGAAGCGAGAAAGAGAGGAGAGAAATAGAGAAGGAGAGAAAGAGGAGACCGAGAGAGAGAGAAAGAAAAACGGAGCCAGAGAGAAAGAGTGAAGGAGAGAAGGAAACAGAGAAAGAGTGAAGGAGAGAAAGAGTGAAGGAGAGAAAGAGTGAAGGACAGAAAGAGACAGAGAGAAGGAGTGAAAAGGAGAAAGAGTGAAGAATAGAAAGAGTAAAGGAGAGAAAGAGACTTGGGCTGTTCAACTGGTATCAGGTTGGAAACATGAATAAAAACAAAATGGACGCCAACTGTCAGAAATGACAGAAAGGTTTGAATGGATATGACCGATGTCTGGGATGTGCCACCTGATCCTCTCATTCTCCCTAGTGTAGAAGGCTGAAAAGATGTACAGTGTTTTACAAGTGTGTGAGGAGCCGTAACCCAAGCATGATTACAGTAAAGTACACAAGGTCAAATGCCTACTGTACATTGAGAAATGTTTGCACAGTACATAAAAAATGTATCCTAAAATGCATCTAAACTACACTGCTAGATCATGACATACTGTAACCTGGACCACTAATTGGGAAGTACACAATCTAAATCAGGAATTCGTTTGGAGTTGCCCTGTAAACATCTATATGTGGCAGAGTGTATGTAACCAGTGTGCAGTGTATGTATGTAGCAGTGTATGTAACCAGTGTGGTTAGAGGGAACTCCAGTGGGATGGCAGGTCAACAGCGGTGATTTAACGTGTTCCACATTACTGAGACTAGAGAGACAGAGACAACGGGGCAGCATGTCAAACCTGGCACAGGGTAACATGTGCTTCACATGTGTGCTACTCAGGTCAACGCTCAAGCAGAGAGAGACCGGAGAGAGAGAGAGAGCAATAGAAAGACCAGAGAGAGAGAGCAAGAGAGACCAGAAAGGGACCAGAGAAAATTCTGGATACATCTAAAACAAAGGCCAACTCCAAGTCTCCAATTCAAAGGACTTCACACTCAAGAAGTTTGAAAATATCTCCCTCACACAGCTGGTTTTTAATCTAACCAATCAAACTTGTACCAGCACTCCTTGAAAATAAAACTATTTAACAAACACATTCATAAACCAATAAAAAAAAAATGAAACAGAATCTCAAAGCAGACAAAACTCCTATCTGACCCAAAAAATACCAATGGGCAAAGTACCAACAGCTCACCTTGCAGGCGAGATAGAAGAGAGAGAAGAGAGAACAGAGTGATAGAACAGAGATAGAACAGAGACAGCAGAGAGAATGAAGTGAGAGAGAACATAGAGACAGCAATGAGAACATAAAGAAAGAGCAGAGAGACCAAAGGGCAAGCTGACAGCATTTCTGAAAGCTCTGGAGTCCCCGGCATCAACGTGAAAACACCACGGCTTCAGTCCATTTAGCCGTTTAGTGTCTCCCGTCTGATTTACGGGTCACCCCTTCCGATCGGATAAAGCCTTTCGCGACGTGGCTTCCTTGAATATTTAAAGCATTGTTGTCCGACCCGCTGAGCGAGCCTGACAAGATTGATGGGGAGCACTGTGATGTCAACAGGAAGTGTTTGGACAGTCAAGTGACGGGACGCGCCCCTTTCGTGTGAGCCAGCCGCATTTTGAGAAAGACATCGAGGCGATTTGAGATAGGCCTACACAAAAGTGCATTCTGGTTATTTATTGTGAAGCGTAGCGCGTCGGGTACATTGAGTAACAGGATGAAATGCATGTGACTGGACCAGAGTCCAAGTTTCACTTCACTATTTTTGATCATTTGATGTTCGGTTATTTTTGTTTGACCTTGCGAATCCCCCGTTTCTTAATATGTCTGATCAAATGACTTCACCGCTTCATCGTCAGCATCACACTTGAGTTGCTGTGATAAATGTTGTCACTTGTCATTAACAACGCGAAAGGAACTATGAGAAACGACCAAAAATCTATGGTTTTTTTCTGTAATCATAAATTTTCGTTTAAATCGCAAATATAACGTTCGTTACTAAACATCCATTTGTACGCAACTAGTGTCAGCTAACAAATTAACCAAACTGAAAAATGTGGCATAGCCTAATTATATTTCTGCACATTTTCGTCATTTTGCAGACACTCTTATCCAGAGTGACATAACAAAAACGTAAGGACATCACTGTGAACCAAAAGTAACTAGTCAAGATGGACGTCCCTTCAAAGCCAAAAGTAACCAGAAAAAATTGGCATGTCTTTAAATTAAAATAAACTATATCGAAGACGGACATTTGTATAAATCAAAAGCTAAGTGGGTGTGTGAGCGTGTATGTGACGGTGATGTCCATCCTACAGTCAAGACACGGAGTGCCCGATGGATTTGACAGAGTCAGCACTATTCCCTGAGTCCTGCCCTACACGGACCTCACTCAATGAATAAACCGGATATCGATCTGCCCTCACACGGGCGCATGTTATTGATCACGAGAACAGTAGGCTATATTATAAAGTTATGTTTTAAAGCCCGTTCACTGACAGCGGAGCACTGGACAGCAAAATAGGATCAAAGTATTCCCGTAAGGCTATAAAATCAAAGTTAAATCGTGGAATATGATTAGATCAAAGTCGCCGATAGCTCCGGACTGACAAAAACCATGAGTTGCACTCCTGGAAACAATTTGACGAATCGCATTTATTGTCTGTTGTACATTTCCCCCGTGGCACTTCATGAATGTCCGTTGAGTGGCTATAACTCCGCCCCGTTCCATTGCCATTTAGTGGGCACCGTACAGCACACGTCCGTCCCAGGACAAGACGGACATCTCAATATGTCGGGGGTCTGTAATTAATGTGACACAATATTGACTCCTCGCTCTCAATCCCTCAGACCCTAATATATCCGTCCCCTCTTAACGGCGAATCCTCCCATCGATCCCCCTTCCCCCGGCCGCGACCACCTCGCCGTTTACTGAAGTGATCGAACGGGCTCCCGCTGACCCGGGTGATATCCGTGGGGTTGTGTGGGAGGGGCGGAACGGGCTTGACTGAAGGGGCGAGATAAGATGTCCAGCACCGAGTTCCCGTCAGGCCTCAGCAGAAAGCTCTGCCGGACACCTCCCAGTAATTATCGAAGCAAATGGCACATCCACAAATCCCCTGACTCTATCCGTCCCCTCGGTCTCTACGTTTCTGCTCTCTCTCCCTCCCTCCCTTCCTCTCTCTCTCTCCCTCCCTCCCTCCCTCCCTCCTCCCCCTCCCTCCCTGTCTCTCTCTGTCTCTCTCTCTCTGTCTCTCTGTCTCTCTCTCTCTGTCTCTCTGTCTCTCTCTCTGTCTCTCTCTCTCTGTCTCTCTGTCTCTCTCTCTGTCTCTCTGTCTCTCTCTCTGTCTCTCTCTGTCTCTCTCTGTCTCTCTCTCTGTCTCTCTCTGTCTCTCTCTGTCTCTCTCTCTCTCCGTCTCTCGCTCCGTCTCTCGCTCTGTCTCTCCTCCTGATTTATCCACACTTTTTATCTACGTGTCCATCTCTCCCTGCCCCATCTGGGGGATCTTTTGGATCAATACCACCCCCCAGCTCCACTCCCCCGGTCTACTCAAGCCCTGACCGTTGTCAGCAAGTCGCTGTAGCCTCAACCCCTAAACCCCCGTCCCCAAAACCATACGCACTCGATGCTTGTAAACACTCAGAAACACAGTCTTCACACTGGTGGAAAAAGCTGTTTTCAACAGAGACAGTGTTTGTGAGTTGTGTATTATTGCTTAGCATGAAATCAGTCTGGTATTTTCGTACCGTACTCTTGTCTTCATCTGGTCCCGGTTGTTCTCAACTGCTCTTACCTCAAAAAGGGAACATTTACTCTCAGTGAAGAACGTTTAAGCCAAGCCTGTCCACTAGCTCTCCCTTTTCACTCCCTGCCCATGAACACACACTCACGGACACACACACTCACGGACACACACACACTCACGGACACACACACTCACGGACACACACACTCACGGACACACACACTCACGGACACACACACTCACGGACACACACACACACACAGAGACCCACTTCCTTCTCTCCTGTAGTAAAACACTCTACTGTCTGTTCTGGCATACATCTTCACATACACAGTTGTTTGGACAGAAGGACTGGTCCAACTTAACAGTCCTTTTTTCTGTGCTTGTATGTGAGAAGTTGGCAAAGGCTTTTATTGTTGTGCTGACGTGTGTAAAACTATGAATTTAACTCATTTGTGATGACAGATAACCCAAAACAGAGAGAGAGATACAGCATTTAAATTGTCCCTATTTTTCTCCCTTTAGTCTCAGTAGTAAAACACTAAACCCTCCAATTCATGAATGGAAATCCCACCCCTCAACCCAGCACACGGCTACAGCCGCTCTCTCACAACCAACCCATTCATAAAACTGTAGGGTGGAAGTTTGTTTGTGTATTTTGTGTGTGTGTGTGTGCGTGCGTAGTGGCCGTGTGTTGGCAGGACGCACGTGGGTTTTATTTTTATAGAGAAACGAGCCATTCACTCGCACACACACACACACACACGCACACACGCACACACGCACACACACGTCCCCCTGGAGCGAACAGTATCCATGCATATCTGCCCGTTACCTGGATGTTTTCGCAGACTGTTGCCTAGCAGCTGTATTTTGGAAAGGGGGAGACGACTTGGGTCCGCTCAGCGCCAACAAGTTAGCGGAGGAACACAACAACCCGAACGATCGGAAATTCACAACGAGGCAAAACGATACCGACAAAAAAATATTCAAAAAATTCATCCTCGACCGGACTCTCCCCATCACTCTCTCTCTCTCTTCCCCCGTCTCATCTATTTCTCTCTCCCTCTGTCTCTCTCCTCATCTCCCCCGTCTCTTCTATTTCTATTTCTCTCTTCCTCTCTCTCTCCCTCTCCCCTCTGTTTAATCTATTTCTCTCTCCATCTCTCTCCCTCCCTCTCCCCCTGTCTCTCATCTCCCCCGTCTCTTCTATTTCTCTCCCCTATCTCTCTAGCCGCGCTGTCTCTCTTCTTCCCTCTCCGTCTTTATAGGACTGGAAACGCATCTGCGGCCGCAACATCCTATATAATTACTACAAGGCCCAGAACTAAACAGTGGACCCACACAGCTCCGAAATCGCTGGATTAGCTCACATCTTGGAACACTCAATGTGTAGAGAACGGGCGACGGGAGAGGAGAGGAATGGTGGCGTGGGGGGGTGTGGGGGGGAGTCCAGTTTAAAATGTGGCTTAGTTTGTACAGAGACAGGATGGGGGAGGAGTCTGATGATCCGCAGGGTCATAAAAGAGGGGGGCACTGTAGACGTTTTTTATGAATGAAGATTAGGAGAAGAGGGAAAGGGCTAGACATAGTTCCTCTGACACGCTGGAGAACATTTATGAATGGGACCCGCGCAGCTTGGACTGCTCACTGTCGAACACAACATCAAGAACGTGTGCTTCTCAAACAGTACGCTTTTCCGCACCGACACGTTTCCTTCTCCCGCCGCTTGACAACTTTGTGAACATACGGAGCGCAGATGATTTGACTGACAGATGTACGCACAACAGAATATGCCGTATGTACGTCAGCCTCGTTACAGACCAGACACCTCCACAGAGGTTCACCCAGACCCCCAAACGTCAACCCCGTCGCCCGCTTTGGTAACACTGTTCGGTGAATAATACGTTCAGGGAACAAACATGTTAAAGCTTGACGCTTAATTACCCAGAAATACCCAGATGTAAAGGCATTGTTTACATGACCTTCCCCTCGCCGGAGCGCCAAAGACAGAGCGGGCTTGTTAGCTGTTATTCCTCCAGGACCAGGAGAGAGATGAGATAGATCTACCAGATGTGCAGGTATTGCACAATCCCGTCAGTCCTCCCATCTTCTTCATCTCACATTCCTGAGTGTGTCTCAAAGCCTGGCCCTTCCGATATCCCTCTCCTCGTCTGCGGCTCTCTCGTGCTCTCTCCTCCGCCGTTTCTTTATTTTACCCTCTCGCTCTTTCCTTCTTCCCTCCCCCCTCTCTCCCTTTACCTTCCACGCCCATACAGATAATAACCTGTCTGGGAAAACCGCAACGTTTGATTTTCTGTGGCGCCTTTTTGATATTATTTTTGTCACACGGGATTATTACTTTGTTTGCTGTCCTAGGGCTCAGCGTTTCCTTCTTACCGTGTATAAATGTGCTGCTATGCAGTGGTCATGTGACGGAATGTCGCGTGATTGGGTATGGGAACAGACCGGGCTTTGGCTTAACCAATCCGGGGGCTTCCACATGTCACCCCTCACAACCGCAAACACGTAGAACAATATCGTCGTATCCATGGCCGCCTGTCAACTTAGCGTCCGACCCGATGAATGGAGAGTGTTTCGGCCGTTCGCTGTGAACAGCGGGAGCCCTGTCTGTCAACCTGATCCCGCCTCTGCCGGGACTACGCGTAAGTGAGCTGCCTGTCAAAGTGAAGCCCCTGATGGCCCGGCCGATCATATCAGGGGGAGCCACGGGCGGCAGGCCGGCCTGCGATTGGCTGAGCTGGCTCGGGGGTTAAGCAGACATGACCCCAGCGTGCCCCTAGGGTTCATCGCCACTTCCTCTTCCACATTGTTGGCCCACAGAGGGGAACAATATGTTTCTCCGGGCATGTGTCACTGGGGTTAAGGGGCGGTGACTGGGACGCGGAATAACAGCAGTGTTTACCCACAAAAGCAGTTCGGTTTGGAACAGATCCAGGTGAGAATCGCTCGGTTTAAAATGTAATAATATTAAATAAATGCTTCGTTCGGTTTTAATTACATTCAGGTCAAGACCCCAGTACATTTCGGTGAGGCTTTTGAACGATGTCCAAGTCGTCATGCTGAAATGACTCACTCGGTAAGTCTACAAATGAGTGCAAATGAAAAGGCCAAAGAAGTTGCTGTTTGCCGAGCACACAGTCCCCTGCAGATCCTGAATCGCCATTGTTCAGACACAACAAAAAGGGAAACCCATTCAAATATCTGCCGCACAGTTGTCCAGTACAGGAATTTGCTTTCCCCACTTTAACCTCAGACACACACGAATAAGAGCCTTTGTACCTGGGCTCTGAACAATCTTTTACTGGTTTCATGGGTTGAACAATTAAAGCTTTTCAAAAAATGCAAATGGGTGGAGAAATTGTTTCACGTTGTTTGGACAAGCATACTAGTTTGGACAAGCATACTAGTTCTACCTAAACACTGCTTGATAAACCAATGGTGACCTCGTTTTCATGCACACATAACACACGGTCACAATTCTCAGACGTTGTCAATAGAGTCTCTACTCACAATTTTCCGAGTGGAAATCAGGAACAAACTGCTCATCGCTGTCAGGCACTTGAGCTGAAATCAGAACAGAAAGAGAAATCATTAGTCACATGACCATTTGGGCAGAACGCTAAGCTTATCTGTTAGCTTGGATGGTCACGGTGGTCTGTCTAGACTGACTGACCCCAATGCTAGCTCACTCCGCTAGCCTCAATGGGTAAGTGAATTATGTTATTCTAGCTAAGCTAAAGCCTGATGCTAGGTAAATCACGACATTGACTGAGAGAGAATCAGGGGTTTCACACGTGTGTGGAAGCTGGGCTCCACTCGCCCACGGGCCTCAGAGGTCGTGGTTTTGGTCCCCGTCGGGCCTCATCTGCACGGCCGTGAAACCCGAGTCTCTGCGAGGATCCGGCGAAGCGACCTTCACACATTCGGGCGTGCCAGCACCTTTAAATCAGCAGCATGTCGATGCCTAATAGTCAAGGGGGGAACGAAACGCGCCGGCCGGTCCCCACAGTCAGATGGGATCCTGCCGTCCTCGTTTTATGTGGCGTTCACATGCGAATGTATTCTTTGAATCAATCCGCGGCGATTTAGCATCAGTCACTTATTGGCAGCAGTCGAACATCCTGACTGAAACAATTGACGGATTTCTTCCTGACCGCCTAACGTCACCGGGACAAAACTCAGGAATCCCCATCTGACGACTTCAGACCGGCCAGCGAGGCATTTCGGCGTGTCTTACGGCATGATGGACGGCGCTCTGACTCCGGGGCCGACAATGGGAGGCTGATTTAAGATCTTAAGAGGTGCACTCACAGCAGAAACAGGGTTACTGTCCCTCGGCAGACTAGACTGGCTATCAAACTGAACCGGTGATAAATGAATCGATACGGAGCCGGAGAGCTGCTGCCTCCCATTCCTCATTGATCCCGCGTCACGGCATTCGGCCGGAATCAGATTCTCTTTCTAAATCCGGGCCCGTGAACCAGAGGGATATCTTTAGAGCCCCTATGGACGGGAATTTTGATTGTGTTGAGAAGTCGCGGCGATATGTTTAATGTGTGTGTGTGTGTGTGTAATGTTTACTTGTTTGTGCGTGCTGTCCTTCGCAGCGCACGCAGACAGAATAAACAGGCTATTTTAGGCGAGGAAGGAACTCGTACTTCTGCTCTCAGTCGCACCTCAGATCGGGGCAGATTCTTGGACGATCCAGATACTCTTCGGCTAGCGGAGTGTTCTGGAATCCGTCGCCTGCTTTCAAGTCTTTCAGACATTTTTCTCTTAAAGTCAAACTAGAGGTTGCAGGATGACTGGGAACTGTGAGAGAGGGCTAGTTGAACTCTCAAGTTCTCCTTCACAATGTCACAGTCACATATGAGCTTTGCATTGCATCGCTGTCGGTATAATGAAATGAAACCGGAGCCGGGCCCAACTGATGGAACTGACGCCAAACTCGCTAGTGTCGTGTTGTGTTTGCTGAGATGTTCCGATCTGAACACATTTCCAGCGTCAATTGTCCTTCCGAGCGCCGCACGGCGACCCAGACAAACACAGATTAGTGGACTGTCAACGCCTTCCGGGGTGAAAAGGTCAAATTTACCCAGTGAGCCATGAGCACATCGGCATCTGATTTTCTACACCTGGCTGGATGCCCTAACCCTAAACCCTGCCTGCAGCCTGGGCTTGACACCTTGGCATTAGTCCAATCTGAAAGGTTCCTGCTCGTTTCAAACGTCTATCATACCTTTTTTTGGTGCTTCGTTTCTGAAATGGCACGATACTGAAGCACAAGGTTTGATTTTCAGGATCAAGACACCCATATGTTAACTCATATCTGTCAATAATGGCTAACTACACACATCATTCCATCACAAGGGAAACACGGGTGTTCATATTTTCAACGATTCTATGAATCGAAATCTGATGACACATTTTCTTATGTGAAAAAAAAAATCCAATCGAAACAATTGCGGAAGCAAACAATTTCTTTGACGTTTTTTCCCCTGAGTAAACCCAGAAACCACAAAGTGCATGTGACAAAAAACATCCTCTCTCACTTCATCTACCCGCTAACAGACCATGAAACCCAGCACTAAAACCAAAATATAGCAGAAAGAGGAAATAAGTTATTTAAATCGCGTCCTGCGAGTTGGAAACCGAACGATGGCGTCTCGGCAAATGTTTACGATAAATTACATTGATTTCTTAAACAAGTTTGCGTCCTGTTGCTATACGGTAATACAATTAAACCCTTTAACTTGGCAGCCTTTTGTCCTAAGGCGAAAGATAAAGCTGTTTTATGAGAGAACGCAGGGGCCAATATTTAGTTCACCAGATCAAAACATAAATCATTTCCACTAGTTTCAACATGTCTAAAATGGAACACGCTGGATCGAGCACAGAGAAGGAAGAGAAAAAAACACATTAGGGCCGTCTGAGCGTCAGCGGGACTGTCTGTGTGAAAGTGTGTGTGTTTGTGTGAGCGTGCATGTGTGTGTGTGTGTGTGTGTGAGCGTGCACGCGTCTACATCCGATTTGGTTCCGGGAACACCTCGTCAAAGGCTTCGAGATGCAAGTCAGCACAGGACAGAAAGTGCGTTTATATGAGCGCAGATGCATTGCTTCCTTTTTTTCTATCTTTCAGGCACCTTGAATTGCATTTTTTTTCTTAATGGGAGAGCCTAGTAGGAGTGTAGAACACTGGGAGGAGTGTAGAACACTGGGAGGAGTGTAGAACACTGGGAGGAGTGTAGAACACTGGGAGGAGTGTCAAACTCTCAGTCATGAACGTAAAGGCCAATGACAAGACGCGACAAGCACTCAACTTTCCCATCTCCAAAAAAAAAAAGTGTGCTCCCTGAAGGACTACCTTCAGTGACGAAGACTTTACTATGCTGGTTAACACTTTATAACCACAATCAGTCACAACAACAGGCCTCCAATTAACGCAACAGGAAAGAAGAGTTCTGCCTGCCTGCTCCTACAACAAGTCATCTTTTAGGGTTGAATAAACCCATTGATAACCGACACCACCGCCGATTTCCAGTCGGCCAGTCTGACTTTTTAATTATTTCTATGGCCCATCGACCATCTACCTCCAGCCAACCTGTCGCGGCAGTATAAAAGCAGCACACTATAACGTAGCTACAGCTTTGCTATGCCCAGTACCTTTACGTCTGATCCAATCGAAGTGACCTGTCTATGAATGGAATCAGACGACAAGGTGTTGCTCATTGTTGGTCACTGTATTGATACTGGCTTTGTGTTTGCCTGTGAAGTGTGAACTTGCCAGAGTTGAAGTTGCATGAGAATAGGCGTTCTGACCCGGATAGAGGGAGCATTGTTTGCCGAGCGTCATAAACCGTTGTTATTCCTACGAGGCATCTCCATGTCAATGACTTGAACCTTGTTAACGCCACTGTGCCAACTCGGAACGCACCGGGTTGGTTGTTTACTTTTCACACTGGCAGTTTTTGCCCAGTTCCAGCTACGTGGCGACTGGGACCGACACGGGACGGCTCAGCTTGGTCACGTTGTCAAAAGGTGTGACCAGACTCAACCGTCTAGAAAAACGTCCCAAATCAACAGCGCTTGAAAACTCGGAAGGCTCGGTTTAGGGTCAACACTGACAATCTATGGACGGTGCTTGCCTGTGAATATGCTAACAGTGCACAGTGTACCTTAAAACGGCCTGTCTGAAAGCACCTCCCATGTTCTGGCATACAGAGACACGGCTCTACAGCGAAACACAGCCAAGATAACTCCAGCAAACACACACGTATTGTCGCCAACCCAAGCGACTCACCCAGTTCAAACACTATCTGAGGTGACCTCGATTCAGATCGGAGATCTTTGAAACAATTCTCCTGACTTATACAGCGCAGCAAATAAGAAGGCATTTCAAAGCAGTTGTCCTATGTCTGTGATAAATCACAGAATATCATTTGGTCCATTTCAAGGTGGAATATATCTTGTAGCAGGGGGTGCATTTATGTTACATGTTTATTGATGGCCCAGGCATTACATTACTGCCGGCTACTTGGAGCTCTGGATTTACCGAAACAGGCTCGAGTCCCGTCCAGAACTATAACTGCCCCCTTTAGAGAGCGTGTCGCGTTGTGCTATTAAACTCACAGAACTGCTGACAGTCGTGGCTGCACGGCAGAGTCCATTTTGCGTCGACGCCTTGAATGACAGAGGCCTAACGCGCTGTTTGTTTGCACTGGCCGGGACCAATGGCACGCAAGCACATTTAATGCCAACACGGCCAAAACTGGGCATGTTTACAGATAATCATGTCCTGCCCATGTTCACCGAAGGAAATGTCTACTTAACAACATATCACTAATGACCACGGGCATTGCAGATGAATGTATGAACTTGCCAAGTGTTTCTTCGCCTCCTGGAGTATTACGATTTATTTTAAGAGTCAAAGCTGAGTCAGTATGCGGGTCTTGCTAAGCACAGACAATAGAGATGTCCCGGTGTCAACTGTTTGTTACACATGAATTATAGTCCAATAAATCGTAATAATCATACTGTATTTTCCTCCAGTCACACTCTATATATGAATGAATCCACAGATATGAGATACCTCAATAATAATCTCAATAATAATCTCAATAATAATTGATGATAATCAATATCACTAATATTAACAAATAAGTAACACTTCAAAGTACCTCTCGTGTGCAACATGTTTAAAGCAGTTGCTACATAAATATGTACATTTTAAATCAAAGTGTAGGTAGTCTAAGCAAGTGTTCTGTCCAGCAGGGCGCTAGTAAACTAAAGATTTCAGATCAATAGCGCTGACAATGGAACATGTTTAAGTTTCATGTCTGACATCTGAGACTGTTTCATCTAGTAAGCAATGTTCAATCAAACAAAACAATACTTAACCATATTATCCAACATGCAATATTGCTGACAGCAGACTAGTTGCTACGTGTCACCATATTATTGAACACAAAATATTGGCATTTTGTCCAAGCCATTTTTGTCAAAGCCACTGTCACGGGTATATAAATGCTGCAGGCAATCTTACCTTCTGTGAGCCATGTCTCCTGAAGTTGGCTTAAATCCTGAAAGAGGTCTGGAGAAAAAGGAAACAACGTGCACGATTAACACAGAATGACAAGATCAGTGCCCTCAGGACAGTCGAGTCCTGTCAACTGGCTCTAGGCATTTATCAATCCATAAATACACCTAATACATCCAGGTAGCCCGTATAGCTTACCAGACCTGTGACATGAAGTATGGGTGTGTGTGTGTGTGTGTGTGTGTGTGTGTGTGTGTGTGATATAAAGGGATCTTAGTCCAATGCATGCCTCTTTTGCAGCTCTAACTTTACCTTCAGATTCCTGAGGGGGTAACACCGTGTCAAGGTATTTCCTTTTCGCTGCCATCAACAGCCTATTTAGGGGCCCATTTCCCTCTGATTTCTGCAAAGCACCAAAAAATGTTACCGGAGTAGGAAATGGTATCCCGTCCGCCTGCCTTGGATGTCCCAGACCACATAGGACACGACCACGGTGCACTAATTGGTTTAGTTAATTGGTCAACATGCCTATCAATCAACACTACAATCATTACTTGATATTAAACATATTATACATATCATTCTTAGTATTCTAAGTAAAGCATGAACCAGGTTGATCTGCGTTCATGAAACTTATAAAACGATCAACCAAACAGGCAATAATATTAAAGCACAACAGACGCAGCAGCTTGTCTTTAACTTGCGGGTGTTAAAACACCATTTGCTCTGTCAACATGTCCTGTCTATAGACACAACAAGCGACGTCCTAATAATGTAGTGTAGCTCATTCAATGCAAAAAAAACTGTGCACAACTTTTCATCATCAGGAACCGAACTGGATAGTGAAGTTTCCATCCGCGCACACAACAAATATAATGCAGAAGAAGATCGACAGAGAGAACTACAGGGAGCCGATATGCCTAAAACGGACCAAAGCGCACTCAAACACATGACTTTATCCGTATACGTACGTTTGCTAAAGTGTAAGGCACTTGCTGGTCCAGATATCCGTCCATCTTATAATCCATCCGTCAACCGTTCGTGGTCATTTGGGTCTGAGTTGCATATGGGAAGCACACGCAGTCTGCAGGGGGAGAGAGAGCAGGGACACCAAGGGGTAGTTGTGAATGGGACTGCGAGAGAAAGATGCATGCATAATGAGCTCCATTCAAAAAAACAGAGAGAGAGAGAGAGAGAGAGGGGGGAAGAAGGGATGTGGAGCGATTACCCAGCGGACCTGTGTCTCATTTACCTGTGTGCACAGTCAATAATATGGTCCTTTAAGATATGCACTAGTTAATTATTTTTTTTAAAATAGAGACAAACATTATTACAATATATTTTAATACATATGCATTGTATTTGGGAAATCAGTCCACGGGATGCATTTAACTCTGTTCTATTAACATGTATCATCTGCGCTTTTTATTTACAACCAGACTACATTTAGTTAACTTTACATGTGCGCATATATGTTGCTTCTCAACTTATAGGGGGCAATTAAATAACTGCGTAAGCCTCACCTTGACAATAGAGAACCGACCCTGACAAATGCCCCAGGTTTGGGGTTTTGCTTTGGACTATGTGGACTTGATTTCATTGGCTAAAGGACTTCGGGATTGGTGGATTTCCTCTTTCAGGGGTCAAATTTCTGCCTTTGTCCTAATGAATGACCTGACGTGTGAATTAAATCTAGGTTCCCTCTTTGAACCAATCGGCTGCGAGGCTTGTCTGTGTCTCTGGCACCGGTGGGCGGGGTTTGTTCCGCGGCAGCCAATTAGATCGCGGAACTCTGACACCCTCCTACTAGATTTTTCCAGTTGTTTTTCATTCACAAAAAGAGAGAGGGAAAGCAGGGGAAAAACGTCCATTCATAAAAACCTGTCCCAGCTTGAATGCGTGGACTTGTTTTTATACCGTCGTGTCAAGACAACTTCTAATAACTGCCTTTGTTTACCACCTTACAGTGTTTTTCTCTCTTTTTATGACAACATGACAAGTTGTATGTAGGTTAATATGTACTTTATATATTGAATTAGTAGGAGAATGAATTGCTGTTTGTAGAACCTGTAAAACGACAAATCTGTGCATGAAAAACAAGGTTTCTGTGTGTGTTAAATTGTATTGACTGATAAAGATGTGTCATTATATTCCAAGCAGAGATAGCTCATTTCTTAAACACACCAATCGCCATGCATGTTTGTCTGTGGCTGATTTCTGTGTCAGCAGGACAGAAGAGGGGACACAGGACAAAAAGGGAGTCTTTAAAGCTTCTGTGGTAGTAAGGTGGAACCAGGTAGACGAAGGGGTCAAAGTGCTCATGTGTTTGTGGGGTAAAACGTTCTGGTTTCTCTACCTACTTTAGTGTGGTCCTTGTGAACGGAGACGGCAGGCGGAGCGGGAGAGACAGAAGGAGAGACACGGGAGAGCGGTCTCTTTGAAGGAGATGGGGGGATGGGCGTGTGTCGATTGCCTGGACCCAACACCTCTGTTCTCTCTCATTTCTCCTCCAATTCATTTTTTTCGAGCACTGTCGGTAATGTTAGCCCTCTTCTACCACCTTACTCTTTCTTCCCGATATGTCAGATTGTGGCTGATTCACTGCTGTTGATGCCAGAAGACCCAAAAGACATTACATTACTGGTATACAAAATGGCTCACAAAGAATAAACACCTTTCGGTTTTAATTAAAATGATCGGAATCTGAACCTCAACCATGTATTTGAATATTTTTAGAAATAGACAGATTACATTTTTGATTTTGTTGGGGAACAGTGGATATGGTAGGTGGGAATTTGAGTTGGTTGATGGTTGGTTCTGATATAGTCCAGTCTGGCGTGGGTCTGTTCTGGAATGGAAAATGTAATAAGTTAATTTTAAATAAAATAGGCTGTGAAGCTGAAAAATCAAGCTATTGAATATGTTGTATGTTTGAGTCCAAAATGTGGTTTACTTTGTGTTTGTGTTATGTAACTTAATTTTGTCTTTAACTTTTGCTTCTTTCGGAGTAAAAAATACTACTTGAGTTGACTGTATTGGTTCAAAATGACAAATAATAAGCACTGAAAACTTGCATGGCCAATACTTCTTGAGTTGTCTGCATATAAACACAAAAAGACACACCGCTTTTTGTCTTGACTGTTTGGGTGTTGTGTGATCATTTGGTTAAAAAGCGGTCACATTTTGGCACGATAGAGCTCTGCATTGACCAGCTGTATGGCTAAGAATAGAGGAGGATGTGTCATTCAGCTCAAGCTCCCCACGCCTATAACCGCGGACGACCGTGGAGAGAGATATCTTTTGTTAGAAGACTATGGGAATTCTCCATATTCTGAGTATCAAATGACCAAATTTACATACATCTATTTCTTACACCTGTTTGTCCAGAGGTATTGGATTTGTGATAGAGGTCCTCTCTCTTCCAAGCAGAGTTCGGATGCACGTATACTCTTGAAATGATGACCTGCAATTTCTGACGATGTAGTCTATGGGTTCGCCGCCATAAAGCCTTTCAAGAAATTTGATGTAATTGACCTGCTCAAATGGATTTAGTCAGATCAAGTGATTTACTTTTTCAGTCAAGAACATTTTACATTCTGCCCATACAAAAATCTCCAATAAGTTTGAAGGCGTTTTTGATCTTGTCCGAGCTGACAAGATTTTGGCACATAATTGTCTTTATCTTCTCTGTCCAAAAAATATTTCCCCCCCAGAACTTGACGGGCTCTTTAAAACCATCTGTTTTCGAGGCTAATTTGTGTTTTGGCGCAGGTCGTCAAAACACCAAAATCTCAAATAACATATTGTAACCAATCTTGTTGGATGTTTTTGCTCGTTTTTTTTTAAGTTTCCAAAAATCTAACAGGAAACGGAATGTGTGTTTAATACTGTATAAACAGCTCTACAGCATAGCAATAGCACCTGTTGGACAGCACATCCCCGTCTACCCTTAATTTCAAATATTTTTAGCGTACACATATCCCAGTTGGAACCGTGCATATTAAATAATTAACCCAAAAGCATATAACGCACATGACATGTCCATTCGCTCAGTAGAACGTTGCCTGACATCTCTCGCACGCATCCCTAGACTAGCATCTTTGTGCCGTTTAAACGAACAGGTCACCCTCCCGCCGCCAGTGAGTAGGGGTCAGACAACACAGACGACCCCGGTCGTGGGCAGTATGGACGGGGCATTGGGGAAGGGCAGCTTGCTCTCACGCGCTACGTCAACAGTGGTCGTGTGAAACGACGTCGAGGCACTGTGTTTTTGTGCGTGCAGCGTTTGTGTGTGTAGAACTAAAATAATACGCCACAAATCTGGGCTGCAGTGTACAGCGCATCCGTTGTGTGCCAGGTTGCCAAATGTGCAACCGGGCGGCCGTACCCTCCGTCCAGACTGTTGTGAGGCACGGGCGTCACCCCCGAATCCAGGATGGGACTCCAAAACTTCCTCCATCCTCTTGGACGGCAAACAATACCTGAAAATAACTCCGGACAAAGCAGAGACGAGGGTGTTTATTAAGGCCAAAGGGTCAGATATCATAACATGGAAGGAACATTTCCCTGGATGTTTGCTCATTCTTGAAGAGTTGTTGAGCTTCCTCTTGGGGACAGCTTCAGCACTGTCTGCGGTTGATCTCTCAATAGTGATTGGATTTGACCAAAAAATAAAAAAATGACTGTCATATGACTGTTACTGTCAGATAATTCCTCATAGACCCACAGTGCCTTTTCCGTAAAATAAACGCTTGTAAGACATCAACTGGCTCAGTGGCTGGTTCACGTTTCCTGGCTTCCCCCCGGGGTGCGTGGCACTGTCACCGGCTGCTGGCTTAGTGCGCGACACATGAATTGATTTCCCACCGCCACCCCTGTGGAATGCCTGGCACTGCAGTTCACACAGAACCTAGACAGGCCCAGCCAGCCAGTCTCATCTCCCCCGAAACAACAGATGATCTCTAACCACTTTCTGTGACCCTGCGGCGTCTGTATCAGTGTGTGTGTGTGTGTGTGAGTGTATCAGTGTGTGTGTGTGTGTGTGTGTGTGAGTGTATCAGTGTGTGTGTGTGTGTGTGTGTGTGTGTGTGTGTGTGTGTGTGTGTGTGTGTGTGGGAGTGTATCAGTGTGTGTGTATCAGTGTGTGTGATTGTATACTGGCTGTCTGTGTGTTTGTTCTTTATGTGCCTATGAACACAGTGTGAGTGTGTATCAGTGTGTGTGTGAGTGTATTAGTGTGCACGTGTGTGTGTGTGTATTAGTGTGCACGTGTGTGTATTAGTGTGTGTGTATTAGTTTGTGTGTGTGTGTGTGTATTAGTGTGCATGTGTGTGTATTAGTGTGTGTGTGTATTAGTGTGCACGTGTGTGTGTATCAGTGTGCGCGTGAGTGTATTAGTGTGCACGTGTGTGTGCTCTGTATACCCGCGGGTGGTCCATTCTTCATTGGTACAGGACACACAGCTCCGTTGCCGGGATGCCTGTTTGTGTGCGGGCACAGGCAGGAAATGTCACCGTTGGCGTCCTAGGGAGACCGGCGTGCCAAAGCGAGCGTGGTCCCAGCACCTGCAGCACCAGTCCCTGGCCACAGACACTGGCTTGCTTGTCCGTGGACGCCGACGTCCACGGCCCACCAAGGCCCGTCTGTCTAGCCTGCACAGCCCTATGAAAGATCAATCAGGTGAACACAATGGGGTCCTCGTTTATGGGGGTGTTTTTCTGATGCCGCTCTGAGCGCAGCTGCACCGGCCTAGCTGAGGCCCCCGGACAGGAGACAAAGCAAACCCGGCTTTATTCACGGTCCCCGAACCAACACTCTCCAGTTTCCCTTGCGGGCCCAGTGGCTCACATCAGGAGCCCACAGTGAAGCGCCAGGACTGGTAGAGGCCATTTTGTTCACAGGCGGGACGGCTCTGATGAGGAGACAGAGCGCCATTGTGGCGTCTTGTGTAAACGCTCTATTGTCACTCCAGCCGACTCGCCCACGTTCCCATCTAGGCCCCGTTTTCCACTTCATTTGCATGCTAATTCGGGGACAACACAAAACCCCATAAACAGCAACTAGTATTCCAGCTGTATCACTGGGATAAGCCACTGACTGGGTCCCGGTGTGTGTGTGCGTGTGTGTGTGGGTTCTCTGTGTAATCCTCACGGTCTGAAATTACTTCTCACACTTCCAGACAGAAGTGTTGATGCCCACTGCCTAGAAGGGTGTTCAAATGTTAGGTAGATTACGGGGTTTTGCAACGGGATTGCATCTCTAAATGTACAGTTTTCATTGAATGTGTACTTTGTTAATATAATACAGGGCCCAACTGTCAAAAGGACTTTCTTCTACCGTAAAATTACAAATTAAAAAGGATTTGTTCATTTGGCTGGTTTAGCACCCATTGGCAGGTTTTGCTGACGAAGGTTCAACCAATCAGCAACTAAAGATGTTTTTTACCGATAGATAGAGACTGACCTGACCTGAGCTCTAAGGGACGTTGGTTCCTCCGGTAGGTTGCCAGGACAACGCAGGGTTTTGACTGCGTGGATCGGGAAAAATACCTGTGCTACTCCCAGAGTGAGTTGAGGTCATACTTTCTGATTGTTTTCAGAGCTTAAACCTGCAGGAGCGAGTCGCTCCTTTGATGCTAGCAGAGGACAACAGTTTGCCACTGAAGGTCACGCCAAGGTTTGTTTGTAATGTATCATAAAAAAACTTCAGACACAGACGTGGTTTTGTTCACTCATGTTTGCCCAGTGCCCTGTTAAGAAACCACAACGGTGTTTCCTTTATTTATCCAGTACACCTATACAGTGTAATGTGCAGTTGACAACTTCCTGTGTTATTTCCAGTCTTCAATGCGATTCAGACTTGCATGAAGACTGGAGACAACAGAATTAAACATGGTGCCCCAGAGTAAATCAGTCATGTCACCTACGATCAATATTTATATTCCTACCATACAATTGTTGAGGATACATGGTTTCACAAGGTCTTTTACATTATTTTCTCAAAGAAACATGTTGGTGACAATACTTTATTTCAATGTAAATATTGTACAAAGATCCCCCAGCACAACACAGCACAACCCAGCACGAGACAGCACAGCACAACACAGCACAACCCATCACAACACAGCACAACCCAGCACAACACAGCACAACCCAGCAAAACACAGCACAACACAGCACAACCCAGCACAACACAGCACAACCCAGCACAGCACAACACAGCACAACCCAGCACAACACAGCACAACCCAGCAAAACACAGCACAACACAGCACAACCCAGCACAACACAGCACAACCCAGCACAACACAGCACAACCCAGCAAAACACAGCACAGCACAGCACAACACAGCACAACCCAGCACAACCAAGCAAAACACAGCACAACACAGCACAACACATCACAACACAGCACAACCCATCACAACACAGCACAACCCAGCAAAACACAGCACAACACAACACAACCCCGCACAACCTAGTCTTTTATTTGAGTCTATCCGGTTTGGGCGAACCTGATATGGTCATTAAGCTTAACAGAGACGTTCTATTCAACAGAGCCTCAGTCGTATACATTTGATCAAAAAAGAAACTGTTCTGGATTGTATGCAGCTGTTCAATTTGTCCTGTAATGTTAATGTTCAAAGGCAAAGTCTTTAATCTGTCAAATGCACACTAATAACATAGGGATATTAAAGTATTAAAAATTGCTTGTATCAATTGTAGCAAGTGAATACATGGGGAATATAAATTATATAAATATATGTGCTGTAGTGCTTATTTATGGATACCTTAAGATATACAATATAATATACAATATATTTTATATATACACTATATACATGAATATATTCTATATAACATATATAGTTTACCGCTCAATGGGAAACTGCAATGGGAAAGATTTGTTAAACTAAACCTAGATGGACCACATGCTGTTTATGAGGCTGGTCGACAGAGTGTTTGCTAATATATCAAATCTGTGTTATTGATAGAGATTAGTCTGTACGACCCAACCTCTCTGGTTTATCCCCCAAGCTGCCTGGTGCCTTCTAAAGCCGACTGAGGTTGTCAGTAGAATGATCATGACCTCACACGCTGTGATTTTATCGTTTTCCTGGCAGAATGTGTCAGGTGTAAGACGTGTGGGCGTATTACGTGCCACCATGTTCCGCTAAACTAAAGCCATTCGGGGGTGCCTGCAAGTTGTTGGTACAATCGGAAGTCATGACATTGTGGACGGGAAAACTGTGCTATTTTATAAAAAACACACACACACACACACACACACACACACACACACACACACACACACACACACACACACACACACACACACACACACACACACACTCAGCAGAGTCACCAGGGCACACAGACAAACAGTCAGGCCTCCTTCTCTGCCTCTAAACCAGGCCCCTCTAATCTTGTCTAGAGACATAACCACCTCAGTTAGTCATCGTCGCTTAGTACACCCGTCTCCTTCACTGTACACACACACCCCCACCCACCCCCAACCGTGCCCATCACAGCATGACATCATCTCGTCCTGGGTTACACAGCCCTCTGAGTGTCCGGATAGTGGAGATAAAGCATGAGAGTCACTGATTAGCCCGGGAATCTCGTTACACTGCCGCCACGGACCCCCGGCTCTCTCTCTCAGGCTCCGTCTGACGGTTGTGTGAGCGAGTCCCCAGAACCCGGACAGGTGAGCGGAAGCCAGCTCTCTATCCACAACCTGGACCACAACCTGGATCAGCCATAGTGGAGACAGACTTGTCGTGTTCTGTGTAAAAGTCACGCAGCACGTGTTCGTGCGGTTTCCTCCATGTAGGATGGGCGGAGTTGCGGAACCAGGGCGTTGGGTCCTTTGTCCCGGGAACAAGGGGACAGGGGCGAGACGGCGCACGCTTGAGTGAACCCCCTTTAAGACTCAATCACTCCTTTGGTGCGGTTCAGTGACCCAGAAAATGGTCCCACGAAAGAGGAAATGATAGCCTGGTTAATCACGTTACAGCAACACTGTCACGGTGTGTAGGGTGGATGGAAGGATGAAGCCAGGCAGAGTAGCTGATAGCGTTCGATAGTCTCTTTTATTCCAGGTACAATCCCTTAGAATGCAGAGGAGCGTAAACACGCTAATATACCAATAGGAAAGATGCGTCGCAGCGCATTCAGTAAAACGAGATAACTCCTAACAGAGTATAAAGAACCACGATCTCACAATGAGATTCGTGGGGTACAAGACACGTAACATTTAACAATTCCACACAAAGACCAGACCAAACACAGGGAACTTAAATAGTACACTAATGAGATAATGGACACCAGGTGTAGTGATGACGAGACTGAACAAGGTGTGCAGGGGGAGGAGATAACGATGGTGGCTCAGAAGACCGGGGAGGACGACCGCCGAAGCCCGCCAGCAGGGGGCGGCACACTGGCTTCTGAGGGAGTTCTCACAAACACCACTGAAAGAATGCCAAGGATTCTAAATGATAGCCTGGTAATCACGTTACAGTAACACCACTGAAAGAATGCCACAGATTCTAAATGATAGCCTGGTAATCACGTTACAGTAACACAACTGAAAGAATGCCACAGATTCTAAACGATAGCCTGGTTAATCACGTTACAGTAACACCACTGAAAGAATGCCACAGATTCTAAATGATAGCCTGGTTAATCACGTTACAGTAACACCACTGAAAGAATGCCACAGATTCTAAATGATAGCCTGGTAATCACGTTACAGTAACACCACTGAAAGAATGCCACAGATTCTAAATGATAGCCTGGTAATCACTTTACAGTAACACCACTGAAAGAATGCCACAGATTCTAAATGATAGCCTGGTTAATCACTTTACAGTAACACCACTGAAAGAATGCCACAGATTCTAAATGATAGCCTGGTAATCACGTTACAGTAACACCACTGAAAGAATGCCACAGATTCTAAATGATAGCCTGGTAATCACGTTACAGTAACACCACTGAAAGAATGCCACAGATTCTAAATGATAGCCTGGTAATCACGTTACAGTAACACCACTGAAAGAATGCCACAGATTCTAAATGATAGCCTGGTAATCACTTTACAGTAACACCACTGAAAGAATGCCACAGATTCTAAATGATAGCCTGGTAATCACTTTACAGTAACACCACTGAAAGAATGCCACAGATTCTAAATGATAGCCTGGTAATCACTTTACAGTAACACCACTGAAAGAATGCCACAGATTCTAGAACTCTACCTGTAAGGCGATAAATAAACCGTTGAAAAAAGGAAGACCTCGAATTGATCGTACCGTTCTAGGGAAAATGTTTCTTACACGCCATTGATATGTTTAATTTCGCTCTTCCTATCCCCCCTCCGTTGACATTTAAATATATACACTTGGTGTTTTTGTAGCCTCTCACAAATATACCGCTTCACGGCTCTGGTTATAAGTGTGCTGTTATGTTGACCTGTTGGAGCTCGTGCATTCCTCTATAGACCTCATTCTATGGTGTCATGTTGAGCGGGGAGGTGGATTGGATTTCTTTCGTCTTTCTCACGGGAGCTGGCCGGGGCGTCGCTGTCCGATCAGACATGCCGTTGTTCTTGAAACGGGCATAACGTGGGTCTGCACGCCTCGCCCTGGGTGAAACACACCGCGCCCACACCCATGCCGGCGTGGTCTCCAGCGCTAAGGGCCCGGTCAAGAGCCAACGCCCGATTCACAGAGGGCCACGTGAACCCAAACAGCCATCCGATTGGTCTTGCAGATAAGGGGAGACTTTGACTTGCATGTTGTCGAAATGAGTGAGGAGTCCACAAATCCACATCACACGTGTTTATTATATAAACCTCCGTTGTCTACATTTAACTTGCATGGCAACTGGCAACGAGCTACTCCATTAACAACCTCAACTCGCGAGGTGGGTTTTAGACAGACCTGCCGCAGTCCCTGGGGCTTTAATGCTAGTGCCAGAGTCGGTATGTGATAGTGATATGGGTGTGGCCGTGGGTGTGGCCGTGGGCGTGACCATGGGTGTGGCCGGCCCTGCGCTAACCCCGCACTGCGTAAGCATCTGTAACTTTCCAAAGGGGCCATTGAGACACTTGTTATTTAAGCTCACTCCAGTAATCTCAGTCAATCTAGGTTAGGATCTATTACAGATTCTGAATTAATTAGACATTTCCAGGCCCGGTGTTAGAGATACGCTTTGAATGACGGCCCTGTCAAATCAAACTCAAACTCATTATAGAAAACAACTGGTGTCGCAAGTGTACAGTAGCATGTGTACAGTAGCATGTGAACAGTAGCATGTGAACAGTAACATGTGTCCAGTAGCATGTGTACAGTAGCATGTGAACAGTAGCATGTGAACAGTAGCATGTGTCCAGTAGCATGTGTACAGTAGCATGTGAACAGTAGCATGTGTCCAGTAGCATGTGTACAGTAGCATGTGTCCAGTAGCATGTGTACAGTAGCATGTGTACAGTAGCATGTGTACAGTAGCATGTGTCCAGTAACATGTGTACAGTAGCATGTGTCCAGTAACATGTGTACAGTAGCATGTGTACAGTAGCATGTGAACAGTAGCATGTGTCCAGTAGCATGTGTCCAGTAACATGTGTACGGTAGCATGTGTCCAGTAACATGTGTACAGTAGCATGTGTACAGTAGCATGTGAACAGTAGCATGTGAACAGTAGCATGTGAACAGTAGCATGTGTACAGTAGCATGTGTCCAGTAGCATGTGTCCAGTAGCATGTGTCCAGTAGCATGTGTCCAGTAACATGTGTCCAGTAACAAGTGTCCAGTAACATGTGTCCAGTAGCATGTGTACAGTAGCATGTGTCCAGTAACATGTGTCCAGTAACATGTGTACAGTAGCATGTGTCCAGTAGCATGTGTCCAGTAGCATGTGTCCAGTAGCATGTGTACAGTAACATGTGTCCAGTAGCATGTGTCCAGTAGCATGTGTACAGTAGCATGTGTCCAGTAACATGTGTACAGTAGCATGTGTACAGTAGCATGTGTACAGTAGCATGTGTACAGTAGCATGTGTCCAGTAACATGTGTACAGTAGCATGTGTACAGTAGCATGTGTCCAGTAGAATGTGTCCAGTAGCATGTGAACAGTAGCATGTGTCCAGTAACATGTGTACAGTAACATGTGTACAGTAGCATGTGTACAGTAGCATGTGTCCAGTAACATGTGTACAGTAGCATGTGTACAGTAGCATGTGTACAGTAGCATGTGTCCAGTAACATGTGTACAGTAGCATGTGTACAGTAGCATGTGTCCAGTAACATGTGTACAGTAGCATGTGTACAGTAGCATGTGTACAGTAGCATGTGTCCAGTAGCATGTGTCCAGTAACATGTGTACGGTAGCATGTGTCCAGTAACATGTGTACAGTAGCATGTGTACAGTAGCATGTGAACAGTAGCATGTGAACAGTAGCATGTGAACAGTAGCATGTGTACAGTAGCATGTGTCCAGTAGCATGTGTCCAGTAGCATGTGTCCAGTAACATGTGTCCAGTAACAAGTGTCCAGTAACATGTGTCCAGTAGCATGTGTACAGTAGCATGTGTCCAGTAACATGTGTCCAGTAACATGTGTACAGTAGCATGTGTCCAGTAGCATGTGTCCAGTAGCATGTGTCCAGTAGCATGTGTACAGTAACATGTGTCCAGTAGCATGTGTCCAGTAGCATGTGTACAGTAGCATGTGTCCAGTAACATGTGTACAGTAGCATGTGTACAGTAGCATGTGTACAGTAGCATGTGTACAGTAGCATGTGTCCAGTAACATGTGTACAGTAGCATGTGTACAGTAGCATGTGTCCAGTAGAATGTGTCCAGTAGCATGTGAACAGTAGCATGTGTCCAGTAACATGTGTACAGTAACATGTGTACAGTAGCATGTGTACAGTAGCATGTGTCCAGTAACATGTGTACAGTAGCATGTGTACAGTAGCATGTGTACAGTAGCATGTGTCCAGTAACATGTGTACAGTAGCATGTGTACAGTAGCTGTCTCCTCAGGCCATCCTCAATATGAGGACTCTTAATGGTTTCTTAATGGGCAGGGATAATCAACAGTAAATTATATAACCATTATATAGCCAGGCCGAATGGAAACAAACCTGGTTGAAAAAATCAGGCCATCTCATGGACGTTAATGGAAATTAAAGCGTGGATGAGCATAGTGAAATGTACACAGCTATTTCTCACTTTCTCTGTCAGTCCATCGGGTTATCTGAGAAGCGGCTGACGGTGTCATTTTTGTAGCTAGATGACATTGGCCCTTTCTCAGGGAGTTCAGTCAGTTGCAAGATCTCCTCATATGTCACAATTCAAAGTGAATGTACAGGAAGTTGTTTTTCTGCTCGAATGGACAGTTAGTTGTCAACTTCCCCACCCTGTGGTGATGTTTGGTATCGACTGACAGCAGCAATCTATTGATTGTACTGAGCGATTCATTCACTGTACACTAGGTGGCAGTAGAGTAAACAAAACCTGAACAGGCTTCTTCCAGGCGATCTCAAATCAGCCATGGCAGTAGCCTTTTGATATCTGTCACAACCAGCTCAGTTCTTTTCTGATATAAATCGTCTTCCCGTGACTGCAGCTAGCTTTATCGCCACTGTAAATATTTATCCATCTACTCCTAAAATGGAAAAAGGTCTTTATTACCAATATGCAGTCGCTTTTGTACTATTTTCAAACAAGTAAAGACATCAGTGTGTCAACTAGACGTTCAAATTGAAATCGCTGATGTTCATATGAAGTAAATTTTCTTCTCTTGTTACAGCTTTTTTTTGTCATTCTGGTACATCTCACACTAGTACCTGATAATATTTCACCACTCTTAGTTCAGAACATATTTTCTATTTCCATCTCTTTGATTTTTTTCCGAATTGTATTTTACTGATTGTATTTCACATTGTTTAGCCTACAATGACATGCATGGAAGTACTACATTAAGCCCATTGATTTCTATGTGACCTTTGTGTCGGCCGTGTTGTGTTCTAACAACTGATCCAGGACATGTCATCCTTAGAAGGGAAACTCAACTGGTAACCCTATTAGACGGTTATAAACACCGGCAATGTCTTTCAACATAACGCCGGATAGACATCAAGGCAAAGGATGTAATCAGAAAGACTCTCCAAAACTGACCTGCTGTGAACCATCTTGTACATCTTTTTCCTAAAGCAGTTTCCTAACTGGCCAATAGTCATCGTGCGCGGTGCTAAATCATTGGCCAATGAACAGCTGTCGCCAGGACAACATGGAGGACACATATTCCTGTGAGCAGCCAAATCGGAAGATGGGGTTGGACATAAGCCCTAAGGCTCAGGTGGCACGCCTCATTGGGGACCTTGTCGTTATTTGAGGGATAATGTTAGCTTTAGCCAATCACAGGTGGTACTGGATGGCCGTTGGGCCAATCTCTGATCCATATCCCGTACCTGGTTATAGTATAGTATGTGTTTAACATCAGTTGTATTGAATGCAAGGCTTAATGTGTTATTAGTGTTGTCCTGTTTGGAGTTTTAAAAATGTTTTGAAAAATCACCAGTTATCAGTTATGTTGGAAGCAAAGTGCCGAAAGAATATGTGTGTGTTAACGTGAGAGGCATCCTGAGCCAGAAATATAAGAGACAGTCAACCGGAATAAACTGGTGATGTTTCATTTCTCACAAATGAAGGTAGGCTTACCAGAAGTAAGAAACTGGCATAAATATAGACACTGAATACCATAGGGAAGGAGTCATCTTAACTGACCACATTTCATTGCCATATCCAGCCGTTGAAATGGCAGCGAATCCAGAACGACTGTAATGATGTAACTTTTCCAAGGCTATCCGGATCAATTAGTGTAGCCTACAAATGTGTATATATACACACAGACACACACGCTCACACACACACACACACGCACGCACACACACACACACACACACACGCTCACACACACACACTTGCTCACACACACGCACAGGAGCACATGCATACGCACGCACACACACACGCACAGCCTATAATTAAGAAATAAAGCTTGCACAAACAGAGAAATACAATATCCTACAGGCCATTGAGCGGGAAGCAGTGAAATAAACGTTTCTCTTATTGCATCTGTCAGTTTTATAAAAACGATTGCCCTTTCTCTCGACCCCCCGCTCTTCCCCATGTCCTCCCTCCTCTCTCCCCTTCTCCCCCCACTGATGAAATATGGTCCAGGAAGAGGAGTGAACCAGTGCCTGTTGTGAAACACATGGCCGGCCGGAGGAGCACTCTTTAGGGCCTGGAGAGACTGGTGCAGAGGTGACATGTCAGCGGGACGATAATGGAAGCCATCTCGGAACAGAACGGACCCTGGGTTTCGTGGGACCATGCCGGTTCTTCTCTATCCCAAACGTTAAGTTCGGTCCGGGGGTGCGGAATTACACTGGTAGACCTCGCCGTGTGTTACGTCAATCCTGTTGAAAGCACCTGAGCCCGGTCGACAACTGTGTGATGCTGGGTAACCGATACTCATCAGAACAGCAGAAGCAGGTTCAGGTTGGTCACCAGATGTATCGGATCAATGACACTGATGGTTCCTCTTCCAACGGGCTCATCAACGTCCTTTAGGAGAACACTGCCTAGGTGTGTCGTCACTGCTGACCTTTCACCTTTGACCTGTGCCACCTGGCGGATCCCTACTGGAACCCTGGTTTTGGTTGAACTCATCCACAATGTAGTCCTGATACTCCAGGATCCTTGGCCCAGCAGAAAAGAGCACTTTACACTCATAATGGCCAATGTGTGTTTCAGTGATTTGTGCGACTACAGAATGATCCGGATGTAGCATTGCCGTTTAACCTGATTCATAATAATAGGAAACGTGCTTTATCATATCTATATATATTTATTCCTATATTTTGTATTTGTTGTCAAAGTTTCAACGGGAAATATACCGTGTGTACAATTCAATTTCAAACGATGGCTCGGCGTCTGCTACAGGTTTTCTCGGTCACTTCGGTACCTTATTGCGAGCTGAACCGTTTGTGGTGAGAAGTGCTGGCTCGTTTGTCCACCTACTGGTCCGTACGGACCGTCAGGGTTGTTATTTCACGGGAGTAAAAGCAGCCTGCTCTGCCTTTAGCTGTTTCATGATTGATGACGCCAAGGAAGTTGCCGTCTCCAACCTACAGTCTTTGGCTCTCCTACAGCCCCATACATTTTTTCAACGAGTTATTCAACGATAAAATCAATAATAGCTAAGGGAACATTGGATTCTTTACCCATAATCCCACTCTGGCTCCCGCCCAACTACCTGTATCTGCTTCTTTTCTACTTTGCTCTGGTGATACAAATTTAAATGTGCTTATAGTGTGTCACTGAATTGCACATTATATCTGGCCCTAACTCTCCTCTGCTCAAGGAACCAACCCCTTGACCCAGATTATTTAAACAACAGGTTTGCAAACTCTCATTTTTATCGGAAGTCCGGGAGAACAGAGTGGTGTTGACTGGCTTTCTGAGACTTTCAAGTCTGGTTGAATGCCAATGTGCAGTAGTGAGACGGCCTTGGTGAAGGTTGTAAAGGACCTCCCCCAAGTTCACTGCAGCGCCTAAATAAGCAAACAGCCATCTGTGGGGTGACTCTGATCAGATCCACCTCCTGCCACACTAACCAGTGGCAGTATGTGATCTCCAGGTTGCTTAACCGGTCCAGCACTTCCGCATCTACACGACTCTGGTAGACATCCGCATAAAGACCAAGACACAAATTCACGGGCCCAGACAGCTGCAGCCGTTGGCGCTGAAAGACCAAAACTCAATATGGCCGTTAACGAGCAAACGTTCACAATAAACGTCCACCATTCTTTCCCTGTTCCTGGTCCTGTTACCATTCCCACATTTTGGCTTTAAAGATTCAACAGAGATACTAGCCGTCCTCTAATGTCCTGGGGTTGTAGCTCTCTTCCCCCTCGTCTCCTCGCTGTGAGAGTTTCGAAATATATACGCTTAAAACGTTAAAGAAAAATGGTTCATTGCATCATACAACCAAAGTATATTCCAGCCTGAACACACTCTCATCTGCTCCGATGCAGAATTTCTCCTCGATTTATTTGTTTTCTCAGAATTAATTCAAACCACGATACTTAAGGGACGTGCCTGCAAACTGTCTGTCAATAAGTTACAAGTCATTCAAAACGGAATTATTTCCATCGTTATATTTTTGCGTTCATTAAAAGAACGAAAGTCTCAGCATAAATCTGTCACCTGGCATTGTTCCTGTATTATTATTTTACAGAAAGAGAAATGCGAGCCGACATGAAAGGTATAATTAAAGTAGACTGGTGCTGTCCAAGCTATGTCCAGTATGTCTGTTTGTCCAGACGAGTTGGGAATGCAGATTTATGGGTGCTTGTGGCCATACAGATGTGGACCGGGCAGCTGGTGTTTTGCTGGGTCCCCCAGGTGTAAATCCAGCCAGACCCCAAACAATGGCTCCGCCCCCAGCCCACGGCCCCACCCCCTCACGGTGAAGCAGGCAGCATCCCTGCTGGGCCGCACTGTTTATCTCTTCCGAAGCAGCCATGATTAATGAAGCCCTGAACACATCCTCTTTCCCCTGGACCTGAGGAGCTGGACCTGGGGAGCTGGACATGGGGAGCCCCACAGCTGAGTCAACAGCCCCCCCGCCCCCTCGACTCCCCCCACCCCCGACAGCAATATTCGACCCTGCTTGCCCCGTGGCACACACACACACACGCACACACGCACACGCACGCACGCACACACACACACACACACACACACACACACACACACACACACACACACACACACACACACACACACACAGCATACAGTTTGATTGTTAAACATGTCCCTCAGTTATTTCTATGCAACAGGATATCCTATGTAAAACCAATTTTGCAACAGTTCGCACACCAGTGGGTGAAACAGTCCGGTGTTCGTAGTCCCGTTGTAATGTGGGAACTGATCAGTCTTTCAACTGAAACAAATGCATTTGAATGCTTTGAAGAAACGTTGCTTGGTTTATTACCGACAAGTTGTGCAAAACCGTCAACCAAAAGTGAGTGGCAAGAGTTGAAAACATCATTGATAAGTGACTTCATATAAATGCAACTTCTGTTTATTATCTTTAGGGGAATTTTCCAAACTAGGTATCACAGAGGTCAGTTTGTTCGTTTAAAGCCGACCACGGTGCCTCAGGTTTGTCCACATGCACATCTGCGGGTCACAAAAGTCGTGCACTATAATCAGCAGGGGTTTCCCCGGTTACGGACCGGAACTAAATTTAACGCTCCAGTCCTTCTCTTTCTCACAGGTCACGAGGCGCGCGGCCGAACCGTCACTTTATATTTGGCCCATTTGTCCGCAGGCATTTCCTTTTCTGCGTCTGTTTGTTTTCACGGGTCAGAGTGTCAGTCCCGACACCCCCAGAACTACTGTTTTTCGAGAGAGGACTAGTGTAGTGTGTCGTCAAACACTTAAAACGGCCGGTTACAGTTGCCCGTTTGGTGCCGCACATCTGTTCGTCTCCTGTGACTTTTACGGTTGCTAATCCTTTTCTTGTGGTTGTTTGCTGAAGTACTCACATTTGCGTGTCGTCTGCTAAAGGCCTTTTGATTGACTTGAGCCTCTCTGATTTTTTGAGCGTCTTTAAAAACCTCTGAGTGAGCCGAGGCAAATGTAGACTTATCACTCTCATCTTGTCGTCAGGCGTCCGGGCCGGGGGGTTCAGTGTGGGGTTCGGTGTGGGGTTCGGAGGGGGTATGGCCAGAGTCTGTGGGGATTCCCTAATGGACCCCAGGCATGGCGTGTGGTGAAGGAGTGTGTGTTTGCCTAGGTGCCTGTGTGTGTATTTTCTTGGTTTTCTGAGTAATGGATACGATAGTGCCCATCTGCGGGGGGCCTTCTACCCGTGGTTGGCTGGGGCCCGCCCCGGTCTGTTCGGGGCCTAACCAGTCTGTCTGCTCGTGGTCCCATCTGCCTGGCCCCCGGGCCCCTAGCTCGTTGGAGGTGTGGGGTGACGGAGGGGGAGCAGGGCCGAGGTGCAGGCATTACTGGTGACACGGCTGGGAGACTAGATGTGGGTAGATGCACTGATAAGGGGGGTTCTGGTGGGTGGATGGTTACCTTCATCACCGTATCGTCTTCCTCTCCCGGCCTGGGAACCCGGAGGAGAGGAACCGCTCTGTCTGAGAGTAGACTGAGAAACAGCTGGGGCAAAGCTCTATGTGAACCTGAGAGGGAGTCGGCGAAAGTGAAAGACAGACAGTGTCTCTACGTCTGTACGCCCGTCTCGATGCGAGCATCTGGATGTGGCTGTTTGCATAGCTCAGGCGATGATGATTGCTGTGTGAGTTTGCATAAATGTGTGCATGTGTGTGTGTGTGTGTGTTCATGTGTGTGCGTGTGTGTGTGTCTGTCTGACCTGGAGCCCTGAGTCTTGTACTGTGTGTCTCCAGATATTTGTGTGGTTGGCTCACTGTGGCGTGTCTTTCTGCCGGGTGTCCCACAAGGACCTGAGCTGTTTAGTGGATAAGCTGCATTGACGCTTTTCCTCTCCCCCCCCCCCCCTCCCCCCCTCTCTCTCATTCTGTCTTTCTCTCTTTCTGCTCCGACAGACGTCCAACCCAGGAGAGGTGAACACAAACAGAGGTGCTGCCTGCGTGAGCCACATATCCCAGCTTCCTCTGAAACTTCCAGCAGCTCCACTTTTTTCCTGTCCAAATTCCACAGCCATTAAACTTTCCTGGCAAGCTTACAGAAAACAACCGAGAGAGCAAAAAAATCACGCCCAGATCCCCTCCACCCCACCCCTCTTCTCCCGCCTCTGCAACCTCCCCTCTCCTCTGGATATCGCAAATATTACGGCCTGGCACCCTCAAATAAAGATCTGACATCATTCTTGTTTTCGCTTGCCGATCAGGTTTCCTCAGTGTCTACTAGTTTTCGCAAAAGGTCACGATGAGGTGTGAGCGAGCTTTGAGCGCCGCGCTTGCTTCTGCTTCCCGCCAGGTCCTCTACAATACACGCGTCTGGTGCAGCTCGGCTTCCACCCAGCAGCGAGGTTGAGAGATGACAGATAACATAGGCGGATTAGTGTAAGGTAAATATTCAACCGGGGGCTGAGAGTTCGAGGTCGTTTGACTGGCGGCGCTGGGGCTTTATTTTACACTGGTATTGTCGTTACGGTACCAGCAACATGGTCAATCTTCATGGATACGTCAGAACTAACGTCCTGAACTGGAGTTGATTTAGAAATGACAGCTTTTCAGAGAACGTACGTTTTGAATGAGTTTTCAATGCACTGTAAACATGTGAATGTGTTATATTACTAGTGAATTGTTATTTAATTACTATTTCAGCAGTATTTAAATGTATTAAAGGAAAGCAATTTTTTTAAGATGACACGCTTCAATTAAATGTCAAATGTTGTGTTTGTTCAACTTGTTCATCTAATGAAACAAAGAAAAAAGCTTTGGAATTAGTTACAATTATTAGTATTATTATGTTTTTATATATCAAATAATCATATGTTGAGGCTACTAAAACTAATCAGACAAGTCAAATTTCCAAGTTAATTTTTTGTGCTCTACCCTTGAGGTGTCTGACCTCACTTAGAAGGCCACGCAGAAATCAGTTGGCATACCCCTGGGTGAAGTTCTGTACAAGAATGAGATGCAACACACAAAAATATACACCACTATTAAACTGTCCCAGTGCCATAAAGCATGGTCAACTGTTTCGTTGTTGGTCTCCTAAACAGAATCTGTCCAAGGCGACCCCCACGCTTATGAGAAGACGGATAAACACAGACCAGGTGGGAACAAGTATCACTGCCCACGCAACACCCCTCCCTGGACCGAACTTTTATGTCTCTTTGGTGTTGAGCACTCCAAACTTTCCCCCCGACGCTTACCTCAGAGCTTTATCTTTTTAACAATCCCAAATCCCGGGGGACTTACTGGGCGAGCCCAGCTGCTTGGACGTGTAAAGGGTACAGAGAAAAATGGGGAGTAAGACAGCTAGAGAAGATAGAGGAGAGAGATAGAGAAAAGAGAGATAGAGAAGAGAGAGAGGAGAGAGAGGGAGAGAGAGAGAGAGGAGAGAGGAGAGAGAGGAGAGAGGGAGAGAGGAGAGAGGAGAGAGGAGAGAGAGGAGAGAGGACGGAGGAGAGAGGAGAGAGAGGGAGAAGAGAGAGAGGAGAGAGAGGGAGAGATAGAGAGGAGAGAGGAGAGAGGAGAGAGAGGGAGAGATAGAGAGGAGAGAGAGGAGAGAGGGAGAGATAGAGAGGAGAGAGAGGAGAGAGGGAGAGAGAGAGAGAGAGAGAGAGGAGAGAGGAGAGAGGAGAGAGGAGAGAGGAGAGAGGAGAGAGAGATAGAGAAGATAGAGAGGAGAGAGATAGAGAAGATAGAGAGGAGAGAGAGTGGGAGATAGAGAGGAGAGAGAGAGAGGATAGAGAGGAGAGAGGAGAGAGATAAGAAATTGAGAAGAGAGAGAGGAGAGAGATAGGGTCGGTGTTGGTTCGGGTGAATTAAAGCGCTCGTCAAAAAACAACAAGGTTTGCCAGGAGGGTGGAGAAGAAAGGCTCTGACACCTGCAGCAGAACCCCCCCCACCCCCCGCCCCCCCAGTCTGCCAGCCAGCCAGCCGGCGAGGGGTCAGGACTGTGGCACAGCTCCTCTGGGTTGTGTTGTGCTGCGCTGGGCTGCCCTGTCATAACTCAGGGGTCTCAGGGGCCAGGGGCCTGAAAGGTGATAGCCTGGCAGGAGTTTGGTTTACAGCCAGAGAGCCCCAACACTTCTGGATGCTGGGTTTAACACAACTGCCCTCCCCCCACCACACGCCCCTCGCCACAGCAAAGGAGGAGAGGGCAATAGGAGCTTATGAGCGTGATCTGTGTGAAACTAGAGTTCGGTGGGTTTGTGCGGAGACTCGTGGAACGCGACGTCGTGATGATTCGCCCGGTTGGCCAACGCCGGTGATGACGCTGCAGTGTAGGAGCGGCCGTGCTTTTATCAACAGGAGCCACCCGTGGGTGTCTGTGAACGTGCAGTACTCTGGGGTTACAGAATAAATGTCTGCAGTTAATAAATGCCTCAACTGAAGCCATTGGCTGGTTAGCCACAACAGTTTGCAGCACCACATCCGCAATGACTTATGGGATATCAGTCCGTCATGGACGCCAGGATTTCTTGACGAAAGCACAATAAAAAAACATATTCAATTATAAAAGTATTGTGCCGTATACCTCGTATACCAGGTTCTACGTACTGTTCCTTTATGATCTAACTCCATGGAGTTGGTAATGTACCTCTTGCTGTTCAAGGGCCTGTTGTGCTGTTGTCTTTCCCCCACCTCCTCTCTAAAAGACCCTGCCAAGCGGTAACAGAGTGCAGGGTAAATATTGACTCCGCCGCCGCCGTGTCACAGATGGTCCCAGAAGCTCCTGGCTGGTTCCGTCGGGTGGATCCACAGTGTAAACAATCAAACAAACAGTTTGGAGACTCCACGGTTGTTTGGGTAAGGGGTTCATAAAGCCTGCCGACTGCCTCAGCAAACGCTCCCCAAAGGAGCACAGGACTACCATTCGTCAATACCACTTGAACCCGGAATACTGTTTCCCTTGTATGGATCATTCTGGTCGTCCATTTGTCCTGAATATATAGTCTAGGCCTGTGTAGTCTTGGCCTGTGTAGTCTTGGCCTGCGTAGTCTTGGCCTGTGTAGTCTTGGCCTGAGGTAAAGGACATTCAATCAATATAAGTAGATGGAGGTTAAGTCACCTGATACCCAGGATCTTGGGACATAATGTCTGCCGTGTATATCATAGCCAGACACATAAGCCCGTTCCTCTTAGCAGTAGGGAGAAAAAAAAACCACTCGACCTAAGTGGTTGAAGTACACTTTCTCCTTTCCTTTCTCGTCAGTGCAGGTTGTAAATACGTACGGCTGTCTGTTGTCGGCGTTCTGTTTACAGTGTCTGTTTGTGCTCTGTATACTGTTTACGTGTGTGTGTGTCATAGGGGAAAGGTGTGACGGAACATTCCTACCAGAGACGCCAGTGGTTTCGGTCGTTTACCAGAGGGTGTGGGCTGTGGGGACTCCCGGTTACACGCAATCACCGGTCCGGCTTAACAATGGCCACACACACACACACACACACGTTGTCATGGTTTGGTCTGTGATGAATGGTTTTCCTCAGCCTGGCGTGTGCTGTGGCTCTCCAGGCCCCCAGCCTTCCTCCCTTTCTCCTGTCCTCCCCCACGTTAGCAGCACGGCTCATTAGCTAACAGGCCACTTTTTAACCCACTGCATTGTGCTCCTTTGGCCTCCAGTGCATCTAAATAATCCGCTATCGAACAACAGGAACGTACAGGAAGAGCCGCAATGGCTGGCGGTCCTTGGAACTACAAAGGAAGCGGCAGAGACTGTTGGAGAACCGGGGGGTGGATGTTCCAGAGGCACAATAGACGCCGGCAATCCAGGAATCTGGTGAGTCCAGCCCGCATCTCTGGCTAAACGGTGTCTGCGGCCTGCCAACACATCCGCCGCCCGTGTGTCTCTGTGGCTGCCGGTCGGTGTTCAGCTCGGTTCAGGTGGGCGGGAGGTGTGACCGCCGAGCCAGATCGGTGTCATCGGGACGTGTGAGGGAGCTGCCCGGCTGCAGCTGGAGCTTTGACATGGTTGTAGCTCTAATCCTGCCGGGCCAGACGGCTTCAGCCCAGACCATAACATACAGCTTGTTCTCACTGGCGTGGTGTGAAAACAGGTGTTAATTGGTTAGGTGGGATTTGTGAGGGGGGTGGGCGGGTGTGAATGTGTGTGACATCACCTGGGCTCGGTCCTGCCGGGCTGTCTGGGCGACCGGGACTCTGACAGGTCCTCCATTGTTTTTTTCCGTCTTCCCTCATGCTCCATGTGTTTAAAATCATCTTCCCACGTGCTGCAGACAGGCCCGGCGGTGAAACTGTACACTGGCAGCCCCTTCCTCTCTCTCGCTCTCTCCCCCCCGAGCCGTCTGTGGGCAGAAGAACGGGACCTGATGAAAGACAGCGCCCGGGACGGACAATAACGCGGACCAGGCGCTCCAGAATCCCCCGCTTACCCGTCACGCCACGGGCCCCCGGGGTCCGGTGGGAGTCGTGGAGCGGGCCTGAGTGGATAAATGAACGACCGGATCGATGGATTGATGGAGGACTTGAGAACGATGTGGAGTGATGGACCGTTTCCACGTCTGAACGACTCAGCCGTTTTGCCGTCGCTGTTTCTACTCAAGGTTAATCGGAAGTCATCCAGGTCCCGGCGAAGACTGTTGACTGAAACTCTCCCTTTTAACGTTCGCTTTCAGAAAACGGCCGTCACGACGTCTTACAGCATTGATAATCCATTCCTAGTCTTTAGGTTGTGTCAATGCTGAGTTGTACGCATGCAGTTTGCCCCCGTCCCTACGGTGCAAAGCATCTACCAATCACGATGCCTCAGAAACGCCAGAAATATCATTAAGGACAACAGCCACCCAGGACATCGCCTGTTCACTCTGCTCCCATCTGGTCGACGTTACCGCAGCATCGGTAAACGCACTTCCAGACTAAAGAACAGTTTCTACCCTCAGACCATTAAGCTTCCTCAATCAGCAACACTGATACTACCTATCATATATATCCACTACTGGCACTAGATCACTTTTATTGCAGTATTTATCTGTTTAAGGTTTGCGTACTGTTCATATTCTCACTTTATTATGTATATTTTGTATATTCTGTATATTGTTGTAATTCTGTTTACATTTTTATTCTTCTAACTACATAGTTGTTGCTTGCCATGTCACAAGAATTTCATTGTGCAGTTTGATGCAAGTCATTCTGTACACATGACAATAAAACACTTTGACGTTTTCTTGTGCGTGGATGTAAACTGCTGTCAGGAAAACGTCGTTATGCCCACTGGCGCAAAATGAGGTTGGCTTTTTGTTTTTGAAAAACCAACCGCCGGATGAGCAGATATTTTCGATGCTTGTGAGTCACGTAGATGTTCTCACTGCATGTTCCTTTCAGTGGCTCGGTCATGCTAATGTGCGGTGAGAGTTCGGCCCAGAAAAACAGTTACGTTTTAGGTTTCCGATTACCTCAAAAGTCATCGGTATTTAAAACATATGGATTGTCAGGTACATACACAGGACGCGGCATAACATGTCTTGTCCAGATTGGAACCTTTTTAAGGTGACGTCTTTGTGTTTTAGATACCGAGAGAAACATCTCCGGTAGACTCGAGAGCATATCAGTTCCCCACACTGAAACGCCGGGCTCTTTGTTCGACAGGTGGCTTTTGTCTGGCGGCCATGACACCTTTATGATCCTCTTTCCTCCTGCACTCGGTGACCAGTGGTGCTGGAGGACGGCTACTCTGCTGAGCACGTCTCTTTCTACCACTCAGAGAAGGGATCAGCAGTTTTCCGGGTCGGAGTAGGCCGACTTAATGGATTTTCGTGCCCGTCGGGGATTGTGAAAGACGTGCCGTCGGAGGAACGAGCCAGACCGCGGATTGTCCCAACTGAGAACAGAGAGTGCCGTTCGTACTGCTTAAAAATACAAGCTGGGAAAGATCTTGTGAGAGATCGCGACGGTCATTGTTTTATGTGCTTATATTTCACAAGATGAGACTGTGAGATATCGTCGGGTTAGTCTCCGCGCCAGTTCAGGCTCTCGCGGCTAAATCACAGTCGGCGTGTTTTTCTTCCTTTCGCCTGTCCTGGAAACGGCCCCTAAACATCCAGCATAGGGTGCACTGTCACAAGCGAGTGGTCCACTACGTGACGACTGGGAGGGTGTTACACGCAGTGTTCCTATTGGTCGAGGGAAGAGAGGTCAGCCCTACCAGCCGGAGGCAACAATAGACAGGGACCCAGGCCAACGCTGTATACCCGTTGGTAACATAATGTAATGTTGGACTCCTATAATCAAGCCCATCACTGACTGATGCAATGTGAAGACAGCAGATTTATCTGTCCTGCCGGAGTTGCTAATCACTGCAGACGGGTGGAGAGGGATAGAGGGACGGGCACTGACCACATCCGGTTACATACAGGCCTGCTCTGAAACCACCCAGGGCACTTACGTTCACTTACATCTGCACACACACACACACGCACGCACGCACGCGCGCACACACACACACACACACACACACACACACACACACACACACACACACTCACATGCACATACTCACCTTCTCCTCACATCTCCCCCTTTCAATACAACTGCTGTCTTGGGAGGATCTGAGGAAGACATTGCACATTTCCTACTCTTCGTCCCAGTTTAGCAGCCTCTGCCTTGGATGTGTGCGAGGCCAAAAAGCGAGAGCCGCAGATGGTAGAAGACGGAGGAATGGATTTACAGGTGGCCTAAAATAACAAGGATGAAAAGACACAGAGGATGTGTTTAATGTCTCCCAAGCCGCTGTGTATTAGAGCTGGGGATGAGGGAGGTCTGAGTCTGGAGTCGGTTGTTACATTTCTCCAGGGTCCATTTCACCTGATTAAACCCAGTGTAGTTGTCTCTCCTTGGCTACGCCGGACGGAAGAGGTGGAGAGCAAGTTGATACATGTCTGGGTCTGGGATGCATCCTACGGTACTTGTTGAACAAAGAAGACGACTGGATGACAATTTATAGCAGTGTTAGCTGAGGTATGATGGCTGAGGTATGATGGCTGAGGAGTGATGGCTGAGGTATGATACCTGAGGAGTGATGGCTGAGGTATGATAGCTGAGGAGTGATGGCTGAGGTATGATGGCTGAGGAGTGATGGCTGAGGTATGATACCTGAGGAGTGATGGCTGAGGTATGATAGCTGAGGAGTAATGGCTGAGGTATGATGGCTGAGGTATGATGGCTGAGGTATGATGGCTGAGGTATGGCTGAGGTATGATGGCTGAGGAGTGATGGCTGAGGTATGATGGCTGAGGTGATGATACCTGAGGAGTGATGGCTGAGGTATGATACCTGAGGAGTGATGGCCTGAGGAGTGATGGCTGAGGTATGATACCTGAGGAGTGATGGCTGAGGTATGATGGCTGAGGTATGATGGCTGAGGTATGATGGCTGAGGTATGATACCTGAGGAGTGATGGCTGAGGTATGATACCTGAGGAGTGATGGCTGAGGTATGATGGCTGAGGTATGATGGCTGAGGTATGATGGCTGAGGTATGATGGCTGAGGTATGATGGCTGAGGTATGATAGCTGAGGAGTGATGATACTGAGGTATGGCTGAGGTATGATGGCTGATGGCTGAGGATGGCTGAGGTATGATACCTGAGGAGTGATGGCTGAGGTATGATACCTGAGGATGATGGCTGAGGTATGATACCTGTGATGGCTGAGGTATGATACCTGAGGAGTGATGGCTGAGGTGAGGAGTGATACCTGAGGTGGGGTGATGGCTGAGGTATGATGGCTGAGGTATGATGGCTGAGGTATGATAGCTGAGGAGTGATGGCTGAGGTATGATGGCTGAGGTATGATGGCTGAGGTATGATGGCTGAGGTATGATGGCTGAGGTATGATGGCTGAGGTATGATGGCTGAGATGGCTGAGGTATGATGGCTGAGGTATGATAGCTGATGTATCTGCATGGTTGAGAATGGATATTCGATAATGAGTGAGTATGTTGCATAAAGGAACATATATTGGAGTGGCTAAATGTCACTGACTGACATATTTGAGGTCTCTAGGCACCTCTGTGTTTGTGTTGTCCATAAATATAGACAGCTACCCTGTGTTACTAATTGGGGAGTCAATTCATGTGGTTGTTTTAGATCTACTAGTTTGGTTTGATTGATATGGTGATTGGTTGCTGCGGGGGCATTTGTTGGTTGTAGTTACGCTAAGTTTTCATTCAAACACTTGGTTTCACTTCAGCTCTGCGGCTGTGGCCTTTTGCAACTCAACTTGAAATGGGGAAACGTTTTTCAAGAAGCATTCCTTCCATCTTTTCCTCCTGTTCTTTTTCTCCCAGGAGGCACGAGGACCAACTGATGTTCCAATCCCCCAGGAAGCCGTCAGGAGTGATAAACTATCTGCCACTGCTTGTGGGAAGGAACTTGACGGTATTCCGGGCCTTGCCGGGAAAGACAACCAGGAAAAATGAATAGCTGCAAGGACCACATACATGACTCTGACCCCGGCACCGGCAACATGAGACACCACAGAAGAGGAAGTGTTCAGTGTTTGATGAAGGAGCACCTGTACCCACCAAACAGCCTCTGGGAGGTCGTCCTTGAGCAGACGCAGACACCCAGTTTCTAATCTTATCCTCACCTCAGCAGCTCATCAAAAAATGAATGCTTGTGATGCGGCCATTCCAGGTGTCTCTCTCCTTTAAAGCCTGTAACGACGGATCTCATTAAGCGAAAGTCACAGGCGAAAACGAATAGTGCCATTCTTGTTGGCTTTTCTTATTGCAGAGTACGTAACTCCTTTGTTCCCAGCTAACAAGCTTCAGGTTTTTTCAGTAAGTTTTTAAATAACTTGTTGTTTTGGGATCTGAGTCACGACACTCACAGTAAGTTGCGTCTTATGAATCCTTGGTTACGACAAACAGGAATTCTCTCTCGTTAACACGCTGAAATATTAATAACAAAATGGGTTGATGTCATGTTTAGGCAGGGGTGGTCACCCAACCTCAGTTAGTAGGGATAGGTCTTTGATGACTTTCCATTGTTTTTAAAAAATAATGTTACGCATGGGACTTACTAATATGTGATCGTTTGGTAAAATACTACCAGTGTTATCTGTTTTTCTGTGTTTGGCCGTGGTCGGAGGACTTATCACTCTGATGTGTCTGTCCCCAAAAGCCTGAGCAAAGAAAACACTTTATTTTCTGCTCTGACCTTCACACCTCCGGCGATCCATCCAACTTTCCCAACCGGCCCCAGATCTTCTGCCTTCGTTCAACACTGCCAGCTAAAAAATAAAGTCAAATGTTCTACTCTACTCTTAGTGCAATGTCAAAATATTAAAAGTATACCTTTCCCTTGGATTCCTATGAGATTCTTGTGTTGCAGTAAATGGGTTGTATTATGGAAATTCACTTATAGAATTGTAAGTGTATATTACTTTGCGTTCTCTGAACAGTTTTACGATATCCAAAGTCAAATGGTGCAGTAACAGTTAATATGCGAACGCGTTATTTGTGGTTTGGCCTAGCTCCCTGAAAAACAAGGATTTAAGGTCAGTTTGGCAGCTTTCACAGTTCGCCGTGTATTTCAGATGTCTTTTCTTCTGTGTGTTAAAGTCATTGTGAGAATCTTCCTCCTGACCAGCAGGGTCCAGTCACCTTAGTGCTTATTCAAACCTCTTAACTAATGCCATTACGGAGCTACCGACAGAAAAAAAGGATATTTACAAAGAAGCATGTCAGGAAATATATAAAGAATGTCCCTCCATTACCTTCTGTTTTCTTAATCATAGCTTGAGGATATTGACAAAATGGCCCTTGTCCTCATTTCTGGACGCTACGAGCAACTTTTTTCCATTTCTTTCCCGGGCCACTGACAAAAGAAGATTTCCCAAAAGATTTCCAATCACGGTATTCGTAAAAACGTCGGGTAAAAAACGTTCCTAAATTATCCGGAATGACGGCAAAGTTTTAAATGCTGTCGCTGTGTTGTTTACAGGACAAGTGAACGAGGACCCCCGGTACCCAGTTGAGAGCAGTTCTCCCACCAACACACACCAAACCATCCAATTGAAAGTAATCCATAAATATGGCCACCCCGTTCCTTTCACAGAAAACCCCAGTGGTGCCAGAACAACATTCCACGCTCGTCGGTTTACACTGGCTGATATTAATACTCTCATTACAATTGGACGTCGTTTGTTTGGACTACCATTACGGCTAATACATTAATAGTTCCCTAATAAGGGCCCCGATGAGACGCGAGTGATGAGGGGACCGGCTTGGATCCGTTCCACCCGGACGGCAGCTGTCGCCCGGTCTCTAGTCGGGTCAGCGCCGCGGTCACACTTGACCCCGGGCCCGCGGGCGTACTGTGTCGAACTGCTCTCACCGTCGCTGGAACGGAGAGGGCACGAACCTCCGAAGTCTTTGTTTGGGCCGGGCCAACCCGAGCACAGGCCCGCCATTGTGAGTCCCCGGGACCCCTGTGCTTTACCTCTTGTTTTCTTTAGGAAGCAGGAAATTGGATGACTGGCTACCTGCTACAACAACATCCTGTACTTGAGAAGTCGTCTTTTAACCCAAACCCACCTATTATTTCCCCTCTCCATCATACGCAAGTGGTCAGCCAGCAGACGTTGTGTTCCTAGGGGCCCTCGCGTGGGCTCGACCGAGTTTTACTTCGGGGGTTGCGATCAAATTGGCCCCATCCAGATGCTTCCGTTGAAAATAGCTTTGGAGCCAAATAAGGCTTTCGGAGCGAGATCTGTCCTCAGATGGTTGATTGGAATGGCGATGATGAGGGTGTGTGATGAGGGTGTGTGAAAATAATGTGGGCGTTTATTTTCCCGGCCAAGATGCACTTATGACAGTTCCTTGTCAGATTCAGTTACTTCCAACGCAGTTCGATTTTCAGAGTTTACTGCTAGATCCTTCCACCAGTTTGTTGCTTTTCGATATCCCCAGGTTGCTTTTCAAACTGCTATTTAACAATTTTAACTTCAACATTGAAGTATCTTTCATGAGAAGTTTTTTCATCGAATAAAAACCTTAAAATGAGTGAAAAAAAAAGAAATTACCTTAACTCTATTGTCAAAACTAAATACAAATCTAAATTAAAAACGGTTTATATGAATATAGTGTATTTAAAGATAAGCAAACATAACATTTAAATGTAATATCTGTGCACGATTTGAAAGCAATGCAAAAAGCACGTCGTTCATGGAATGTGGTTTTCGGAATAAATCACCAGTTCCCAGGAGAAACAACATGACAGGTTAAATTAGTTTAATTTGTTCCTGGAAAATAGACAATTGTTAACGACACAGACGTCTGCAGAAAGAGATGTCATAGAGATTTGACTAAATAACTTTTAAATGCCAACTCATTTGTCACATCCAAATATTTTACACATGAGAAAAATAATTTATGAAAGTACTTAATTTCTTCAAATTATTTATTATTTTTTTTGCACATTTCAGTAAGCAACATCTGTGTTTCGTCAATATCAGAAAAATAAAACAAGCAAGAAGACAGACAGAAAAGTGTACTCTTGAGAAAAAACTCTCAGCAGACTTCGTGGGCCATGATGACGTAGTGACAACAGAGCAGATATGTGCCAACGCAAGCTTTTGGCTCTTACTTGGGCAGGTGAAACCCCCACCGCTGTTAGCTGTCCAGCGGTTCGATCAAAGGAGGTCCCGAAAATATGTTACCAACCTTGATTAAGTTCTAATATTGTCCTCATTCAACAGGAGTAAAAAAAAGACTTTGACAGCCCGGGCGGTAAAGTATTTACAAAATAAAAACACATAGGTTAAAACAGCCCCAAGAACTGCTCCCGGAATAATTGCGGAATATTCCCGCGTTCCCCACGCGTGTCCAGTTGGCGCCGGAGGCTCTACTCTGAGCTGGGCGATGCAGCCGAGTCGATGTCGTCCGTCTCCAGGTCGTTAGGAGAGGCCGGCTGCCCTCCTTTCACCCTCTTCCACTTCATTCTTCTGTTCTGGAACCAGACCTTCACCTGCAAGTGAAAACACAGTCAATACACGATGGAAGGGGACGAATGGCAAAGTGAGATTCATTTGGTCATCTCAAATGTTGTTGTCGCAAAATAATCATTATAGTCACACAACTGTACACAACAGTCGAGCAGGTCAGTTGGTGATGGAGAAGCCTGTGTCCACAGTCTCTCTGTGAAGCAAGAAGCTAGTTAAGGATTATATTATTAGTATTATACTCATGAAGGCAACCAGAAGAGCTCTTTGTTTTCTCCTATAGTGTCATTACTGGAATATCCTGATAGAGCTGTAGATTAGATGATACAGGGAACAGTATCACTACTGAAATATCCGGATAGAGCTGTAGATTAGATAATACTGGTAACAGTATCACTACTGAAATATCCTGAGAGAGCTACAGTTTAGATGAGAAAATACCACTTTTGGCTGCAGCTGTGCTGTTGACAGTTGTTGGTAATTGTTGGTTGAATTATCTAATGCTTATTGTTATTAGTATTTGCATATTATTAGGTATGTAGTACTTCATTTAGTATCTGTAGAGTATCGCCAGCCTTTTGTTTTTGTTGTCCCATAACCAGTTGCCATACCGACACTTTTATTTCGACCACGTTCACCATATTTGGGTTCCCCAAACTGACAAGACTCATGACATGTTCCTGTGTCAACTGGACCCAAAGAGCTCAAGGGAAGGCCCAAGTTGACCTCCGTGGATCCCCTCCGGCGTTCCCCACGGCAACGCTGGGACAGGCGAATCTGTTCCCACACTATTTTCATTTCGACTGTCCTCTCGTCGGGATATCGCCTGCCACTCGTGACTGAAGAGAAGTCAGCGTGCCAAAGTGTGCGTAGGATGCATCGGAAAAACAGCGGAAAAAAGTGTAGCCCGAGCTGCAATGGGAATCGGGGCCTGAAGTACAGGGCCGGGATCTAGCTGGCTCTGAGTACAACAGGCCTGGGAAACCCATCCGAGACCAGGTTACGTGCGGTCACTGCGAAACTCCGGGCTCGTTAGGGGAGGAAGTGAGTGAGCGGGGGAGGGAGGGGTTAGGGAGAATCTTTCAACCTTATCTGATCAGGTTTTAAGATCAGCTCCTTGTTGGCTAAGCGTTAAACGCCCCTCTAAAACCAGTAGGAACCTTATTAGCAGAAGTGGCGGGATGTGACATAAACCATGCTAATGCCGGCTTTGGTTTTAACGGGGTTTCTGCTCGCTTTGTAAAGAGCACAAACATTGTACATTCGTTTTAAAAACTGCTATTAACTGGGGTGCACCTGTGGCCTCCTACTGTACTTATTGCAAAAAGTCTCTCCTCTAGCTTTCGTCATTTTCCGATGAAAGAAGCATAAAATTACTGAACATAAAAATAAAAATAAATAGCGGCCTTTATAATTAGCGGACACGTTCTAAACGTATTAATCAGATAATTGAAATGTTTTTCTTAATTGTGGGAGGACCGGGTTGCCTCCAGTGTCGGTGTTCACGATCTCCGTTACCTGTCTCTCTGTGAGGTCTAGGTTTACAGCGATCTCGTAGCGACGGAGTCTGGTCAGGTAGTTGTGATGTGTGAACTCGGCCTCCAGTTCCCGGAGCTGCTCCTTGGTGAACGCCGTGCGCTCTTTCCTCGCTTTACAGCTGGAGTCTCCTTTAAAATTGGAGTCGTGAATATCTGGACAGGGGGAGAGGAGAGCATTGTTATTTTATCTCCACTTTATGACAGCTTGTGTACCTTTATATTTTATATTTAACCTTTAAATAAAAGAGAGAAGCTGGGGATTGAACATACATACAAAGCATGCACTCTACCACTGAGCTAGCAACTCCTCCACCTACAGCCATGATCCAAAATATTATGCCCTCACTCGCAGACCTCGAACGGGTTTCAATGTATATCACGTCTACAACTGAATCTGGACACATGTATCACAGAGTGTCACTCCGCTACCAGGCTCGTTTTGTGAAGAAGCAGCCACACGTTCTCTGAACCAACAAATTGCTTCTGGCCCGCGGTCAGATAACGACCGGAGAGACCGCTCCACGAGAGACCTCTCTGACCATGTTGACCCCGCTGCCCACTCTTCTGAACTCTGAGACACGCCATCAGAACGACAGCCCACTCCTCAAGTGGAGGCCACCTAACCAGGCGGCAGAGGGCTTGAGTTAGTGTGGAATGCACCGGAACAACAGTAAAAGACTCTAGCAAAAGAACAAAGGGCCAATGATGTGTCCGACTGAGACGTAGGTGTCTCGTGAGAACACGGGAGAACTTCCCCTCTTGGGGCAAAGGCGACGAGGGCAAAGTCACGGCACGGTAACTCACACAGACACTTTTTCTCACCGATTTCTGTGTGTCCGTGAGAAAGAAAAGTGAAAAAAAACAAATTGTGTCAACTTGGTCAAAATGAACTTTAGATTAGTGAAGTGTGGACTACAGTGTGAACTACAGAGTGGACTACAGAGTGGACTACAGTGTGGACTACAGAGTGGACTACAGTGTGGACTACAGAGTGGACTACAGTGTGGACTACAGTGTGGACTACAGAGTGGACTACAGTGTGGACTACAGTGTGAACTACAGAGTGGACTACAGAGTGAAATACAGTGTGAACTACAGTGTGGACTACAGTGTGAACTACAGTGTGGACTACAGTGTGAACTACAGAGTGGACTACAGTGCGGACTATAGAGTGAACTACAGAGTGGATTATAGAGTGAACTACAGAGAGGACTACAGAGATGACTACAGAGTGGACTACAGTGTGGACCACAGAGTGAACTACAGTGTGGACAACAGTGTGAACCACAGAGTGGACTATAGAGTGAACTACAGTGTGGACTACAGTGTGGACTACAGTGTGGACAACATTGTGAACTACAGAGTGGACTATAGAGTGAACTACAGTGTGGACTACAGTGTGGACAACAGTGTGAATTACAGAGGACTACAGAGTGGACCACAGAGTGGACTGTATTGATCTAATGGTCTAATAACATGTTGCTGCTGGCGTGTTGCTCTTTCAGTAAAACTCTTCTCTTTCACTACTTTCTTGTCCCATCAACAAGTCTGAATGTAAATATACAGTAGGATGATCATTCATATGTATTTTTATACGTATTTATGAAATCACATAAATACATTATTGTCACTTCATCATAAACTGAATGCAGTGCTGAATCTACGCTCAATCATTGTGGGTATTTGTGCATCGCTAGCCACACGAGCTGCTGATGTAATGTTGATAAAATGGTTATAATTTGTCAAAACGAGACGTAGTGCTTTGGGCTTGGCAGAGAACGGAGCCAGACTACAAAATGGACTGCAACTCCAAGTCCAGATGTGACAGGGTAGCTCCAGACTGAGAGTATGTGAGTGGGTGGGTGAATGTGTGTGTGTGTGTGTGCATGTGTGTGTGCGTGTGTGTGTGTGTGTGCATGTGTGTGTGTGTGTGCATGTGTGTGTGTGTGTGTGTGTGTGTGTGTGTGTGTGTGTGTGTGTGTGTGTGTGTGTGCATGTGTGTGTGTGTGTGTGTGTGTGTGTGTACGTGCGCGCGCGTCTATTTGCCTTGCATATGTGTCTATATGTGTCCTCCCCTCAGTCATAAGACTCCCATTCAGGGAGGCCGACCTGTAAAGACCCATGTTGGGAATATGCCATATTAGCATCATTAAAATCTCATTATGGGGTAACGTGGCCTAAGTGTGCAGGTCTGGCCTGGTGTTGTGGAATAGGGAACATGTGAGAGCAAATGAAGCTCACTGAACACCTGGCAGGACAGATTTAGGGGGCACATCTATGAAAGAAATTGTTTACAGGCGACTGTAACAGAACTTGCTAATGAATCGTGATGACCAGATAATGTTCTGGCAAATGGAAGTAAACCACTTGTTCATAAGAGTAGGGACCCATGTGTGTTCAAACAGGGCTACCTGGATAAACTATCATATTATTACCAGTGACTTTTTCAAACGCACAACCACTGGAATCACATAAATTATATTACATGACATTAAACCGCCCTACATGACATTGGATGACATTACATGACTTGACATCACATGACATCACATCACATTACGTAGGTTGAATTTGAGAGAACAGAGTTACTCAGTCCTACAAATGTGTTGACACCAGTAGACACTGTGGTCGACCTGACATTGTCCAGTCAGAACGTCCTGTACCAGCACAGTGTATGCTGACATGCTGGTCCTTCAGACATGGTTGACCCTGAACAACAGACATCCATGACCTTAATGTACGGTCGTACGGTCATTATGCTTGTCACCGCGTCTCCCGTGTGCTGTGTTCATTGGGAGATTCTGTTACAGCTTAACGACAGGAAAAATGTCAATGGATAAGAATGTAAAAGTGAGGTTGCGGGCATGTGATTTCACCAGACGCGGTCTGGCGTGATTTTGCTGGAGTGAGCGAGGGTTACAAAAAGGTAACCCAAGAATAGCGGGGGGGAGGGCTATATTTTCCCAGTCATATCAGACACTTTCATCTAATAATGTCTCCGTGCCCGCGGTGATGAGGCCAGCGTGAGTATTGCATCGCCCTTATGCCATCCTAATATAGCCACTGGACCAGGAAATGCGTTCGTCTGCCAGAGGTGTCCTCCGTTCTAGAGGTTAGCAGATTTGGTTTCCATAGCGTCGGTTAGAAGGTAATACCTATTCCAGATGTGCTAAAAGCAGCAAGGTTCGCTTCACCTCTCTTTGAGCTAGCATGAAATTGAGACTATTTCGATAACACATCCACATCTAGCTAATAAATAAAAACAGTTCTCTGCCTGTTAGCCCAAAGGGAAAGTCATTGAAAAGTGTGTGACTTTGAGAAATGAGCTTTTCATGAATATCAGTGTCTGTACCGGAAGTTATTTCGGAATTCCAGTCACTAGGTAAAATTACACGAGGCAAGGTAATCCTTGTTTAGGTAATGCTTGTTAAGGTAATGCTTGTTAAGGTAATGCTTGATAAGGTAATGCTGGTTAAGGTAATGCTTGTAAAGGTAATGCTTGTTAAGGTAATGCTTGTTTAGGTAATGCTTGTTTAGGTAATGCTCGTTAATTTAATGCTTGATAATGCATTGCTTATAAATGTAAAGCTTGTAAAGGTAATGCTTGTTTAGGTAATGCTCGTTAATTTAATGCTTGATTATGCATTGCTTATAAATGTAAAGCTTCTAAAGGTAATGCTTGTTTAGGTAATACTTCCATTACATCTAATGATACCTTTGTTTTTACGGACAATGACCCTTATTCATCAGACTGTAAGCCAAACTGATCTACACCCTTGGCATCCTGACATTTGTCATGTTTCAGTGGAACAAAGAATGCCCAGATGTTACAGGAGCTACAGTGGATGCTGCATGAGTAACTTTAAAACAATGAGAGGATGCAACTGGTCCACTCTGTGTGTCTTAAACACCAAGTGTCGTCACCTTTCACATACCTCTCTGCCGAGGCTCAAGCTCAACACTGTCTTTTGCCAGGAAACAGATGCAGATATTATGTCCCATTGCCAGAAATGAAATGGGGTTTTTGGTAATGTGATGCCGCTTCATGATAGCCTGACTGACTAGGGCTGTTGTAGTTTCCCTGCAGAATGTAAGAAATACTACACTGTGAATTCATGGTGGGCTCTGCGGAAATGCAGGTGTCACAATACATCCTAATGTTAGTTTCTTCACAGCATTACAGTTGCTTTTGATTGCCATTATGCTGGCCAACCAAAGTCATAGCAGTTGTTTTTGATTGCTATTGTGTTGGCCAACCAATATCTTCTTCACATCTTCCCAGTCATGGCATTCAGCAGCGGCACTATCAGCACATTTTTGACTCACCTGTTACGTTTCTCTTTCTTTTGGCGCTCTTCTTCTCTGTGTCGGCCGATGCCATGCCCTGTGGCGAATACTCCCCCTCCAGACACGCGGGCGCTGCCCCTGGCAACCTGTCCCCAGGCAACCTGTCCCCTGGCAACCTGTCTCCTCCGATACTGTCCATCTCCATTGCTGCGCCGCCCACCACTCCGCCAGAACCCACCGTCACGGGCGCCACCGGACAGGCTTCCTGCCCTCGGCCCCGGGTGTCACAGGGATGAAACTGCCAGTCGGCCCTCTGGAAGCCCGCGTGGGCCTCTGGGTAGAGTCTGTCATCGCGGGGGTAGGCGGCGTGCGGCGCGGGCACCAGACAGGAGGCGGGGAAGTCCGTGTAGGCTAGGAACTCGGGCTTCTGGTGCAGGGAGAACGGTGCCTGCTGGTAGGGGGACTGCAGCCCCACTCCTGGGTGTCCGTTCCTCACACACCCCCAGATCGGGCTACCAGGATGGGCACTCCGCATACAGCTACTGGCAGGCTGGTCCATGGCGATACACACACCGATAAACACTCCCGCACACACACACACACACAACACACACTCACTTAGTCAGCCTCACACTCCTGAAGTGATGTCCTCGCTGTGAGCTGAAGGTTTCTTCAGAGTTCTCTACGCCTGTCAGAACAGTAGTAATATCCAGTTCAGCTTGTTGGTTGTCAGAGCATATTCTCAAGCCCAACGCGTCCACCCCTGGAAAAAGTGGCCCTGTGTGTCTGCCACTGACTCTGGCTTGTTGACTGTCTTCAGTCCGGAGTGTAAAGACAAACACCTCTTCCTCTGATCAACAGGGTTTCGCCGGCTCGTGTGAATTTCTCTCCTCTAGTACACACACGCACACACACGCACGCACGCACTGGCTGTGCTGCTGGAGAGACGTGTTATTAGGCTAGCTCCTGCGTTCACTCACACTCACACACCAACGCACACTCTCACACTCCTGTCAGGGCTGGCTGTTTTTACAGTTCAAGACAACCCCCCGGAAAAAAACGTTCCCTCCCTTTAAAAGTTGTAGGTGGGAAAGAGTGGCAAGTTTATGGAGTGTAACGCGAGCTTGAAGAGGAGGAGCCTCGGTCAGCCATATGTGGGCACCCAGCGACCTGCCCCCCCCACCCCCCAAAAACCAGCCTCATCAACTATTAATCACGGGGGGCATTTTATATGCACATCTAATGGGCTTTCCAGATGGACCGCCATTTTAAAGGGACATAAAATATGTAAAATATTAAAGCGAACACCCGCATGGGAGTATGGAATCGGCGGCCATATTGTCGTGTTCTTTAGTAGCTTTCGACGCAATTTAGCTCGACCCTGTTCGGAAGCTAGTTCCCCCGTTTTCACTTCACACCCGTGGTCTTGGTTTGTCTTCGATGAAAAACCTCTTGTCTCTAAGCCGTGTGTTTAGCCTTAGGCTAAACGGCCTAATCGGCCTGGCGGGATTCCACTTAGCTTTTGGCTGATAAGTTGATTGGATTCGGTGGCTAACGGCTTTCACACCTCCTAAGTGCTCTTCGGTGCGATAAAATACTTACTTGTTTATTAGTCGGTTCGTTGCACTGCCAAAGAAGGACTGGATCTTTTTTACAACTTATTTGCCATTGCTTTTTAAGGTTTCAGATTGTGCCTTTACCATGTAATTTACTGCTACATTACCAGGTATTATTTACTGTTAGAACAAGACATGAACTGTGTTTTCTGGGACGAAGGGGCAAACCCAACGAGAAACAAAACGCTGTAAGCATTTTAATAATACTGTAAAATATTTTAACTCTTTATTAATCTTTTAACTCTATAATCCTCAATTGTGGTATTTTTTTAATTACTTTCTCAGTTGTTACTGCATTTAATAGACTGTTTTGTAGTTGTACTCTCCTGTTAAGCCATTCAATCTAAACAAATCAAGGGAACTGAAAGTTTTATATTTTGTGTTTCTTATATTATATACAGTAAACAGGAGACATGCACTAACTGATCGTTTTATACAAACTACAGATTTTCCCTTAGCTCTTCATATGGAGAAGAGAGTTGCATGTTTCTAAAATCATACAGAGAAGAGAACTGCATTTTCTGAAGTCTTCATATAGAGAAAATAACTCTATTTTTATGTCTCACTTTTTCCAGTCCTCATCCCATTCCTAACCTCTCTTAGAAGACCTCACCATCAGCATATCTTATTCCCTCTTACAAACACACACACACACACACACACACACACACACACACACACACACACCTGCTGGCCTGAGTGAGAGCATAAAGTGTTTGAGGTCACACACAACCCCTTTCTATTTAGCCAGTGAATATCTGAACCATGAAGCATCCTCATTTAACTGACAGTATGGGCCCTAGCTGACCACAGGGTCAATGGGTTAGACAGCATTTGGGTCGGACCAGAAGGCATCTGTGTGTTCGTGCGTCTGTGTGTGTTTTCAAATTTCATCAAATTTGCACCGCTAGTCCTCACCAGGTTTGTGAAAGATCTGCCCTTATTAGGAACTTTAGGAGTTAGATTCAATTTGTTTGTGGTTAATGTTTGAATTTGACTAGAATTTTAGGCATAATGAATTTGGTTTAGGCTAGGATTTTAACTAGTTTAAGTTAATGCATTTTGTTGCTTAATTGATTGCGTTTACTAGTCAGGATTAGGATTAGGGTTTGATTAAAGTTATAATTTAAGATTAAGATTGAGGTTAGGTTTAGGGAACATGGATCTTTAGTTTTTTTTCGGTCCCCGCCAAGATAGAAAAACATACATGTGTGTGTGTTCATGTGTCCTTAATAGTTATTTTAACTATAAAGCTGCCAGGGTGAAATGCTATCAGCCATGTACATATGTAAGATGGTTTATTCAAATCAACAAAATATTTGGATTCAACCCTAATTCGCTTGATGCTTTTCTATTGTGTACGTGTGTGTGTGTGTGTGTGTGGCAAACAGATTACATTTCCTACTGCAATGCAGAGACTTGGGATGGACCTTGGGCACAAGTGTGTGTGTGTGTGTGTGTGTGTGTGTGTGTGTGTGTGTGTGTGTGTGTGTGTGTGTGTGTGTGTGTGTGTGTGTGCGTGTGCGTGTGCGTGTGTGTGTGTGTGTGTGTGTGTGTGGCTTTGTGTGGCTTTGTGTGCGCTTACGCATTCAAGTGTGTGAGTCGGTGAGGTCTCTTTGAAACCTGTTCCTGTCAGTCAGTTCCCTCCGGTCGAGGGCAGAGCGGGTGTTTCTGTGTTTTCGTCTGATCCATCATCATGACACCAGTGGGATTAGTCCCTCAATCCGTCTCTACTGGCTGACAGGAGGACCCACGTGATCCACACAACGCTGCTGGGTCCTTATCTCTGCTACAGGGCCCGAGAAAAACCTGGGCTACTGTATTAGAACGTGATGGAAGCCATACACAGTATTTATACACAGCATTTATACACAGTATTTATACACAGTATTTATACACAGTATTTATACACAGTATTTATACACAGTATTTATATACAGTATTTATACACAGTATTTATACACAGTATTTATACACAGTATTTATACACAGTATTTATACACAGTATTTTATACACAGTATTTATACACAGTATTTATACACAGCATTTATACACAGTATTTATACACAGTATTTATATACAGTATTTATACACAGTATTTATATACAGCATTTATACACAGTATTTATACACAGTATTTATATACAGTATTTAAATACAGTATTTATACACAGTATTTATACAGAGTATTTATAATCACGCTATTTAAATACATTCGTGGACAAAGTAATGTGTGCCCTTTGACTTTAATAATGCAAAACAATAAATCTCTAGAAAACATGTGAAATTAACACTTTTGGTTAAAAAAAAACTTTTGCCATCCACATTTGTTTTTAAGACTAAAATGTAAAATAGTCAAATGTATAATTTACTAAATCATAACTTCATTCCCCAAGAAATCCCTAAATGTCCTGGAAAATATAACTGGAACTTTCCAGAAGTAGAAATACACTGAACGAGACAAAATATTATGACCAGTCACAGGTGAAGCGTACAATGTTCATTTGATCATCTCATTAGATAGTAAGCAAATAATCTGTTGTCATAGTCAGTGTGTTTGATGCAGGAGTAGGGTAGGAGTGAAGACCTGAGTGACTCTGACGAGGACTGTTACGACCAGATGATCGGGTCAGAACATCTCTAATACGGCCAGGCTTGTGGGGTGCACCCGGTCAGCAGAGGTGAGTACATACCAACACTGGTAAGACAGACGGCGCCCAAGGCTCATTGATGCACGAGGGCAACAAAGGCTATCCAGTCGAGTCTGAACCAATAAAGGATGTGAAGATGTGCAAAAACATTGTTTCAGACCAGAACCCCCGTAAGAAAAATGGTATTCCCTGATAGCAGTGGCCTCTTTCAGCAGGATAGCAAATTACACTTTCGAGGATCTTGTAATGTTTATGCCCTGCAAGTCTGTGACGTTTTGGCGGCACGTAGAAATTATTCCATGTCTGAATCCTATTGAAAGGCTGTGGTGAGATCTGAAAGTATCTGTCAGGAAGCACCCTTTAAATCTGGAGCGGTTGGCACATGTGGGCCTGCAGTGCCAGTGCACAAGTGCAGAAAGCTTGATTTGGACTTTTTTACAACCAAATGTTGCGTGTGGGGGGTCAATGATTTTGACGATAGCATTTCGGTTAATTTTCTAATTTAAATGCAGAATTTAGGTTGTAAATCTAAAACACATGTTCCGTTTTCACCAGTGAAATGCAGAACTGTGGAGACTAAATTATTCAGTCAATTTTAAGATATTTTTAGAGACAACAGTGATTCATCTGAAGAAATCGTATGGCTGCCAATGCATTAGTCCATGATTGGATCTCAGATTTAAAGTATGTATTCGGGTTCTGGGTGGATTAAGGAAACAAGACACATAAAATCATATGAGATCACAATCACGGTTTACTGGTTGCTGAACACATTTCACCACATTACGAACTGTGTAAGCAATCGCTATAGAAGTATCCCAGAATAGGGTACGTTTCACCTGGCAATGGCTACAAGAGAACCAGTAGAGTAAGGGCTTAGGGCATAGGTAGGTAGGGAACTGTCCAGACTCAAGGACCACATTTTTAGTTTTTGGTCTAAAGCGGTTTTAGTTTTTGGTCTAAAGCAGATTGGCCAGAGAAAATGCTTGAAAATGTTTTCGTCCATTATAATGTCTGTGTACTTTGTATTAAGTTGGAATGATTAGGAATGGCCTGGAGTTGTTGACATGTTTTTATATGCATTTGTATATTTAAACGTAGCATGGGTCAAATTTAATTGGTTGTGGTTTGCCGCTCCGGTAGTGAGAAAGGAGTTGTCAGTAGACTAGAGTGAAGTCACTCAGTGAAATATAAATTAACAGTGCCCTCTAGTGGTCAACGCTGGCACTGCTGAGAGCCCGATATCAAGGTCAGCTCTTGCACACTGGGATTTTCCGTTCAATTTGGCAGACAATTGTTAAACCAATTAGAGTCCATTGAAATCCCATTGCTGCTCTGCTCCGTACACAATAGACAGAGTGTGATGATGGCCCCGTGCAAACCCATATAAATCACTCATGCACTTAGACAAGAACACGAACACGCACACACACACACACACGCAAAAGCACGCAGACGCACCCACACACACACACAGACACATCTTTGTAGTGTTAAATACGACAGTTGTGGGTTTGTACAATACCCTTAAGAGTTGAGCGAGAAGAGAAATAAGCACAAAACCCATTTCTAGCTGAGTTGGTGCCCCACAATATTCTGGAGAATATCGGTTCAATGTGCGTTATGTTTAAGTTACTTGAATAAGGGAAGGTGCCAATACTTAAGGCCACAGCTCTGATGGAAACATATATCTTCAGTATTCTGTCCATACAATGATTTTGTAGTTGAACATTGGCCAGAGCAGATGAAAGAAATCCGTCAAACTGCCGACACTGCCAGTTATAATAGTTGACAACCCATATACCCCAAAAAAATGAACATATCTGGCTGTATTTCATGATGTAGTTGCATGGGTGACAGTTTTGGTTGGACTTTCGATCTGTTTCCTCAAACATATACAGGCTGAGTACCAAACCAAACCATATTCCCGCCTAAACCTCCAGGGCCAATATAGCACAACAACATACAGGGGGTAGCAGTGCACTTTATTGTATTGGAATTTGGGATGCACCCTCAGAGAACTTGAACCATCTCACCTCATCTGGTTCTAATCAGATAGCCGGCTTGAAAAGGGAAATAAATCATCTGAAATGGTCCTCTGGAATTCCCCCAGTGGCGTCGGTGGTTGTCAGGGGTAGCTGTTGTGGACAGTAGCGTTGCTTCGTGTTCATGGAATACCTTCCTTCCTGGCTGTCTCTAGCGTCTGTCCATTCTTGTCCCGTTCCTCCTGTTCTAAACAGCTCCGAGCTGGACTTCCTGCTCGCGGGCCGAACACTTTGAAGAGGCGAGCTGCGGGCTCTCCGCAGACGTTTCTCAGGATCGGCCTTGGCCAACAAACAGCCCAACAGGGAACACCCTTGCCGGGCCAAACACTTCCTTAAATGCCAAACATCAACAAACACTCCGAGTTGGGTTTACACCCCCTGAGACCCAGGCGGGGGTACAACTGGCCCGCCTCCCAACACAATGCCCCCATGTGCACATTTCCCACAACTACAACTTGGCTTTGATACTAAAAACACACACACACGCGCGCGCACACACTCCACTTTCTTCCCGATCGTGCACCATAGAAACACAATGGGATCTTATGTTTCGTGTTTCTGATCTGAGTACTGTGTTAAGGAGCTGCCGTGTCAGTGTTTCTGTATCCTGTGAGTGTCCCTGTTGATTTGAGACAGGATGATCTGGTTGGTCAGGATGGTCAGGATGTTTTTTTCCAAGATAATCGAGAAGCAAGAGAGACAAGAAGATAGAACAAGCAGGACAGAGACGGGACGAGATAGAGACAAGAATGGAGAGAGAGAGACGGGACGAGATAGAGACAAGACCGGAGTGAAACAGGGTGAGATAGAGATCCGTCTCTTTATAGAGATCCGTCTCTTTATAATTCCCAATGTAATTAAATTGGGAATTATAAATAGATTGAGACAAAGCAAATGTTATTTTTATATAGTCAACGGAGAAAACATTTTCACATGAGATAATATAAGTGTAGGACTGTCCGTCTGTATTTTGACAGCAGCTGTCTGCTCAGACAGACATTACTGTAGTTGAACATTATGTGTAAAAAGTCTGACAGCTGACATACTGTACGTTCACATTTGATCCAGTCCAACATATATGGGACTGTGTCAGAACCCAACAGAACAGCCAATGAGCGTGGACAGACAACAACATGTCTACATTTAGCCAGCTGATGTCTTTACAATGATTGATATGGCGAGCGCTGGAAAACCAGCGACTCGACGCTCGACGATCAAAAAAAAAGCAGAGGGAAGAAGAAATTCCAGATGTCAACAGTAAAGTTTGTCCAGCTCCGGTCTGTGGCCACAGGAGCTTTGTATACCTGGCCCTGCTAAAGCCATTACCCGTCTCCGGTGCTCGGCAGAGGCACAGAATTCTCGGAAGCCTTTCAATCAGCGCTGCCTCTTGTCGATGCGCCACGCCAGACGTATTCTCACGTCTCCCCCCTTTTCACCTCCTCACCTCCCGCCCTGTGAACTGTTGCTAATTTGACAAGGAGGGCTGACTGAGGGGAAAAAAGGCTCGTCGTGGGCGGTGTCACAGCCTATATGAAACAAATGATACATTATATTGCGATTTGAATGCTGTAGCTTTTTTAAATGTAAGTGCACTTCTAATCTCTGTAGTGTTTTTGCACACTGCGTTTTGCCATGTACAGTATGTACACAATATTGTGTGCAATGACAGGGCAAGTGGGTTCTGTTGATCGTCTAACTAGGACACATGTCATGTTCTGGGTAGCTCCATTAATAAGCGAACACGCAGTTCTCACAGACGACATGTTGGATGCAGGAGACATGGACATGAGTAAAGTTCTGAGTGACTTTGACATGGAACAAATTGTTATGGCCTGATGACTGGGTCAGAGCATTTCTGAAATGGCAAGGCTTGTCCACAGGGCTGAGTACCCACCAGGAGGTCAAATGTGGCAGAAAGTCACAATGATAGTGATGGTTAGGCACACCCCTTCATGGCAAAGGTGGACCTCCACGTTTCCATTGCAGTTCCTCCTAAAGGCTAGTTCCCACTCTCACCACAACCCCATCACAAATGTTGGAGACATGGTCATCATCGTCATATTTAAATTAAGCAGATCGCTGCTGTGAAGAATGTCCTAATGCTTTCTTTGGTTTATAACATACCCCCCTCTGGATCTACCATAAATATTTTAATAAAAAACAAACAGAGACAAGAACAAAAAAGCAGAATAATAAATAAAAAATATTCTGCCAGCTGAAGATATTGTTGGATAGGATCCTATATTGTACATGAATGTTAGCCAACACCAACATTCACAGACTACTCTTTGTGCTTAGGTAATGCTTATAAATCGTTGTTAATTTTCTTTAAATTATTTAATTAGTCACCACTAAAGATCAATTAGCCACTTTGGTTTTACATTTATAAGTTACACTTGTGTTACTTTTCTTTGAGTTTTATCTGAAACGTTATGCAACATTATTAGAATGGCAGTTATTTTTGTATGATTTGAGGTATTATACATGACTGCCATCTCCTGGAAGAGTCAGGAAATACAGTAACACGTTTTCAACCAATCAGTGTTACTGATGCAGGAACAATTCGTTGTGCTATGAAAAAACACAACAATGTAATTAAATTGGGAATTATAAATAGATTGAGACAAAGCAAATGTTATTTTTATATAGTCAACGGAGAAAACATTTTCACATGAGATAATATAAGTGTAGGACTTTGGATTGTGGGTGAAGCTGTAGAGCTGGTTTGGTTAATTCCATGACATCATCTGTGGAGATGCAGCAGCAGAAAAGACTACTGAAAAATCGTTTGACAAGGCTCGTCTTTAGCTTAATGACCACGACATCATCTGGAAATAATCGGGTGCATTTCAAGCTGATTGGCTAATATAGCTATGTACCAATGGTATGATAACACATCCATTTATTCTGCTCTAATTGCTTTGGTAATATTAGTTGACCCCAAGATCGATATATCACACCCCCTCTTGCCTCATTGCTTGATTGTGCTCAGCTGAATTGGTCTTTTTAAATATGACTCACCTGTCTGGATATAACATGATTCAATCCCCATGTTAGATGAGTTAGTAGAGACAGGGGTGTTTGAACGTTGTTCACGCTGATCAGTGATTACTGAGTAAGAGTGGATAGGCAGGTAAGACAAGTGGGTTCATACCCTTTTTCTCCGTATTACTTTGTTTCTGATCAAATAAAACCCAGGAAATGCAATTGCTCTGCCTCTGTCATGCTTTTCCTCACCTACGACCACGTACCTGTCCCTCATTTCGGGGAGAGTTTGTGTGCTGTGGGGTGTTGAGTTCACTCTTCTCCGAGACGTATGTAACAAATGATAATTCGCACGTAAATCATTCTTGTTGTTGATGGCGCAAACTAATGTTTCACACAAATGACGGTCTGTAGAAATTAAACATTCAATTTCCTTAAGATAATTATCAAACCATCTGTCTTTTGTTATGCATACAGTTCGATATTCAACTTTGCTTCTTAGCTTTATCCTAACATAAGCGAATGGAAAAATGCAAAACGTCAATAAGTGCAAGAACAAAACTGTCAGAAAAATGTTTACATTTGATTTGATCGAAATAAAACTGAAAATATCTCAATTAAACGTCATTAACAATGGCTATGAATAGCCAGGAAACTATATATATTTATTCACATGAGATAAATCAATATTACAAATAATAATATAAAAACCAAAGAGCAATCATGTAATAAAATGGCTACTTTAATGGCAATGGTTGTATGTACGGCCTATCATTTCAATTAGTGTATACTCTACAGTACCTATAACTGGATAGTTTTGTGAATTAGCCCCAGGCCTTCTGGTAACCATGTGAAGAGAAGTGTTGCCAAGTATATTTCTGCTCTATTCTGACCAAAAGTCAGAAATCAGTACATTGGACTTGTGACAACAGGGACATTTACAGATGTTACAAATAAGCAAACTGGGACCACATATCTTGTTTCGGGTAAACTGCTTCAGCTTTTGTGTCCGAAGGATTTCACAGTCTGATTATGAAGACAGAGAAGACCACGGAGAACTGACAGGTCGTAGAATTGGATAGTTTTTAGGATACACCAGGGTTGTTGTGGAAAACACAGCAGCGTGATTTATATTGGCCGGTGCTTTGTGACTGTTACTGACCTCAACAAAGCGAGAGGAACTGGGCCGACATCAATGTCAAAACTTTACTGGAAACCTGTCGTTGTGGAAGCCAAACAGTGTCTGCGTGTGTGTGTGTGTTTGTGTGTGTGTGTGTGTGTGTGTGTTTGAGTGTGTGAGTGAGAGTTTATTTCTGTAGAGAGATCTTTCTCAAATAAAATACAGCCATTCAGATTCGTCGTAGATGTTGCATGGGAACTCCTCTTTCCACTGCAGTTCATCATGAACGTTCGGCTACAACCGAGATAGCCATATCATCACTACGATGGTGGTCTGCGGCCCTCCATTTCCTTCAGGAAAAAAACAAACATTGTTTACCACTAAAAGTGGTCATAGTTAGTCGTGTGAGCGACCTGATTGGTAAAGGAACGCGGGTCACGGAATGCTTGGAGTCAACCGTTGTTTTGGCGTTCCGACTCCATGTGCGGCGGCTGACCTATATTCCACCACCCAAGCGTTGTTCTAACATCTGTCTCCAATCCACAGCCAACCATCCACAACCTCCCTCGCTGCCCGGTATTCGTGCACAAAGTGGCTTTCCTGTAACGTCCTCTTCACTCCGATTTATTTGTCTAGTAAGAAAATTATATTACGTTTATACACGCGTTGAGGTTGACATCCAAACGATCTTCCCTCTCAATTTCAATGTCTTTTCTTCTTGTTGTTTTTTAAGAAAGAAGACTTAAGGGAACAAATCGATATCACTGTTATGAGGAGATCAAGAGTAATAGCCAATTCAATTGAGAGCCCAAAGTTATCTTGATATTGTTTGTAATATTAAATTGTAGACTTCGGATAAGATATGAATGCAGTTTTACTGTCCACCACAAGAGGGCACTATGTGACAACTGGTTCCAATTTGAATGTCGGGTATCTGAGCTGGAATTACTTGATATATAGACGCACTTTCCTCCTCACAAGACACAGAGTAGTGCAGAACTCTCCCAGCTAGAATCAAATGTTTTTACAGATGTGTGTAGTAATATTCCAGTACTTTTTCTGATTTGTCACCGCGTTATTGACATTTACAACATGATGGACATTTCATTACTGCTTGCTTAAATATGAAAAAATATCCAGAAAAAAATATATAAATCAATTGTATCTGCATGGTACATATTATTCCAGTGATATTGTCAATGGTTACCATATTCAGTGTTTTTCAGCATGGAGAAGATGTTTGATCTACGCAGTCAAGTCGTGTGTACTGGCCCGGTCAAACTCTTACGTGGTTTCCTCTGGAGTGAAGTTTTATGAATGTTGGGACATTTTTTCTTCTGCATTTAGTCTGTTTCAACACTTTAGGGACTCTCAAGAACACAGGAGTATTAAACATTATCCAGAGTCAAGTCAGAAAATCAGTCGGTAAATCAGCTCACAACCTGTGTGTGTGTGTGTGTGTGTGCTTGTAAGTGTGACAATACATTAGCGACTTCTGTTCCTGTCCTATCTTAAAGGGGGGCAATGAACATTGTGTCCCCTCAAATAAGCAAACAACCCCGGCTCCTGTTTCAACCCTCTTGTGGTCGGCTCCATTCAACCACAGCCACGCCCACAGCCACACCCATAATCACGCCCACAGCCACGCCCACACACATACAAAACAGGATGTATTAACATTCTAACAAATTAATGACATCGCTCCCATACCACTATTTAGATCATACAATTGGAATGACTCGAGCTTACCCGTTTTAATTGGAACCAAATGCAAGCAGTGTTCAACTCGCAAGGCAGCTGGAAGCGAATTTGATCTATTTCACATTGCTACAGATGACCCACCGCAGTGACTGGAACACAGAAACATTATGAACTATGGAACCAATCAAACAGTGTTCTGGACCAGAACTTGGCCCATCCCGATCAGGTGGCTCTCATTCCCGGGCCTGTTTGCCTACAAACGTTGTGTAGCGCCGATCACGTAAACAGATCGACTCTGCGGTTTAGATCAGGGAGTACGGGTAACTCTGGTGTGTGCGTTTTTCGTGCAAACGGGGGTAACAGCCTTCGGAATAACCAACTTGACTTCCTTCCGCCTCCTTGCTCCACACACACTCGCCCGGCGCTCGTCTGCAAAGTAAACACTGTGAGTCGTAGGAATGTTATCCCAAACCTACTAATTTGCCTTGATTACATTAATATTTTTCAACCGAAATTGCCCTTTTCCCCTTCCTATTGCTCTTGTTTATTTTCCCTCATTGCTCCTCTCCTTCCCGCTGTTCATTGCCGTCTCTATTAGCGCACAATTAGGGGTGATTAGCTGGCAGGCAGATGCCCTGTAGTTCCGTCTGGGGGCTAAGGGGAGGGTTTGGTGTGGAGGTCTGTAGTGGAGGGTTTGGTGTGGAGGTCTGTGGTGGAGGGTTTGGTGTGGAGGTCCTGGGTGGAGGGTTTGGTGTGGAGGTCCTGGGTGGAGGGTTTGGTCTGGACATCTGTGGTGGAAGGTTTGGTGTGGAGGTCCTGGGTGGAGGGTTTGGTGTGGAGGTCCTGGGTGGAGGGTTTGGTGTGGAGGTCCTGGGTGGAGGGTTTGGTGTGAAGGTCCTGGGTGGAGGGTTTGGTGTGGAGGTCTGTGGTGGAGGGTTTGGCGTGGAGGTTCTGGGTGGAGGGTTTGGTGTGGAGGTCCTGGGTGGAGGGTTTGGTGTGGAGGTCTGTGGTGGAGGGTTTGGCGTGGAGGTTCTGGGTGGAGGGTTTGGTGTGGAGGTCCTGGGTGGAGGGTGTGGTGTGGAGGTCTGTGGTGGAGGACATTTTCTCAGGAGACCTGTTATTTATCTACAATTCACTAAAGGGGCCACGGAGAAAGGAAAGAAAGAGGGAGAGTGATTGAGAGTACTTGTGTCATCTCAGTCTGCTTCCTGGGTCATTTGGTCTTAACAGGATCTTATCTATCTTTCTTCCATCTTGCTCCCTGCCCATTTTCTCTCTCTCTCTCTCTCTCTCTCTCTCTCTCTCTCTCTCTCTCTCTCTCTCTCACTCCCTATCTCCTCCCATAGGGTAACTTTACATTTTCTTTCTGACTTGTCTGTTTGCTGCCCAGAATCAGATATCATAGCGGGAGCAGCTCTGTTTGGCTCTCATACATAACCTGACATCCACTCCCGACTTTGAAACGCAACCCGCAAAGAAATGACAGCCCGTTTGGACTCAGATGTCAGCTTTACACGCGTCCCAGTTTTTATTTGTTGAATTCAATCTCAACAGACCTATTGCCATTTGTGTTTGCCCCCCTGGGCTGGCCCGGCCCCGATCGGGTGGTGTCGGTTTTCCCGAATCTGGTGCAACAGCACCATAATGACTGTACACACCTTTAATTGTTACTCTGGGCTGTTGGTATCATAGAGCCGGGTTGTTGTGTAACATCAGCTCTGATAGAACGTGTCCCATTTCAAGCGTGGGCATATGGAGCAGGACTAGTGCCAAACCTAAGAGACGAATAAGTCACATTCGATAAATAAATAAATGTCCGTCTGTAATGTTTTATTTCACACAGGTTCTTGAGTGGTCTTCTTCTTTGATGTGAATGTGTGACACACGGGGAAAAGTGGCATCGGCTGGGGTAGAGCGAGAGATCAAATGTGCGTTTATTTTGGCAAGGCTGAACAGCACCGGGCACTATGCCAACATAAACGCACCCTTCTTTTCCGAACACACACACACGTACGCGCGCGCGCGCAAGAGCATGCACGTGCAGTCCATCGGTCACACACACATTGCTTTCCTGTGTCTCAGACTGGGTTTGTCTACAGAAATTATTTATTAAATAAACACGAAGTGATTTGCCTCGACGGAAAGTCTAAATGTTTGTAAAACCATTGTGGCAACGCTTCAAACCTTACAACAGCCCACAATGGAATTAGTTTACCCAGCAGTCAGTCTAACAGTTGTATCGCCTCGAACCGAAGAATTATAAAAAAGAATAGGGAATCTTAAATTCAACGCATTTCAACATTGGCCCATCAGGGAGACAAAAATACATAGTGACAGTGAGAAAACCAATTGCGGTGAAACCTCGATTGAAACCGGCGTGAATACTCCAGATAGATCACGCTTATAAAACATGATAATGTATTGCGGCAAATTGTTTCCCAGTGTTTCTCCAGCGTGCATATGAGCGGTTGTTACAGTTGGGTAAAGTGTACGGACACACACTGGCACGGTGACATTTGTTCCACTGGAAACGGGAGACACGACTGCCTGAAAACGCCTCTGGAATGACGAAGCCTGACGAATAGCGTCCATATCGGAGTACATGAGAGCACGTTGCCAGTTTGAAGCCCCTCCCATCCAAGTTACATCTCCTAGGCAACCCCCCCTCTCTCCCCGGGTCAGACAGAGGGCGTGGCCAAGCCTGTGTGGTGTGTTTATGTAGCCTGCTGCCAGCGTGTGCTCTGCGTGTGGACGTGCCGTCACAGCAGGCCTACGGGGGATTCGCCCGTTGAGACAAAATGGTGGCACTCTTATCTCTGACAACTCTATCTCATCTCCTAATTGGCCACTTCCAATCGCACTATTTACCCCCTGATCGAGGCAGGATATTTCTGCTTCCACAAATAGCTCGCTCGCTCGGACATGCCATCCTAACCTCCACCTGACATCCCCCGCCACTGGCGCTGTAGAATTTAGAGGAAATATTTATGGTTCGGTTCCTCAGAACGACTCGGTATGAAATAAAAAGTAGCAGTGTTCGTGATGAATCGAAATGGTCAACAATAACTGCCTTAATACGCCGGTTTACACCCCCAGGAACAAGTCTTTTATCCGTCACTTTTGATCTTTCTCTTGAGTTTCCTCATCAATGTTTCATGGTTGCTTCGATTGGGGAGACGCCGGTTTCACTAACATTTCTATTTATGGTCAGACATGTGTACTCTTTAAGGTGAGACATGAAAGGGCTGTTGGCAATATTCTTTGGGCTCGCATCACACCAGCCAGTCATGAGTCAGGAGTCCATAATGGTCTGTGGTGAGGAATTGTCCACATGTTGTGTTGTGGTGAATCAACAAGATACCCAGCTCAAAGTGGTCCGAATCAACGCAAACCATCTTGAACTAATTCTCTCGTTGAGGAGCGGGTGGTGAATGGGAAAGTGAAACACCGTGAGCCAGCGGATTCGTTCTGTTCTCATGGATCTGGTCTCCATAACCTGCACTTGGCTTTGGCGCGTGACCGCAGAAACCGGAGCTTCGGTTTCAACCCTAAAATCTGACAACTGACGCGCGGGGCTAACTCTAACTTATCTCCAATGTAACACAGCCCCGTTAGAGAATGTCCCAGTGCCAAAAACGTGACATGTTTGAGATCTTGTAGGGCTGAGATGTCTTTTTAGCATTCACAGCTGGTTATGGTGTGGTAACGGAGGAAAAACGCAATGGCCGGGCGTTTTTGCATAATTCGGAGGAGAAGGGAAGGTGGTGGAAATAGTTAGCTTGGCCCTTCCTCTGGAACAGTTGAGCTCACTGCTGAATGTGATTAGTTCAACTGGAGTGAGGCTAACTAGCTCCAACGAAGCCGGCTCTTGTCTGTCAGTGTGTGTGTGTGTGTGTTTGTGTATCAGAGTGTGTGTGCATGCGTGAACTTTCAAACGAGAGAAAAAGAAAGCCAGGCGATAGAGTCGTATAAAGGGAACAGAGGGAATTTCTGTGTGACACGGGATCAGTCTGAATGCCATTCGAAATTAGAACTGAAACGGTCTGTGACCCGGCACCATGGTTTCAGAGTTACACCCAAAACAAACAAACAAAAGAGCTTGAGATGTGTCTGTCTGTCTGGGAGTCTCTGGTTGCTTCACTCCCAAGTTTCGCCTGGAAACCCGCTTGCCAAAAACACTGAACGTTCCACTGCATCCCGTGAAGCAGGTGACATTAAGGCGTCTGGGTAGCTCAGGTAAAAGCATGTCTGTCAGGTGTGTTATTGGAAAGTGGGCGGGGCTGTTGACATTGGACAACGGTTACGTGGTTTCTGTTGTGTTCAACGCTGTGACACCCTTGAATCTTACCGAAGGACATGTGCCTGGGAGCGCTTGGAGGTCGGTTAAATGCCGCCACACACGCTCTTGCCATGACGCAAATGCTAATCGAAATCTAATTTGTTTACGTCTTTATTTATGCTTGGGTGGGGCCCTGGGACTCCCCGTTCACTCCAGGTTGTTTTGTCATCTAACGTTTCGACTGGTTAGCTCATATGGAAAGCTTATTCCAGAGGTTGCTTCATCTCACATGGTTTCAATTGCAGTGTCCTGTAGACTTTTGCTCTGTGGTAGACCCTCTCCCTGGGACTCAGTGGCCGAGGGCAGACCTGGGCAAGTGGAGCAACAGAGGAGATGAGGAGGGAGGACTGGGGAGAGGAGAGAGAGGAGAGGAGAGTGGACTGGAGAGAGGAGAGAGGACTGAGGAAAGGAGAGAGGACTGAGGAGGGGAGAGGGGAGGGGGAGAGGGGAGAGGGAGAGGGGAGAGGGGAGAGGGGAGAGGGGAGAGGAGAGAGGAGAGAGGAGAGAGGAGAGAGGAGAGAGGAGAGAGGAGAGAGGAGAGAGGAGAGGAAAGGAGAGGAGAGAGGAGAGAGGAGAGAGGAGAGAGGAGACGAGAGAGGACTGGGGAGAGGAGGGAGGACTGGGAAGAGGAGAGGAGAGATGAGGAGAGAGGAGAGAGGAGAGGAGAGAGGACTGAGGATAGGAGAGAGGATAGGAGAGAGGAGAGGAGAGAGGATAGGAGAGAGGAGAGAGGAGAGAGGAGAGGACTGAGGACTGAGGACTAAGGACTGAGGACTGAGGAGAGGAGAGAGGAGAGGAGAGAGGATAGGAGAGAGGAGAGGAGAGGGGAGAGGACTGAGGATGAGAGAGGAGAGGAGAGGTGAGAGGACTGAGGATGAGAGAGGAGAGGAGAGGAGAGAGAGAGAGGAGAGAGAGAGAGAGAGGAGAGAGGACTGAGGACTGAGGACTGAGGACTGAGGACTGAGGACTGAGGAGAGGAGAGAGGAGAGAGAGAGGGACTGAGGACTGAGGAGAGGAGAGGGAGAGGAGAAAGGACTGAGGAGAGAGGAGAGGAGAGAGGATAGGAGTGAGGAGAGAGGAGAGAGGAGAGGACTGAGGACTGAGGACTAAGGACTGAGGACTGAGGAGAGGAGAGAGGAGAGGAGAGAGGATAGGAGAGAGGAGAGGAGAGGTGAGAGGACTGAGGATGAGAGAGGAGAGGAGAGGTGAGAGGACTGAGGATGAGAGAGGAGAGGAGAGAGAGGAGAGAGGAGAGAGGAGAGAGGAGAGAGGAGAGGACTGAGGACTGAGGACTGAGGACTGAGGACTGAGGAGAGGAGAGAGGAGAGGAGAGAGGACTGAGGACTGAGGAGAGGAGAGAGGAGAGGAGAAAGGACTGAGGAGAGAGGAGAGGAGAGAGGATAGGAGTGAGGAGAGGAGAGGTGAGAGGACTGAGGAGAGGAGAGAGGAGAGAGGAGAGAGGAGAGAGGAGAGAGGAGAGAGGAGAGATGAGAGGAGAGAGGACTGAGGACTGAGGAGAGGAGAGAGGAGAGGAGAGAGGACTGAGGAGAGGAGAGAGGAGAGGGGAAAGGACAGAGGAGAGAGGATAGGAGAGAGGAGAGGAGAGGTGAGAGGACTGAGGATAGGAGAGGAGAGAGAGAGGAGAGAGGAGAGAGGAGAGGAGAGAGGACTGAGGACTGAGGACTGAGGACTGAGGACTGAGGAGAGGAGAGAGGAGAGAGGACTGTGAATGAGTCCTTACACACCTCGGTACTAGACTGGTCAGCTGCCCAAATCCTTGACCCTCCCTCATCCATCCACATGTTGTTTTTAGGTCTTGACAAATGACATGTTGAATCATTAGGGAAGTGTCCCCTTTCACTTCTCCTTAGACATGCCGGTTCACACACATGAAATCACTCTATCCTCCAGCCAGTGTTCATTCCCATCCATGTCCTTCGCTGCTGACATAACATTAGTCAAACAAAACTTTTAATTTGGAGTGTCGGAAGACATTAGCAGGAGAAAGGAAATAAGCCTTGTGTGTTTTTCTTTTTCCTCCAAAGCTGAGGGAAAGAGGTCCGCAAGTGAGATGGTCTTAGTGAGCGCCATGTTTCCAGCTCATAACTTCAACACAGTGAACGTTTACCTTGTTATGCCAAGATGAGGCTGAGAACCGGGGGAGTTGTCCTCACATAGACCCTACAGAGAGGTGGAGGAGTGGGGCAGCTATGACAGGAAGTGGGTAGGGTGACCATGCTTGGGAACCCATGGAGAGGTGAAGGAGTGGGGCAGCTATGACAGGAAGTGAGTAGGGTGACCATGCTTGGGATCCCATGGAGAGGTGGAGGAGTGGGGCAGCTATGACAGGAAGTGGGGAGGGTGACCATGCTTGGGATCCCATGGAGAGGTGGAGGAGTGGGGCAGCTATGACAGGAAGTGGGTAGCCACATTCCAGCTAGTACACTATTGTTTTCCTTGTCATAGTGCTGTTTGGATTATAGGCTTTCTAAGCAATAGTGTGTCTGTAGACTACGTTACGGTAATCAGCATGATCAGTCTCGAAAGTAATTGGTTGACTGTCAGAAAGTGTTCCGGTTCCAAAGAAATGTCGCAACGACCCAAGGAAATCCCCTGAAAAAATGAACTTGAGTACCAGAATGCTTTTCTCTTTTTAAACACCGCCAGAGGCTGTCTTTTTGCCGACTTTGTCGAATTCTAACGTTTCGTAAAATCCGGAAAAGTATTCCAACGAACAACAACGTTTTCCTGGAACGAACAACCAGTACTCGAGTCTCTATTCCGCTGAGACATAGTTGCAGCATTTAAAGCTGAGGATGCTGAAGCATTAGAGCGGAACGCCATTTCTGTGTTCGGTAATAGGTTACAGGTAGGTTTAGGGCTGACCTGCTCCGGTCTGGCGCCTCGATAAGATCTCCTCCGGAGCTGCATCCTACAACGAATACGCTCCCCCTGTGAATTATGGGGGAGATTTCCTCAGTCCAGAGGCTGCAGACAGAAACACTTATAGATGGACTGAGACTGAAGTCATTTAGATTTACCACCACCATTAGTCCAATCAGGGCTCAATGCCTGTGAATCCACTGGGTATTACTTGTCGTAGTTGTTTGCCAGCGTGGTTGGAAGAGGGAGAGTACACTGAAATTGTGTAACCAGCCTCTCTGAAAGGCAGACGTCCTATGTAGGCCAGTAAGGTAGAGTTGCAAGGCGAACACTCAGAAATCAAAGAGCACCGGTGTCGTGTTGCGTTCTGACGACGCTGACCGTTATCCCCTCAGCGTAGATAGGACGTGTGGATGCCTCAATGAGCCTGGTGGATCAACTGTATTCAGGTTCACTGTGTCTGTGACTGAGCTAGCTGCTCAGGTTTTAATGTTGGGTTGTATCCAGGTTTACTGTGTCTGTGACTGCGCTAGCTGCTCAGGTTTTAATCATATATTGTATCCAGGTTCACTGTGTCTGTGACTGAGCTAGCTGCTCAGGTTTTAATGTTGGGTTGTATCCAGGTTTACTGTGTCTGTGACTGCGCTAGCTGCTCAGGTTTTAATCATATATTGTATCCAGGTTCACTGTGTCTGTGACTGCGCTAGCTGCTCAGGTTTTAATCATATATTGTATCCAGGTTCACTGTGTCTGTGACTGTGCTAGCTGCTCAGGTTTTAATCATATATTCTATCCAGGTTCACTTATATTGTATCCAGGTTCATATGCTCTGTCTTCACTGTGACTGTGCTAGCTGCTCAGGTTTTAATCATATATTGTATCCAGGTTCACTGTGTCTGTGACTGCGCTAGCTGCTCAGGTTTTAATCATGTATTGTATCCAGGTTCACTGTGTCTGTGACTGTGCTAGCTGCTCAGGTTTTAATCATATATTGTATCCAGGTTCACTGTGTCTGTGACTGTGCTAGCTGCTCAGGTTTTAATCATGTATTGTATCCAGGTTCACTGTGTCTGTGACTGTGCTAGCTGCTCAGGTTTTAATCATGTATTGTATCCAGGTTTACTGTGTCTGTGACTGCGCTAGCTGCTCAGGTTTTAATCATATATTCTATCCAGGTTCACTGTGTCTGTGACTGTGCTAGCTGCTCAGGTTTTAATCATATATTGTATCCAGGTTCACTGTGTCTGTGACTGTGCTAGCTGCTCAGGTTTTAATCATGTATTGTATCCAGGTTCACTGTGTCTGTGACTGTGCTAGCTGCTCAGGTTTTAATCATGTATTGTATCCAGGTTTACTGTGTCTGTGACTGCGCTAGCTGCTCAGGTTTTAATCATATATTCTATCCAGGTTCACTGTGTCTGTGACTGTGCTAGCTGCTCAGGTTTTAATCATATATTGTATCCAGGTTCACTGTGTCTGTGACTGTGCTAGCTGCTCAGGTTTTAATCATGTATTGTATCCAGGTTCACTGTGTCTGTGACTGTGCTAGCTGCTCAGGTTTTAATCATGTATTGTATCCAGGTTTACTGTGTCTGTGACTGCGCTAGCTGCTCAGGTTTTAATCATGTATTGTATCCAGGTTCACTGTGTCTGTGACTGTGCTAGCTGCTCAGGTTTTAATCATATATTGTATCCAGGTTCACTGTGTCTGTGACTGCGCTAGCTGCTCAGGTTTTAATCATGTATTGTATCCAGGTTCACTGTGTCTGTGACTGTGCTAGCTGCTCAGGTTTTAATCATATATTGTATCCAGGTTCACTGTGTCTGTGACTGCTGCTCAGCTGCTCAGGTTTTAATCATCATATATTGTATCCAGGTTCACTGTGTCTGTGACTGTGCTAGCTGCTCAGGTTTTAATCATATATTGTATCCAGGTTCACTGTGTCTGTGACTGTGCTAGCTGCTCAGGTTTTAATCATGTATTGTATCCAGGTTTACTGTGTCTGTGACTGCGCTAGCTGCTCAGGTTTTAATCATATATTGTATCCAGGTTCACTGTGTCTGTGACTGCGCTAGCTGCTCAGGTTTTAATCATATATTGTATCCAGGTTCACTGTGTCTGTGACTGTGCTAGCTGCTCAGGTTTTAATCATGTATTGTATCCAGGTTCACTGTGTCTGTGACTGTGCTAGCTGCTCAGGTTTTAATCATGTATTGTATCCAGGTTTACTGTGTCTGTGACTGCGCTAGCTGCTCAGGTTTTAATCATATATTCTATCCAGGTTCACTGTGTCTGTGACTGTGCTAGCTGCTCAGGTTTTAATCATATATTGTATCCAGGTTCACTGTGTCTGTGACTGTGCTAGCTGCTCAGGTTTTAATCATGTATTGTATCCAGGTTCACTGTGTCTGTGACTGTGCTAGCTGCTCAGGTTTTAATCATGTATTGTATCCAGGTTTACTGTGTCTGTGACTGCGCTAGCTGCTCAGGTTTTAATCATATATTCTATCCAGGTTCACTGTGTCTGTGACTGTGCTAGCTGCTCAGGTTTTAATCATATATTGTATCCAGGTTCACTGTGTCTGTGACTGTGCTAGCTGCTCAGGTTTTAATCATGTATTGTATCCAGGTTCACTGTGTCTGTGACTGTGCTAGCTGCTCAGGTTTTAATCATGTATTGTATCCAGGTTTACTGTGTCTGTGACTGCGCTAGCTGCTCAGGGTTTAATCATGTATTGTATCCAGGTTCACTGAGTCTTTGTCTACTGTTACACTGTAATAATACAATGCTACCTTATTGTAGTGATTACAGGCTTCCAACAATAATTAACCGATCCTGTTAAAAACGAGCAGGTTTTCTTTCACAAAGTCTAGTTGAATGCTTCTAAACTGCAACAGATTAATTAACAACCGTGAAACGGATTGTGATCGCTTGTGGATGCGCTGAGCGTCCCGCAGTCTGGAGAAGTCTCAAACAGGCTCCGATTATATACATGTGCCACTTCTTCGTTGATAGCTGTTGCTTATAGCACCAAACACAATGTGTACCATTTGGGTTAACTATGCCTTTGACTTCATTGACTAGGGGCAAATAAGAGTCATCCCAGATGAGGTTAGTTTTTGTAATATTTTTCTAAGTATCATGTAATTAGGGTGTTGACATTTTTGCAAGGAATTGAAATTATAGGTGCAGACAGTTACTCAGAATTATTTTCCTGGGCACTAATGAGTTTCCTGAACACTCCTCGTTCAGATGTTACATGTTTACAAGCCAGCATGCAACTATTCTTGACAGATGGAATGTTGCAGACTATAAATATCAGAATGAATCGAGGGGATAATATTGTGTTTCAAGTGACTAATGAGCAACATTCCAAAAGAAATACATTATTTATCTACATCATCAATTAGATTTTATTGTTGCAATAAACGAAGGTAGGGTGAATCTTTGGAAATTAGCTACACTGCCTATGAGTTTTTTCAACCATTTTTTGCCAAATATTATGCAATTTCATGAAAACTTTACTTCACCAACTGAGGCTCTTTGAGAATTTGTTCTCTAAGGGCGATCTGACCAATGAAGACGCTGCAGGTACCGTACCAAAACACAAGAGCCAATCAGGACGTGCTACTTTAGATAAACAACATTCGCATGACAATAAAACGATCTGCTAAATCCCTTGCGTTAAGTAAACTTTGAGAACTTCTGAAGTAACTCAGACTCATAAAATGTAGTAGGATGTGATTCACCGTTACATAATAACTCCACACATATTGCTTCATGCAAATATTTCGTGAGGATGTAAGAATGTGGCCCTTAAAACTATCGCTACACGTAAACCGACAAATGAATTTAGAGGCACCCCTGTCTTTTTCCCTCGGCGGTTTCTATGAAGACACTTCCTCTGTGGCCTCATTATAATTAGGTATTTAATACAAGCTGAAGTCATGTTCTTCATTTCGTACTGTTGTCAGGCTTTTTTAACGAGGGTATTGTGGCCTGCAGACGTCACACTCCATCGCGTTCCTTCACACTCGTCCCATGTGCTCCGACAGCTGAACCCCCTGGGGTGTCAACGGGGGGTCGTTTCAGAGCCACCTGGATGAAGAACCTGGCTCCACGGGGGAGATACTGTAGGTGGCGCTGTCTCTCTCTGCCGGGTGGATACACACCAAACACACATGGACATACAATATACACACATACGTATAGCATGTACCTGTACGTGTGTATACGTATTTGCGTGTGCATGAACACACACACACACACACGTTGCTAACCCGCTAATCACATGAACGGACGTCCCCGACTAGTGATGTCCGTGACCACATGGAAGGATGTCTCCAGAGCGCTTATGTCATCATTGCTAACCCTTCACCTTGTGTGCAGATACAGAGAGAGAGAGAACTGCTGCCTGGGACAAACACTGTATATTATGCTAATGACCTCCAGCTAAACCTGATTGAAATGTCTGCTGTCAGACATAGGGACCCTATACCCCCATCGGCTCTCAACAGACCCCCCCCCTCTCCCCCTTGACTCTGTTCCCCACTTTCCGGCTACACATTTCTGGCTCCTGGTCTGATGGATTGGGGTCTTTGTCCCGGGACCGCAGGCTATGGGGGGGTTTTGGGGTGCGCCCCCGGGATGTGAAAAAGTAGTCCCATCGGCACACAGAGACTCTCGTTCTCATAAAAAGTAGTCCCATCTGCACACAGAGACTCTCGTTCTCGTAAAAAGGAGCAAATGTTTTTGCGCTTCATTTTCAATGGCTTTGATTTGGAGAAGTGTTAAGGCCGAGCACCAAGTCAGGCTGGACGTATCCCTGAGACTGAAAACCCATACTACAAAGACTGTCTGTTGCCCAACGCACATTACAGTAAGCTCCATTCATGGAAATCCTGTAGAGAAAAGAGCGCGTGTGTGTGCATGTATGTGTCTGCATGTGTGTGTGTGCATGTGTGTGCATGTGTGAGTGTGTGTGTGCATGTGTGTGCATGTGCGCATGTGTGTGTGCATGTGCGCGTGTTTGTGTGCATGTGTGTGTGCATGTGCGCGTGTGTGTGTGTGTGTGTGCATATGTGTGTGCGCATGTGTTTGTGTGTGTGCATGTGTGTGTGCATATGCGTGTGTGCATGTGTGTGTGTGTGTGCATTTTGTGTGCATGTGTGAGTGTGTCTGTGTGTGCATGTGCGTGTGTGTATGTGCCAAAAAAGCGGGTAAAAATTGCATGCATGTCTATGGCCTGGACTGACGCCAACAATAGTGATGCGTATCTTTACTCCAGGCTGGCTTAGGATTGCCCTCACAGTTATTAAAGCAGCTCTGTAAATAGCCACACCGCGCCGGTGAAAGGAAACTGCCCTCATCCAATCGTCTCCATCAGTAGTTTCACTAATGGCTTCCTAAAAAGCCCTGCAGATCATATTTTCATGATACATCGTCTTTTCCACTGGAGATTCAGGGCCCTCAGATATTATAGATCGCCATGTCACCAGATCGCCCACGCCTCGGTCACGACGGGCGAACGACGTGTTTTCGGATCGGCCCCTCTCTTCACATGCTTTGAAATCCATTTGGCTGAATTTGCATCGGATCTGTGCACATAATTCCGCCGTGCTTATGTTTAGGTTAACATTTGACCCCGGGTTCACCGCCGTGGCTCAGTCGATCCCGCAGGAGTTCGGTGCGCTGGTTATGTTACAGTTTCCTCCTCTCCGGGAGGGAATGTAAAAGAATAAGTAGGAAGATGCTATCAGAGGAGCCGGACTCCGTGGGCCCTGTGGCCCCTCTACGATCCCCACGACTGCACTATAACAGTGAGATTCCGCAGATCCACGTTACCTCCCTAAATCCCCCGAGAGATATCGGAACTTGCGAGTGTTTCTCTCAACTACATGATACAGTGACTTTTCTGTGACCCCCTGCGGTGTAACCGGGCCGTCATCTGTTTTGTTCCTTTCTTTAATAACGTCCAGAGTCCCTATTGGGTGATGTCATTGGGTGATGCGTTGTGCCGATAGCAGTGCAATGGTTTTTGTCCTTGCTTTTTACTTTCCCTGAAGCAACGGCGACCCGCTGAACTTCGGCTTTTCCGCGGAATCTCGGAACCTCTTCGAGGACAATAAAGGAGCGAGCGATACATCACGTCAGCTCAACCGTTTGACGCTAAGTCGCGGATCGTCGAATTGTCTGAGGACGACGGGGTCAGGTCATGAGGGAAGTCGTCTGTGGGCGGGTACATGACACGAATGAGTATGTCAAGGACTTTGTAGATAGATGGTTTTATAGCCTCTCTTCAGTGCCACTTGGGCCGATGACTCAGCGGTTCTGGTCCCCAGAAACCTCAGAACACACAGTTCAGAATAGTGGCCTTTTGTGCTCGTTATAAGCAACTACGCCTCAGAACTGCTGTGTTCCTCATGTTCCTCCTAGACTGAAGGCAATTCGCTAACGCAACAATCCACAATTAACGATCCATGCAGCGTTTGATGTCGGTTTGCGGAGATCAGGTGGCCCCGCGAGGTTAGCAAAAATTGCCATGTTTTGGAATAAGACAGCATATTTTTGCTCTGTGATCGTTGTAATAATTTGCGGTCTGCTAGATTGTTTGTTTATCTACGGCGGTGATATGGTTGTTTCTTCTACGTAATAATACTTGTATTTACTGCGCCGCCCAATTATGGAATAATTTGCGCCGAAAATCGTTACTCGAACAACTCTGTGTGTTGATATTTTTGAAGCGGTTTAACATTATATTGCCACAGCAGTATCTGATTTGGCATCTACTGTGTTGTACTATGGTGGTCTGTGAACTGGTACTTTGAATTCCCTTTCTGTCAGCAGCTCTCAGGTTTGGTCTGAACTGCCAGGTGGGTGGGGGGGGCTCAGTGTGGGAAAACGTCTCGCAGGACACGTTTGTTTATGTGCTCACTGAAATAATGGGGACGTTAAATATTTGGCACAAATAATAATAATCCGTTTCCCTCAGCCCCCCAAGAGAAGACTTATCGTATGGAAATAAATAAGCGAACAGGCCACGGCTATTTGATTTGGTGGATTTGATAAAGATCAGTCAGGCTCTTTATTTGCAAAACATTCGGTTAGGTTTGTGTGCCAAGTGAGGCTCCAGTGGTCTTTGGGTGGGATTGGCTGCACATCCTTTAAGAGGACAATGTATTACTGAAGATCAATATCCATCTAGGAATATTGTGTCGAAATATAAACGGAAATTCTCGTACTTAAAAAAAATGCATTCCGGTTTGAGTTATTTGCCAAGCCATGCATCAACACTTTGTGGTCCAGCATATATATTTCTATATTTGTAAAAGTCAAATCCAAGTGGTGAACATGGCTACCTTATACTGTTTAGACGTAGTTGACTCCTTTTTTATTCAATCACATGACTACTAAAGGTAACGTAATGTAATTGCAGTTAGACCACATTGTGGCAATGAAATAAACAACCGGATATCCACGTATTCTCAACAGATGGTGCTACAGAGCAAGTTGTATTTGACTGCTAATGAAATGTGGCCAGTCACTGTCCTCATAGACCACCACACTGACGAGTCACTGACCTCATAGACCACCACACTGACGAGTCACTGTCTTCATGGAGACCACCACACTGACGAGTCACTGACCTCATAGACCACCACACTGACAAGTCACTGTCCTCATAGAGACCACCACACTGACAAGTCACTGACCTCATAGACCACCACACTGACAAGTCACTGACCTCATAGACCACCACACTGACAAGTCACTGTCTTCATAGAGACCACCACACTGACAACTCAATGTCTTCATAGAGTACACCACACTGACAAGTCACTGACCTCATAGACCACCACACTGACAAGATGAACTCACATTTTGATGGAACATCGTGATCTGCACCAATCAAGCACAGTGACATCCCCGTAACGAAGCAATGTTCAAAACGTCTCCTGGTTCCGGTATGATAAAGACACTGCTGTGAAACTGTCCAACTGAAAAACGGTTCCCCCGTGCATTTGTCAGCTACAGGATGACCTTGCTAGCAACCATGCTAGTGACAATCTGGAAGTTAATAAATATCGACACACAATATACAAGATGATGTAGTGAAACTGACACAGATGAACCAGAGAACCCATGAGTGTTTAGGAAACTTGATTTTGTGCCAGCGGCGCTCTACAACAACAAGTTACTAACTCAATTTGCTCTATTTAGCGTTTTGAGAAATCTTCGTTGCAGCCTCTTATTGTGAGTGACAGGTATTTCTTTGGTGTGGTTTACACTTACTGGCCTGAGCCCCACTGAGTTTCAGATTCACCATACTACGTATCCCTATTAAATCCCCTTAGATCGCCATAAAGATCGCTTGTTAATGCTAAAACACAAGTCTGTCTCTGCAGCACATTGGAAATACCGGACATTGTAATTCCATTCTCACCCACTGCAACTTCCATAAATGGGGAATTAATGCCAGGAAATGTGAATGCTGGGAAAAGAGGTGTAAACACTGCACACATGTGGAGCCATTACATTGTGCCTTTACACTGTGCCCTTACACTGTGCCTTTACACTGTGGCTTTACACTGTGCCTTTACACTGTCCCCTTACACTGTGTCTTTACACTGTGCCCTTACACTGTGGCTTTACACTGTGCCTTGCCTTTACACTGTGCCTTTACACTGTGCCCTTACACTGTGTCTTTACACTGTGCCTTTACACTGTCCCCTTACACTGTGCCTTTACACAGTGCCTTTACACTGTGCCCTTACATTGTGCGTCTTTACACTGTGCCTTTACACTGTGCCTTTACACTGTGCCCTTACACTGTGCCCTTACACTGTGCCCTTACACTGTGCCCTTACACTGTGCCTTTACACTGTGCCTCTACACTGTGCCTTTACACTGTGCCCTTACACTGTGCCCTTACACTGTGCCCTTACACTGTGCCTTTACACTGTGCCTTTACACTGTGCCTTTACACTGTGACCTTACACTGTGCCCTTACACTGCGCCTTTACACTGCGCCCTTACATCTTTACACTGTGCCTTTACACTGTGCTTTACACTGTGCCTTTACACTGTGCCTTTACACTGTTCCTGTGCCCTTACACTGTGCCTTTACACTGTGCCTTTACACTGTGCCTTTACACTGTGCCTTTACACTGTGTCTTTACACTGTGCCCTTACACTGTGCCTTTACACTGTGCCTTTACACTGTGTCTTTACACTGTGCCCTTACACTGTGCCTTTACACTGTGCCTTTACACTGTGCCTTTACACTGTGCCTTTACACTGTGCCTTTACACTGTGCCTTTACACTGTGCCTTTACACTGTGTCTTTACACTGTGCCCTTACACTGTGCCTTTACACTGTGCCTTTACACTGTGCCTTTACACTGCGTCTTTACACTCCGTCTTTACACTGCACCTTTACACTGTTAATGAATAAGGCTGGCCAGGACTGGGGTGAATGTGTGGCAAGTGATTTGATAAGAGAAGGGCGTCTGGCATTTAGGGCAGACGGCGGTCACTCCCATTCACTGGCCTTCCTGTTTACACTGGCAGAAGCGCTTTACACACGGTTCACTGGCACAAGCAGTTTACACACGGTTCACTGGCACAAGCAGTTTACACACGGTTCACTGGCAGAGGACGGAAGGCTGAGAGGAGCAACAGTGCCTCCTGGAAAAAGCATAGAAGGCAGCAGAGAGGAGGCAGAAGTCACAAGGGAGGAGAAGTGGGAGAAATGGAAGGGGAGAAAATAAGACCAGTTCAGAAAGGAGGAAAGAGGAGGAGCGTTGAACTAAATCATCCCTGTGGTTAGGGTTAGGGTTATGGGAATTGGAAGACGTGAAGCAGCGGGGGTGAGAAAGTCGTATTTGACAGCAAAACAGATATGTGGATGGAAAGCAGTGAGGTATGACAGCCAAGGCTCAGATCCACTGTAACCAGCTGTGAGACAGCCTTCAACGTGGGCCCCGGAGTATAGCATTCATAGCCTTGTTTACACTTGACCATAACATGTGTCCTTGCCTTGATCTTACCTGCAGTGCGAGTGTGTCCGTACTGTGAAAAGGCTGCTGGCCTGACATTGAGTTGTGCTCTAAATAAAAACAGTCCAAATTGTAGCCTGCTTATCTCTGAAATCGTTCTCTTATCGGCACACTCTTTCCGGTCCCCTCGTTGCATGCAAATTCTTTCACATTCTTATCGGCGAGATCATTTGAATAGCCAGACGCGTTTCCCTGTCAACACGCCACGCGTCCACGTCTATGTGCTTGTCCCCAGTAGGAAACTCTGTCTCCTAGAAACGTACAACTTGCTAATTTGTTGTTGTTTATCGGGTTCACTGTTACAACACGTTGCAAGGCGAACATTTTCAGATAGTTTACTAGTTTATTCGTTTTTATTAGATATTAAACGCTCATGACACCACGAGCTAACCAGTCATGTCAGCACGAGGGGTTACTTTAGGTTCGGAGGTACTCAGATGAGTGCAATATTCGGTTGGCAGTACGCCAACTGAAAATTTTTTGGAACCGCTGTTCTAGGGACAGTAGATATTAATGTCACTATCCTATATATCCAATATGCATAGATACAATACACATGTCTTACATTATTCATTGTTTTCTATTTGCATTTGCAATTAATTTAGTTTTGTTTTCCAAACTTTTTCGTTATGGAGTTTTTGGTGTTGATCAGTGGCAAGTTTTAACACACTGACATGTGGTATAGTCCAAGCAGTTTTTGAGAGGCATTGCGGGTATATACTGTAGTTCTCGTGCTGTAGAAAGCACAATAGAACATTCTAGAATGCTTTTACAACAAATACTTGAACACTAGAATGTGAATAGTTGGCGTTGTCATACTTACTTAACACACATCCATCTGGCTGTATGTATCTTCATGACACAGTGCCAATACAGACAAGAGTCAAGTTTAAATTGCCTCACTTTCGAGTTACACTCTTTTCAGATATTTGCCTTTCGGACAGTCACATCATATAGCTTTATATATTTTGACCTGATTGGTCATAAAAAAATTGCGGTTAAAAAAATTTACGCAGGTATTAAAATGTTCAATGGGCCTTCAAATCATCTATATCTGTATTAAAATGTGGATAAGATCTCAAGTTAAACAAAGATATGAGCGAGGAATCTGTAAGAAGTGGAAGCTATTGATGAATTCATAGAACTTCCTTCCATCAACTCTAATTAAAAAAGCAAGATTAAGTCAAATTAGGAGAAAGTTGAATTCATCCATGGAGCATTTGGCTTCACGTCACCAGAGCGTTATAATAATTACCCGTGCATCTGTATCACATTATCTTGGAGTGAAATGAACACATCTTTGCCATACTTCGTTCTGATCCAACACGTATGTGTGTTGTGGAATAAAAACGAATTCCCTGAAACCAGGAGCTGCCAGAGTTATTCTGTAATCACATCATGGAAGAAAACCCAAAGTGATGTTGTTTCTGATGGATTTCACTCGGCTGTTTGTGCATTTGCAATTCATGGTTTGGATGATTCCTGGAGGTGATAAATACCTTGTAATTTGTGCGGTAATGTACACTGCACTCCCGACGGAAGAATGAGCTTCTATTAAACTAGACCGGACAGTAATACTAATGAAGAACACGATCAGGGGAATTGCATTGTCAGCACGCCCTCAGGGCATTTTACTCATAATCATCGCCCATGGATACCTCCCCTCACAATCAAATGTTTTTTGGAAAGAAAGTGAAAAGTGTCCGGGGCGATAAATCCTGCATTCATCCAAATCCCCGGAATTAGCGTTCTTTGAGTCTTCTTTCTTATTCCTGGACGTTTCCCCGTTTCCACGCGAGAGAGGGCGTCGACGCGTTGCGGAAGTCCAAACCTCTCCGAGTCGACGGCATCTATAGTGTCTGGGCCCTGGGGAACTGATGGCATGTGGAACCTGTTATTTAGAGATCTCGCTCGGCCAGCCGACACAATAAAGTATTCATAATTTCGCACAGAGGTTTGTTAGGATCTGTTAAGCCGGGCTTCCTTTTTAACAGTAGTGATATCCTGCTTCACACCGGCTCCCTGAATGGCGATTCAGGTAAGGTTTGGGTGGAGCCTTCCGCTACATGACATATATTTAAGTGTAGGCTTTGCTTTGTGCTTGTGTACATATAAAGGAGCTGGTTCTCTTTCATGTACCTTCCACTGCACACAGTGTGTGTTCCATTAAAGGAAATTCTATATATTCTATTCGAGGTTCTTTTGAACCCTCAGTTGTTTCTGAAAGAGTTCCTGATGTTATCATGCATCACCTTGAGGTTGATCAGGTAGATCAGGACCAGGTAGATCAGGAACAGGTAGATCAGGACCAGGTTGATCAGGACCAGGTATATCAGGACCAGGTTGATCCGGACCAGGTAGATCAGAACCAGGTTGATCCGGACCAGGTAGATCAGAACCAGGTTGATCCGGACCAGGTAGATCAGAACCAGGTTGATCTGGACCAGGTAGATCTACCAGTACGTGCTGTTCATGGTCTTTGTGTAATCTTTTTGAGTCATTACCTTGACTGGACTTAAACATTTACTCTTGCTTATTTTTTAACGGCGGGTTGCTGTAGCCGTACTCTAAGCAGCCATGCTCATCTGATATTGTCAGCGTGAAAATCACTGTAAGTGTGGGCTTCATCTTTGGTAATAGTCATTTAATTGGCCTATTTCCACTGGGTCAATATAGGTTCCGAACAGGAGCGTTGTCTTCCGCTATAGCAGGCATGCATCGTATTTCGGAGATCAATACTTTTTTTCCAAGAGTGATGTTTAACATACGAAATGACCAATCATTAAAATTGAGATTTTCAATGGGGTTCAAGTCTAGGCTTTGGCTTGGTGACTCAAGGATAAAATCCAAAGCCACTGAAACACTGTTTTGCTGCTTGCGTCGGGTTGTCATGGCGAAAGATGAAGTCTGAGGTCCTGTGTGTTTTGGATCTGCATTTTATTCAAAGATCTCTTTGTATTTTACTCCATTCATTGTTCCCCATACCTCACCCGTCTCTCGCAGTACCGACCACTGAGACGCTTGACAGCATGTCATATGCCTTTTATTCACGCAAGACTTCTGTCTTGCCACTAGCATAAAGAGTGGTTTAAATACGTTTTGTAGAGAAGGTTGTTCTTCTGGCATGTTCTCTCATCTCGACTCTGTTACTGTGAACCCGAGGCCAGTAACTTTGTTTTTTCGGCCAGCTCTAGAGAGTCTTGGTGGTTCCAAACTTCCTCCATTTCACAACGATCGTTCCTTGGAGCTTTCAACACTTTAGCGTTTGATATAACCTTAACCAGATCCATCTCTGTGATCTACATCGAGTTCCTTTGACTTCAGAGCTTGGTTTAAGGTCTGCAATGCGTTGTGCAGTCTGGACAGGTGTCTGCCATTCCGAATCGGGTTACTTTCTTTTCTATTGTCAAATACATGTATGAATCAAGTCTACGACTCAGCAAATGTGCCCCAACAACTGAGGGGCTCTGAACACTTTCTGAAGTGACTGTACATGCTCGAACATCGCGTAGCTGATACAGTGTCAGGTCTGGCGACAACAATACGGATTTTGTCACAGTTGTCATTATTTAATCTTTCACTTTACTCTGTCATCCTACACTCACTTCACTGTACTTCTACTCACTTCGGCTGCATAGTTAAATGTACGCAAAGGCATCACATCCGGTGACGGACTCCGGGAAAGCACCGCTCATGAATCGCAACAACAGGAAATGCTGTCGTGTCTTTTTGATCGTCGTTCTGAGGTAATAATGTACCCATCGGCATGTCCGTTGGAACTAATAGAATAGAATAGACCAATATTGTCAGTTGTACAACTGAATGCCTTCAACCGAAATGTGTTCTCTGCATTTTACCCAACCCTGAGGTGCAGGGGGCAGCCCTAATCAGTTACCTGATTTGACTTCCACGTCATGGCGCCCGGGGAGCATTTTAGGGTCAACTGTCTTGCTCAAGGACAGAACGACGCGGTTTTCACCTGGGTGGTGGGGGGGATTAGAACCAGGGACCTTCCAGACACAAGCCCTAGTCCCTAACCACCAGGCCACCTTGTCTATCTCTGAGGTAACAATGCAACCAACACCTCATGATTCCCCTGTCTTCCCCTCCTCAGCCATGTGTTGACTGGGACCAGGGTTTAGCCAGTGGAGGCGGGGGCGGGGGGAGTCGAAAATACGTCATGATTTGGAAAGGACCATGTGCGTTCCCCTTTCATCCTCCTCAATACTTATTTCTTCCTTCTAAACGGTGTGTCCTATTTTATAAGTCTACGTATTGCCCTGCTTTCGCCTGGAACACTATGGGTTTCCTAATGATCACCATTCAAACGGAAGGGTGCTAGGCAGGGAATAGAGTGCAGTTCGGGACAGCGGCTAACCTCCCGCCCACTCTAATCCGAACCTGTTCCCTAGATGCTGTGCAGACCCCAGGTCAGTTGGAGAGGAGCTCGCTGGGCTAGCCGAACCCGAGGAAAGCATTTAACGGTGCAGATGTGGAGGTCCCTGGGTCGGTTCTGTGCATGAGGTCTTTGGCTCGGGTGCTTTGATGGTGGGTTGTCCGAGTTAGGGGGGACTGGATGAGTCATAGGTGCAACATCCTTCTGTTAAAGCCTTGATCGTGTTCAGAGGCATGCACTCATCGGAGAACTGGTCCAAAACAATGTAGCCCAGCGGATGAACGGTGAACCTCATCCTTTCTTAAATCTCGTCCAACCAGACGGCGTTGGACCGATTGGCTGTCAATGGAGTGGGTTTCTCATCAAGCGTAGACAACATCGCTCTGGTGCAAGCCGGATCTGGGCTGTATGATACCTGCACGGCGTCAGGTGCGGTTCTGCCCTTTCTCTCAGACTTGGCTCCGGATAAAAGCGTTCCACTGGGCCAGGTGGTTTGGCGCAGGCTCCCTCGTTGCTCCACGCTGCTCATGTGTACTGCTGTGTTGCAGGAGTCCGGCAGGAAAGGGGGACAACTTTGGGGGAGGCATCAGTAGGGTTTACACCAAGCCTGGGTTGTGGTGCGGCTCCTGGGTATCATGGGATTGTTTCCAAGTCCCTGGATGCTTCCTGGCAGCTTCCACTATAAAGGGTGTCAAACTGTTCTGACGCCTCCATTTTCAGCCATCGTGATGGATTAAGTCTCACGCCTGAGGTAGGTGATCAAAATTAAACAAAAAGGAAACTGGTCTCCGTCGACCGCTCAGGCACGGACTCCCCTGTTTACCTACCCCTCTGTTTTCACCTGTCCCCACCTCTGTCTTCAACTGTCCCCATCTCTGTCTTCACATGTCCCCACCTCTGTCTTCACATGTGCCCACCTCTGTCTTTACCTGTCCCCACCTCTGTCTTCAACTGTCCCTACAGTATGTAACAACATGCCACTTGACACAAACTGGCCCTCAGCCAGAATTTTTTCTCAGTTGAGGAACAATGCTTTTGTTCACTGAAAAGGTACAGCCGCAGGTTGGCATTTCACCAGCCCGAGTTTTCCATTTGCTATTGTCAGAGCGAACAAAGCAGCAGCAGCACATCCCTTCCGCGGTCATATCGGGCCGGTGGCTGTTTGAAGACGTCCATCCGTATCGTTTTCAGGTTAATGATGTCTTGTTTCATGGTCGGTGCATTTCTTGAAGAACGTAGGACTCTTGGTGTCAGGGTAGGACTCTTGGTGTCAGGGTAGGACTCTTGGTGTCAGGGTAGGACTCTTGGTGTCAGGGTAGGATGCTTGGAGTCAGGGTAGGACTCTTGGTGTCAGGGTAGAATGCTTGGAGTCAGGGTAGGACTCTTGGTGTCAGGGTAGAATGCTTGGAGTCAGGGTAGGACTCTTGGTGTCAGGGTAGGACTCTTGGTGTCAGGGTAGGACTCTTGGTGTCAGGGTAGAATGCTTGGAGTCAGGGTAGGACTCTTGGTGTCAGGGTAGGACTCTTGGTGTCAGGGTAGGACTCTTGGTGTCAGGGTAGGACTCTTGGTGTCAGGGTAGAATGCTTGGAGTCAGGGTAGGACTCTTGGTGTCAGGGTAGGACTCTTGGTGTCAGGGTAGGACTCTTGGTGTCAGGGTAGGACTCTTGGAGTCAGGGTAGAATGATTGGAGTCAGGGTAACTCTGTCTCTTCACCTCTATTTCAACCTCTGGTTCCTCATTGTCTCATATCTGCCCCTAAGGCTGGGAGCAGCTGTGTCTGTAGTGGTAACTCAGACTCTCGTCCTTCCGCTACATGGCTCACAAACAAACAGGGCCAGTGTCCTCCTGTCTACAACACATGTTGGGACAGACCCACCACCTGATGTCGTGTCACCGTGTTTAATTGCTTTGCTTTGTAACCGTTATTTGTCTCAGAGTGGGTGATGTAACTGTAACAGAGTCACTTACCTGAGCCTACTGGTCTGTTGTGGAAGGCCAGAGTCGGGGGGGAAAACTTTGGTCACTGGTTCATGATTGTCTTTGAAAGTTGGGATGGGTTAGGATCCAGGATGTGTGTGGGTTCTTACATGACGATTCCCTTGTCCTTGAGATGTACAGGTCCTTGACAAAAACAAAGCAAGTTTTAAATCGCATGACAGAGGCCTCACTGGATGTAATTGATGCAGAGTGAGTAGAGCGGGGGGGCGTGTAAACCCGTAGCGATCCCCTGCCGAGAGAAATGGAATAGGGGTATCTCACAACATGATGTTTTCCCAGCTTAAAGTGCTGAGGCTTGCTGGTCAGGAAGTGGTTCACCGGCAGATTGACACAGATGTGTACAGCTGTGTGAGTTTTTTTTGGCCCACGAAGATTCGTTCCAGAAGCCACATCTTGTGTACGTCCTTGTGATGTCATCGGCGTTGGGAGAAGGAGAGTGGTGGTCAGCGCACGGGAGGTGCGGTTTTTGGAGTAAACGTGTTTGTGAAGACGAGAGCCAACTCTCGTCACATTTGTCCGTGAGATAATAACCATATTATCACGCCGGGACGTTCATGCGTTTTATATTCCGCCGGTTCGTTCGACAGATTGATTGACAGAATGCAGTTCCGCGTGATCCGTATAGGATGCCCTTTGACCTCGTCCCAGCACCCCACTTGTCATAACGGGACCATAGTGGTGGGTTGGGTGAGAGTGGCCTGGGGGGTTGGGGGAAGTGGGCCAGCCCTGCATGGCATTCCCCTGGTCTGAGAACCAGTGGGCCCCGGTAACCTCGAGAAGGCTGATTGACTCAACCCCCACGGCACTGACCCTAGACCAGCCTATAGACTAGACAGCCTGGCTGAGGAGACGGTTAGGGGCTGAGAAATTAAAAAGCCGTTTTCCCAAGGGGCCTCTCAGGGCCTTCATTAACAAAATCACATTCCTCCTGCTGGGACTAAAATTGGGGAGAAAACCTTCCGTCACATTCTGTTCCCACAGCGGTGTCTGTGTGTGTGTGTGTGTGTGTGTGTGTGTGTGTGTGTGTGTGTCTGTGTGTGTGTGTGTGTGTGTTGGCCTGTGTGTGTCTCTTCATGCAAAGGTCTTTACGCGTCTCTATCCATGCCACATCAGTCCAAATATTTACACGTCCATCAGAGTCTGGCGGAGGCTGTGTCACAGGGCAACGATGTTGTTGAATCATTAATAAAGGGAATTCCTCAATTCTCAAGCTGACAAAGCTGCGTTGTTTGTTTGGATAACAGACACAATGGACGCCGGGTAGACTTGGGTCTTTAATCTTGTTTTAACAGGGGGCACAATGACTTGACGTTTCTAGAGCTTTCAGGAGACCCAAACATGAATTAACATTGTATGGATGAGACCACTGGTGACCTTTAGGAAGCAGACAGAAACATTATTCTGAATGAGTAAAAATAGCAGGACACATCTTTTTTCCTTAGAACATTTGGGCATCTATTGTACATTATGAAGATGTAGTTGGAACCAATCCCATTTCTGTGTAGAACCTTGTACAAATACTGTATAAATCTTTTTTTTAAATACATCATTGAGTACTTCAGAGACAATTTGTTTCCAAATCTCCTACGGTTATTTAGTCTAAATGTTATTCTTTGTAATTTACAGAATTCGCTTGTGATAATAACCCCAGGAAGGGCCTTTGGAGATCACTTTGGGATCATTCGCGTGAAAAACCTATCATGGTATTCCGGGGTTCGAATGGGAAGTCTGGGAACGTTTCTCTCAGCGGTTCATTGACAAGGTGCAACAGCAGATGCACAGGGAGATGTTTCCTGTAAAGGTGCTGAGGGGATGCAGTCCTGACCTGCTTCCCACATGACTCCCTTTTCTTCAAATAGCGCCCTGCTTCTGAGTGCGAACGTATAGGGACACAGTCAAAAGAAGTGCACTAGTTTGGCTATAGGGGACCATTAGAGACGGATCAATGTGACGCTTCACTTGCACCAGCTTAAATGAGCCGAGGAGGAAGTGCCACTGGGGATCCACTGACGCACTGAACTGAGGGAATAGCTGAAAAGCTCCTTCATTAGGAGGAAATTGGAGATGCCCCAAAGCAAGCATTGGCCCGATGAAAAAGTGAACACAGTCACTAGCAGCGCAGGTCCTGTAGGATGGCCTTTTTTTTGGCTGATAAATGCTCCTGGTCATCTGTGAGAAGATCCAACCTTTAGCCTACTGTTCAACTCTGAGAAGATCCAGCCTGTAGTTTACTGGTCAACTCTGAGAAGATCTACCCTGTAGCTACTAAAGGTAGTATTTGTGCACTTCGTTTTGTGCACCCACACACACACACACACACACACATATACACACACACACACACACACACACACAACCAGAAGCCTTCATATGCAGATCAGTTGAGTCCAGATAATGGCAGCCACCCCTGGCAGGGCTGTGTGAAGATACCAACCATAACAAGTTCACGGGACACGGCGTGCTCTGCTCTCCAAACGCACTCGTGAGGTACGAGTCAAACTAAGAACAGACGCACATTGCGAGGAGAAAGTGTCAGTGGGACAAACCTGGGCATTAGACCCACTCCGATGTTCAATGCCTCTGGCTCGCTCCAGTGACAAACAACCACATCTCTAAACACACGTTGGATTAGACAGAGGCTTAGAAAACTCGAGCCGGAGACATCCTGCGTGTTGTTTGGAAAGGGCGAACAGGGGAACACACGGGGGAGAGTCTCCCGGACCATTCAAGTCTCAGGTCACCACATCTGAACCCGTCGCGTTCCTTCCGAGCTAACCGAGCCTGAACGTCTGTCTGTGACACGCCCAGCCGTTTGGCACCGGGCCTTTCACGCTGATTAACGCAAGCTGTTCGAACGGCCGTTTTCACCGGTGCCAGGCGAGTTGTCAGCGACTCTGTCGAGGTATTTCGACGACAAGGCGGCGAGTTTGTGAGGGGATGTTGTTCACGTGACATCAGGCTGTCTGTAAACGCAGGGAATGTAGTCGCTACTCCGATGTCCATATATTCCAGGCGGGCCCTTAAAGATATGTTAAGGGATGGCTGTTTCCAATATTAGCAGCACCGCCCCGTAATTATTCTAAGATGTCAAACGGTGCTGAATGCCGGGGCGCTCTGATTTAAGTCCGCGGTATTCAAATGAACGTTGAGCCGGGATGAAATGAAGGCCGGTTCAAAGCTCCGTCCCTCCGGTATCTGATAATCTGTAGAAATCCAGCAAAACCATGCATTGTACCAAGACTTAAGGCACCGCCCTTAAATAAATGCAGCTCAGTTACAGAAGAACGTAGAGAATAGTAATCGACATGGCTTACCAGAAAATGCCTCGAACGCGTACGTTTTGAAAGCTGATGGTTCAACGGCGTTTCTAGGAAGGCCTGATCTCGGAGCAGTTAACCGGCCTGGCCCTTTACAACGAATGGGAGAGCTGAAGCGGAGGCATGACATGTAACCCACTTTGACAACGTTCCCTGGTTTCTATCGGACTAGGCATTTACAGCAATCCACTAAGCACCCCGTGATCCAACCTTAAACCCAAACAGAGCGAGGGTTTAGCGTGATAATTATTTAAACTTTAAACTTAAAGGGTGATCGTTTCTTGGCAGGGTTGCGGTCACGACTTAGAGGGACAGCGGTTTATACAGTACCAATCAAAGGTAAGTGTGTAAGTGTTTTCCAACTTTTGACTGTCACTGTAGACGGATATGAAGGCACGGTGGACATAGAAAGTCGTGCCTAAAAACACAACTTGAATTGATTATACCTCCAGAACGCTTCTAAAAGACGTCATCAATGCTTACACATTGACCCTGTAGAAACACAGAAACGCCAATGGCCCGTGTGACGGCAACATGAAATATGGATGGCGTGGAAACATCTGCAAACCGTAATAAAATAAACCGAGTTTATTGTACGGAAATCTACGGCAGCCAGTTTACTGGTTGTAACCAGGCCAGTTCGTAGTGGCGGGTAAGGAATTTACGAGAGAACCTCTGAATTAAGTCCCCGTGGGGTTGGTCAGTCTGACCCCTCCCCTCGCTCCATCTAATCAGCTCATCAAGAGACCTGTCGCCTCCTAAACCGACAACGGTCACAAACACGGTTCCCCCAGTTCCTGATATCGATAAGTCAGAGAGTGCTTCATTCATCACACTTTAGAAATTTAAAAACCCGAGAACAACTGTAGGGGACCGGGGCACATGTTTAGGGGCCAAACAGGAGGGCTATGTCGACAAACAACCCCCTGACAAATACAGGAAGAGTACAAGTGAGTGGTCTTCATGGTCTGGCAGCAGCCTACTATATCCCAGGCAGGCAGTGACCGATGTCTCTACGACCGGTCTCCATTTGTGCCGGCACCGGTAATCTGCCTTAGAAAACAAACGATTAAGGCATTCTAGTTACACTCCCTCTAATCAGATGAAACCCGCGTTGCCAAGAATACTTTCCCCTTCCCGAACCATACCCGACTCCTGATTTACTAGAAGGGCTGAATCCTTTGGAAAACCGCTAGACTCGCCATGCCCTTATTTAGAGAGGGAGTGTAAGAGTGTGTGAAAGAAGGAGGTGAGAAGGGGGAGGCGAGAAGGGAGATAGGGAGATTTTAATGGTTCGGCCTTGACCCCAGGGGTCAGTGGGTCCTGAGAGCCCTGGTAGAGGTCAGAGGATCTGAACCAAGAGATGGAGCTCTGAGATAAGGCCGCTATGACGCCTGTCTATGACGCCTGTCTATGACGCCTGTCTATGACGCCTGTCTAACTCCCGTGGAGACAAAAAGCCACCCTGATCCCGCCAACCTGATGCAGCCGTCCTGATCCAGCCAACCTGATCCAGCCGCCCTGATCCAGCCGCCCTGATCCAGCCACCCTGATCCAGTCACCCTGATCCAGTCACCCTGATCCAGCCACCCTGATCCAGCCAACCTGATCCAGCCACCCTGATCCAGCCACCCTGATCCAGCTGCCCTGATCCAGCCACCCTGATCCAGCTGCCCTGATCCAGCCAACCTGATCCAGCCACCCTGATCCAGCCAACCTGATCCAGCCACCCTGATCCAGCCACCCTGATCCAGCCACCCTGATCCAGTCACCCTGATCCAGTCACCCTGATCCAGTCACCCTGATCCAGTCACCCTGATCCAGCTGCCCTGATCCAGCCACCCTGATCCAGCCACCCTGATCCAGCCAACCTGATCCAGCTGCCCTGATCCAGCCAACCTGATCCAGCCACCCTGATCCAGCCACCCTGATCCAGTCACCCTGATCCAGTCAACCTGATCCAGTCACCCTGATCCAGTCACCCTGATCCAGCTGCCCTGATCCAGCCACCCTGATCCAGCCACCCTGATCCAGCCACCCTGATCCAGTCACCCTGATCCAGTCACCCTGATCCAGTCACCCTGATCCAGTCACCCTGATCCAGTCACCCTGATCCAGCTGCCCTGATCCAGCCAACCTGATGCAGCCACCCTGATCCAGCCACCCTGATCCAGCCGCCCTGATCCAGCCAACCTGATGCAGCCACCCTGATCCAGCCACCCTGATCCAGCCACCCTGATCCAGCCACCCTGATCCAGCCGCCCTGATCCAGCTGCCCTGATCCAGCTGCCCTGATCCAGCCACCCTGATCCAGCCACCCTGATCCAGCTGCCCTGATCCAGTCACCCTGATCCAGCTGCGCTGATCCAGCCACACAGGCTGTAAACCTTATTAATGGTATACCTTATTAATTGTATACCTTATTAATGGTATACCTTATTAATTGTATACCTTATTAATGGTATACCTTATTAATTGTATACCTTATTAATGGTATACCTTATTAATTGTATACCTTATTAATGGTATACCTTATTAATTGTATACCTTATTAATGGTATACCTTATTAATTGTATACCTTATTAATGGTATACCTTATTAATTGTATACCTTATTAATGGTATACCTTATTAATTGTATACCTTATTAATGGTATACCTTATTAATTGTATACCTTAGTTAGAGTTTACCCTAGAGATTGTGTTAATCAAAGACGAACACCTACAATGCACACAAACACCTACAAAAACGCCCACACGTGCAAACAGACACACACATGCGCACACAAACACACACAAACACACACACACTGGGACAAAAGGTGCCTGTTGATTTTGGGATTGTTTACGACAAACCTTGGTAGTGCAAATTAAATATGTCAATGCATACAAATTCCTCGGATAATAGATGGATGAAAATCTCTACTTTAAAAAAAATGTAGATGAACTTGAAAGTGTATATTATTATTTATGCGAATGTTTCCAACTCGTTTTAAAAACCTTTCATTACAGCAGATTATTTGAGCACACATCATTGTTCACTGTATCAGAAAGTAAGCTGGCCTTCTTCAAAGTCACCGAGGTCTTTTTTAAGCACTCCTACAAACAACACCCCCATACATAACTTCTCTGCTGACAAACAAAAGTGAAATGATCAAGCACACTCTCTGGGATGGATAATAAACTCTAGCGATCGCTTCAATCTCCATAAGTAGCCAGAAAATTCAGCTTTGAACGCGTGTCATTTCAGCCGGACCCAGATCCAAGTTCGCGGTTATTGGATCAGGGCAGTACCTGCTCGGCCGGAACCTGACAGATGAAAGCAGTTAGAACAGTCCAATTAGGAAACTACAGTCTATGTTTCTAATCAAGCAGCGGCCAGAAGAAAAGGGAGAGAACACTCCATCTGCCTAGAGAGATTAGGGTTAGGGTTAGGGTTAGGGTTAGGGTTATGGTTGGGGTTAGGGTTGGGGTTGGGGTTAGGGCTATGGTTAGGGTTAGGGTTAGGGTTATGGTTGGGGTTAGGGTTAGGGTTGGGGTTAGGGTTGGGGCTATGGTTAGGGTTAGGGTTGGGGTTGGGGTTATGATCTGTGGACACATGGACATCCCATTACCAACAGTAGACATCAGACGCTGGCTTATTGAGACTTACATGCCCTGCTTAGATGTACGGGTTACAATCCAGAGGAATTGGAGATATCCGGTTCAACCGTGGCCATTGGCAGAATGTTCCCATCTGACCACGGTTACAGATCCTCAGAGCTGGCAGGAGACACCCTAATGGGGCACAAGGTCGTGACAAGACCTCCTGCCGTTCTGAGGATGCGCTAACAAAAGCCTGTTGTTGGCAGGGTGTCAGAACTAAGGTTCAGATGTAGTGTGCTGTGGTCCACTGACCTGTATTAAGACTGTTGGTATGGATCGTTGAATAAGACAAGCGCAGCTGTCTGACAGACTCATAGAAGACTGGCCGGGATTCAACAGGCTGTAACTTTACACTGTGTTTTATATGCTCGTAAAAATCGGGTCTTTTCACACCACTTTACCCCCTGTGGGTGTATTCTAGATTGATGATTGGGGGCATTTCTTGAACCGTAACTAACGTAGTTTGCGCATCGCTACTGATGTTTAGCATATGACAATTGTTTCCTTATATAGTCAAGACAAGTGGTGGCGATATGTTTGTTGTATTTTAAGGTATAATGTTCTCTGTTTCGATTTGTGTTACTGTGACTCTTGACGTGAGTACATTTACTGTAAACAATCTATAAGTTGGCTTCAGAACAAATAATTTACTCCTGGTTTTCATACCGTTTTCATGCAGTGTAACCGCTCATGCAGTGTAACCGCCTTAATGTGGTCCTAAAATAGCTGACCGTTTGTTATGTATCAGTATCCTCGAAAAGTCCCTAACATCCTTCACGGCGGAGGACAGTTCTGCAACAGAAGTGAAGTTCTGGCTGCAGGACGGAACGTGTCTAGTCGCCCTGGTTTCATTCCTTTTCCTCCCAACTGCCAGAGGTGAGACTGAGTGAATCTCGAACTAGCTGTACACTTGTGCGTGAGCACAATTATGTTGTCATGTATGTTGGATGAGTTATGAGCCCGCCCCCGACCCCGCCCCCCCACTGTTTCCTTCTTATATGGGCCCAGCGGTCACCATCCTTTATCGTGGGTTGTTCCTGTAATACATGTCTTCATCCCAGTCGGCTGTCCCTTATCGTTCTCCCCTGGGTTCTGACCCGGTTTAATAAATGTCTTTGACTTGACTTTGGAAGCACATGAAAGACGGGGGACTGGAGACGATGAACGTGACGCTGCCAAGAGGAACAAATCAGCCTGTGCAAGTAGGCAGCAGTTTTTTTGGAGGCTGACCCAAACCGATTTTTGGAAACACACTGTCCATCTCTTTACTGCTGGTTTCTGACGGCAGACATTCTCTCAGTTTTGGCTTCTGTCCATTGCCTCCCACGAATGCGTTATTCTCATTTTATTTAATCACGTTGTCTATACCGGTCAGTTCATCAGTATTTAGGCTCTGTCCTTTAGCATTTTGGATTTGAAAGTATTCAATGACAATTAGGTTGACGACGATCAGCAGTAGTTACAAAGTATTTTCGTCCATTTTGAAAGAAGATATAAAGCGCTGGTTAGCTTAGCAGCGACAAATGACTTGGTAGGCCGATGAAGACCGCTACATTGAGTGACCAAGGAATGTCAACCGTAATGAGAGAACAACGAAAAACTGTGAGACGGAACGGGAACTCTCCAAGAAGTAGTTCTGCTTTACTGCTCTATCTTGATCATTGTGTTCTGAGCTTTGTCCGCTTGAGGAACCGTGCAAATTTGCTACAAGACGCTAATGTCTCCAGGCAAACAATTATGAAATGACGTGTCTTGTCCATTAAACATTCGCAAAACATCAAGATTGATCCCACTTGGATAACGGGGAATGATTTGCAAACGATAATACAGTGAGACTTGAGTGTTATAGTTGACTTTCCCGGGTGTCGACGGTTTTCGCTGAGTTTGATGACGATGTTGTTATTAGTTTTTTATACAGAACCGCTGCTTGAGGACACTTCGTTTATACTGCAATAAATTATTAAACCCGCTGCGTTTGCATTTTTACAGCAGGCAGTGTTTTACTTGGGAAAGGGCAGCGAAATCTGTACTCTCTCAGAGCGGATGAAATAATTTGTGCCTTTTGAAATGACACACCGACTCAGATATGCGCCGGGGGTTGCGAGCGTCTCCTTAAAATCCTGACAACCTTGGTCCTATCCAGAGTGTTTGGCCTATGGAGGGTTTTGTTACAGCAGGAGAAGACCACCAGAGCAGGAGGACGGTTGCCAACGTAGGGCCGAGGTTGCCAGGTGTGTGAAAGGACCTGGTAGATCCATTGTAGGTGAAGTTAGGAGGTTCATGCATTTCAAAATGTTCCAGCCCAAAGTCAAAATAACAAACTTAAATTACAACACAGCACAATTTGACAATTCAACGTCAATTGTTGACCAGTAGACAGCATAAACAGCATGAACGGCAAATTGATGTATACTCCAGAAAAAGCTTTGATTTCCCCATCGGCGTCTTAAAAATGAATTCTTCCAAAAAAAGCAAAGGCCTTAACTACTGCAGACCAAGATTTCGTTGCATTTAGCAACAAAAAAAACATTCGAAAAACACCATCATATTCCATTACATCTCAAATGAGTGTTGAACATGTTAGGTGTGAAAAAACGATGGAAACCCTGTCAGTCGCAGCTAGGAGAGAGAGGCCACAAGACCCATTAGAGAACGGGCTCGCATTACCCATTACCCATCAGCATTTTCCCTCATCCGCAAGTCCCAGAAGCACGGCTCTGTAACATTTCGGGTCACCTCCTCGCAAATCTCTCACTTATAATCTCCTAAATGTAGTCACTCCCTTGGTACACGGTGTGCGTGTACGCCTGCAAGAGTAGAGAGATATTTGTTTCATGGGGCTCAGAGTCAAATCATTGTTAGCCCACACAGTGTTATATAAGTGAAATTAGTATTAAGTTATAATGTAATTGGTACATGTCAATTGGCGCCACACTAGGGAAAAAAACGAGGACGATAAAGTCACATACAGACTCAATTTTAGGATTAATAGGCAACTGAGGGACAAAACGTTGTGTACGTGAAATAAACAAAAAAGACACGCAAACACACATGGTTTAGCTATTTCAGATTGGTAGATTTAAGGTAAGTCCAAACGGATGGTTAAGCCATGTCGGCATAAGGTAATTTAACAGATGGTGGTGGAGGAAGTCACACACACACACACGTAAGCTTCAGGGCTCTTCGTGTGTTTTCTGGCTATCGGACCAGCCACATGACGTTAGCTTAGCATGGAACAACTGGCAGCTGAATCACTTCACGTCTTCAGATTGGCATTGCTAATAAATCACACTTGTGTGTGTAAAACCACGACCTCCAGAAGATCAGCACCGTACCCTACAGAAGCGCTGAAATACGGTGTTTCTTCCAAAACAGAACCGTGAATTGAAATAGATCTCGGTTCCTCCGTGGTCCTGTTCACACACCCTCAGTACAGCCTCTCCTGGCTCATAGCTGTGGCCCTTGGAAGTTTACCCGCAAGTGAAAACAGTTGATGATTTAGTGAGTGTTGGACGAGTCGCGATCTCTGGACTTATCGGACAGCCAGTGGCGGTAAAACGCACTCTCCACATGCCCCCCCACCGCCCTGCCACTAATAACAGAAGTAAAACAGGGCTTGTTCGACATGCAGCAAACACAGCTGAGAAAGCAGCCTGTTGTAATCGAGCCGCGGGGGAGAGACGCACACCTCGGAGAGTCTGGGACACACATCTGGCCCAACGGGGAGGCCCTGTGCATTGCTTTAACGAGGGACTCTCCCAATGGTGCCCGATGAAAGCACAGGTGCATCAGGACGGAGGTCAGAACTGCAGCCTGGGACTGCAGTACAGTGGTTAGAACCGCAGCCTGGGACTGCAGTACAGTGGTTAGAACCGCAGCCTGTGACTGCAGTACAGTGGTTAGAACCGCAGCCTGAGACTGCAGTACTGTGGTTAGAACCGCAGCCTGGGACTGCAGTACAGTGGTTAGAACCGCAGCCTGAGACTGCAGTACAGTGGTTAGAACCGCAGCCTGAGACTGCAGTACAGTGGTTAGAACCACAGCCTGGCACTGCAGTACAGTGGTTAGAACCACAGCCTGGGACTGCAGTACAGTGGTTAGAACCACAGCCTGAGACTGCAGTACAGTGGTTAGAACCACAGCCTGGGACTGCAGTACAGTGGTTAGAACCACAGCCTGGGACTACAGTACAGTGGTTAGAACCGCAGCCTGGGACTACAGTAGGGTGGTTAGAACCACAGCCTGGGACTGCAGTACAGTGGTTAGAACCACAGCCTAGCACTGTGGACAGTGGTTAGAACCACAGCCTGGGACTGCAGTACAGTGGTTAGAACCGCAGCCTGAGACTGCAGTACAGTGGTTAGAACCACAGCCTGGGACTGCAGTACAGTGGTTAGAACCGCAGCCTGAGACTGCAGTACAGTGGTTAGAACCGCAGCCTGAGACTGCAGTACAGTGGTTAGAACCACAGCCTGGGACTGCAGTACAGTGGTTAGAACCGCAGCCTGAGACTGCAGTACAGTGGTTAGAACCACAGCCTGGGACTGCAGTACAGTGGTTAGAACCGCAGCCTGAGACTGCAGTACAGTGGTTAGAACCGCAGCCTGAGACTGCAGTACAGTGGTTAGAACCACAGCCTGAGACTGCAGTACAGTGGTTAGAACCACAGCCTGGGACTGCATGTTAACGTATTCCTGACTGTGTCCAAATACAGCCCAATTACTTGATCTAATGCTTGTATAAATATATTGTTCAACAATACCAGGAATTATTGAGCAACAAAACATGAATGGATTAATTAGTCCTAACACATGGTGCGTGTTCTGTTTCAGTTGTCCTTCGTTTTATTGACTAGGTTGAGTTTATAAAATTAAAGTTATTTTCTACTTACAAGGCGATTCATCTTTCCAACAATTATAAAAGGTTAAGTGATTTCCCAGGGTTCAAGACAAAATTTAGGAAAAACAGAAAAGCCTGATTGGAAAATACCCCAACAGATGCAGAAACACTCCTGAAATTGGTCTGCCAGCTTTGGTGGAATCGAGAACTTTTTTCTTTTAAGGAAAAAACTAAATTCAAACGCCCTGATGTCTTTTTATCATAACTTATGTACCATCTGTCTGCTCAATCAGCAACTCGGAGACTACTTATCAGAACTACCTTTATTCATAATGGATATCGCAGCTACTTTCAATTACATTTCATCCTTTCACTATCCGCAAAACGTCTAGGCAAAGAGACAACTTACCTTTTTTTACTCGGCATACATTTTCCGGGTACGGAACAGAGAAGGTTTGGAGGACTTGTTCATCTCCCAGAAGCCCTCCACTTCAACTTCCTAGCGCCGACTCATTTGGACGGTTCTCTGTCGATGCTCTCAGAAGGAGGCTGTTTTTGATGGCGTACACATCAGTGAAGCCCTCTGCCCTGTGACTTTCCTCCTCCTCATTCCTTGAACTGACAGGCCCGCAGGTTCATACTAACTTTGGTATTTCCAAAAGCAAATTTGAGCTGTGAGGTGACATTCTTTCTGCAAAACAAGCGAGTGTCACCAACGGTATTTCTTTAAAGTAATAATATTTACTTATGGGTCCCTCCTGTAGTCTTTTAGGACATGTTTATAGGAGGTTTTAAAAAAATCCCCAAGAGCTAGCCTATCCATTGACTAGGCAGCTGGGCCCTTCGTCTGAAAACTTTTGATTAAATTGTTCCTTAAATTCCAGAAGATTTAAAAATGACAGATTTACTCTATCTATCTGAGAGAGAATATCAATAGGAAATGTTTGTTTCCCTCAGGTTTTTGCAGGCCGGTAGGGTTTGGTAAGTGTTTTCAGTCATAAAAATGTGTATTCATGTAGAATATCCAATTTTTTTAAAGAAAACCTAAATTCTTTCGCACATTAAAATAACATCAAATTAATTACAAATACTGTGAGGAAATTTTAAATGTCTGTATATACATTTAATCATGTACATAGACGTACAGAGGCTGATCGTCGGCAACCTACAGTCCTGTGTTCCGATGTTAATTCATGTAGCAAAGCTGAAAATTGTTCTGCTGATTGAAGTAGCAATAAAGCTTGCCTTCTTTAGACTAGTTGAGTATCTGGTGCATCAGCAGTTAGGAGTTCACTCTCAGGTTTAACACGTCCAGAAACGTGTGTATTCTTGGTCTGTGAAATGAAGGCTGTTCCATGCTAGAAATTGCCAGGAAACTGAAGATCTCGTACAACGTTGTGTACGACCCCTTTCACAGAACATGCTCTCACTAGAAAAGTAAGAGGAGTGGGGGGCCCTGGTGCACAACTGAGCGAGAGAGAAAATACTTAGGAGTGTTTAGTTTGAGAAATGGCCCACAGGTCCTCAACTGGCAGCTTCAATAAACACCACTTGTATATTGAAAACACCAGATTTATAATCAACCGCGAAGAGGCGACTCCAGAATATTGTCTTTCTATGCAAAGACAAAGACGTACCTCAGACTGGCCAATAATAAAATAAATTAGTCTGAGCAAAAGAACACAGACACTGGACAGGGTCCACATGCATCAACATACTGTGGAAAACTGGGCAATTCCATTACAACATACCCCGAGTTAGGACATTACAAAATCAGGATTCATTCCCCATTAGGATATCATAGAATGTCTTCCAAACAGGAAATACACCGGTCGCATTGTTATGGTTATGTCTCTGTGGTTCTCCTAGCCCTGGCTATCCAGGACCTATCCCTGCTCTGTGCTTCTCAACATTTGTCTAAGAACACGGTACAAAACAGTGGTGAGGTGCCGCTACACCTCAGGGACGTTAGCGGGGTGCGTCATAGTGGGCTGGCGGTGCACTGTGGTGAATGGGTGGATACAGGCGAAGTATTCCTTGCCTCATCGTGCTCACTGACTCCCTCAATTCGTCAGCTTACTGCAGGCAATTGCTCTCCTAATCCGGGGAAGTGTTCTCCTCCAAGCATGTACGGCCCCGGCCAGATTCCCGGAGGAGTGAGTGGCGTGCGGATAAAGCGGTTTGGCAGGGAACGCCGAGTACGTCCTAACTATTGATCGTACATCGTGAAATTCTGAGAAAACCGACGTAGCATTTAATAAAGTAGCGATCTTTACTAGAAACTGTTGGCCGTCATCAATTCCATAAACTGGACAAGGACTTTTTGGACTGCAGAATCGAGCAATTTATGTATAGCAACAAATCTTTTTTTGAGATCCTCAGAGTTTTTCGCCATTAGGTGGGCCGTGTTGAACTTCCAGTGACCAGTATGAGTGTGAGAGTGATAACACCAAATCTAACACACCTGCTCCCCATTCACATCTGAGACCTTGTAACACTAACGAGTCACATGACACCGGGGAGGGAAAAAAACACTGGCAACATAAGTGAGTACACCCCTAAATGAAAATGTCCAAATCGGGCCCAATTAGCCAGCAAATGTACACTGTTATACAAGCTGTACACTCACTACTTTACATTGTCGCAAAGTGTCATTCCTCAGTGTTGTCGAATGAAAAGATATAGTCAAATATTCACAAAAATATGAGGGGTGTACCCACTTTTGTGAGATTCTGTACATGTCGAGGAGACATACAGAGATGGTTGATGGACGCCGGTCTCCGACGGATATCTAGATCTGTGCCTGTAGCCGAAAGTGTAACCACTGGACCAAGTCCTTAACCGAATAGCCGATATTCACCTAAAACCCGCTAACATCAATCATTCGAGAGGCCTAATGAGAAAAGGGTTGAGGAATTAAGAGGGATGACCTGAATCAATTCAAGTCCTACGCGCAGCACACACAGATGAGACAGCAGTTGTCCTGCGACGAGTAGAAGGAAGTTTGGTGAAAAAAAGAAACCGCCTGTGATCCTCAGCACACCACCTCATCAGTGAAACACGGTGGAGGTAGCGTTATGGCCTGGGCATGTATTGCGTCAATGGCACTTCATCACGCGGCGGTAGACAGTGACCCAAATCAACACTGTCACAGCTGCCATGAAGTTTCTCGGGGCCCAAATGTGGATTTATTTTTCGCCGACTATGCCAATCACCGTGTCTGAATCCAATTGAACGAGGCTGAAAGCAAAAAAGCCCAGAATTATGCAGAGAATCAAAATGGCCGCATCCAGTACCGGCAGACCGTCATCACCAAGGAAAATACCCAGAGTCCTGTGATGTCTATGGGTCACAGACTACTGGCAAACATTGTATGTAGTGCCATACGTTTGGTAACGTAACGTTGAAAGTCTGTGTACTGAAATGACTGTAATTTCTGGATGGCTCATCTGACATGGATACAAATCCTGGAATTGAATATCACTATCATTTTTCAGTCATGTTTGGCTCACATAATTACTAATAGTCAGGTGAACAGTTGTTGGTTTATTACAATCAGGTCAACTTTGTGACATCTAAACAGGAGGGCTTCGTATAAAAAAAATCAACACAAAAGGTGCATGATATTCAAGATTTTGAAGATTCATTACATCCGTACAAAGGAGACAAAAAGATGTTCACAAAGACCTTTTGAAATAAAATACAATGTAGCTAATGTAAACAGCTGCAGCAGGTGATTTGCTAAGAGAAGTGTCAGTGACAGCTCCCAGGCTGTAGCCTGGCGATGCAGCCGCCGTTTCTCATAGACAGAGCAGAACACCCTTGCGTCCCAGAGCGTGCCCGGGTCAATCTCTCATCTGCAGACCCAACATCTGATCTCAACACTTTAAGACAATATCATTAACTGATTAAATACAGTGTTCCTCACAGACGCAACGGAACCAGAACGTCTTTAAATGCTGCACAAGAGACAGGCTGTAGTATGTTGGGGGGGAAAAGGTTCCGTCCACTCCAGAATCCAGTCCAGACTCCTTCTGTCTCATGACTCGGTACCATCAATGGGATGCCGGACGTTGGAGACACTATGTTTTAACTTTGAGATTGTCACACCCTACGACACATCAGACACGTCATTTGGGTATCATTTAGGGGAGTGGGCGTGGCCTGTGTGGTCAGGAGGAATGCTCTATATGTGGCTTACGGTATACGTTGCCGTAAAGAACCCAGTACTGTGCCCCACGACCTGTCTAGTTTTTAGCGAACACAACCCGATACCTCGATGAAGAGGCCAGCTCAAGCCCTCGCCTGGATAACTGCCTTAAATCCATGGAGACTTTCAGTTCATCGCGTTACTCTATAATTAACGGGGTGGAGATCAAAAACAGATCCACCAGAATTATTTTCCCGCCTGGGAACTGGCTGACCTGGTCGGGCATTGTTAAGGCGTCAGGGCACTCGGAGGCGCTTCACGTTTTTTGGACGGGACAATTTGTTGGCTTCACAGAGAGATGGGCCCCGGGAACTGTTATTGTGTTTTTTTCTCATTTTAATAAGTGATATGCGATGAGAGCCTCTGACGAGTCTTTTCGGTTTAAGCTCTGTCGTAGTCAGGGGTTTATGAGCCAGATGGATGGTATTAAAGTTTGGGAATATACAACAGGCTCTGTGAATTTCAACACCTGCGCTACACTTCCTATAAAAACCACAACGTATGTCTCATTCCCAGGGATGACTTAAGGGCACAGATTCATCCATTGTATCCCCACGGACTTGGGCTTCGGGTCTCTCTGACTCGCTGCTGACATTCAATATTCCTCCGTGCGTATCCGGGGGCCGCCGTTGTCATGGTTACCCGAGGACTCCGAAGGGGTTTCGATGACCTCACAATCACTGTCAGGAAGCTGTAGGATAATATGTAAGCCTGAGGTAGTTTTATTTAATATTACAGGCTTCTCCTGATTGCATAATGCTATATCAATCAGCAGTTAGCTTTTTTCTAAGGTAATTCACATGTGGAAGTCCTGCAGGTCATTTGTAACTGCACACTGGATTGAGCAACTTTAGATTATGCTACAGATACACTTTATCAATGCAGTCCGGGAGGGTTGTCCAGGGAAAATGGATTATATACTTTTCTAGATTTTCTAAATGGAAACAACACAGGAATGACGGTTGAATAACAGCGCACAAGCGTTGTCAGCTCCTTGGACGGGTGAATTGTGTGGTCCTCTGTGGAATAAGCCCGCTGTGTTCATAACGTTATCCCATTTAACATAGACTTTGCGTTAGCACACAAGACGTTCTCGTAGTCTGAAAACCCGACGAGCCCCCACTTCTGTTATATCAAAAGATGTGCGTGCCCGAGGAACTTATCGTACCCACAGTCGTGAAGAGACCTCTGGAGGCTGTGGTCCTCATTCGCTCCTTCGCTCTCTCTCTCTCTCTCTCAGCTGGTCCAGACAGGCCTGCTGTGAGGTGTTTAATGGTTGAGAGATGTTCCCAGAAGGAATGGCTTCTTCTCAGAACATAGAGGGATCCAGCCTCCATGCTCATTCCTGCTCCGCAAACACAGCTCAGCCAAACCGAGGGCCGTGATAGATGAAGCAGGCCCGAGTCCCCGGCCTTATTTATGGGACCAGAAAGCGGCGAGCTCTACACACAGCGCCACGGTGAATGTCATTACACGGGAAGGCTAGTGGGGGGGGGGACATCTGACATCGAAATGAACTACAAGCTTGTAACAGTTATCCTGGAAATGAGGAGTGATAGCGGTTTGTAATGTGGACATTCCGGAGGTTGAGGTAATGCTGTCAGCCAGGCCCTATTTTATTTTTCAGCCTGGTCTTCGGATCACGCTCCTCATCCGGGAGTGAGGGAACTGCTCCAAAGTCTTGTAGGTGCTGTCGAGTCGTCCAACTTTCCCGGACCTCTGGCCCGGTACCCAGGCGGACATGATCGGGGTGAAAACAGGTTTGGTCCTGGGTGGGGTTTGGAGTTTCTGACGGTGATCACGAGCGACAGGAACGGGGCTGTGCTATTTCATTATTGTGGCATCTTGCGAAACAAGTGTTTTACCACACTTAGCACACCTAGCACGAGCAAACTTCCGCTGCTCCAACTTGGTTTAAACTCTGACAGGAGAAAACTGCTGCAAGAACGGACATTTCTAAGGGAACCAGCATCAGGTCAGATAGCAAGAATCTAACTTGACATACTGTCCAAGTGCCTGTGGCAGACTGATACTGTAGAGGAGGCTTACCGGATGGGTTTGAGAGACATGCAGACAAGGGTAAAGAGTTGAGCAGCTCATTGACAAATCATGATAAAGTAGTTCTCTTCATTCGACGGGGGACTGTGATTCCTGACTGGAGCCCTGAACGAGCGATTTCGTGAACAGCTTGTAGTCGCCATAACCATAGCGTAGTTACCCAGTCCACCCAGACGCAGCTTCCCTCCAACCGACATCCGCTGCTCTCATCCCCGCCGTGACTCTGAGGAGATGCTCTGGCTGACAGAAGAGGAAAGCGGAGACCTCGGCCCAGTTTGCCCACACGTCCATCAGACCATCTCCTATCTTACAGAATATGTCAGAAAGAAAGAAGCCGTACGGCAGTGACTGAGCTTTTCACATCAACATGGAAACACTCAGCTTAGACAAAAGCAAATATTAGTTCTGCGGCGCCGCACGGGCTGCCCTAACCAATCAGAATGATCACTCTGAGAACGGGGGACAATTTGGGGAAAAACCTTCGAATAGAACGTGACGGCCTCTGCTCTGTCAGCCGCTGACAACACAGCGGGGCTCGGACTGAGACGTAAGTGAATTACCAGTGCAATTCCAGAGGCTGTCTGTCATCTGATAGGGAGCTAAATAGCCGAATTGATCCCGATCTTAAACTTCACAAAGCCCAGCAGATCCCGGCGATATCTGGAGCCAAGGCTCTCCTGGGCCCACACGGCTCGGAAGCAATTTCCACCGCAGTTTTACTGATTGCCCCGTGTTTGTCGAAGGGGGGGTCAAGAACCATTCTGAACCATTTGAACGTTTTTGGGGGGAGAATAACCTGGACCTAAACCATATCGCATTTTGCAGTTTACTCACAAGATTGTTGTTGAATGCCAATGAACGGAACGGTTCACGGAAACTGCTCGCTAGTTTGCTAACCTGGGAGTCAAACTATAGACAGCCTTTAAGCTAAAGACTGGCGCGTTGCTGATGCGCCGAGGAACAAGGGGAACCGAAGAACAAGGGAAACCGGGGTACCAGGGGAACCGGGGAACTGGGCAGTTCTAAGCCAACAGTACTTGTTGGGCACTGAGGTTAGACGACTGACTTATTATAGTGCCGGACCAAATGTGTGCCGTCGTAAACTCAGTCCAGTCCAATCGAGTTCTGTTATGATCAGACTCATCTTCCATGCCCAGATTGCCCACTATAGAGACGAGAAGATTGCAGGGGGGGCCTGTTTTTGTTTTGGTTGGTGCCACACCATAAATCCGTCGCTGACACAGTGGAGCTTAAAAGAAGGAAATTAAGGGAAATTATAACTTCTTTACTGTCAACTGCTTCTCTGAGAAGTATAACTGAAAGACCTAAAACTTTTGTTTAAGGTCCGCAGTGTAAATCTGTTTCCTTGAGGAGAACAGTAAATACTTTTCTCATGGGCTGTAATATTCTAACATGTCTAACACCCACTCAAACACTTCGCTCCTGTTTCAGATCACATTTTTTCAATGTGCTCTCATGACGCGAGCAAAAACAGTCCTTCCTATTTTATTAGTTGTCCATCTGTTGATTCCAGTTGGCCAATTAAAAACATACCTGAAACAAAACTGTTTCCAGTGAGAATTGGGCCACATGTGTGTGTGTGTGTGTGTGTGTGTGTGTGCGCGTGCGCGTGCGCGTGCATGTGTGCGTGTGTGTGTGTGTGTCATGCTTGTCAGTCTGTATATTCTAGATAATTGTAATAATACTCTATTACCGTAAATACTGTAGGTAAACCCGTCAGGTTAAAATACCATCTGGATATGACATTTCATGAAGTGAGACACATATTTTCAAGGTGATAAAAGCCGGCAATTTTCTTTAATTATGTCTTCCTTCTGGAATTGTAAGGGATATCGTTAACATGTTTAACCCTTGTATATGCTACAGTTTAGACAGTTTCTTTTCCACATGGACGATATTCAACTCTTACATCTCGTGGTCCTGTGGTCAATTTAGAAAGCAAGGTGAAGTATCCCGTCACTGTCTCGCATTTTAAAGCGAAAGCCCCTCTGCACAGCATCTGAGAACGAGATATTTGTGGGCCAAACGCTTGGAGCACATTCGAACGGCCACTTCCAAAGGTTTACACCCGCACAAATACTTCCCTAAAAATGACGGATGACATCAAACTATTTTATTCCTGCTACAGGCAGTGACATCACGCCACACACATGTTTCCCTGGCCTTTACCTGCCCTTCCCCCCACACAGAGCTTTAGATGTGACACTGAACATATGTTTTAGTGGCCTTTACCGACACACACACACACACAGCCCGGTAGATGTGACATTGAACACATGCACTCCAGCTCTGGCATTTGTTTGCTGGTCGTACAGAGCAAGTGTGAAGGGTGCCTGTTTGACTTGAACATGTTGTAATCTCTAAACCAAACAGAGCTCAGTCAAGGGCCTGGACCTGACACTCAGCTGGCGAGGCCCTGTGTTGTTATTTGCCGTTACCTCAGAAAGCCCAGCACACTTCAACCCGACCGTCCATCCGAACTGGAGATTATTTATTTTGTGCTAAATAGAGACAGATAACGAAAATCAGGTAGAGAGAAACGTTCTGCCGCGAGCAATAGCCTGGGTTTTTGTTTGCTGTGGTTGTTTGGTAATGATTGGTTTGTTTACCTCACTCTTTCTTTCCCTTCTCCGCCTCCTGTTGTCCCTCAATAAACACGGCATACATTCTCCTCCAACCCTGGTCAGGAAGAGCCGGCCTCCATGCTCCTGGCTCCTACCGGTCTTATTCCAGGTAGCTATGCTAACAACGCTAGCATGTACAGGCTAATTCACACGTGGGTAGAGTTATGTGTCAGATGTCAGCGGGCTACGGTTGAGTTAGGAGCACGTCTCCAGCCTTTGTTCTCAGATAATGCAGTCGTCTTCCCCGCTGACCACAGAGGATGCTGATAATTACCTCAGACTTGTGACTTTCCATGTTCGCCTCCTCAAGCGGCTCTTCTGGTATCAATTTCATTCAGCCTATTAGCCCTCGCAACCCGATAAGGAAACAAACATCCGTCTCCAAACACATCCGTTACAGTCCGTGTGCTTGGATGCAGGTCGGAATAATGTCTGTTGCATTAGCAACGTTCCCGTCTTAGTAAACATGTCCCTCCTGGAAAATTGTAAGCCGACAAGTCTGCTAGATTAGATTGTACAGTGAACAATAGCACTGCATACTGTTGAAAGGGGATATTTTACCATTCCGTTATAGAAGATCGAAGGCCGAAACAGGCCTTAAACATGCGCTCTGTCTTAAAGCCTCGGTGCAAATGGTTTTATTACAACATTAAGATCCTTAGTGATATTGTTTTCTGTTTAAAATGGTAATAATGTAACCAAAATAGCTTCTTAGCAATGGATTTACCAGAGGATTTGCAAAGGATTTAGCGAAGGATTTGGCTAAGACTGTCTGGGAGTTGTCTTAAGTGGAGAAAGAAAAGAATAGTTGTTATTGGCTGAAACAGAGGTTTGGAATTCTCCTGTAGCTTTCCTTTTGTTGGGTTCAAATAGGCAAGTGACACCATGTTTGCGTTACAGTTTGTTGGGGCCAGCCTCACATATTCATATTTATAGAAGGCATTTCCTGTCAGTGAGTTGGTCTGAAAACCTTTGTTGATTAATTATTTTAACAAATGTGTTTGCTCTTCTGGAAGGTTCTAATGATCATCACATCCCCTTTCCTGGTCCAATTCCACACAGAGAGCTCTCGGCTGTTTTCTTATAAGTGCTCATAGGCCTTACGAGTTGATATAGGCCTTACGAGTGATATATAAAATGTATGGTTTGTTATTATCGTTGTGTGTCTCTCTAAAATATGTGTTAATTTTTACCCCAAACTCTGTCTGTTTATTTTATGTCCAGTCTATCTGTTTAAATACGCTCTATGGAATGCAGCCTGTGGGAAAGCTTCCTTTAACCTCTCGTTTGATTTCCCATTATCTCAGTATGTTATATTAATTCACTAAATTAAACAATAATTACACATCTTTATAATTTAACAACTGACTGCACTTTGTGCTTTTATGAGCCGTTTGCAAATTAAAATACTGTAGCCCGTTGAGGACCATGACGTGAAATCACAAAGGAAAACCAATTAAATCAAAACATTGTTCATTTATTTTTTCTGAAATGTTTTATTCATATAAGTGAATATTTAAATATATTCTCCACATTACCCAGTCTGGACAGCATAAACAGCAATTCCTTTATTTCGCTACTGGTCAAAGGGCATCCCTCCTGTGAACAATCTCAAATGAACATGCATATTGACAAATCCCACAGGTTGCACAGAAATGCTTGCAGTCGTGATTTAAACACAGATTTAGTAAAGTCTGGTAAAGTCACCTGGTCGTCAAAACTTTCTGACCTTCTGACCAACCGACATTCCAGGCAACGTAATCAAAACAGATGTTACACGAAAAGGGCACATTTTTTATTTCGAAAATTGATTTTGTACTAATTTGTTGTGTCAAAATATATTCATAGATATACCGTAGCTGAATTAAATATTTAAATTCACCTTTTGCTTTTGAGAGACTTGTTTAGTCACTGTTTATTCTGTGCATGTAGACGGACTGAGACGATCTGGCGTTAAGGCTTCAGCTGATTGTCTTTGTGTTGAGAGTGAAAGTTAACAGAGCACTGCGACGTTAGGCAATGCAAATATAAAGCCTGAGACATTGACAGTTGAACGAAGCCCTCAATACGTCTCACCAGAGGGCCTACGGAACGTTCTTCTATATTCCTCGTCATCTGTCTGCACGTTGCTTCATAAATCAGGCACTGTGTGTATGACACGGGAATCAGTGGTCATTGCGAAGTGTTTTAATAATCTCGGTCAAATTTCTTGAGAGCTATTGTCATTTTAGTTTAATTCATCCTCGGAAGATGAGGTTAATAAAAAAACCTGTCGGTTCAATAAATATTCTCCACACACGCCACGAGCGAGTCAAGAACTGTCCGTGAACTCACTCAGGTTGATTTGCGGCGACCAAATCGGAGCCAGTTGCACTTTTGAACAGCTACGGCCCCCGAAGGTTTTCTACACCTGGCGCTAAAAGCCTCATTGACTCTCCTGATATTGAGGGCTTTGTTAGGTTGTTTCAGAGCAAACGTATGACACGCTCAGGGGAACCCGAAAGTGCCTTCCCTCCCAGACACCCTTCCGTTCCCCAGGCCTGGCGAGGTCAGCGCTGGGTCAGTGTAGAGTAATGACCTATATGAGTGAGGTAATGTGACGCAGATGCTTTTGTCAGTATCAATCTATTTAGGTACTGCTCACGTACTGGACCGGAGTACCTGCTTTTAAATTACCGGGAAATGTAGTCGGATGCCAGTAGTTTGAGCTAAAGCATGGCGCGCTCGCTTTCTTGGATGGGGCTTAATTGTGAGATAACGAGTATAAAACGGTTTGGGACGACGACGCAGAATTGAATATGCATTGCGATTCATTGACATGGGCGATGACGAGCGCTCACTCCCAGTTTCTGCTGAGTTATCTCTTAGGTATTTGCTTCAGCTTAACATGAGTTAGTGGTTGAATTCAGTGTAGAAAACAATAGATGCCACTTAGGATAATTCCGAGTTAAGACGTTTCATGAAACCCGTCTCAATTTGCTTCAGTGGAGTAAAACGTTAGCACGCGTGTGATTGTACGTTAGTTGTGTGTTGATAAATGGAGGTAGATCTATAGTGAGTTCCAGCTCCAAGGCCTGGCACTCCTGTACACAATGTGAATAAAGACATTTTTGACTAACACATTTTCAACGTATGAAACATTGAGGCAAAGCTGAGAGAAACCAGGCTTCATCCATCTCTGTAAACAAAGCAACATTGCTATTGATCGAGCCGCTAACGACATCATGCTTGAATTCCTTAATGTGAATTCTCCTTCCTCCCCCGTATGTGGCGGACATTCCAAAGAGCTACAAAACCTCTGCTTGCTAAATTGCGGATATTATTTTATTTCACACATTTAGAGATGCAGGTACAGAGCGAAACGAAAGGCCTGTCAACACAGCTCTTTCAGAGGATAATGATTACAAACACACATCTTTGAAATATGCCTTTACTTTATTAATGTACTGTACAGGATGTCATTATTATCTGAAAGACACTATTATCCTATATCACAATAATGGCCATCGTTTGCTACAAAAAGTTGCATAAATAATTTACATGTGGAAATAGAAAATAAATATGCAGATAATTCTATGTCCTTTGTGTCTTTAAGGCTTTCCCCACCTCCACTCCTTTTAACGCCATGTCATCCAAGAACGCCAGTCAGAAAGACCACACAGGCACGATATGTACAGTCAGGCTACACATGGCAACGCAGCTTACAGGACAAAATCCCTTCCAGTTGCTATGTCAAAAAACAAAATGGAAAAAATAGCAAACACCATCTGTACAGTTTAGACAACGGAAACCAGGAAGCAATATGACAGAAAGGAACAAAGGAATGTGGACAGTAAGCGGATAAGTTCAGCGTACTCTTCGTGAAACACGGATCAATCTTTGGCATGGCTGAGAATGGTTAAAGGTTTTCTCAGGATACCAGGATATCAATAGCTGATATAAAACAATCCACGTATAGATTCCGTTTTTATGTAACTCTTGACTCTCTGGGACAGTGCTCAAAGACCAGGGCTGAGAGTGAGACAGATTGATGAGGGGTGTTTTCCCCTCAGGCAATGGCCATTGTGAGTTGTCACTAACAACAAGTTCCAGTCAGTGCTGGAATACTGGAGCAAACTGTGCCTTGCAAAAATGTTTATGCGTTTGCGTGTGTGTGTGTGTGTGTGTGTGTGTGTGTGTGTGCGCGTGTGTGTGTGTGTGCGTGTGTGATTTCAGCAAACAGGAACCGGCCATGTCTATCGGAAATGGCTTTTTTTTACTCAAATCCTAAACACAGTAATGGGCTCATTTTGTCATTAAGACGAAACACAGGAATGCCCAGTCGCCTGTCCGACCACAGGCACCCCTTCCATCAGGAGCCACCAGAACCACAGGCCCAGGGGCCCTAACTGACAGCTCTTGTACGGCTGCTACAGCAAAGGGGCCCCGGGAGTGTCCCGGTGAGTGAGGTACTCCCTGAGCTGGTCCGGGTTCGGGACCAGAGCCTGTCAGCAGCCCACCACCACAGCCAAAAGCCCCAGGGCCGCCACGTGTTTCCACGCTACACTGCAGCCGGCCGAGGAGGACGTGAATTAGAAACTGTTAGAGCACAGAGACACCTTTCAGCCCTGGGTGCCCATCAAGCAGAGTGGTCTGCCCGGTGGATGTTTTTATAGGTGGGCTTTCAGTTAAAGTGCACCTCCTGCCGTGCCTAAGGTGGATTCTGTTTATGCCCGGGTCAGAGGCCTTCAGCTGTTCAGTGGAGCGTGTAATGGCACCACACTCCACAACGGCAGTGTTCCGTGTCTCCGCGCCAGTCACATGACCATCACTGGCGCTCGCTGACAACTCGTCTGGTCGGGCGAATCAAAATGTTGTTGTTGTTGAATGTAAGCAGAAACATCTATACTGTCTGTCTAGAGAGAAAGACAACATGACCGATCGGTTTAAAACCAAACCAAAATCCGTTCCGTATAGATATGTGTCTTCCCCTCGGCACATACAATGATGAAGCAGCCATGTTGGGTTTGCCGTGACGTGTGTATGATCTGGTGTGCCGCTCGGGCCTCGAGTCTTTGCGTGGACGAGGGACGGCCGTTCTCAGTACGAGTTGCCAACGAGCACCTGCGCGTTGCCCTTGTTCCGGCCTCCCGGCTGTCGGCTGTGTTTCTTGTTGTGCCGGGGTTTGGGCGACGACGAGGCCTGCTTCACCTTGGACTGGTTGTGGTGGCGCGTGTAGCGCTTGCACTTACAGGAGGTGACCGCGCGGATTTTGTAAGTCCGGCTGCTGCCGCCGGTGCACTGTAGCCGCACGCGCTGGGTCCGGCTGTGAGCCGGTATGCAGCGGTAGTTGGAGGAGCTGCTACGCCACCATTTGCCGCGCCCAATGGAGTTGGGCAGGAGGTGGGCGGGCATGCACTGGCCAGAACACACCAGCTCCTTGACGGGCTTGGCACTGCGACAAGAGCCGTCCGTGATGTAGCGGGTGGAACGCAGCTCCCTGCAGCTCAGCTCCGAAGCACCTGGGGGGAAGAGGAAGATATCAGGGTTACTCTCCGTGGCAACGCTCCAGACGAAACACTTTGAAGGCGTTCCGACTCGAGGAACAATGTTCCACGTTGCCGTTTCCACATCAGAGAGCTGGGAGCCGCTACGTGCAGAATATTTCAACGGTACAAAAACATGTGGTTCCTACTGTGCATATACTCGTATTTGTTTATGGGAGGTGTAATATATTCCTCTCAGATGTTCGTGGTTAATACATTTTATTCTGTCTCACTGTTCGGCGAAGATCAAACTGTTGAAGTGAACTGTTGAACAGAGGGCACTCTTTTGGTAATATTTGTTTATGAAACATAATGTGTGAACGTACAAATCTTCAAAATCGATATTGTCATATGTTTGGTTAAGGGCTCAGTGTAAGTAATATAAATGAGTTCAAACTCAACACTAACTTGGACGCATGATCTAATAATGGCTGTGGCCTGACAATGAGATTGGATGCGGACTTGCAGCTGGCAGCAATCAGCTGATAGCAAATCCAGACCAGAATGCTATTAAACAGCTCAATCAAACATAACGGCAATTTAAGTACGAAAAAACTGCCGGCACGAAACAGCCCCTCTCGAAAAAAGGATGTAAAAAAAATCTTTCTCTAAATAAGCTCGGTGTACAAGTATTTTCATACTAAAATGCAACATCCGAAATTTGGATTTAAGCCGAGCAAACCAAACAATTTCAGCGTTTCGGGCATAATTTGTAATTTAATATTTTGTCTGTGGCCTTTTCAATAGCTCTATGCACAAAGAAATTGTCCTCTAATACAAGAAGCATTTGGAATGCCAGAGGAAGTGTTGGTCAAGAAACAATACACTCTGAAAGGGATCTGTTTTCTTTAAGGCTTTAAGCAAAAAATCTAAACAAAGGATTTAATTTATGGAAGGACTTTGTTTGGCTCTGTCGAACGGCCACGGTAAAAGGGCTCTCCCAGTGTGCAGAATGCTGAGCCCATGTAGAGACTGTCCAGAAGAAGACCCAGGCAGAGGTCAACCACTCTGTCTCCATGACCCCACTGTAACCATGGGAACAATGTGCCGGAGATAGTTCCTATTTGGCCGAAGGGGGAGACTAATATTGCATATGATGTGATCAAATAGAGATATTTCTTTGGTCATTTTCTATTGATTGATATTTCTTATAAGATATGATGACCTAAATCCAAACCTTCTAAGGTTATCAATGCAGTATAATAAAAAAATCCCCAATTTAGTATGTCAAAGTTTTATTTTTTTTACAATTGACACTGTCGTCTTGTGATTTAGTTAATTGGTGTGTGGTTGTTTAATGTTCAAAAAATGCAATGTATAAGAGTTGTTTAGCTTTTTTTGAACAGCCACGACATAAAACGGGAATTATCAGAAATGTCTACCATTCCATGTTATTTTAAATATAGTGTGACATTTTAATCAATAATCTAATCCTTTATTCCCAAGTATTTGATGTAATCAGCAGAAGAAAGAAAATATTTTTATAATTTTGTTTTATGATTTATTTACAATAATATTGTTTCCTTTTAAGTCTTCATAAAAAAATATACCCAGTGTCGCACTGATTCATTACAACAACTCCCACAGAATTGGTAGAGTTCAAAATCTCAGCAAGCCTTCCTCCTCCCATGTCTCTTATCCACACTTTTTTAACCTATAGCAAGCCCGGTGGGTCAATGGGTGTGTGGGTATGCTCACTCACCACCAAACATCAGCTATAGCTTTAGGCTGGCGCTCAAACGAGTTGGTGGAGCGCAATGAAAGCCTGCTGTCACATGCATCCCAATGCATTCCCGTGGGCACTGGGCCAATCTGCATGGGGCTCCCCGCTCCGCTCTGTACCACCTGGGGCTCTGTACCACCTGGGGCTCTGTACCACCTGGGGCTCTGTACCACCTGGGGCTCTGTACCACCTGGGGCTCTGTACCACCTGGGGCTCTGTACCACCTGGGGCTCTGTACCACCTGGGGCTCTGTAACACCTGGGGCTCTGTAACACCTGCGGGGCTCGCTGGTATGTTCTACAGCAATGTCGCATTTAACGGCAATTTCTAAACCATTTTAAAGAACGGGAACGCTGGCATTTTCCATTTGGAGACATGTTGTCGCAATTTAGTCATGGCATTATCCGATATTCACTAATTGTATAGAAATGGGAAAGAGCAACGAGGATACAGTGAAACCCCGGATCTCTCTTTAGTGCACCTCACTTTGTAATGGACCTCAGTCGTATGGATCAGTGACATATTGCATTCAGCCTTGGTGTCTTTTTAACCGCAATCATGCTTCATAAATTCATCAGTACAGCTGTTAAAAATTAACAACACCGGTGAAATCAGCAGGCAAAACTAATAAAATAGTGTTTCTGGGAGGATTTACACATTATTGTATACAAACTTTACTCTATGTCTTTTTTAATTAGGATAGTTTCAGACGGCAGAAAATACAGCAAAAGGAAACATGAATTATAATCAGCAAACAAATTCTGTGGTGGTGGTGATTTATTTTTCGTTCGGGCAAATCAAAGATTTAAAAGCAGCTGTGCATTTCTTTGTGCAGGAAATGTCATGGCAAATTGTAAAAATTCTGTGAATAATTATTGATGTTGTGGGTGGTCTTGAGAGGGTTCTCCAAGTCACATAGACCAGACCCCAGATTATTTTTCATGGATTCCTTGCACACGTCCAATGATTAAAAGTGTAGGCCTGTTAAATGTTGTGCTGACGTCGTAACTATTCAAAGCTCATTTGATCTACCATGTTATCTATCAAATGACAAATGTAAAAATGTCATGTTGTACAACAATGACAAAACGTATTTGTTCACAATAATTTGTTATTTTTTTAAATGCCAAACCTCATGTTAATTGAAAGCATTCAGTGCACATGTTGCGCTTATATCTCTATTAGAGAGCCTTTTATGCATAATTAAAGCAATTCATGCAAAAGTAACATTAGAAACAAATAGTCTATAATGTTGCATAAACAACCAAATGTTACTTTATAAAATGTATTACAGATCCTCCAATTGTAATGAGTGTTTAGTTTATTTTACCGTATTAACCCAAATGCGCTATTTATTTTATATATAGTAATATATCATAACTATGTAGCAGATGAAACAAATACTCACTATAGGAGCCGGTGTTTGCTGATGACCTCCTTCCCCCGTGTTTGGGTCGATTCATAATACTACTGTTACTGGCCGGTAGTATCGGTTCCACTGGGGGCTGTATGTCAGTATATTCGGGTAGGATCTCTGTGGCATCGTTTTTCAGTACCCTCCATCCCTGCACGACCATAGAACATCCGTCCATCAGCAGCAGCAGCACCATGCTGGAGACGAGGAGCCCGAGAGACACCTGCATGCTTGTCAATCGGCGGTGGACACGGAACCACGGTTGGGTCAGATGCGCACCACGCCAGAGGACGCTATTTAAATACCCCAAAAGGGACAATTATGCGCTTAGACAAAGTGGGCGGGGTCCAGTTGCAACCGAATTCGTTCGGAAACGAGTGCGTGTGCGCGCACGCATGGAGAGGGTGCGTACCGTGGGTGTGCGCCCGGGTTTGAGTACGCAGAGCATCCAACGCTGGTTTTGGTCTGTTTGAGTTTCTGTGTTGCTCCCTTTTTCCTTCGTGATTCACGCCTTTGTGTGTTTCCGAACTATTCGTTTGGAAGTGGTTTTGTTAGGAATGTAATGCTGGGCGCAGTCGGTGAGACCGTGGTGATGTGGTTATAGCTGTTCCTCCACCACAGAAAGTGCTTGGTATGTGGTGCATTTTCCCCTCAACACCACCACAATTATGAGCAAACAATGAATTGCAAAAGTGACACGTTTCTACCATCTGACAGGTTGCAACAGGGCATTTCTACTGTTTGTTTTCTTGTATATATTTTCTGGTAGGCTCGTGTATTTATTTACTTGTTAATGTCAACTCTGAACCAATGAAAAACGAATGCAGTCAGACCACATGAAATGGCAGAAATGCAAACTATTCTTTAAACCAAAATAATAAAAGTTTACATCAAGTCATTATCACATCTGTCACCAAGAGAATGATGCCTGTCTGGTGTCATATACAGTGCCTGCGGTTTATACACAATAATATGGACGGTAAGAGTGGACCCAGCAAATGGAAAAGCACAGCCTTTGGATTAGAAGAGCTGCAGTATGGAGAAGCACAAGGACCGGCCTATCGAGGCACAATAAACACAAATAAACGGTTCCCAAGCAGCTAGTTGAATTCTTACTCACTGAAATCAAAGGGACATGTTCCAACGTACCCAGATTGGCCGCACGGGGATTTGACCCTTTGTCTGGGTGCCTCAATGTGTCTCCATGTTAAGATGTAATGTGGCCATATAGGCAACTGCGCATCAAAGACAAACTATAAAATGACATTAAAAAAAATACCAAATTGTATGAATAGGCTGGGTTAATAAGCTACAGGAGCCAGCTCTGATATTTACACTTCCATTCGTCTCTAATGCACACAGTCCTCCTGCACAATTTATTCTCTTTTGAGAGTTTTTAAAATGCTCTCCAGATTGCACCAGGGGCCGCCAGCAAAAAGAAGTGATATAGCTTCTATATTTATTTTATAGAGGATTTTTAAGTGACGCACGAACGACGCCTGTGCCATATAATCAGAACTTTTAGATGCTCCGGACTCGAGGCCTCGAAGGTGGAAAAACGAGTGATTCATCTGACGGGACGCGATAACTACTTTACCACACAGGTTTGTAGCTGTTGTCTTTGGATGCAGGATTCTGCGGATGGGTGAAAGGGGATTTGCATGGTACGGTCGCGCAACAGCGTTTGCCCAATTCTTTTGTCATCCATCAATGTGTTTCCTGCGTGTCTGGCGTCTGTCCTAAATACACTTTCAAGGCACAGTCCTTCCTACAGATTTATATGTAGTCACGGTCATAACGGAGAATACTTCGGGGGGGGTGGTGTTCAGAAAGAAACAGAAGGTTCATGCAATCAGACACATTGAAGGAACCATTCCCAGTACACTGTATCAATGCGCACAGTGTTAATCAACTGTGAACTTCCTTAGCACTATATTTCAGTACTGGAGAGTCCAGGCAGCAGCATACTGGTTGGAATGGCGCTATGAATCTAATGGAAGCTGGTGTAGGAATCCTAATCACCGCATATTGTAAGAAATATTGCAGCAATATCGCCTGCTTACAGTTGATACGGACGTCTGGGATACAGCTGAGCTGCATGGTTGAAAGGAGAGGTTTTCAATCTCAGTATGTAAATACTGGACATGTCAAAAAGCATCGCATTTCTGGACAAAATTCTGACTTGGATATGAAGTGTACGCAGTATATTTTGCACGGCGAGAACGCATTACTTGATTGATCACCTTTTATATACACAAAATTAATTCTAAACTGCATCTGCGCACTGTCATACAACTAAAAAGATTTATCCTAAACGTTTATGTTGTGTGGCCCCGCCATAAAGCAACACTCAGCAGTAACAAAAGACAGGATGCTTTCAATCCAGGAAGAGCTTTATTCCATTGACCTTTGACCTTCACCCTACTTCTGCTCTACTACTTCTACCTGTGCGACAATCTTCTGCTATTGCGAACGTGAAGCTAGAATTTCAACGAAAGTTCTTCGAGAACGAGCTGCAATCGTTGAGCTTTTACACCAACCCATTTTTCTTCTATCATTTTCTGGAAGTATACAACGTAAGGCACTGTTTATTAAACACCCGAGGAGAGTTTCCACTTTATCTCGCAGCTTTAACGTTTGGAGCTAAAACCAAATGCTCCCTATTCACAAAGCTAGACACATCTCCCGTTCCAAATGAACACCAAAATGAGAGCACAACATAATCCTGTTCTTGTCCTGGATCTTTCCAAACAGCCTTCCACATCAGAATCTTTCACATACACTGAAGCAAGCATTAGCAGTGTGGTGGAGTCAGCGGGAAACCTTGGCTCTGGAGCTTGACTGTGGATGCTGAAGATGTCTTACAGGCCACCGTAGGCCCGGTTCTAACCCGTCGCGGCTTCTATTCACAGCTGCCCAAATCTTTAACCTGAAAATAATTTACGGAAGGCCTTCTCCGCCGCGCTTTACTTTGTGGCATATTACATCTTTTTTTCTCTCCTTGACAGACCTGTCACCAAGTACATATGGTTTCACACAGGGAGGAGATATTTGATATGAAATATTTCGGACAAAAGCAGTTTTCATTTATTGGCTGCAGCATTAGCGGTTATTAAAACAAAACGCTGTTGTACCCGTCCAAAAGTACCTCCAATATCTACAGTTTTTTTCTCTTGGCAGGCCCGCGTGTTTCTTCTCATTGTCTTCGGTCGCTGCTTTGCGTTGTTATAATCCAGACAGCAACTTTTGAAACGCTTTTATAAAATGGAGGCCAGGATTACCAACTGATGTTCTACAGAGGAACAGCTCTCTTTCCCATGCCTTGTAATTCCCCTGTAATTGGTTTGGCATTGGCCGCATTCTCGGTGACCTACGTATGCCATTTGATGTTCGCTGTCGATGGTATTCATTAGATTGAAATGCTTGCAGGTTTGCAATGCTTGATCATGCTGTACATCAGCCGTAAATTGTGTACACAGTGTTTGTTTAACCTGGCGAAACGCTCAAATGCTTCTGCCTGTGTGTGCGCCTTTTTCCAATTACTGTGTGTGTGTGTGTGTGATGTGTTCACACTTACTCCACACCCATGGGCAGAGATACTGAGTTTGGTCCTTTTCACTAACACTATCCAGAGAGTGTTGATAACGAACCTTCTGGTCCTGTGACCTAGAGGGTTGTTTCCAAACTATCTATTCTAGTGCCAAAAATCCCCGTCTGGGTTTTTTCAACCGTACCATATCCCTTCCCCAAACCAACCCGAGGAGAAACATGGGAAGCACGTCATATATCCAACGTTAAACCCATTACATATAAAAACCATTGGAATCATGGTACATATAGAGAAATGACAACTAAAGACCTCTAATGTTCCAAAGTGACATTGACGTGCGGGCGGGGCCAAAAGAACGTCACCATCGGAGCCTTTTACACAAAGTGCCACCAACAGCTCGGTTTTGAGGGGTTCGATATTACAAAATGGCGAGCGTGTGAAGCTAACCAGCCCTGGTCACTAATGCATTGAAGGCGAATTATATCAGGACTATAAAGGAGGGGTCAAGCCGCAGCTTGTCGCATGAAGGTAGTTGGTGAGCATCGCGGAGAAGCAGGCCTTCCCTTCTGACCACCCAGTCTGGGGGCTTCCAGAAAACACCTTCTAACGTGGTGTTTAAGACACTGACCCCCCCCATGTCAGTGGCAGTTGTATGAAAACAAACCTGTTGCCAATAAGAAAAGGTTCAGTTCCAATTGTTTGATAGCATATGCTGGTGTTTTCCTCCCGTGATCACGGATTGGCTGTGATAAAAGATTGATGGGACGGATATGGCCATGGTAATGTAGTACATGTAAAACAAACCGCGTTGGGCATGCTTTGACATAGACGTTCTTGTACGAATGTTTCACGTCAACCCCCTAAGACCAGGGTGATCCATTTTGGCAACCGTGAGCAGTAATAGGTCTCCATGAAGAACAAAATACTTGCCCACTTGTTCATGCTTAGATCTACTGTTTTTTGTGCCCTTTCGGATTAGACTGGCAAGGAATTTTTTGAACCCAGGTATTTTGCGTGTTACACGGATAGATAGCCAACCGAAGTAAATTTAAGTAAATAGTCGTAAATGTGAAGTAACATATTATTATCCAGACATGCTATTTAAGGCAAACCGTGCTAATGAGCCAACTAAGGCCCGATTAAAATCTGATTTCATCTGTCAACACTGTCACCCAAGTGGAGTCATTACAAAAGCGCATGTCGATATTTTATCTGTGGAGAATTTGGCTGCATTATGTTCGATCGACCACAACAACAGCGTGGTTCCCTATTAACTAAATCATTTTGATTACGAATCGTCAATATCATTGCCATAACTCAATATCATTACCACAGGAAAAACCATCATAACAGACATCCGGCCACAGCCTAGCTTTCCCTCAACTACTGAAAAACAAAATCCTATAACGCTCCCACGGGATCGACGCGGCGCTGTGAAACAACAGAGCGGGAGGAGATGAAACGAACAACACCACCACGGGCACAGGCACTTGGAGGAGGATCTGACGGACATTCGTTCTCTTCGATATTTCCCAATAATTAGCGCTGTGCCACAGATGTGCGACCGCCTCTCTCTTCCCCCGGAACATTTTCGCGAAGCGAGTGAGCGCGCGTCGGAGGATTCAGGGCGACGAGTGACGGGGAGCTTCATGTGCTTCTCATTTGATAAAGCAATTAAAAAGAGGACAGAGATAAAAGCAGAACGGCCCGCGTCAAAAAAGAGCTGTAAAGAACCGTCAGTTCAGCTGCAGATCCGAGTCGTTGGATGTCGGATGAACCCTCGAACGCAAGTCACTTTTGAACTTGGAAAGTAGGACTCCGGGGGGGACGGGATCTGAAGTCACCTAGCATTTAAGATGTCAACATCTGACAAGTTTAACAGTGGAATCCATAACAGTCTGGGACTGAGGCTCACGATATCTGCTTTACAAATGGCTGTGAAGCAGCCAGTGAGGCATCTCTGTCCTGTGTGGATACATGTTCACACGAAAGATGATTGCTGGTCTCTGAACACACGCAGGCCAGGTTAAACACTTTGTTTTCACTCCTGTAATGACAGCTCGGTACGGGGAAATTGTTCCGTTTTAGCGTTTTCATGGATCCTCAGAGAGCCTGACCGGTTTCCTAATATAGCAAAGGAACGAGAGGCCATTTTCACGTCTAACAGCGCCGGATATCCCTTAGAGATATGCGCCGGAATCCTCTGCCATCGCTGCAAGACGACGTGGATAATACAGATAGTCGTTTCTCCGGCAGGGGCCTCGAATGTGAAGGCGTCACATCACCAAGGGGGGCCCCAGGAGACCGTCACAGCTGGGCTGCTGTAATTGCAGAGTACACTGGGCTGCAATGAGAGCAGTCACTGCTGAATGTGAAACGGTCCGATTGACCCGAGCCTTTTAAACACCCCTTGGGGACACACACTGTTTGAGCGCGTCCATCCCTGAGCCAGGTGTTGTTAAACCTAGAAGAGCATTTAGATTACAACTGGGGACCTGGCTGCTGGCTTGCTGCTTTGGGATTGTTCCTCACTTTGGAGAGATGGAAGTGGAGGAAGAGACATCTCCGGAGGAGTATGTCGCCATCTATTGGTCGGGTGACACAATGCCTTTCATTGTACGAGTGGCTAAGACAAGATCACTGCGCCATTGGGAGGAGAACGTGGACTGAGATGCACTTGTATGAAGGGTGTTGCGTGGATATAGAGAAGTGGGCACTGCTCTAGTCGCCTTCAAACAAATTGTAATCTCCATGACAACCCAACTAATTTGGTTTACGGATAGCTCAGGACAGAGGGCTGACAACAGACTTTAATTAAATGACAAAAATTCAGTAACATCAACAACTGAGTATATCTAAATTGACCAATGCGTGATGCTGTGTTTGCATTACAGCACTGATAACTTATTGGCCACCTTTAAGAATAATATTGACAGGGTGAATTGATCACTAAGAAGTACCCAGTTGAAATCTGTATTGCAGCCATTGCACCAGTGAAACTGCACAATGTTTGAATACAAGTGTATTAACTGTATTTAAGCAGTTATACAGTTCTTCACAAGTTTGTTTTTCTCTGGGGTTATCAAAAAGATGTCTCACTGCAGTTTCCAGTAAGAGTGGATTGTCTTAACTACATGGCGTCACACTAACAATCAATATGACGCATGGATCTAGTTTATAATGACTGTCAGGTAGAGTAAAATAAGCATGTTTACCGGGAAATACGCTAGACCAGTAAGGGAAAGACATCAAGATTTGGAAGACAAATGTATCTCAGTGACAAATGTCATTAAATGACCAGGAAAATGTTTAAGAAATACTTTATGGAGTTTAACCACAAACTGAGAAAATAAGCCGTCAATAAGATATCATATCCATTTATTGTTCAACATAAAATAGAAATGACCTCTAAAGTTGAGAAAAATAACATTGCAATTCAAAACCAAGTGCACTTCGACAAACGGTGACGTGCCCGTCGACGGGAGAGCTGTCCTTCCATACGGTGCGAAGTACACAAATAAAAAATGTCTAGATTGAACCCATGTTCAGTGTAAGGCCTCAGGGTGGGATTCCGTGTCACTACAGCTGTGATGCACTTCCTGTCATGCTGTACACATCCTCTTCCTCCAGGCAGTGGCTGCTAAAGCTAGCATGAAAACACAACACAAGACCGGGAAAAACAAACCCTGATAGTGGTCGTCGTCGGCAACAACAGTAGAACACAAACCCATCGTTGTTGGAACGTGGCCGGAGTATGGTGTCATTTGTGCCAAATCTGCGACTCCATGACGCCCGAGGAGGAAAGTGTTCTGGGTCGGGTCACCGATCACAATGCAGTGTGGGTAAACGGTTGACCTTTAACCTTCAAAATGACGGTAAGTTGAGTTGATATGTGGAGGACATTCAGTGAAGGTGAACTTGGGCGTGGGGAAGGTGGTGGGAATATTAATAGTTTTCAGTGTTTAGATGAAAATTAAAGAGCAGCATTTTAGTACAGCAAAAATAATCCATATATCAACAAAAAAATTAACATATTGTGATCATTCCAAAGCACAGAAACAAACACAATAATTATATTTCTTGTTAGAAAACACATACAGGAACACAAAGACATTACACTAGTACAGGAAGGATTATGTATAACTTCTGCGATAAAATGCATTGACTAACAAAAGCCAGTGTGCAGTTACTGTTTCATACATATCCTTCATATAGCCACTTACAGTAAATTCACATTTTACATTCTTGACATTACATCACATTTCAAAACCATGAGCACAGAGGTGAAGCTTTGACATAAATACATTGATCATTCAATAGTATATTATATTCAAGACTGAATATACAGTTTTCAAATGACATTATGGCACACCATCAAAATAGACAAGAAAAAATTATGTTTTACAATATATGTCACGGCAGAGTTCATGATGATATTTGGCAAATAAAGTTGAAGCTAAATCAATGGCGTGTATTTCATTAATTTCTTCAGAATGTTAAATTATCAAACATTTTCATTTATCAAGGTTTGAATACATTTTTTCAGGACCTCATTTGATTCCAATGAAAATGTATCTTTCTTCTTGCTTCTTGAAAGCAGTGAAATGCAAATGGTCGTGATAGAAACAGGCCAATTAGAACAAGATGGTTTCAAAGCCATTTGTATACTGTGTTAGGGCTTACTGAAGCACGTTGGCTCACAGCATCTTGGTGAGGTTCTCAGTAGCTACAGTTTGTTAGGTCTGTTTGGGTCCCAGAATCGTAAAAGAGTTAGACAAGGTGATGCGATAAAAAAAGAGTTTGATGGAATAATGGGATGAACCGAGTGCAAAATAGTGATTCTAGCTACAGGAGTGACACACCATAAAATAACTTGCATATGCTAATGATATATCTACACTTTATAGACACATTGCGCTACATTCATACATGTCAACACTTAAATATGTATATACACAATTATAATAATACTGTGAATATTGACGCACCGAAAAGGAATAAATAGTTGAGCGCGAATCGTTTCAGAGTTCTTTTTCACGCAGGGGAAACTAACTCCGCCCCTTCCTTGTCCCCAAGGTTACACCAATGAGCTCTCTCTGCTCGGACACATGGGAGGTGCTGGGGGAACTGCCAGTCCCTATAGCTCCGTCTCAGTGCATCGTGTCCAACATGCAGAGTGATGCTGGTCATTAGGACACTGATGCCTGGTAGTGAGGGCGCCGGAGCCAGGGTCTGTCGCTGCGTCTCCATTTGACACCAAGTCCAACCGTAACGCCAATGCCAAGTGGACGCGACAGCGCCATCTGATGGAGAAATCCTACGGCTTGATGCTCCGTGAACCCGTCTGTGGGTCTTTAGGTGTGTCGTCCGTTCAAATGTGTACATCTAAACGGGCGTTGAGCAACTAAGTGTATATTATATAATGGTGGACTGTCATGTCAGGGTATTATCGTGGAATATACCTACATGGATTGGGAAGGCATTGAGTCATATGTGGCGATGTACTAAAATAGACATCCGGCAAGGCCTTGGGATCTTCAGTTAGTTTTAGAGACGCACCGATTGGTTCGAAACTGGCCAAAAATGCTGGATCGAATATTGCTAAAAAACAAATAATAATCTGCCACGTTCCATTAACCTCTCATGTTAATGCATTGAGCGATATGCCGTAAAGTCAGGTGTGTCGTGAGACAAGCAACACATGTCAGGTGGACATAGCTGGCTAGAACGTCAGACTAGACAGTTAGATTAACCAAAGGGCATCTAAACAAATGTATCATCATCATCGTAGTTGTTTAAAGATGGTATCGGATTAGTATCAATATGGGCAGATACTCGAGGTCGCAGTATCGCCATCGGACATAAACGTGGTATCGAGCCGTCCCTAGTGAGCGGGTTGGACAAAAGTGGCTCACACATTGGTACAAGGCAGTGGTCACTGAAGGGCCTATTGGAATCGAGTGATATTGATTGACATTGGAATGGTATCTATGCAACAGACACAATGGTTGCTATGCACTATTGTAATTGGCAGTGGGCAGTCGTCTGGTAACGGTCGTCCAATTGTTAGTCGCTTCCATCCCTGGCAAGGCTGTCAGCCGCTAAATTGGCGTGAGAGTTGTGGCAATCAAAGTGTGACATAGTTGACTTGTGTGTGTGTGTGTGTGTGTGTGTGTGTGTGTAATGGAATATTGGACATTGCAGGAAAACACAGTTAGGCCCTCCATGGAATGTTATTTTGATTTAAGAATAGCTCTTAGTCTAATAACCACTAGAATGTCACTTCTTGGTGTGATGTCACTTCCTGGTGCTCAGAAACAATGTTAACCGGAACAAATCCGTTTCTGGATCCCAAAAACATTCGGACTGACATTTGGTGTCCAACAGTCCCGGCAGTGGGATACTATGGAATGACTGGCCTAATCTACCATCTGAAATGTGTGTTCCTGCCCAACGGAGTGTGTGAAAGTGAGAAGGGACAGACGAATAGATTGTGACAGTGACCACGCATGTATGTGTGTGTGTGTGTGCGCGTGAGTGAATAGGAATGTTTCTGTGACGTCCACCACATATGAACCACGTACGTAACATCTTGCATGTCGATGCGTGTGTGAGTCGGTGATGTGTGCTGGATAAATCCCAGGGGAGACCCGTGGAAGGTTTGGTCTCTCTCTCTCTGCTACTTGGCCTTTAACTTGGCCACCATGACTGGCATCACCCCATTCAACTTGCCCTCTTTGGCCAGCTTCCCGTTGAGCTGGCACAGCTGGCGCAGGAAGCCGTCGTTGGGGCCGATCTCCCTCTTCATCCTCACCGTGGCGACGGCCACGCGGGCGTCCATGTTGCGGCGCAGCATGAGGTAGGCGATGACGATGGTGGGCGAGCGGCTGTAGCCCTCCCTGCAGTGGACGTACACCTTCCCTGTAGGACACACACACACACACAGACACTTTGGACTGGTTCTGAGGCAAGAGAGGAGAGGAAAGGAGAGAGACTGAGGAGAGATGAGAGGAGTAAAGAAAGAACAGAGGCCAGGGGAACACATGCTCCTTATAAACACGCCAGGCGCGGCATCTTAGCCTGGGAGATGCAAATCCAGGGCCTCTGTGGCCGACAGGTCAATGTCAACCGGCTTCATCTTCTAGGAGCAGTGACTGTGTGTGTGTGTGTGTGTGTGTGTGTGTGTAAGGGCCCTCCCCATGCAAACCTCAACCCCACCCCCAACACGTTGAATATCGACCTCCTCCGCCCTCGGAGGCGTTCACCTGGCCAACTTTCCTGAGAAGCAGATGAGCTCGTGCTCAGATCTGCCGACTCTGCAGCTTGTAACCTGAGGCTCCTCCCAGGTTCTGAGCACCGGGACTGCTGCCACTGAAGTGACCCCAGTCCAATCATGTCAATCAATACAAAGCTGACTCCTTACATACCAAACCAGTCAGCCACAGCCACAGCCACAGCCACAGCCACAGCCACAGCCACAGCCACAGCCACAGCCACAGCCACAGCCACAGCCACAGCCACACCCACAGCCACAGCCACAGCCACAGCCACAGCCACAGCCACAGCCACACACACACACACACACACACACACACACACACACACACACACACACACACACACACACACACACACACACACACACACACACACACACACACACACACACACACACACACACACACACACACACACACACACACACACACACACACACACACACACACACACACACCCCTGATTGAACCCAGCGCAGCCAAATAGTTTTTACTCTAAGGGAAGGCTGGTGGCAAATTCCAGAATGAGGTGCTGGCATTGGTAAGAAATATAACCGTCCCACCAGAATGTCGGGAAAACCTGTGAATCTGGAGAAAGATCCAGCAGCAGTCCAACTCGGACCTGGACGGGCCACAGCTGAACACTACCGGGAGGGGCCGTTCTTGGGACAGTGGTCCTCCTCGTTGTCCGGATCTTTTTGTGGCTGCACTCAATCCACATGCAAAACGACAATCCTATTGACTTAACAGCAACGATTGAATAGGCATCTTTTTGACTTAACAGTGATCGCTATTTAGCATTGCCACACATGCACAGGGGAATGTGTCTAGCTAAAGTAAGCGGCTAGAGACAGTATGAGGACACGACAAGACATCGTAATCTGATGTACAGACTGGATGGAAGGTTTAAATGGGGAACATCACAGGAAAAAATATATTTCAAAGACAAACCTAAAACAGCAATGTTAGTACGATGCACAACTTTTGTGTTTCAGAATGTATTACAGGAAAAAAATGTACTGGCTAATATTTGTGATTTTGTTTGTTACAGTTTTGGGTTTAGTCTGTCTAACAAATCCCCATACTATTCCATACTGTGCTCCCCAAAATGGTGTCCGCCACACAACATACCCAGAGAAATACGACAGGCACCATTCTTTACCTGGACTCACTTCTCCTCATGTTATTGAACTGGGCCTGTGCACATTAAATGATCCGGTCCTTAATAGTACTGTCAAGACGCTGTTGGACCTGTGGAACCGTACCATCACGGGTTCTAAAGGACCACAGCCAGTCAAGAGGAAATCTAAGTGTGCTCTTCGGATGGATGGATGTGTAAAAAAGAAAACAAAAAAAGTGAACATAAGACAACGCACTGTTGGAAAACAGACGGAAGTGCGTCGTGTCCCTGAGTGTTTCGTTCTATACAGGGGAGGTAAATGAGAATAAATGGATGCTGAAACAGAGAGGGTCTTCACCTTTCCCATTGTGGTGGGCCAGAGCCTTGTCAATGAACTCCGCCGCCTCCTCGAAGTAGTTGCTGAGGTTGAACTGCGGCTTGTCGTTGGCCTGGATGCCGTGGTAGGCGATTCCCGAGCCGGCGTAGAACTCGGCGTTGGTGTTGACGTGCATGAACGAGTTGCCCTCTGCTGCGTTCAGGATGTGGGTCACGCCCAGCTTCTGCAAACGCATCAGATTCTGCCCCACGAACCTGAAGAGGCAAACCACAGCAATTGATATTGATATTGATACGAGGTAGACATCTGATTAATAACGAACCACACCCGAGTACTTCTGGGACACTTCGAAGACCAACGGATATCAGTGTTTTAAGGTTGGCCACGTTTGACTAAAAGTCCGCATAAACTATCAGCCATCACACTCATTGATTTTAAAATAACTCATCACCCTCCCCTATGGGTGGATCTCTGGGAACAAGCCAACTACCCCGCTAGCAAACTACACATATACCAGACCAGGAACACCTGCCTACCTACAGTTATCTACAGTCTAATATTCCCCTTGTGGACAGTAGAGGGCAGTACTCACCAGCTTCTCTTTTTACAGGCACAGGAGCTCTATATGCTATCATTGTCTAGATAGCCCTGAGGGTGGGTGAACTCCTCATTTGGATCCAGGCAGGGGAGAGTCAGAATGGGTTCTGTGGGACAACGGGTCAGCACACCTACGATGGCGGCCATTGCTGGGCTGATTAATAAACAACCGGATGGCCAATCTGTCTAGTCCGACTGCCTGCAGGTCGGGGCTCCTCAGAGGCAGAGAGTTGACTTCTATACATGGGGATAAGATACTTAGAGATACCCCAGACACACACCTACCCATCAGAAACACACCCATCAGACACACACACACACACTCATCACACCCTGCTGTCTACATTTCCTTCCTCCTTTTCCTCTCGCTGCTGTGTTTCTATCCTTTTCCCTCTCCTTCCTCGTATGTCTATTCTGGCAGAGCCATGGCAGATTGCGCTCATATTTCTCCTGTAATGACATTGACTGTGTGTTTGTGTGTGTGTGTGAGGGGAGGACGTGTAAATGCGCATGTGTGTTTGTGTGAGCGCGCGTCAGTCTGGAGGTGTAATTTAGCACATGCTTCAAAGCATATTTCTGTGAGCACCTGACTAAACAAATACAGCCAATGCCATTTAAGCACTTTGTGTGTGTGTGTGTGTGCACCAATGTGTGAAAACCTGTACCCGCCACGCGCCCATCAACCCGCCGTACGTGTATGATACTGTCGTGCACGTGAGATCCTGCTACGTGTGTGTGCGCTACCAATTCACCTGCCCTGTCCTCCATTCCGAGACCTCCTGTCTGCAGTCCAGCCAATACATTATTAATACACGCCCATTACAAGTGTCCAAGCGTCCAGTCAGCCAGAGGCTTGTGCATTTAGAATGAAGCCTGAGTGAGCGACGATAAAAGCATTTTAGCGCACCTCACATCGTCGCTTCAATCAACGTTCGGTTTTAAAAATGTTGTCAACCTTGCGTTTGACAGGAAACACACCCGTCATGTTTTTGTTGTTGGCCCATAAGACATATTCAAGCAGCGTTTTAAAACAAGCGTGATCTGTGATCACTGGCCCGTACAAACAATAACAGAGACACGAACAAACCAAATAAACACCATAGTCTACATTTTATAGTACCAAACAACGGATCTACATGCTGAAGCTTTACTGTCCTCGGGTCATGACCTGTCCCTTCAGTATGCACACGTCCACCAACTGATTGGAATGAATGACACAGCGGACTACTCAAATCAGATAATAATAAGACCAGAGGTCTGGCGAATCACATGAGACGTCACTGGTCCCTGTGGAGAAGACGACGCCATTGGTGTGTGGCTCAGAACGGATAGGAAATCCATAGAACCACGCTACTGTGACTGAGCTGTACTGTGCTAGAGCCACAGCACAGGGAAACAAACTGTTACTGTGACTGAGATGTACTGTGCTATAGAGTTACAGCACAGGGAAACAAACTGTTCAGTTGGCTGGATGGTTTGGCCGTAACTGACCTGCACAGCACTATAGAACGTGGTGCAACTTGCTTGGCAATCCACTAGACATAACTATTTACTGTGCAGTATCAATACACTGGGGTATTCGAAGCATTTTATAAAGGCATAAAAGCCCAGCACAGACAATTCACCACCTGGAACTTGACTAATGTTTGTTTCGCACAAGCTCTATCCACTTTACTGGCAATGATTGGAGGGAAGCCATCTGAAAATCCCCGCAGAGTTCAACGAACTCGCTCGCTCGCTAGCTGGTCCTGCTGTGGTGAAACGGACGACCGTGTCACATCGCAGTCAGCATTCTCTACTGTGATTGGTCAACAACTAAAGGCGATTCTTCATACAGGACATATGTAGAGTCTCTGGGCCAGGCTCAGCAGCATTCATGCAGATTTAATTCCTCCCGCTGCGTTCAATAACATCGAATAGGCCTTCCTGCTTGACGTGCAATGTTTCTGAGTGCCTCCACTTGCACATGAAAGGCTTCCCGCACGTTGCTCTTCACATGGGCAGGAAGGTGAGGGAAAGCTCTCTACTAGCTGAGTCTTTCTGCGGTCTACTTTGTAATTGGGACAGTCGCACCAAATGCCCTCAATAGGCATCAATACTGACCTAACTGGAAAAATGTGCTGTAAATTAGGGCGAGAGTCGGCACACGCATCGTACAACCAACCAACCACCAAGAAGCTAGGGAAATACCATGAGACCTCAATCCCTGTGTCTGCGTGTGTGGGACAACGACGCAGAGGTGAGGACGGAAATAAAATGCATTCTATCGAAAAACAATATCTAGCCCAAAAGTAAAGGGACCTTTCAGTAGGTCGTACTAGTTCAGTACATATTGTGTACTGATTGGCTAGAACGACGCATTAGGAAAGAAATTATTAGAATGCCCATGTACCAAAACACACCTGTTAACTGAAATGCATTCCAAGTGACTACCTCATGAAGCTGGTTGAGAGAACGCCAAGCTTGTTCAAACCAAGGCAAATGGTGCCTACATTATGAAATGTATATAACACTATTTTGGTTGTTTTGTGATTCTAAATGGAACAGAAAAAACTATATATTCTAATGGACTAGTACAAAAAGTACATTTGTTTTTGGGTTTATTTATCTTGATCCAAAAGCACCTTGCAATCTGAATAGATAATCTTCTGCATTATGAACTAGTAATTTTCAAAACAAAATCGGCGAGGCAAAAAAAAGTTAAAATCTTAATACAAACTGGGGCTGTCATTGCTAAACGCCAGTCAAACCCTGGGATTGATTTTAATACCTCACCACCATCTGCACTGAAATTGAACTGGAAATTTGTCCGGTCTGCTTAAGTATTCATATATTTAGTCTGCATGCGATAGGTTCCCTGATCAATAAAGCATAAATTGACAGAAAATCCTGAGTTTGATTATATGCACTTGTCTAGGCTAGGTCCCGTATAGATTTCATGGCAGATTTTCGAGTTCAAAATATGAATTTGGGGGCTATGCAAATTATTCGTGATACATACAACATCTGATTTGAAATAGAAAGAAGCCTTTAAAAGAAACCGCAGGAGCTTATTCACAGTCGAGAGCACACAGGCACCAACAATAAATGATGAAGTCGATTCAATGAATAAAAAAGGTCTTAGTATTGCTTTTTCACATATGAACGTAGGAGGCAGTATGTGTGTCGGACATGTTCACCATTTTCATTGTCACGCAACCTCCCATTGATACATGCTCGTGATAAATATTATGAATAAAAAACTCATTTTTAGGGTGCCAATACAAATCAATACAGGCTGCATTTTGTTATTATTATTAACTTACTATTTTTTTTTCCAAATCAAATCATGGGGCATTCTATCAAAGATACTGATGCTCAGTGTGTTAAAACCAAATATTTAGTTGTCGGTTCTTAATTTATTATTAAAATATTCGTTTGCAATGGGATAATTTATGGGTGTTGACATGCAATACAATAATTATATTCCAACATGTAATATGATGATATTGTGACTGTCGTGTCTGTGTGTGTGTCTGTTCGTGTGTGTGTCTGTTCGTGTGTCTGTGTGTGTGTGTCTGTTCGTGTGTCTGTGTGTGTGTCTGTTCGTGTGTCTGTGTGTGTGTGTGTGTGTGTCTGTTCGTGTGTGTGTCTGTCTCTGTGTGTGTGTGTGTGTGTCTGTTCGTGTGTCTGTGTGTGTGTCTGTTCGTGTGTCTGTGTGTGTGTGTGTGTGTGTGTGTGTGTGTGTGTGTCTGTTCGTGTGTGTGTCTGTTCGTGTGTGTGTGTGTGTCTGTGTGTGTGTCTGTTCGTGTGTCTGTGTGTGTGTGTGTGTGTGTCTGTTCGTGTGTCTGTGTGTGTGTGTGTGTGTGTCTGTGTGTGTGTGTGTGTCTGTGTGTGTGTGTGTGTGTGTGTGTGTGTGTGTCTCTGTGTGTGTGTGTGTGTCTCTGTGTGTGTGTGTGTGTCTCTGTGTGTGTGTGTGTGTGTGTGTGTGTGTGTGTGTGTGTGTGTGTGTGTGTGTGTGTGTGTGTGTCAGTGTGCAATCCATGTCGGTATCTCATGGTGAACAGACCACACGGTTCGAGGGGATACATGTATAATTCAGTATAATTTAGTCTCATGCCAGGTACTCACGCGTTACCAACGTAAATCCTGGGATAGACCTCATTGAAGTGTTGCGTGGGTAAACTGTAGAAGCCACTGCTGTTCGCCAGGAGCTCGTTGAGTTGTCGCACGGTGACCTCGCAGTCTGGACCGGTGACTTCAGATGGAGCTGCCGGTGGTTGCTGCTGCTTCTCCGGGCTCGACTTCTTCATGGTTCCTGGACCGTCCATATCTCGGCTTGGGAATGTGCGGACAAACCCTCAGGTTACTCCCAGACTCCGAGTCGTGTCGGTGGTGGCAGATTTTGCGGCATTTTAATTGCGCGTGTTGTCGTGCATCGCCTCTATAGCATGCCACACGCACGGTGCACGGTGCACGCAGACACACCCCGACTGGTCCGCTGGGGGGTGGCAACCCGATAAACATGGCAGAGAGAGGGCGCCATTATTATAGAGAGAGAGAGCGCGCTCAATTACGGTTGTGTGTTCCTCCACTGGCCAATCAGATGCCCTGTTCTGTATGTTCAGCCCGTGATCTGGCCAATCAGATGTCCTGTTCTGAACGGTTCAGCCCGGGATCTGGCCAATCAGATGTCCTGTTCTGTACGGTTCAGCCCGGGATCTGGCCAATCAGATGTCCTGTTCTGTACGGTTCAGCCCGGGATTGGGTGACGCTCAGAGATATTGCTGGAATAAGTTACCTACAAATACTCTTCCGTTAATTGGATTGCAGTCAATCAAATGCGTTTCCAATTAGCGATTAATTAAGACATATACATTTTTTATTATTTTAAGGATAGGTTATATGGATACATTTTAATAGTTGTATCTATTCGATTTTACGTTGGCAGCCTTCAGCAGCCAATACAATTCAAAATATTTCGATATGTAAAATTACTTAAGTATCATAGCATTCCCGACCTAACAAGTGGGAATAACACAGAATAGGAGTGCCACACTGTGTCCCAAATCTAACTTTGACCATAACATTTCTCCTGACACATCAGAACAGAATTGGACAACTTGTGTAAACACACCTACATATGTTATAATCTGATTCATAGAGAAGATCCCTACACTGGTGAGAAACTCATATATGCCGGTGCTTTGACTACACACATTCATACTTACAGAAGTTTATTACAACTTAACAACGGCTCCATTAACCGCAACAAGAAAAATAGGTATTCTGCTATTGTTGTTACCGGTCCTGTGGCTATATTGTTATATTTTTTACTGTAGAGAACATCTTGATCTCCAAAAGCTTTCCAAGGTGAGTTAGGTATACGAGGGGAAGGAGGACTTCCCCGGAGCAATAAACTGTCCAGCTTAATCTACTGTAGCATAAGGAGATCTTTGTTTGTTCGGTTTGCACGGTTTCACCACTAGAGGTCAGTGTATCCCGCACTTATGTTTTTCAAACGTCAAGAATTGGATTCTCACAATACCACAATATTCATCCCATGATTCCATGATCTCTTTTAACATGGTTGCATCGCTTTGCTGTATAGATTTTTTTCAATGCACCATGCGTCCTTAGGCATGTACTAGTCACCCTCGTCTTTCAGCGAGTCCAAAAACAAAGCAATTGCATTTGTTTATTAGTCATTTTACAGACTCACATCCAACAGCATGTATAGAAGTAACTGCATCCCACATCTGACTTGTCCCCCTGGCATTGCAAGTGCTACACAGACACTACCTGGCATAAGTAATACCGTGGTCTTGTGGTTGATTGGATCGTTGCCATACTCCTGTGGATCTGGCTTTAGTTGTGGCCTTTTGACAGCACATGTCTTCACATATTTACAACATTTCTAAATCGTTATTCAGTCCAATGGCATAATTTCTTTTTTATCTCTTTCCTGCATGTGATTGGTGTGTACATGCATACCGTTGTGTGTGTGTGTGTGTGTGTGTTGTGTGCATCTACACTTTCACACACAGGGCTCATACTGACTAAGGAGCATCTGTCTGATATTACTTAACATATAGGATACGATTAATTAATACCGGTATTAAGACTAACCCTTATTATTGTGGGATACTGCTCTGTCCATGCTACCGTGGAGATTGTCGATCAGGGCATCACATGACAATCTGTGCAGAAACCTTTGTAAAAGTGAGCCGATCTGAGTTGATATTGTCAGATGAGCGGTTGGAGAGCGGAGCACGTGTGCCTGTCAGGGGGCAGGGCATTAGCAAGGCATTGATTTTAATTGCCTGTTTATTGACACTCCTCCGGGTCATTCCTCATGTTAGACAGATGATTGGATGGTTCACCACCTGGATCCTGGCTATTCCTCTAACGGATCGCTCCACCTCCATTCAGGCCCAATTGGGTTTGCAGCTACTTGAATTACATATGGGTAACATCAAACGTACACGACACATAATATTGTCACAGGCCTTATTATCCATGGCGCTCCACTTTACCCCGAATATTCGGGCCATATATTCCAACCTTTTTCAAATCTAGCACAGCACCTATGTCCGATAGATTGACAGGTCCCAGGGATTGTTTCTGGGCCGGAGAATAGTCCAATTGTCCTTCAAAGTGTCCTTGGCTGGGTCCCAGGCTGGGATAGGACGTGTCCCTTTAGCATGAGTAAAGACCTTCCCCAGTTGGAGTGACATAACCTCTGTACCCACCAGCACTCTATGTCACTCTGATTGGATGGGGAGAGCCAGATCCACAGGGAGAAAGCTGGTTTAATTTGGGTCTTGATTGGATAAAGAGTCCAGTAATCATTTTAGTGGCACCTAAAGGAATCTTGTGATGTTCATGCAGCCGCTTGCTTTACCAGGAAGTGTTTACCAGTTCCCTAACACACTGAAAGGAACACATGTTCCAGCTCTGTACCTTATTTCGGCGAGGTGAGGGTGAGGAGACAGTGAGCGGACGCGAGGTGAGGGTGAGGTGACGGTGAGGAGACAGTGAGCGGACGGTGAGGTGACGGTGAGGTGACGGTGAGGAGACAGTGAGCGGACGGTGAGGTGACGGTGAGGAGACAGTGAGCGGACAGTGAGGTGACAGTGAGGAGACAGTGAGCGGACGGTGAGGTGACGGTGAGGAGACAGTGAGCGGACGGTGAGGTGACGGTGAGGGTGAGGAGACAGTGAGCTGGCGGTGAGTTGACGGTGAGGTGACGGTGAGGTGACGGTGAGGTATTGGCATGGCATGCTGACACAATGTTGTTCATGTCAGAAGCACCAATCTTGGATCGGTGTGATTCACTTTGCCCTGTTCATCATAAGGAAATGGATTCATTAGGCTGTAGTCAATGTTGTTGTGCTACCGAGGCCGAAGAGGGCCATGTGATCTGCTTCTGACTTTTGTTTCCTTAAGACGAAATATTCTGTCCGACAGAGTATCATGTTAACCCTTGTCTTATTAAACGCAATAAGGCTAAATTATTGATGTTACTGGTCCAGACAGAGAGGCAGATAGATGCATTATTTAATAACATCTACAGGATTGTTGTGCGCTTCATGTAGTTCACTGTCCCTCTCCTTTTAGCTTACAGACTACACAGTACAGACTACACAGTACAGACTGCATAGTACAGACTACAGAGTACAGACTACACAGTACAGACTACACAGTACAGACTACGTAGTACAGACTACACAGTACAGACTACACAGTACAGACTACACAGTACAGACTACATAGTACAGACTACATAGTACAGACTACATAGCACAGAATACACAGTACTGTAACTATATCAATTTATATATTTTTTCCATGTTATCTCCTCATTGTGCGAAAGCATGCCAACGGCCCCAAATCGACTGCCACCAATACGAAAGGTAGCCTTGTTCTGTGTTGTGGTAACACGTACTGTCAAATCAGACACCCAAACCAGTGAGCAAGAAATAAAACAGTCCTCACTCATGTCAAATACATCTGAAGGAAAGATACCAGAGAGTAAAATAGACAGTCAAAGCATAATGTTTTCATTTATTGTATTTCATAAGCTTGGCCTGTATTGTGTGTGTGTGTGTGTGTCTGTGTCCGTGTCTGTGTCTGTGTCCGTGTCCGTGTCTGTGTGTGTGTGTGTGTGTGTGTGTGTGTGTGTGTGTGTGTGTGTGTGTGTGTGTGTGTGTGTGTGCTGTTCCCTTGGTAATCTTTATCTCACATGACCTGTCTTCCAGTGTGTATCATAGATAGGCAAATCTCTACTAGCTGATGCTGAAAAGATAAGATGAATCAATTTGGGCTTTCGACATTGACATTTGGAGAGACCTGCGATGTGAACGAGACAAGAAAGCAAATGAATGACGCCAGCAAACAGGGTCGTTTATTTTGAAGAAATGCGATGCAATTTGAAAATCTGTGTCAATGTGACAGAACAATGGCTCTGTTGTCTCTCCCTGGTCTGTTATGTAATTTTAACCCGTTAGACAATTATCACAGCAGGCCAGTGTTGCCCAAGTTTTTTCTGTGTTAGGAGGTAAACAAATATTGGCCTTGTCAACCGTGTGTGTGTGTGTGTGTGTGTGTGTGAGGGGGGGGGGGTGAGAGAGTGACCCACTGAACAGTTTGAATATGTTTGGTTCCAGGTCATGACCACGCATGGGGTGACTCAAGTATTTACCCTGTTTTCATGTGTGCACATTATATTTCATTACAGCATTAAACCTGAATGGATTACATTTGAAATCTTTAGCACAACTATGAACGCAAAAAATCATTGTGAAAATTAAACTAGAATTTTCTTTTTACATTCAATACAAAAATGCGAACGAGACAGTAATGTATTGCAACTTCAAGTATTCACCCTTTTTTGTCCGTATTTGGTGGAAGCAATTACAGTCACGATTCTACTTGGATTGGACACTACCAGGTTTGCACAGCTGGATACAGCAATGTTAGTTCAGCCATTAATCATTATAAAACTACTCAAACTTCAGTTTAGATGGGGACCTTTTGTGGACAGTTCTCTTCGGCATACGCAAGGTGATGCATTTTCCTTTGAGTGCCCGTGCATATCTTCGCGTTAATTCCGAATTTTATAGGTTATTTAAAAAAACAAATCTGATATGTTGCCTAAATGATCCACTGGATTAAAATAAATACAGATGTGATAAAACATTTTTTTCTAACACTTACCTGACATGGAAGTGTTTTACATGGGTATGGCTGTAATGCTTTGTTTTGGTTTATTTATCGTAAGGTTTTGCTTAGAGGGGCATTGATGGGACACATGCCCAGAACTCCAGTGAGTATGTGTTCGTTATATCTTTTCATTCTCCTTTACATTGTTACTTATGCGAAGACAGGCAGCCTACAAACTAGGTGGCAAAGTGATTCCAAAACAACAGGGTGGCAAACAGAGTGCCAAGAAAACACAAAACTCTAGTAGGGGGCCAGAAGTGAAGACCGGGCAGATGAGACGGCTGAGGAGAAATAGCAGCTGGCAAACAGATCGATACAATACATAACATCACAACAATGCTTCCACAAAGGGCGAACTAAAACAACTGACACACATAGAGACATAACCAGACCCACAGAAAACATGGACCGGACCGAGGGAAACATGGAACACCAGGACGGACTGAGAACACAAGAAAAAAAACTGAGGGAAATGACACGCGGAAAACATGGACCGCACCAAGACAGGGTAAACACGAGTTCTTACTTTAATAACCGATCACCTATGCATTCACATCTCAGTACCCCTGTGCTATTGGAGGCCTGTGATACCTGAAAACTTGACCCAAGTGGGTCGGCAGGATGAAGATGAATGCTAGACAGGAAGCCCAGTAAATGTTACTGTATGTGTGGCTTAGTGGTCCTTAAGAAGGATTGCCCTACTCAACCTGGCCAACACATTACATCACCCAACGCCTCTGAAGACATCACCTCATCCACATCAACCCCCGTCAGGGTGACAGGGAGCACCTCCGGCATCCCCATAAGAAGCTTACACCCGTCACCCAATTTGGGCTCAGTGGCAGTTTAGTTCTATCTATAGCGCAATAAGCGAATCAACAGGCAGCGTTGGAGAGCGTGAAACAAATTTAAAACGGGAGCCTGAACATGGCATGTATAACAGAGACTGCCGTGTTTTCCTCCAAATTCCACCTTTTACTCCGTGTGAGGAGTCTCATGTGACAAGTCTGACCGTGACCGGCGACCTGGTCGAGATCTGATGCGTCGACACATGTAGCACCTCACACCCACATCCGACCAGGCTTCACGACCAACTTGAAAAGGCATAAGCTGTCAAATACTTCACCTAGACATTTGGCCAGAACTACGTGTTTTCGACGAAGGTGTTCGTAGTCTGTAGTGTGTAGAGTTTAGAGTCTAGCTGATTGGAGTGAGATATTGCTCTGTTTACAGGGGGAATATCAGGAATGTACTCTGTTTACAGGGGAAATATCAGGAATGTCCCCTTGTAACAGGGGAAATATCAGGAATGTACTCTGTTTACAGGGGAAATATCAGGAATGTCCCCTTGTAACAGGGGAAATATCAGGAATGTACTCTGTTTACAGGGGAAATATCAGGAATGTACTCTGTTAACAGGGGAAATATCAGGAATGTACTCTGTTAACAGGGGAAATATCAGGAATGTACTCTGTTAACAGGGGAAATATCAGGAATGGAATGTCTCACAAATGTATCCTTCCTTAAAAGTTGTATCAAGTCCAGTGCATGGAACTGTTTCAAAGTAGTAAGGGATGTTGTTTTATATTAAGTGTCACGGGCACCCTTCTGATGGCGTTAAACTGTGACATACCTGCATTGGGTTTAAATGAACGCCCACTTTGCCTAGTCACCCGTGCTGTGGTGTTTGATTACAAGAAGAAATAACATTAGCACATTTTCTCTGCCATTTTCTCTGCCATAACTTTATAGTCTGCCTGTCGTTCTATGATGTAGAACAGTTGTTGTCTGTCAGTAACGTTATTCTCTGCATGTCGTTCTATGATGTAGAACAGTTGTTGTCTGTCAGTAACGTTATACTCAGCCTCTCGTTCTATGATGTAGAACAGGTATCCCCAAATTGCTCCTCTGGGCCTCGAGACATTTTACATAATTTGTTTTATCCCTGCATGAGATGGCACACTTGACTCAATTAATCAAAGGCTGGATGTAATAAGTTCTTTATTCAAATCAAGAACGCTTGTTTAGAGTTTTAAAAAAAACTCAGGCCCAGGGATAGGTTTGGGAAATCCTGATGTGCGCAACTGGGAAGAATCTCAGATCTCGCAGACATTGATTAAGCTTTCATGTAGTTCAAATAAAAAAGAATTGTTCCCCGAAGCGCGTTCTCTGAGCCACAGACAGGGTTCCATGGAGTAGAAAAGAGATGACAAGTACACTGCAGAACTGTATATGTGGAACAGAACTGTATACGTGGAACAGAACTGTATACGTGGAACAGATCTGTGTACGTGGAACAGAAATGTACACCGGGAACAGAGCTTCTGACTATGTGAGAGCCGTCCAGAGAAGTCAGAAAAACGGCCACTGTGTAATGTAGAACACTACTGTAGAACACTACTCTAGAACACTCCTCTAGAACACTACTGTAGAACACTACTGTAGAACACTCCTCTAGAACACTACTGTAGAACACTACTGTAGAACACTACTGTAGAACACTCCTCTAGAACACTACTGTAGAACACTACTGTAGAACACTACTGTAGAACACTATTGTAAAAGACTATTGTGAAACACTACTGTAGGACACTACTGTAAAACACTACTGTGGAACACTCCTCTAGAACACTACTGTAGAACACTACTGTAGAACACTACTGTAGAACACTATTGTAAAACACTACTGTAGAACACTACTGTAGAACACTATTGTAGAACACTACTGTAGAACACTACTGTAAAACACTACTGTATAACACTACTGTAGAACACTATTGTAGAACACTACTGTAATACACTACTGTAAAACACTACTGTATAACACTATTGTAGAACACTACTGTAGAACACTACTGTAAAACACTACTGTATAACACTACTGTAGAACACTACTGTAGAACACTATTGTGTTACCTCAGCACCTGAGGTATCAGGGCCTCTCCCTCTTCGTGTCTCTGGGTGCGTGTGCACACTGGAGACCCCGATAGACCTGGTGCTGTAAGTGCCGAGCATCACAGTTGCTATCTTTAGCTTTCGTGGATGTTTTTCTACTGGCCCCTTTCTCCTTTACTCCTCCTCCAACAATCAACCCTTTGGCCTACTTCTCCCTCCCGCTACACACACGACTAAACTGTTACCGTGCAGATTAACAGAAAGACACACACACTTATGTGCAGAAACACGTGCCACGTGTTTGTTTTTCAATGTGGACTGAGTGACTCTGCACTCGCTGGCCTTGAATCATGCCAGCAGGCAGATGAGTCTCATAAATAAGAGACTCGTCTGAGCAGATGAGTCTCTTATTTATACACTGACTCTGAGCAGACTAGTCTCTTATTTATACACTGACTCTGAGCAGACGAGTCTCTTGTGTATACACAGACTCTGAGCACACGAGTCTCTTATTTATCCACTGACTCTGAGCAGTTGATTCCAGAAAAATCTGAGGTACGTTGGTCAGCCGAGGAGGTTATTTAACCATACACAGATGCCAGCCCAAAACTAAGCCCTGGTCAGATCACCCATAGACGCCACAATGTCCTTTAGAGCTCACAGTGCAGTGTTGAACTGGCAGTCTGTATCCATTACCAATGACAGGGTCCTACCTCTCTCTCCCTCTCTCCCTCACCCTCCACCTATCTATGAAACTGTCATGAGAGCATATGTGTGCCGGACCAGCTGTGTCCGTGGCCTCTGGCTGTCAGCTCTGCCCTAAACGCAGACAGCACTACTGCATTAATACGACACTCGGTCCTTTGTCCTTTCCTTTCACCTTTTCAGTTATGCACCCAAGGCACCCACACTGGCAACCGTAGAGAAGAGAAACTTGCTTCTCCGGGTGGCTTATGCTCTCCCCAGAAATGCATAAGGATGTGAAAATGTCTGCAATGTTCTGGTAATCTCAACGTTGTTCACCGTTGTCAGCTGTTGACCAGACTCATGATTTTAGCACCGTTTTTTTGTCAGGGTAAAGCAGGTCGCGTATTGTAGAGCACACTCCGCACCAGTGATTATTACTGCTAGTCTGCCCTTGACAGTGTGACTGGGCACCAGCTGACTTTCAATGGTTAACAATGGGGACTGCATTATGTCCTTCATACTTTCCACTCGGGTCTATGAAGCGCTCATAATGAGAAAGGGAAGGGAAAAGTTCAGACTGACCGGTCGCTTGTGGTTGCAGCTTGTCAGGCATCACAAGTGAGGCATCACGTTTATTTTTAATGTTTTATCGGTGGACACGCTCAGATCTTTCACTTTCATGTGTTTCATTTTTCTTTCAAACCCTGTTAGAACATTTTGGCAGGAGTGGATGACACAACGATAATCTACCTAGGAACCAATAAAAGACACTAAAACGGGAATTAAAAAAGGTATTTCCGTATGTCTTTCCCCTTTACAAACATCTCTCCTGCATCTCTCAATACCATAAACAAATCTTGGCCAGAGCTTTGGATTTATTGGCAAAAACGTACAATCCAGTGGCTTCGCTGTCAGATTTATGGTAATTTGCTGACCCCTTTGACCTCAGTGATATGTGGCTGGCTGGCGACCCGCTGAGCAAGATGAGGACACGGCTAGCATTCACGCGCGATTGGAGTGTGCTCTGGCATTATCATAAAGGTCAAATAACGACCAATGCTTAATGGATAGCATAACCATGGGAACACAAGACAAACAAAGCATCTCTAAAACACACTGTCCATTTTAATTTTCACCTAGGTGGAGCCTTATTGTGCGTATGTTTCAACGGGGTGAATCATTTGCTCTGGTTTCATGCACTCTTTATGTGTCGTCACTTTGTATTCTTCTGGAGTAAAATTATATTGTACATTCGGCCCATGTTCTGATGCACTGATTAGGGAAACAGGTTATAACGGAGCCACATTCAAGGCACAAGACACGGATAATAGACCATACTGACTAGTAAGGTTCTGCAGCTGATGTTCAGTGAAGTGGAGGCGTTTTAAAATAACAACGTTCAGCTCCTCCCAGGCAATAGGAGGCTGTGATACAGAGAGTAGTCTTTCCCTGGTCGATGGTTAAACATATTGTCCAGTTTTATCAGCGGAACATGTCCACTTGAGAACCGACCGACAATACAATCGTTGACTGAACAATCAAAACAGGCACAATACATGGTGTTGGAGGGAGGGACTAGGGTGCTGGAGGGAGGGACTAGGGTGCTGGAGGGAGGGACTAGGGGGCTGGAGGGAGGGACTAGGGGGCTGGAGGGAGGGACTAGGGTGCTGGAAGGAGGGACTAGGGTGCTGGAGGGAGGGACTAGGGGGCTGGAGGGATGGACTAGGGGGCTAGAGTGAGGGACTAGGGGGCTGGAGGGAGGGACTAGGGGGCTGGAGGGAGGGACTAGGGGGCTGGAGGGAGGGACTAGGGAGCTGGAGGGAGGGACTAGGGAGCTGGAGGGAGGGACTAGGGGGCTGGAGGGAGGGACTAGGGAGCTGGAGGGAGGGATTAGGGGGCTGGAGGGAGGGACTAGGGGGCTGGAGGGAGGGACTAGGGGGCTGGAGGGAGGGATTGGAGGGCTATAAACTTAATAACATAAACGTGTCATTCCTGTCAGTTACACACACATTATATTATGTAAAATATTACTGCATTGAATCATATGTCATCTGAATTCAGCAAATTAGCGACCTGCCCAACCACAACCACAACCTTATAATGACATCCAATCCACAGTAATCAGCTTGTGAATCAGCCCTTACAGTTCCTCTGGTTTGTAAAGATGAAGGGCTGTGGTGTAACCTCTGGGCACCAGGAGGGGGGCACCAGGAGGGGGGCAGCAGGAGGGGGACAGTAGGAGGGGGCAGCAGGAGGGGGCAGTAGGAGAGAGGCAGCAGGAGGGGGCAGCAGGAGGGGGCAGTAGGAGGGGGCAGCAGGAGGGGGCAGTAGGAGGGGGCAGCAGGAGGGGGCAGCAGGAGGGGGCAGCAGGAGGGGGCAGTAGGATGGGGCAGCCTTGCGTGACCCCATGGGGGGTATGGGTAATGGAATGGCCTCTCTGCTAGATTTGGATTAATTGCTACCAAAGCAGGAAGACATGAAAGTATATACCTCTCAAAAGGTCCCCAAAAACAAACTGGCTTGAGTTATCTCTGTCAGAACGCAAAATGAAATAGGTTACGGATCGGGATAATGCTCGGAGGACGAGTCTGTGGCCACGGAGAAAGAAAACTACAGCATCCAAATTATTTGGAATGCCGTCTTCTCTGCGGCTGGTGAAGACGATTGGCGGATGCAAACAGAAGGGAACGTGGCTTCAAGTGTATTCTATCGTTTCGCCCGTAGACCCCGAGGTGAAACAGGCAACACAGAACCCACGGTGAGTAGGGAACCCAAACTCACTGTGCCTTTAGCGCTGTGTTCCCCCACTCTCATTGGGCCCAGAGTGGCACTTTAACGGGCCTCTGGGAAATAGGGACTAATCCATCTTTGGAGTCTCCAAGCATCAGTCAAGTGATTAATCCCATCCCAGCCGCCCCCACTCTCACCCTGAAAAGACCTTCACTACACACAAGCTGTCAACCCCCCAACAAAAGCTTGTGAACTGGGACACCTTTAATGCTTACTCCAATCCCAATATCGGAGAAACCCGATCTTCGTTTTCATAGATTGTCAGTAGTATAATCCCAATCTGAAGAACAGTGGTGTGACGGATTATTGATTGGAGCATCTTGGAAATCCTGCAGGCATCTCGGTAACCGTTAGGGCATCCAAACACAAAAACAGGTTGACCCATGTACCCCCGTTAACGTAACGTAATAGTTGCCATGGTGATCTATAATTGTGTTTGGGCCTGTCTGAGTTTCTTGCCGTTCCATTTTAGGACCCCTCAGCACCGTAGCAGTGTTTGTGGTAAAGCACTGCACACCAACAAGGTTTCAAGATTCAAGATTCAATTTTTTATTGTCATGTGTACAGAGAGTGACTTACATCAAACTGCACAATGAAATTCTTATGACATGGCAAGCATCGACTACGTAGTTAGAAGAATAAAATAAAAACAGACAAAAAGTAATTAACACAAAACTACGTAGTAAATGCGGAGCCATTGTCAGTGCGACCTTCCTCTACGGCGCACCAATGCTGTGGGTTTGTGGGTGGGTTTGAGGGCCGGTGGGAGATTGGGTGGGTATGCAGGTATGCGGTTATGTGGGTATGCAGGTATGCGGGTGGAGCAGGGTAAGGGACACCAGGGCAACCCTCTGGATATTTACTAATCTCTGTTTGTGATTCCCTGCCTAATCCGCCTTAATCCTGCAAACCCCTTCTCCTCTGTTGGAGAGGGAGGAGCCAGCATTGGAGAGCCGAGGGAGGGAGGAGCCAGTGTTGGAGACCGGAGAGAGGGAGGAGCCAGTGTTGGAGAGCGGAGGGAGGGAGGAGCCAGTGTTGGAGAGCCGAGGGAGGGAGGAGCCAGTTTTGGAGAGCCGAGGGAGGGAGGAGCCAGTGTTGTAGAGCCGAGGGAGGGAGGAGCCAGTGTTGTAGAGCCGAGGGAGGGAGGAGCCAGTGTTGTAGAGCCGAGGGAGGGAGAAGCCGGATCATGTTGACATCCTCTGTTAGATCCATTTCTCATTAGAGGCATCAACCCTGCCATTAACTAAACCAGCCAAGCATGTAATGTGGAAATGATGCTGCATATTATGTGTTTTTCTTGGGTTTATGTTTGAAACTCTTATGACTTTATTCATGAGTCAAATATATGTGCCTTCTGAAGTCATTAAGGTTTTCACAGATAACGTGTATTTGGTATTTTCGCAACATCCTCTCTGGGATTAGCCTAATGAATTCAGGTTACCAGCTGCTGTGTCGGAAGAACTCCTAATTCCCCTTAGAGGTTATGAATAACAGATGGTTGTGAATAAGTTGGTGTGTCTGATCGTAAAGGTTGGAAGCATAACTACATAACTTTATAGTCTCATCTGAATAGTCAAACCCCATGGGGGTTTTGTGGAGTTCATACGAACCCCTTTAGCCGTCTCTATGTTGAGTAGCTTTAATCAATATTTCTTCAGACAAAAATAATATTTTTTTCTATGGATAAATGCAATGTCACAGAAAACCAACTTGAACAAATTGAGGTCTGTGTAATGTTAAGTGTTGTTGCTATTTCTTCGCCAAGGACTTTCAAAATTGCAGTTGGATTCAGAAAAAAGGTATTAGCATGGCAATCTTTTACAGCTCCAATACATATGGTTTGTATTCAGAGTCTGGGTCAAGGAATCTTCATGTGTCGTTTTAATTGGACTGATCAACACAGCGTTTGGATCGTATCCACTGTAAGATACAATTCAATTAGCTCTTAAAGTCCTCAATACATTTTAACTCAATTTAACTTTCAAATTGAGAACAAAAGATGTAAAACAATGGTTATTTTTGAACAAGTAAATTAATTTATATGAAATCTTTCGATACCTTGCACTCCATGCATATTAATGAGCCAGTGCTGTCTGTATTAGGTTTCCTAGAAAATAAATAGGGTCACTCTGTCAAGCGTAGGTCATCCTCTATCGAACGAAGGGACATGAACGTTGCGAAGGTTTCACCAGATGTCCTTCAGAGTGCTCCTTTATATACATAAAATTTGCATAATTGCAATCCAGAGAGTGACATCCAACTGTGACTGCACATATTTATTAACGTTTTTTATCCCCAATTGGATCGGGGACACCCCGTTATCTCACAGGATAGTCTTATAGAAATATGTATTTTTTGGATAGGGATTGTGAAGTCTCTCAGTTCAGCACCTGATTCTATTAATACTTTAGACTGCTGCACGTTTGGCTGTACAGTTTTTCCACTGTGCAGCTGGGTCCAGGTCGGCCACGCTCACCTCTATGTTCTGTCCACTAGGCAGCTATGTCCAGGTCGGCCACGCCCACCTCTATGTTCTGTCCACTGGGCAGCTCTGTCCAGGTCGGCCACACCCACCTCTATGTTCTGTCCACTGGGCAGCTGTGTCCAGGTCAGCCACACCCACCTCTATGTGTCTTTATTATTCCTTAGAGCTGCTTGATTCTGCCCACAACCACGCTGCTAATTGATTAAATTACAATGTAAGCAGTTGACAAACAAGCTGAGGTGGAAATAAAATGTTGGATGTTAGCTGGGGGCGGGGACTGCTCTCCTAAGCCCGTTTGCTCACTCATCTGTCAATCAACAGAAACATATACTTGAGGCAGAGACACATATATCCTTTACAGTTTTCTTTATACCGGGGATTATAACAAAATATGTGGAAAATACACTTGAGAGAAGTGCCATTGAAAATGAAGACGTTATATCCAGACCAGCTTTATACAGCCTCTACACACACACACACACACACACACCGTGTCATGGAAATACTGGTCTAAGATTTATTACCGTTTCTGTGTTTTAGGTTTGTGATTGTTGTAAATGAAAGTATTGATTGAAAGTATATGGTAACTGGAAAGAAAAGTAAGCCAGCCTACTGAGGTAGAGAGAGCTGATTGATTTGCCATAAGACAATTTCTCTGTCTATGCAATAATTCTGAGACTATAAACTGTAGAAACAGTATTTATACTTGTATTGTATTTATACTTGTACTTTACTGAACAGAACACTAGTAGCTAATTTTGGGGCAGGATTTTTTGTTAATAACACATTTTGTTATTATGCTGATCATGAAAAAGCCTAAAGTAAATATGAATCTAAAGATGCATGCTTTGCATCAGAATTTTTTAAAAATACAGTGCGTTGATTTATTTATTCCTCAGTGATATAAAAAAATCGCTGTGAATTCAACGGAAAATTGACCTTTGTGTTGCATAAAGGGAATGCACTAGCAATTGTCATTTCAAAAGCTACAACTTTTTATAAATATGTTTACCTTCACAACATACCAAATGTGTTACAGTTGAAATCCTACAGGAGCTCGGGGCTCACAGTTCTGTATGAGCAATGCTACTACGTGGTGGAATAAAACAAGCGAATCCATGGGATACGGCCTGTCATATGCAGGTACAGACTATTGTGGCTAGCACATATTGCTTGCATACACTGGGCTTCTGTGTAGCTAATACAAAGGAATGAAAGACACAGTGTATCAATACTGCATTTCACATAAAGGCTGTATCCATCTCTCCTCACCCTTGGACAACCTGGAATTAGTCCTCTGTTGGCCCATAAAACCTTTCCTTATATATAAGTGAGACGGGATGTCCATTCAAAGAATCCCATAGTCACTGGATAAAAGCCACTGTTATGCAGGATCCTCCACAAGCTCATCTTCGTTTGCTTTTGTTGTGCTTCAACACCTTCTTCCTCTTGAGGATCATCTGGTAGAGTTTCTCCAGGCCCGGTTGCAGGCCCTCTCCGCCCACGGCGGTGCAGCTCTGTACGTGATGCAGGGTGGAGGCGTTCAGTTCATGGACGGCCAGGACCTTCTCCACCTCGCTCACGGACAGAGCCGATCCTAGATCCTGCTTGTTGGCCAGTACCAGCACGGGCACCCCCTGGTTCTCCGGGTTACGGGTGATCTTGTGCAGCTCCAGCTTGGCCTCCTCCATGCGCTCCACCTCGGCCGAGTCCACCACGAACACCAAGCCGTCCGTCCGCCTCGTGTACGACCTCCACAGGGGCCTCAGCTTCTCCTGGCCTCCTACGTCCCACACCTGGAAGGTCACGGTCCTTGAGCCACCCACCGCTACCTTGATCTTCTCCGTGTTGAAGCCCTTGGTCGGGATGGTCTTGACAAACTCGTTGAGTTTCAGTCTGTAGAGCAGAGAGGTTTTTCCGGCCGCGTCCAGGCCGATCACGACCACATGCAGCGACTGAAAGTTCTGCAGGAACTGGGTGCTGGGGGCTATATCGGTGAGCTGGTTCCCCATGACGATGGAATGTTCTCACCTCTATGTGTGAGGTGGCAGATTCGAGGTAACCCTTTCTATTCAGGTTGGCATTGGCACCGACTTCAAAAGCAGAGGTGGCAGACTGACCGGCTGCAGGACTGTCAACCTTATCAAAAGGCAAACAAATAATGAGTTACAATTTAACAGCTAGACAGTAAGATCGAGCGATATCAGTACTATAGTGGGGCTATTCCACAATAAGAAACAATAAAACAGATAAGAAACGTAATTAAACACTTTGATAGAACACAATCCATGCTACCCTGGTCAGTGCAATGACATCATTGCATGTTTGCATTTAATCAGACCGCACAACGTTCAAGTTATTTCTCATTCAACTAAATTTCAAGAACGGAGCATCAATTGTGACCAATTTATGGAAATGTAAATGGTATAATTATTATTATTGTAATTTAATTTCTGTGGGGTTGAGTAGGGGCTGTCAGGAGATTTAAGGGGTCTTGGACAGGGGCGAGCTTATCCAGCAATGTGTTACACTTACAGCATAGGGGCATTAAAATTGTTGTTCTTGGTTGTTTGTCATAGGAAATATCCAGACAGGTCATATTCATTCTGAATGAGTGACTGTTTGGTATAGTTGCCTTTTGATATCTGCAATCCTATTAAGACAGTTGTATTTATCAAGGCACATCGATAGACATTTTTTCAACATAAAATGCAATTGTGGTGACAGCTCATTGTGATAAACGCATTGTTTACTTGTTACTTTTGTATTATAAGAATAAAGCACCTAAATAACCCCTATATTTTCTTTATAGGCTTAAAGAAAAACACCTAAATACATTCCGTGTTTCGAAATAAAATTAAATCATGGTTCCATTTAAAAAAGAATAGAAAACTATCCGTCAGTAATAAAATAAATGCGGCATATTCTATGAGTGAAACAGTTTACTGGTATAATAATCAAACACAGCATTCCAACTCGGGTTTCAATGCACAATCGGTGCTAAATATTTTAATAAACCAGAACAAACTGATATAACCGTGAAATTGGTATTACCTTCTAGACCTGCAGAATGCATACAGAAAACATATTCCAGTGGAGCGACATATATTCATTAATCCATAGAGGGTTATTCTCTGCGCGTTCACGCCGGGTCTGCTTCCCGCACTGACGCGTTATCATAACGGATCCGGCAGCCCTACGCGGACACGGCTGGTGCCCAAACTGATGACGTAGGCGCGCTGCTGAGAGCCGACCTGATGATGTAGGCGCGCTGCTGGGAGCCGAGTGCAAACCAATGGATTCCTCAAAGTCAATTTAACTTCTACGGTGTGAATCTGCAGATGGATTTTCCGCGCAGGCTTTTGTTAAACACGTTTTACGTGAGTTTAGATGAGAGCTGTCAAATGATAAATTATAGCCATAATTGCATTCCGAATAAAAAATATATACTCTCGAATTAAAACTGGATTAAATCAAAACATTTGCAATTTAATATTTATTTATTGTATTATAATTTATTTATCATTACAATTGTTGTCATTATACATTTAATCATTAGAATTGTTATCATTAGACTTTGTGTCTTGCTGTTTTTATTATGACATGAGAGCACAACGCGCAACGGGTCCATCACAGCAAGAGCCAGCCTACAGTATTGACACTGACACCTGCTGGACAACACTGACACCTGCTGGACAACACTGACACCTGCTGGACAACATTGACACCTGCAGGACAGCACTTCAGCAGCAGCATGTTAAACCCAGCAGGCCAGTCAGATCAAGCTATAAAAAATCTCCAAAGGTATTGCTTGCTTGTAGATTTTTTTTGTAAACGCATAAAGGTCCGTACAGTAGAGTAATTTCATGGATTAGGCTGTATAGTTAACAGAAATTCAAGTAATTCAATTAATTTATTTAAAATGTTCTTGGTTGGAACAACAAAATAATCCAGAATTGCACAGAAAGTGAAATATGCTAACCTGTAGCTGTCCTATAATACATAACTGCCATGACCTGATATACCAGTTGAATGCGACAGAAATACAATAAAAATCTAATAAAAAACAATTATGACAAGTCACAATGTGACAAATGTTCTAAGAGATATTCCAGTAACACGCATAACCGCTTGAGGGAGATAGACAGAGCATTGGGATACATATATGGGCTAATAAAAACAATACTGCATGAACACTTGTGTGATATGTAACCTATTCACACGTAATCTTTGTCATCAGGACCAGCCGTCTTCCTTGGATTTTGACTCCTGAATAGTCTTTAAGCATCCCCCTCCAGTTTTGAGTCCCATTGTGGCTTTAGGAAAGGTGTTGATTGATGCCATTTATTTCTCACATTTAATTTATTTGACAGTTTTAAACACAGTACAGCTAACCATTAAGATACAGTACATTCAAATAATTGAGACACAAAAATGTTTTTAATTTTTTAATATTTCGAATGTGATCTAGTTAAAAATACATGAAAACCAAATCTTCACATGTAAGCTAATCCTATCGTGTGGTTTGATAAGCAAAGACACTAAAGCGCTGTATTTATGAAAATGAAAAAATAAAACACATTATTGTAGTTATACAGCTTCAGGCCTACATTAGGTTCAATAAAAAAAATGCAATTCCAAAATCTAAAACTATCAATATGAAATATATAACATGACTGGAGTGATCTCTACATATAAATCAATTCACTCATTGTAAAAACATTTTATTTGGCAAATTGTTTGTCAGTCAAATGTTAATGAGTAGTCTACTTTACAAGCACAATTAATGAATTCTCGTTACTAGCTTCACCTCTTAAATTCATCATGTAGCACAGGAATTACAACACGGGCTATAGGGCTTATTTGCTCCGAGTCAACAATGGCTTTGTCTACAAAGAAGAAAAGATAAAAGAGTGCTGTGAAAGACAGGGCTACAGTAGATGTTTCTAGCTTAGCATTCATCGGCAACTCTTATTAGTGGACTATATCATGCGTTAAGCCGTAAATATAGTCATTCACTTCACATTGTTCAGTGCAACTGCATTTGTTGAGTACCTATTTGCTAAAAGGATAGTTCACGAAAAAAAATTGCCACATTGGTGTTGACAGAACGATATTGAGTGTAAATCAAATGTATGTGTGTATTAGTTTTGACCATTAGGACTGTAAAGTTGATATACTGTTCATGACGGTGCTTCACTGGTATGAACTGCCTGCAGGCCTCAGAGTTGTTTGGGAGACAGAGAACTAAAGATAGAAAACTGGGTGCCAGCCATGTATCAGGTCCTTGATCCGTTCAAGCTGTTTGTTTCTATTCAGTAAGAATGATTACAAATGTACTGGCGTGTGTAGAAGGATTAGAAACAGTTTATATACTCTGCTGTGACAGCTTTACTTTTTCTATATTTTTGCGATGACGATGATGCAGAGTAGACCCACTGGGCTCTTTACAAATAAACTATGTGCTTCGCTTTCACTCAGTGTCGTTGTTTACTAATTGATTCAGTTTAAAAATGTCATATTTAATCAAATTTAATCCTTAATCTGTTAGCAGTCTGTATACAAGGTTAGACAAGAATCCCTGCATTGGTTTTAATTTCCTATAGTGTTTCTAAGTGCCAACATTTCAGTAATATCTGGATGTCACATCCAAGTTTTATCCAAGTCCCATCCATGTCTACCAGCTGTCTCTAGGAAATGCGGAAACTTCACCAAAGCATGGATTCACATTACACAGGGTAAGAATTGAACAATTGTAATTTGGGTGAACTATACGTCTTGTTTTCATTTTTAATTGCTACTCAGGTCAATCATTAGGTGCTCGTATATCTGAGTTTTCCCTTTAAAGCTGGACGCCAGCAGAAACTCTCTGTTGTCAATGGACACCAGAGAGAATGCCCTGGGTGCCTGGATACTCAGGTCCTGGAAGTGAACAAATTGGCCCCTCTTCAAGTCCCACTGATAGACTTGCGTCAGGGAGTAATCGCTGCCGAGGATGGCGTACTGCCAGTTGCCGATGGAGACAGGCTGGAACACCATAGAACCCCGCGAGGGCATTGTCTGTACCTCTTTGAACATGGAGCTCTCCCACTTCATCACCTTGGAGTCCCCAATGAAACGGGTCAGGCAGATGAACAGTTCATTCTTCACTTTGAAATGCTTGACGGAAAAAACGTCCTCCATTTCCGGGATGTCCGTGCGCCTGTCGAACTGCTTCAGGCTTTTGCTCCACTGGTAGACGACCGGTCTCTGGGAGCTACTGGCCAGGATGAGATGTGGCTTACCAGAGATCTCCAGGTACTCCACGTCCGTGTCACGGTACCATGGGTGGAGGGACTGGTGCGAGTAGAACCCGTTGCCGTTCCACTTGTAGACTGTGGTGGAACCAGCTTTGGAGCTGTCTGCGATCACAAAAAAGAACTCGCCGTCTATGAGGAAAGTCTCGATGTCATTGGGTTTCCTGATTTTCAGGATGTCAATGTCCTGGATTTTGATGAACTTGTTCGCGGATATATCCCGCTTGTAAATGTGCGAGCCACTAAAGAGCTGGGCTACGATGACGAACAGCTGATTATCAATCACCATGGGTTTGCATACCACGGTGGACGTGCCTGTTAAACAAGAACCAACAATTAGGCATTAGAACATCAGAACGGTACCTCGGAGAAGAAAACGAATGCAACTACGATCTCTCAGGATCTATGAGTTAGACAGATGGGTAACAAATTTAAGGAAACCCCTAATTGCCTCAATGTCTCAATAAGGTGCCTGGCCAACACAGGCCGCCAAAACAGATTCAGTGGACCCTGGCATAGATTATATGAGTCTCGGGAACTCTGGTGGAGGCACCAGTCTTCTCAAAAGATGTTCTCTCATTTGGTGTTTTGATGATGTGGTAGAGAGTGCAGTCTAAGATCTTAGTGCAAAATCACTGTTCAATTGGGTTGAGATTTGGTGACTATGAATGCCATAGCATAGCGTGGTTCTGAACTATTATCCCCAAGTAACAAGAACTACAGATTGCTCTCACTTTGAATGCTGTCATAGGTTCTGAAAACCATCTCAACATGATCCCATTCCAAGAAGCTGCACGTTCCAGTAAAAGGCTGGGCGAACACGACAAACTGATCCATGCCAAAGGCAAAGGATTCCACAGAAATTGATTCAAACGTCAGGGGCTGGTAAGAGGCAAATTCTGCAATAAACATAAAAAACATCATTAACATCTCTACCGAAACATAGTAATTATAACGGTATATTCTCTTGATTACTGTTATTGTTACCGGTAATTATAGCATTGGAGTCTACTGCATTTAATGAAGATGGACATAAAAGTAAATAGCAAAATGTCTTTGCGGTTTTGAACAATAACATTTCAAGGTGTAAACTGTTATTAATTACCTGCCGTTATGCAGTCAAATGACCCGGGTACAAGATCATTAATCAGTTTCCCTTGGAAAAATTGCGGCCCACTGCAATAGATTTGGTCAACTGTGGCATTTGTCGTGTGCATCCACTCCACCAGCCATTTTATTTTGCAGTCACATTCCAAGTTGTTCCCTCTCAGATCCCTGGGATACACAAATACAATCCTCCATAATGCTCCGCAAATGTTTTGTGTATACAGTGATATTTAGAACATTCTGGATAGTTATTTTACCCATACAACCACTGGTGGAATTAAGAAAGAGAACATATACTCACACTTTAGCCAAAGCATCCATGCCCTTGAAGACATCTTTGGGTAAAGTCTCCAGGTTATTATAGGCCAAACTCCTGAAAACAAAAAGTAACAGAGCGTTGGAACGAAATGGCCTGAATCTAAACAATACAATGACTAAATAACAAAATGTGAGATCCAAAGAACCCAATCTATCTGTTCCCTGGTCACTCAGTGGGTCCAGCGGTAAAGGGCAGAGAAAAAGAAATGCTTTTTGTGTATGCTAATTCTTATTTAGACAAATTCTACTAAAAAGTAAACTTAGTTTTTTTTACAGACTTTCGAACTGATAAATACATGTTCACAGCAAAATGCATTGTTTGAAGCGAAGAGGTTGTAGTCACAATTCTCTCCACTAGAGCGCGCGCTGTCTACCGCAGCTTCGTGTAGCAACTCCATATAATGCTAGATATTAGCTGACGCTTAGTTGAGGGATGTTTTGCTGCTTGCGGGCTACCTGGAGTCGAAGGGCTGTCACTCAGGTATGTACAAGTCGCTATATTAACTGCTCATGATGAACAATAGTATGTTGTCAAGATTCAATCACCTGAGTGTAAAACCTAGATAACTAATAAAGCGACTAATATAATGTCTAAGTAAGTCTTTAGGTCAACATCTCCGTTATTCTACTTTTGATCAGCTGTGTCCAGGCTACCAGCATTTAAAACGGATCTGCAAGGCCACAACAACAGTCAGCTGTCATACTAATAGTGATAATAATATAATGTTAGCTAGCAGCTAGCAACGAACCCTATCAGTAGCACGTAGCGGCGCTAGCCTCCACAACGGCGTGTGACGTAATATGGAATCAGAACGTTAACTTTAAAATAATCAGATTTCTTCCATAAATTCGTACCTGGCGTTTAGCTCAAAGGTTTAGACCGGAGGTCGTTACCAAGTCCGAGGGCCGCGATGAAGCGTATTGACCGCAGGTTCGCATCCCCTCCCTCCATTATTTTAGGATCAATCGTTTTTTCACTTGCCAGGCAATACATTTAAATTGCTTTAGGTCAGCACCACGGCCACTAGTGTTTCTTCTCACCTTCTGCATTTAAAATACTCCATGACGACTTTAAAAATGTGAACACAATTGTTTTTATTGGTCCCAGAAACCAATTGGTTGGGCAATAGATTGAACATACGTGTCTGGTTTATTTGTGTTCCTAAAGTAATTAACTTTCATATGCTGAGCGATTATTGATGTGTTGATGGCCCTTTGTCAGCAGAAATTATGAATAATTTTATGATTGTGCGTTATCAACTGTACGTTATCATAGAGCAACTGATTTAAATAATTAAGTAATGTCTGGAATTTTTCTGAAAGCCTGATGTAGATATTTTTTTGTGAAAACTGGAAATAATTTCAGTTGTCATCAAGGTTATGTATGACATTAGACCCACCTTTAGCAACATGATCTGACAAAGGTGAGGGAGACAAACTTTTTTTCAATATGGAACAGGATTTGCTTCCTATGCAGTTCTGTTAACGGACCTTAAGGGAGCCTCAGTCAACCATGGTACTAATAAGGCTTTGAACCCCAGGTTTAAGCGCAAAAAGACAGTATCGGTTACAATTTATTATAATGGTTTTCAATATGCAAATTACATGCTTTTTCAGACTGTAAGATTGTAAAATGTATCGATCTTATACTTACAGGTGTATCAGGGCTTTTAGTCCACGGAATGCATAAGGTGATATTGATGCAATTTTGTTGTTTTCAATAAACCTGTGAATTTCGCAATAACATATTTGAGATTAAATCCTCCGGTAATGCACATTCACTACTGTCTCTTATCTGAGGTTATAACTTACAGGTACTCTAGATGTGGGAGACCCAGGAACACATCCTCGTCAATTGAGTCAAATGTGTTGGCAGTGAACAAACTGTTAAGAAAACAAGAGTTTGCATTCCATCATTTCCAGCTCATAATACTTAAATAACAATATTTCACAAATTAAATTGCGTTTGTGTTCTATTGCAACCTGCCAGTGAATGTTCTTTAAATCTAAAGGTTTCAATACTCTCAGTAGACATAGGTGGTGCCAACAGAACTCGTTATTGCACAACATAAATATTTCCCATAAACTCTGTCTAATTTGGCATAATTAAAGATGACAGAAACCATGAAACAACAAAAAAAATCCTGAAATGAAAGATTGTCTTGAGACAGATATGTTAGTAAGTAAGTTATCACACTTGATAATGTTATTAATAATGATAAAAAGCATATTGAGCTGTGGCTGGCTACTCGGGCATTGAGGCATACACATACAGTATTAGCAGTGATCAATATAAAATGTCTTTACTGTAATCGAGTGCATTAAGAACTGTTCTGTTGTTTTCTTTCTTGGAGCCATTTATGTCAGCATCGCAGCTAAGACCCCGCCCCCAAATGAGGTGGCGAAGCCGCCAGCCTGTGTGTTATTACATAATCCACCTCTTCCTCTGGGGAAGCTGGCAGTGCTTTGTTTATGCATATTGTAGGTATATTAACCCAAATGTTAGAAGATCTGAGAGAAATCGTCTAACTCACAGAAGCTGTAAAGTTGGCGTGTGTAAAAAGCTCCCGCTCGTGATTTCGGTGAATCCAGACTTGACAAAAGACCTGAATATAGAAACATGGCACACAATTAGGCATATTATACCCGAAAACAGATTCGTGTTTATTATAATCTGCTGATGTAGTTGTTCTGATATTTATTCAATACATCTTCAAAATAGAGAGAGACATACAATAGCCATGTTTTAATTAAATTGCCAATATCATTATTTGAATAATTCAGTTAAATTCCAAAAAACTTACAAAGAAACGACATCTGGTGGGAAGCTGTGTGGTACCGATCTTATATTTTCACACAATGCATTATCTTTGGTGCACGTACAAGATGCGGGGCATCTGGGTGGCTTCACTCTTCTGCCCTCCGCCAAAAGCAGCACGGTGTAAATCCAAAGCAAGACCGTGCATCCGTTCAGGGTTTTGTTTGCATATGCCATCCTTTTGGATCTCTCTGGTCACAACCAGTCCGTAGAATATTGCTTAACATGAACCTCGAGTAAAAATCCGAAACTAAACTGTATCAAAGCAAAAAATGTTCAATATCTGCAACACTATCCGCGTCGAGTCAAGCAGTGGAATATGCAGCGTGCATCATGACCAGGCACTAATCCAAAAAAACGATTCGTTCTGCCAGGCGCAGAATTTGCAAATGCTGGACAGGGAAGATAAGACAAAGGTCGCCGATCAAATCCGATCAAATACCAAGTTTTGGCTGATATTAGTGTTGTTGGTTTTTGTAACAACCCGGATTGATGTTGACTATGTTTTCTCTGAAAAAAAAGATGAAAAAGCCTCCAGTCCTTGGAAACGGCGCTCTAAAACCAGAGCTGGTGCTTATTGTATGAGGGACGCATGCTATTATTTATCCCCGCACGAAATCCATGAATGGTTAATGTGGAACGGCCTATTCATTAGGAGGTTAACTGGAAAAGCACCTGCGCCTCGCTCAAGGATATGCCAAATGTTGCCTATTGGTGCTGCTGTTGCCTATTGTAATAATAACAAGAGTAGCAGAGTAAAAGCCCGACAAAAACAACAAAGCCAAATAACAATATGATGAAAAACCAAACCAAAATCATAACAAAAATAACATAATAACAGCCTTTAAATTATATGTATGAAATAAAATAAAAAAATATATATTAAAAAAAAAAAATCGAACTGGCTGTAGCTGTTGTCTTACCAGTTTCTATAGATGTATGTTCTCAGCTCTCAGCCAATCTTGTGAATCAAATTCTGTGTCTGTAAAATTCAATGGACGACGAAACCCTTCAAATCTCAATAACAGGGACGTTCTGTTGAAGACCGGAAAAGTTGACCCATACAACCTCAGAATTTCCCCCAAAGAGTTCAATTAGGCCCACAGTATTCAGATGAATAAGAGATCTATTGTTCCCATTTGATATAACAGGAGAACGGAATCTGTGGAATAAGCCCACAGAAATACAGTCAGGATATCAGATATGATTAAAGGAGACGTCTAGCCATTTGTTTTGTTTTTTACAATAGTCGTAGAACAAATAAATGTTATTTTTCTTTAAATAGAAGTATCTTTTGTTCTTTAAAATTACATCCAAATGATGTGAAATACTTTGTAGACTTTATCAATGACGTAAATAACTATTGCAGCTAGTATGTATTTTATTATTATTTTCCTCTGTAAAGAACATTGAATTGCTTCTATGAATGAATTGTGCTATATAAATAAACTTGCTTGCTAAAAAAAAACGACTGATAGTTATTGGGATGTCTACGTACGTACAACAGATATCAGCAACTTTCATTCTTGTGTTCCAATGCGAGTTGTGTTTGTTAATCAAAGTTGATAATTTTATAAGGCTAATTGATCATTAGAATACCCGTTTACAATTACGTTTGCACAGCGGAAGACTGTTGTGCTGACTAAAGCAATAAAACGGACCTTCTTTTTCATTATTTGAGTATTTGGAGCCTCGGCAATTGTGGGTTCGATACCAGGCTCCAAATGGCTAGAAAACAAAGTACTTTACTCTCATACGCATCAGTCTATTCTTGCTCCTGTAGGTCCTAATCAGGTATGTTTTAATTTTCTGTTCATTCAATTTGAAAAAAAAACGCAGTTAAAAGAGAACACGGACAGCGCCACCTTCACAACCTGTGGCCAAATATCCTGTGATGCATCTGGAATGAACACAATTTTATGTGCTTGTTTGTCTGTCCAGAAAAGGCAAAAGGGTACAATTAGTCTACTTTAATCACACGAATGAACGCAGCCTGTACATTTGCAGGTGTTATTCCTGCAAAACTGGGTTTGCAACTACCACTATTGCCAGTGAGTCAATCATTTACAATTAAGCAAATAAATTGAGAAAAAAGTTATTGTTACATCAAAACAGAGGTCAATACAGGTCATAGTACTGATTTGAGGAGCTAATTCCATAGACAGGGGCTGTACTGTATTCATTTCGCCAAACAAAATGTTTATGAAATGTTTCGCAAATCAGCAACAAACATATATGGTTACGATGATTAATCATCATAACCAAATGCCCCTGGTTGAGAATCGCTGCTGTATGTTCCAAAAGCAACATGTGATGCCGTAAACACAGGTAGACTTGACAATTCTATAGATATAGATAAACCAAATACCATGGTAATTAATTGGACTAAAATCTAACGTTCAAACTATTGGTGCGTACTTTCGATATAAATAAAGGTTGGGGGGAAAAAAACTCCGATCATTGACGTTCTTGGCTACGTCATCAATACGCGACGTTGTCGATGTAAACAGACTGTTTACGTTTTGCTTGTTAAGAACATGGCACGAAATATGGACAGTCTCGTAAAGGTAGTTAGCGCTATTGCAACTTTATTATTTTATGTTAGATACATGTGATATCTCTACAACGTTTTCATACTTCAGCCATATATTTAATATAGTAAAAAATAGCAAACATTGGCGAAAGGTGGCTATTTAGCCACACACTGTTGTCTGACTAGGATCTTTGACGAAGCTAGCCTGCATTTTCAGCTATTGTGTAAAATATTAAAAGGAAACGCTAGTTACTTGATCATGTCAGAAGGAACAAGTGTGCCATGTAGAAATGGCCATGGTAAACACCAAGTTGCAATAGCCGGCAAGGTCTTATTTGGGCTATAACCATCTGGCTGAATCAAAGTAAAGTGAATGCTAATTTGAAATCGTATTACTCTTTCAATGGTCTAGTCTTGCTGGAGTCATCTACATAATCACATGTGTTGTTACTTATACTACTACTATACTACTAATAATAATAATTGGAGGATAACGGGTGAGAAAGAAACAGCAGAAACAATAGAGCCGCAAATCCTGACCCGGCTGATGTTGATATTTACGGTAACGTTGTAACTCCTAAAAGGGGCTTCTTCCAAACCATTGAAAACTAATTGTTGCTATTTGTGTAGATGTAACGGCTGTTCTTGATCGCTAAACGGTACACTATATGCTTACTATCTGTAGTATGTCCTTGTGAAACAATATGTTATGATGACAGAAATACAAGACTTTTCACAGGTCCATGGAGGTGGCGGGTATGACTCGGACTTCAGTGATGATGAAGGCCAGGGAGAAACATCTCAACATGGAATAAAAAGGTAGGGGCCAGATGACCACCAGCTATTTTATTTCAAGTAAAAGCCAAATAGTCAGCTACTTTTAGATAAACAATAAATAAATGCGTATTGTTATATGTTTTTTACTTGCAGGAAACGTGAAGATGAACTTCTGAGGAAGCCATTTCAGAAAGGAAGGCACACAAAGTTGGCACACAGAGATGTTGCTGCTCATGAATACGACAGGTACAATTTCTCTCAGTCTTTATTGGCATCATCATCATGACTTCATCAATGTTTGCTGTTTCTTGGGGACTTGATGACTTTTGTGTCGCCGCTCAGGGAGGAAGCCAGAAACCGACGTCATCACTTGATATCAATGAATGCTGTATCCTTTACAATGTAGATGTTCACGAGGAAAAGTGAAGTCCTTTCCTTGGTTGCAAGTTATTGTGCATTGTGATTGATTGCCACAGTGCAGTCTTTCTCCAGAGTGCAATATTAATAATTTTTCTAAAAATTCCATAACCATTTACCTTCAGTATGAGAGACATAAGAAGTTTGTTGGTGATTACATTTTGTATTATGATGGAAAGGCAGAGGATCTCAGACGTTCCACGTAAGTTAAGTTTTATTTTTACAGTCTTGCTTATTTTGTTTTTGTAATGAGACCCATTTCAGCTGATGCTAACTGACAATTTCGACTATCAATCTGCCTAACCCTCAACCCTCCCGGTTCTGTCTTTCTGTCTGATCAAGTATTTGACCTGGACTATTTCATAAGAATTTCTGCATTTGAAAAATGCATTTAATAATTATTAAACTATTATAAGTTCACCTAGCACAGCTGGAAGAGGACTTGACACCTCGCGGAGCCTGGTTCCGCTCCTAAATTTGACCCATCAGGGTTTTTCCTAGCCGCTGTGTATCAACTGGTTGATGCATGCTCCGTCGGGTTCAGGCTGGGTTTTTGTAAAAGCACTTTGTGACATCTCATCTCATCTTCAACCGCTTATCCGGGGTCGGGTCGCGGGGGTAGCAGCTCTAGCAGGGGACCCCAAACTTCCCTTTCCCGGGCAACATTAGCCAGCTCTGACTGGGGAATCCCGAGGCGTTCCCAGGCCAGTGTGGAGATATAATCTCTCCACCTAGTCCTGGGTCTTCCCCGAGGTCTCCTCCCAGCTGGACGTGCCTGGAACACCTCTCTAGGGAGGCGCCCAGGTGGCATTCTTACAAGATGCCCGAACCACCTCAACTGGCTCCTTTCTATGCAAAGGAGCAGCGGCTCTACTCCGAGTTCCTCTCGGATGACTGAGCTTCTCACCCTATCCCTAAGGGAGAGGCCAGCCACCTTTCTGAGAAAACCCATTTCGGCCGATTGTACCCGCGATCTCGTTCTTTCGGTCATGACCCAGCTTTCATGACCATAGGTGAGGGTAGGAACAAAGATTGACCGGTAGATCGAGAGCTTTGCCTTTCGGCTCAGCTCTCTTTTCGTCACAACGGTGCGGTGAAGCGAATGCAACACCGCCCCCGCTGCTCCGATCCTCCGACCAAACTCCCGCTCCATTGTTCCCTCACTCGCGAACAGGACCCCGAGGTACTTGAACTCCTTCACTTGGAGTAAGGACTCATTCCTTACCCGGAGTAGGCACTCCACCGGTTTCCTGCTGAGAGTCATGGCCTCAGATTTAGAGGTGCTAACCCTCATCCCAGCCGCTTCACACTCGGCTGCGAACCGATCCAGTGAGTGCTGAAGGTCACCGACCGATGAGGCCATCAGGACCACATCATCCGCAAAAAGCAGTGATGTGACCATCAGCCCACCGAACGGGAACCCCTCCCCCATGACTACGCCTTGATATCCTGTCCATGAATATTACAAACAGGATTGGTGACAAAGCGCAGCCCTGGCGGAGGCCAACCCCCACCGGGAACGAATCCGACTTACTGCCGAGGACACGGACACAGCTCATGCTTTGAGCGTACAGAGATTGGATGGCCCTGAGAAGAGACCCCCTCACCCCATACTCCCGCAGCACCTCCCACAAAAGATCCCGGGGTACCCGGTCATACGCCTTCTCCAGATCCACAAAACACATGTAGACTGGATGGGCATACTCCCAGGCCCCCTCCAGGATCCTTGCGAGAGTAAAGAGCTGGTCCGTGGTTCCCGGCCAGGACGAAAACCGCATTGTTCCTCTTCAATCTGAGGTTCGACTATTGGCCGAACCCTCCTTTCCAGCACTTTGGAGTACACTTTACCAGGGAGGCTGAGGAGTGTGATACCTCTGTAATTGGCACACACTCTCTGGTCCCCCTTTTTAAAGAGGGGAACCACCACCCCGGTCTGCCACTCCTCTGGCACTGTCCCAGACTTCCATGCAATGTTGAAGAGGCGTGTCAACCAAGACAGCCCTTCCCCACCCAAAGCTTTTAGCATTTCTGGACGAATCTCATCAGTCCCTGGGGCTTTGCCACTGTGGAGTTGTTTGACTACCTCAGCGACTTCCCCCAGGGAAACTGACGATGACCCTCCATCAGCCTCCAGCTCTGCCTCTGTACTAGAGGGCGTGTAGGTCGGATTCAGGAGCTCCTCAAAATGCTCTTTCCAGCGCCCGATCACATCATCAGTTGAGGTCAACAGTGTCCCATCCTTACTGTACACAGCTTGGATGTTTTCCCCTTCTGAGGTGCCGAACGGTTTTCCAGAAGCATTTTGGTGCCGACCGAAAGTCCTTCTCCATAGCTTCTCCAAACTTCTCCCACACCCGCTGCTTTGCCTCTGACACGGCAGCGGCTGCAGCCCTTCGGGCCTGTCGGTACCCTGCAACTGCCTCCGGAGTCCCCAGGGCTAGCATATCCCTGAAGGCCTCCTTCTTCAGTCGGACAGCTTCCCTGACCACCGTGGTCCACCACGGTGTTCTAGGGTTACCACCCCTTGAGGCACCTAGGACCTTGAGACCACAGCTCACCGCCGCAGCTTCAGCAATAGAAGCTTTGAACATTGCCCACTCAGGTTCAATGCCCCCAACCTCCACAGGGATGCCTGAAAAGCTCCGCCGGAGGTGTGAGTTGAAGATCTTTCGGACAGGGGCCTCCTCCAGACGTTCCCAGTTCACCCGCACCACCCGTTTGGGCTTACCTGGTCTGTCCAAAGTCTTTCCCCACCCTCTGATCCAACTCACTACCAGATGGTGATCAGTTGACAGCTCTGCCCCTCTCTTCACCCGAGTGTCCAAAACATGCGGCCTTAGATCAGCCGATACGATCACAAAATCGATCATTGACCTTCGGCCTAGGGTGCTCTGGTACCATGTACACTTATGCGCCTCCTTATGTTCGAACATGGTGTTTGTTATAGACAATCCATGACTAGCACAGAAGTCCAATAACAAACGACCGCTCGGGTTTGGATCAGGGAGGCCGTTCCTCCCAATCACGCCTCTCCAGGTGTCTCCGTCGTTGCCCACATGTGCGTTGAAGTCTCCCAGAAGAATGATGGAGTCCCCTACTGGAGCCCTATATAGGACTCCCTTCAGGGTCTCCAAGAAGGCTGAATACTCCGAACTGCTGTTTGGTGCATAAGCACAAACAACAGTCAGAGTTTTCCCCCACCACCCTTAGGCGTAGGGAGGCAAACCTCTCATCCACCGGGGTAAACTCCAACACCGCCGTGCTCAGACGTGGGCTCGTGAGTATCCCCACACCAGCCCGCCGCCTCTCACCCTGGGCAACTCCAGAGAAGAACAGAGTCCAACCCCTATCCAGGGGTAAGGTTCCAGAGCCACGGTTGTGCGTAGAGGTAAGTCCCACCAGATCCAACTGGTATCGCTCCACCTCACGCACAAGTTCTGGCTCCTTCCCCCCCAGTGAGGTGACGTTCCACGTCCCCAAAGCAAGCTTCTGCCGCCCGGGTCTGATCCGTCGAGACCCCCCACCTTCACTGCCACCCATATGACAGCGCACCCGACCCCTGCGGTTGTTCCTGTGAGTGGTGGGCCCACAGGATGGAGAGGAGAGAGATGCCACGTATCTCGTTCGGGCTGTGCCCGGCCGGGCTCCGTGGCAAACCCGGCCACCAGACGCTCGCTTTCGAGCCCGCCGTCTGGGCCTGGCTCCAGACGAGGGCCCTGGGCTTCCTCCAGGCAGGGTCTCGCTCCTTTTCCCTCTATCTTTCATGGGGTCTTGGTGAACCATTCTTAGTCTGGCCCCTCGCCTGAGACCACTTTGCCTTGGGAAACCCTACCAGGAGCATGAAGCTCCAGACAACCCAGCCCTCAGGTTCATAGGGGCACACAAACCTCTCCACCACGTTAAGGTGATGATTCCCTTTTTACAACTTTGTTGTAAAAAGGGCTTCATAAAATAAATGTGATTTATTGATTTATGTGGCATTTTAAAAGAATACTAACACAATATAACACTATTTACCTAAGGGCCAATGATAAATCAGACCTTGATGTAGTGCGTGAGAACCATCGGTTCCTGTGGAGGGATGAGGATGAAGAACAAATGACATGGTTAGTTTCTGTTAAACAAAATACTTGTGGTTAAAAGTATTGTTCTCCAATATCCCAATAGCTGTTGTTTCTCATTATCAGGGAGAAAGAACTAGCAAAAAAGTACTACGATAAGCTCTTCAAAGAATACTGTATTGCTGACCTAAGCAGATATAAAGAAAACAAGGTATGTGAAATTCTTTGTGAAAATGTTGTTTTATTTCAATTGTAATGCATTGTTTTGTGATGTTATTGTACAATAAATGAGAATGGTTGTGTTCTTACTCAGTTTGGGTTCCGGTGGCGCATCGAAAAGGAAGTTGTTACTGGAAAAGGTACTCATTTTGATATTTGTAATTTTGAGGCATTGATACATTGATTACACCATGTCTGGTTTATGAGATTGTTGTTTGATTAAGTTAGCAAGTTACATGTTTGTACAGACCCGGTGCATATACCCGGTATCCTTAGCCCTTGATTAACCATTTACATCTTTACATCCGGTTGTACTTGCAAGTGAAGGTCCCCAAGCAACAACAAGCTTAGGGTCTGACCATATTTTTGTGTTGATTGAATATGACACCTCACAGTCATTGGCATAAGATACATGACTAAATTTGCTTGGAATTTTGGGTGACATCAATCCTACACGTGAGCAAATTCTCCACCACCAGATGGCCATAGTCTCCACCACTCCACCACTAGGTGGCAATAACGGTCAATGTCCTCCAGATTTGCTTTTTTCATGATGCTGGACGTACAAATACTGTTCACTAATAAAGGATATATGGATTTAGGTAAATATTTGATTGTGGCTCGTCCTAGTCATAAGCTGCTACAGTGTAGAAAACTGAGTAACCTTATATTGTTACGTTTAGCTAGTTTTTTACCACATCAACAACATTCATTAGTAGAAGACAAATTCAGCTAGTCGTTACCCAATTATGCCTTTTGGTTAATTAAGGGACACACCTGTTCATGTGTGTCACCTGTCTGAGCTCAGCTGTGCTCCAACTCAAATGTGCATGATGTCACATAGTAAGAATGTCAGAGGGGAACAGGTGAAGAGGGGCCTCGCAAGTTTACCAGAAGGAGGTGAGAATAAAGCAGCGCCACAAGGCCCTTTGTCACAAATTCAACCGTTCAGGAAAATACTAAATACTCCCAAAATACTGAAATATAAAGCATTTGCAATGAGCTGTCCAAATTAACAACATAACTGGTGTTTTTAAGTATGGCTCAGTGTAAACTACATTGGTTCCAGAGTTTCAGTTACATTTATTGGATTTCAACGGGCAAGAGTTGGAGGCAAAAAAAAAGTAGCCAACCGCTGACATTTATTAGTGGGTTTTGTTGGTTAATAATTACTTTCTTAATGCTTGAGATTACTGAAACCGGACTGCTCTGGGATCAGTGTAGCGTTATGACTAAATGTCCACTCCCATATTAAAAAACGATTACCCGAAACACGGTTGTTTATTCAATACTAGTGGCACCATACTGCATTACTTGCATCTGTCCACAAGGCAGTGTGTCCGTCCATCTCGGAATATCAGCCGCCGCTGTCTCTCGTTGATGCTTCCAAATAAAGCTCCCTCGTCCCCCTGGTTGGTCTTTGAACATAAATAGAGCGGCAATTCTATTATCCACTTGAAGGTAATTAAGCAGGTTACCACTGAGGTCTGTGTACATCAGCTGTGGATGATGGAGTCTAAATACAATATGTCAGTTAGACGTGCTACCAGTTTAAAGTACTGATGTACTTGTAAGTATATGCACTAAACAAAGTAACCCTGTATGTACCATTCGGCAGTTCTGTAATAGAGACACATTATTTAAAAGCTCAGGCCGAAGTTCACACGCAGAAACATGTGTTTACTCTTCACTGGGGTACACTGGTCAGAGGTCAGTTGGGTTCTCTGACTATTGACTTTGTTGGCGCAGAGTGATTCTCCCCATGATATCTGGGTCACAGGTCAACTGACGTTATTCATGTCAATCTAAACATTTTGTTGTCATTTGTAGTGAACATTTATTAGACTATTTTGTAGCCTAATTGTTTTTTATATACAATACTTTATAAGCTATAAGTATTTTGCATCCACATGTATTTAGAATGTCATTCGTTTGATTAGAAAAGGAGCAAATCTATTGGAATACGGATGGTCTCGTTTAGCTGTATGCTTGTCTTCTCTCTGATGCCTGTTGGAGCAGTAGAGGGTCCCTGACCATCTAAGCATCTGTCTGAGATTTAGCATACCGTTAACATGCCATCTGTCTTCCTACCTCTTCTGAACCAGACACGTGAGCTTAGCTAATTAGCTAACACCGTGTCTATCTGTCCCTATTGGCCATCGGCTGTCCGGCTAGTGCAGCAGTGGTTGTCTCAACTCCACAGTGTGTCCTAATTCCCCATCTGGGCAACTCCTGGATACTGGCCCGCTAGGCAGAGTTTACCCTCTGTCCAATGTCAGTGTTATATTTTAAATATAGGCCTGTCTGAGGTATGGCAGCCACACGTCTCACCCCAGCCCGAGCAAACGAGTGACGCCAGATACACACAGAGTATTTAAATGTGGTGAGGGCATCTACAGCCCTCGCCCTCCTTCATGCTGATATCACAAGACAGCGTTTCAACTGGACGAGAAATGTCATAATGTTCAATATCGTGAGGTCTCGTGGCGCAAGGTCTGGTCACACCACTAATGAGATTTTTATTTTTTGGCCAATTTCTAGCGTAAACTTGCCTTCATTTCTCTGAACAAGAATAGACTGACGAGTTTCTAAAGAGAGTTATTTTCGTTTCTGGACGTGTTGAGCCTGTAATCAAACCCACAAGCTAATTTCCAGGTACTCGACTTGTCTAAAGAACGCTCGTTTTATTGCTTCTTTAATTAGCACAACAGTTGCAAGCCGTGCGGACATAATCGCAACAGAGAAATTGCGATTATTACTCATTTGATCCATTAGCCTTTTACAATGATAAACTTGGTTTAGCAAACACAACGTGCCATTGGAACACAGGAGTGATGGTTGCCAATTTAAGGGCCTTTGTAAGCATAGTTCTGTATTCCATTGAAAAGCACACTTCTGAACGGTAGTGTACATGCGTCACAACAACGTCATCAACAGGTTTTAATTGGCCTGCCGGTGCAATCGATCTCCAGTAGCCGGAAGTCACACATTGATATTATTTTTCTAGACCCCTGGGTGCATTGGCTAATCCGTTGGTAGGAAGAATCCCATCTGTCGGCACCGGAGAGAACACACTTCTTTCTGGCAGATACCTGGTTAGCTAGCCTGCACATCAGCAAAGCAGATCATGGCATGTTGCCATCTGGAGCAGAGTGGGGTCAGGTGAGGCCCCTAAACAGCAGGGTGACAAAAGAAGGGAAGACCTGGTCTGAGAAATAGTGCGTCATGAGCTCCACGCAGCTCATGATCTATAAGTGCGTCACAAGCTCTACGCAGCTCATGATCTAGTAGTGCGTCACGAGCTCTACACAGCTCATGATCTAGTAGTGCGTCATGAGCTCGACACAGCACATGATCTAATAGTGCGTCATGAGATCAATGAATTAGAAGGAACCTCGGCAGGTAATCCACACCGGGGGGCTCTTGTCACTCTTCCTGTCCCCCTTGTACTTCCTGTCCCCCTCGTACTGTAGTGCTCGTACTAGTTTCTAATCACAGTGGAACCGACTGTTGGTAGGGAGTGAGGGGTTTTCTGATCGATTATATCTGACTCTCTTACTGACAGAGAACTTGGTTTGGGTAGTAGTAAATCATGAGAAGATGTCTGGGTGTTAAGCAGGAAGTTCTAGCATTGTATTCCTATGTGTATGACGTGACAGAAAAAAGGTAAAATAATGGCACTTTTATTTGGTGCGATCCAGTCCGATCCTTTAACGAAGCTTACAGAATATAGGGACAGGCATATGAGTACATTGCTGGCGCTGTACTGTATGTTAAGGCGATACAGATGAATGATCAGCATTGTATTGACCCGGTTCTTTTGCAGGCCAGTTTCTGTGTGGGAACAAGCGCTGTGAAAAGGAGGAAGGCCTGAAGAGCTGGGAGGTGAACTTTGCCTATGTGGAGCTGGGAGAGAAGAGAAATGCCCTGGTCAAACTCCGTAAGACACCCCTCCGTTGTTTACAGGGTTTTTAATCCACGGCAGGGCTTTCTGTCCTCGCGTTTGGTGAAGCTAATCACATTAGTCATACCTAAAATAGACTCCGTTTTCTCCTTGTGATCCCTGAGTAAACGCAGACGTGGAAAGCAAAACTTAAATTTTGTTAGGAATTGTACAAACCATCTGTGGGACCTCCGAAAAACTGGTGTTTTTAACCTGAAATCATGTGAAACACTTCAATTGCAGACAGTTGGACTAAATTTGACTAAGGGCTTCTAAAGACATTTGGTTGCAAACCAGCTGGTATGTCATGTGTCAGGTGACCTAGCAATGGGGGTGAATACTTGGTGTCGTTAGATCATTTTACAACAATTTGCTGATTTTATTTTTTCACTGACATTTAAATACCTTTTTGTTCATCAATGGCAAAAACACTCATGATTTAAGTCTATTTTTGATTTCCTTTATTGTTTTCACAATGGTTTGCCAAACTAACTGAGGTGTTATTTTTCTAGGACTCTGCCCAGAGTGCTCCTTCAAACTCAACTGTCATCATAGGTAAGTTTACTGTAGTTGTTTTAATGTCAGTTATTCATTTACTAAACACTAATAGGTCTTTATCCCATTTATTCACTGTCAAAATGTTACAATTAATGTGTGGTGATTGGCCGAACTTAAAGAAATATGTTTTTTTCCCAGGAGAAAAGAGGTCCTCGCCAAGAAGAAAATCCAAAAGCCGTCTGGGGATAATCAAGTCAAAGCACAGTCTAAAAGATCCAAAAAGGGCTCCAAGAAAATCAAACGCAAAGACAAACATAAGAGGAGAAAAACAGGCAAGATTTTTAATCACCAAACCGTTGTTCAATTCTGGGTATATAGTTACAAAAAATAAAAGGGCAAGGTGATAAAATGAATGTTACAAAGATTAGTGTCTACCGATGGTGGATATTAAGATTCATTAACAGGAACCAGGAAAATGTTCCGAAAAGACCTAATACAATAACATAATATATAATGCAAGCCGACTAAAAGCAACCATTGACACGAGAATATTAGGTTGTACACAAACAAAACACTTCCGGGTTTTGGCTTGTTTATTAACTCTTCAGCAGTCATGTTGCTTTTCATTATTCCTCATTGGTCATCTGGATTGGACTAACTTCCTGTCCTTTATTCTCAATGTGCAGGCCACTCCTCCTCCAGTTACTCAGACGACGACTCCCAGGACTCGGACAAGGGTACTGTTCATTATCACTCTCTACCTTTATTACGAGCAGTAGGGTGCATCAAATTTGAATGGGAAATTTTAATTTCAAAATATCAATTTGGCTGGCATTGCATGTTGTTCCAATTAACATAAAAATGACTTTTGCAAAGTTTTGAGGAATTCCATTGAGATTTAGGGGTGCCACCTAACACATGAACTTTGGCGAAATTAAAAAAAAAATTTAGTCTAATTGCCAATAGGATGACCTGGAAATGTTGAATACAGGTAACTTTTATACAGTAACATGTTCTATAGGGTTATCAAAGTAAAAGTTGTTTGTTTGCCCTTTGGGCAACTTGGGCATTTTTCAGAATTCAACTTTCAAGATTTTCCATTAATTTGTCCTATAGACAAAATGAATGGAGGTCAATGGGACGTTTACGTGGCCTTACCCTGAATTTCGGCAGCAGTGATGGATGTCGGACACACATATAAAGTTTAATTTACTTTATTGTTAAACACAAGGGGCGATACTGACACTTAAAAGAACAAACCCTCTAGTGGCTAACTCACTGGCAACTAACAGGGCCTAATGCTGAGCATCGGAGTTAACCTGCTGTCCGACCTGACTCTGCATCAAGGTCACTTGTGAAGGCAGCCTGTTGCATTGGTGACATCTTCAACCTTGTAGCCAGTGACTAAGGATGTCATGTGGAACGAAGACCTTTGTATCAGTCTTCTTATGCTTGTGGGATGGTTCACCCTCAGATGGTGGATACACTGTGTTAGTATCTTCCTCTGACTCCCCATCACTCTCCGACTCCAAGCTGGACATTGCAGTCATCTCCTCCAGCTCCTTTTCACAGCAGGACTGCCTGGCTGCTGCGGCAGCTTGACGTCTTCTCACCGCTTCACCTTGAGCTGCAGCTTTTTGTCCAATACACCAAATGTGGCCACTCTGTCAGTCTTCATGCAAAAGCTAGGTCTTCTGGGTCATCATGCAGCGTAAGATCTGACGTCCAGTTGGCAGTTTGGCGCCTGTGATGATGCCATCCTCACTGGTGATGCTGGGGCCCAGACCAAAGACCAGGCTGCGACTGCTAGTCTGGCAGGGACCAGTTGGTGAAGGCAGCATCTTAGGAGAGCTGGATCCTGGGGTGGGTTGTGTTGTGCAGTGCCTGAGAATGAAAAGGATACAAACTCAAGGAAATTGTTTGAAATCATATCTTACCATACTTAATATCACACAATTATGATAAACCATTCTTGCATAAGCCTCACATTTTAGCTGTACAAAGTCTAACTACATCATAACTTTCCGTTACATCACTATCAGAGTAGCTTGCTGTGCTTGCAAATATACTTGTATTTAAAATGTTAATTTACTGTAACAACTACAATGCTACTGTCAATAAACTTGAGACATCTATACTCTGAATATGACATTGTCCACTCTAGAATATTGTTGATGTTAAGCTTACTAGCTTAGCTAACATAGATAGCTAACTGTTGTTAGAAGACTGTTGCTAGCTAACGTTATCTATATGTGATGAGTACCAAATACCTATCAATATGATTTAAATGACTTATGATAAATAAGTATACAGACACATAATTCCAGATATTATAGTAATATGTAATAATACATACCTCAAACAGAAAGATCACCTCAGTTTTCTTGAGCTGTAGTATTATTTACCTCAGATCTCCATAGCAACCATTGAGCGCTGTTAACCACTTTATCCAACAAAAACAGGTGTGCGGTGGCACCCCTAAATCATCATGTACTGGAAAAATATTTTGCATGTGTTGTTTCTACATATATTGGAACACTTTAGCACCCAGCCATATCAAAATTCAAGAATTGTGTTTTTTGATGCACCCTAACGAGCAGCCTCACACTCACTAGTGGTTGTTGGTCCAGCGTGTATGAAATCAGTCGGTACACACAGAGGCTAATGGGTCCACCAATGGCCATACAGGTTTAAGTGGGACTCTTGTCACACTTCCTGTCCACCTGAATTCATTAGTGCCATAACTAGGTTCTATTCACAGCAGCTGTTACAGCTTGTTTCAACTATCAGCGCATACATCTGTTATCTTAAATCGTGAACTTAATCATTCGTGGAGTGCATTATACACATAATATGTTATGAAAAAAAGTTATAATTATATATACGTGTGTGTGTCTTCGGTTCCCTGCACCAGACGAGGAACCCAGTGAGGATGCCAAGGGCCTGTCGGAGGCGGACCATTGGAAAGGCCCCGCCCCCACCGTGGAGGAGAAGTCTAGGTGAGCTGAACACATCAGCTAGCTCTACCAAAGTCGTCCAGCCTCTATAAACGTGACATTGTAAAGGCTAATATAACACTTCATTCAACTACTGTTTGTTTTTCAGGGAGGAGGAATTTGACGAGTACTTTGAGGACATGTTTCTTTAAACGACATGTCCTGGGACCTGGCACCAGTCTGTTTATGGTCGGACATCGATTCGATACATTTTTGTATTGGACATTATTGTCCTGGTTGAATATCCGAGTTTGTCCGAAGCTAAATAAATTGGCTGTTGTTTTTTTAAACCTGAGTTTCTTCTGGTTCCACCTCTGACATTTGATTAGAACTTTAATAAAGAGTTCACTATGCTTTAAGCGCTATTTAACAAACTACCACCGAGAACTCCAGACCAGAGGAGAATCTCTAAACAACAGTAAGAGAACCTGTGACACAGGCATGCACTAGTAAATCACTGATTAATAAACCAGGGTTTAGTCAATAGGTTTATAATGCAGACGATATAAACAATGTTATTGAGTTGCTTAGATACTGTGGGATTGAGAAGTTTAAAGTTATCGAGTTGTTTTTGCCAAGACGTTCAGATGCGTGACACCTGGGGATTAGACACAAACGTCTTTAATCACCATGCAATTACTATCCCCTGAAGGTGTGTTTAAAGACACCTGCCCATAGTCACTTCTAGCATTCAGTCCATTAGCTTTTTCATTGATGTTTCTATGTACCAATTAGCTATCCAATCAACGTTTTATTTCTGCATTTAAATGTGTGCATTTCTTAAAATACTGTAGGTTTTTTTTCATCTGCTTCTACGATACTGTGGCCCCGAGTCACCCGTTTGTCCCGAAGTGAATGCAGTGTTCTGTAGAACGGGCCGCCCAGGATGTATTAGATGAAATGGGATGTGAGGCTCAGAAAACATGTCATGCAGACAGACTTCACTCAAGGTGCTCCCTCAGGAGTGCTTTGGTCTCGGCCGTATGCCAATCGGCTCATCGTCTTTTCCCAGAGCTGATCCAGCTTTACCGGGGTAAATCCACGTCCCCGAGTCGTGAGGACTGTTACCTAAGGTTCCTCCCAAGTTTAACACGTTTCGCCGCTGTACTCATACCAACCGCCGTAAAGAAGGGTACGAGAATCCTGCCCGACTTTGATCAATGTCTTTATTTTGTTTATTGTTACACCTCATGATACGTACACACACAGTCGACTTCTATCGGACGTGGAATGTCAAATTCTAAGCTCTCAATGACAACTCGATAGAATTAGCGGACATCAGTTGTGACCGTTTCAAAAATGTACACGCGAGTCGGATGAACTCGCCTTCCCATGCGCGTCTCCTACGGCGTGGCTTATCCCTTCTGCGGGGCCCTGATCCGAGCTTGCTGTCCTGGAAGCGTCAGGAACAGAGATCCAGTGGAGCTATTGAAGATGCGCTGTCTGTCAAAGCTACTCTGATTGGTTTACTGCGTCCTGAATTTCCGTTCATTTAGCGTGGGGGCATGGGTTGCTTAAGTATAGAAGTCACACTTGGCCTCTGCTCGGCTTTGCTCTAATTAGGAACGTCGCCTGTTACAGCAAAAGCAGGTGACCAGGTAGGATTTTTCTAAGCGGTTTTATTATGAAAGAATCAGTGCAATACAACTAGATTAATAATTTCCCCCTTCCACAGCTGCATCAGTAGAATGTATTTCGGTTAGAAAAAAGCCCAGGATGCAAAAACAAACAAGAGGGACTTCCAGGCCTGACAGAGGCCACAGGTTTCTGCCAGTTTCCACCAAACAAAACATAATGCCCTCACATGGTATAGTTATGATGTGACTTTGGTAGGCTGCTGTATATACAGTAAGTTGGGTATTTGAAGTTTAAAGCTATGCAGACCTTCAAAGCTGGTCGACACACTCAATTCCAACACATTGTCTTATGGCTGACAGGACATTTTAGAGTAGCGACCATTTGTTGTCCATTTCAAATGTAGGTTTAATCTTTCATATATTTTACTATTTGATTAGCTACACTTCTTTGTAAATTACACATTATATAGTTCTTCATTTTTTCAAATTTCTATTGTATTGCAATTTATCACACATATACTGTATGTTTGATACACAATACGTATGTTACAGTGACAAGAGATTGGGAAAGAGTTATACAGCATCAAGTTATGGACAACATTTACAGTATATCTGGGTGCTCAAATGTTACATTGAACAATATCATCGGTTCATACAATCTAAGATTTAGAACGGACTCGGCTCCACTGTTAAAATACATGAAGTAGAAAATCTCGACAAACAATCAAAAAATATATACTTTGCATATTAACATAAATATACCCCACAGGGCTCAATACAGTGTACAGATATTATGCTTAGCTACAAGATCAGCCCTCGTTAAAGTTAATTGTCGCTTACTAAAATACCAGGTACGTCTGCTAAGATTGAGATATGGAAGGGGGCTTTTGCTCTTAGAGTCCAGTAAATTAGCAGGGTGTGTTCTACTTAATTTGTGTTCGTGAGGAATCGGCTAATTCTCTCATATGTGTGCTTAAAATTCCTGAGATGAGTAATCCAATATCAACCAGCTGTTCGATTCCCATAAAACCGCTCACTTAGAATTGTGTCGCCACAGAAATGTCAGATCTTTGGGGACCATCGGAGCATGGAGAAAGTTTTACAGGTCTTTTTTCCTCTCTATCCAAAGCATATCTAAATATGCAGTATTGAAACACAGTATGCCATTTGGCTGGTGTCAGGTTGTTAAGTCTGTTTCATTGCCTGGATTACTTTTGCTTTTTTATTATTATCATTATTATGTAGTACCTAGAGTTAGTTACCTGTGAAAGACGTGCTCTACTTTAACATTGTGGTCGACACATAAACACCAGCTGGTGCTACACCTGTGATGAGCAGGTTCAACGAGACTTGATTATCCTGAGACTGAGGGGAAGCGATCGAGCCGGTCCGTTGGTCGGACCCAACCTGCCCGCTGTCCCCTCACCGACGCTGCTCGCTGCCTCCAGAAATCCTCGGACCACACGGCCAGCCAGGGCGCACTCCCGTGGGCTAGGCAATAGTGCAGGTCTTGGACTTTCCTCCTTCTGCCCCTTCTGTTGTTCGAACAGCGGAGGAGACGACAGAGCACCAAGGCAGTAAGAAACATTATGAATGTTTGTCTGTTGCTTAACGTCAAATGTAGGTGCCTTGAGGGTCGAATGTACAACTGGTGGCCAGGCTACTGTACTGATGGCCAAGCATGGGTTTTAGATTTAAGGTTGAAGCAAATTAGAAAACATTTCTTTTAACTTTTTGGGTTGAGAATTGTGTTTGTTTTACCTTGAGGTGACTCAAGCTTCTTTTTCTGCTCCTCGATAGCCGCCATCTTGGCAGCGTGGACGTCTGCCAGTTCTTTCCAGTTCCTGAGGTTTTCATTTAGCCCGTCGTACATGGGGGTGATCTCTGAATGGAACCTGGAGAATTCCTGCACACAAATAGGCCCTATTACTGCAAGCTTACACTTGCCCTTGACCGTTCCGTAGCCTGACATTCAATGCAAAGGTAAACATTCATGCACCAGAGTTTGGCAGGCGCGAACTAGTAAATGGTAACTGCTTTTCCTAAAACCTTTAAAAAATGACACGGAAAAGACAAGTTGCTAAGGATTGGTTATTAATGTTGGACTAGATGACCTTCTCGTTAACAGAGAGATTCATGGTAAAACCAGAAACCTGCTCAGTTACCTTGTATACGAACGCGCAGACAAAGTTTATGAAACCGCACTGCATCTTTGGTAATTCCGCCGAACAGTTTCTGTCCATCATGGGCTGAGGAGAAATGAAAGACAGGGCTTGAATCGAATCAGAACTGAAATAAGTTGGGGGGAAATCTCTAACCTCCAGCTTAAAAAAATGGTGACAGTCTATTGTAACTTTGGTGATTTAGACATGAATAATCAGAACATTAATCATTAGTAATTCTGGCATGTATTTTTTAAAATAAAATGTATCTATGGTTTATTGGTTTATTCTTTCGCGAAACAGAAACGGACGTTTTTCTCACAATGGGTTGCTGGTCGAGAACGTTCCTTTCCAAGTCACCTTGCTCCCAGAACTCCGCTGCTACCATGAGAGCTACCTAAAAGGTCAATCATTCGGAGAGAAAACATATCAGGACTAATGAAAAAAACGAAATCCAAATAGTTTGGGGGGAATGCTTTTCCACGGTGGACAGACCGACCTTACTCTGGACCTCCCATGGTTTGGTGATGGCCGACAGATCACATCCTGTCATCATCATGGCCCTGATATATAAAAAGTATAATTTGAGCGATTTTTCCTAAATCATGCGAGCTTCATAATATTACGCAAGCAGTAGAAAACCGTTAGTGACAATGTGCCCTTCTAGACGACTGTATCAACTTGCCTTTCTAATCACGTAGCACATCTTATGATTGTAAACAAAAGATAATTCCTGCTTACATAACGATTTCCTTCCTGATGGCGTTGTTGGCAATATGTTCAACTTTCTCCTTCTCGGTCGCCATTGGCTCAGTGGCATTGACAATGTTCTGAAACATTGTTCTTTTTCTGGAAATCAGAACAAACGTCAAGTTAGGTTTAAGTCATGGCACTGCCACACAAGAAGATCATGGTGATTTGTCTTAAAAAAAATATATCAAAGACGAAAACTGTTGTAGAAACCCACTTGAAGTACAAGGCCAGATCAGTGGCAATGATACAGACGTCAAATAAATGCTGTACGGTCTCAAACTGCCGCTTCTGGAGATTCACAAATATGTTCAGGCTCTGATGAGGGGGAAGAGAATTGATACATGGTTAACTTCCACAATTAGCCAAATGGATTCTAGGGGTGTGTTTTTTTTGTCCACAATAACCAAAATCAAAGTGTCTAACCTCCTCGCCCATGAGAGTCTTGCTGTACTCCAGATGATGCCTCTCCATGATTGAGGAACCGTGCAGTTTGGCTAAAGGCGAACTACTCCTGTAATCAAAATGCATAACAACATAATCAGAGGCGGAGCAACACAATCAGAGGCGGAGCAACACAATCAGAGGCGGAGCAACACAATCAGAGGCGGAGCAACACAATCAGGCGTAACAACACAATCAGAGGCGTAACAACACAATCAGAGGCGTAACAACACAATCAGAGGCGTAACAACACAATCAGAGGCTTAACAACACAATCAGAGGCGTAACAACACAATCAGAGGCGTAACAACACAATCAGAGGTGTAACAACACAATCAGAAGCGTAACAACACAATCAGAAAGGTAACAACACAATCAGAAGCGTAACAAAACAATCAAAAAGGCATAACAACCAATTTCTAACCATTGGCAAAACAGTAATAATCTGGGGATGGTTGTGAGTGCTTCAAAATAAAATATAACTAGAAGACTAACTTTGTCTGGTACAAGTTGTTGGTCCCTCTGTGGTCGATATCGTGGCAGAATGCAGCGGCCACCATTGCAAAGGCATCCAGGTCAGAATAATATTTCCTCAACTTGCCAGTCTACAGAACAAAGGTCTCGTCCGTTATCGAACAAAATGCGGGTGTGGGGTGAAGCATTCACATCTGATACGGATCATCCTGAATTGGCCTGAATCTCTCTGGGCTACAATAGTGGACAGTATCTATGCTCCTCTAAACCAGCCGTAGCTTTCATTGGTTATTTTATGTATTTTCTATAATCTGTACTAAGCCATGTAGGTATCGATCGAAAGGATTGATAGAGTGAGTGAGGGGTTTCACCTGTAGCAGACAGAACATGGTCTGGCCCACGTTGAAGCCATGCCTCCAGTTGTGGTAGGTGATGTCACGGTAGCCTTTCCGGACAGTGTACATCCAACGGGTCAAAGTCTGACAATGAGTCCAGGAAACAACATTAGATTGGGGAAAATTTGACCAATTATCCGATAGACAAAAAGGGAACCCGACCTTGTAGGACTCAACAAAACTAATTAGATACAGAAAAATTATTAATTTCCACGAATTGTACACATTTTCCAACATGTAATACAAATTCAAAACGTAATTCTTATTTGCACGATGGAAACGATATAATTTAATATGGATGCATAGTATACGATTGTACGTTCTCTAAGTCAGGAGTTTAGAGAGCCAGTATTAGCGGCAATGAAAAGCCACAATCTCCGTGCTTGACAGCCTGGATAAAGTCAAATGACAGATTAGGTCAAGTTATTCTGGTACTTTAAGGACCAGACTAGTGGCTGGCCCCCCTCCAACTTAATTGTGCCAGGTTCTCTCAGGAGTTCTGCTTTCAAACGTTCAATACCTAAAGCTTAAATCAACCAACGTCCCTCTGGGGTTTTGACTGCATGTCGAGTACAATCCCATACATTCTGTGGACTTTGTAATGCTGAGATGATACACACACACATGAAAATACATGAATGAACATTGATAACTTTACCTCTGCGGGAACTTTGAACTTCTCCACCACGTTCAGCTCGAAGAAGCAGCGAATTCCACACATGATGAGCCCGTGCTCCGTCACAGGGAAGTCACTGAAGGAAAACTTCAGCAGCTCCACTGACTCGGCAGTAGGGCAATTTGATCTCTGCACGACGGCAAAAATTTAAATTATTTCATCAATTGAATCACTGGTTTCAGTATTTTGTTATGGTATTAGTGGCCTCGTCATTGTTCACTCACAATCTACTCTGTTCACAATCTACTGTGTGCGCATTAAACTATGGTCCTACCAAGAGTTTGTACATCTCTTTCTGGTCACAGTCCTCTGGATCTGCGTCAAACTTCTCCTTTGTGTTCTGTGGAACGAGAAAACCAAATGAATCCTGGGAATTCCCACCGTGTACACGGTCTGAATCGGGAACGCGTCTCACCAGTATGGATTGCATTTCCGTGTTGGTGCATCTGGTCTGGTACATAAGCATCTCCTGGGCGATGTCCTTTCTCCACTCCATCTTGTTCAGTTTTTCGTATGTGTCGCAGTTTAGCACCGACCAACCCAGGAACTGGGTGAGGGCCTAGAACACGGCACACAGGTTTTTACCATCTTCTAACGTCGAACCCCCGTGACAGAACGAAAGAGGGTGAAGTGGTTCAATGACTGAGAGACACCAGGCGAGAGCGTCAGGGGGTTTTAGTCAGGCACTCACCTCAGTGATCTGTTCGTCGTGCTCATCGAACGGTTTCCCGTCTTTCCGGTTGTAGAAAGTGGCAATACCCACGATTTCCTCCTTTTTGTTGACGATGGGAAGGGACAAGACGTTCTTGATGACGAAGCCTGTGTCGTCGACAGCTGATTTCTGAAAGAGAACAACAAAATGAAGTTTGATCAACGAAAGATTTAAACGATGTCTGCAGCACTTTGCGGATACAACAGCGAATAGCACAGGCGGCTCAATGTGGTTGTTTTTTGTCCTCGAGTAACATTATAATCATTAAAATCCAATTGGAGCCCTCAGTCCTCACCTGGAATTTGAAGTAATCGTCAGCGGCAACGTTCATCATGTTACAAATCTGAAGGGGAAGATAGATTTACTCAATTCAAACGAGTCAAACAAAGTATTTCCTGTACAGCAGCGCCCCGGCGCCTATAAGGTTAGCATACGGTCTGTGTTGATGAAACACGTCAACTTACAAAGCCGTTTTCAGAGACATAGGACGGGAGCCCGCTGACTAGAGCCCAGTGGTCAGCCGGAGGGCCCCTACAGGGAACAAAACAGTGGCGGATGGGTTTCCATAAATTTCGACACATTTTGGGAGGAATTCGAATAAGTGGCTGAAAGCGACACTGACAGCTGATACTTACGGAATTACTTTGATTTCCTCTTTGGGTCCTTCTAAGAGATAGTCGATGATCTTGTAAAAGTTCACTTCCTGCGGGTGCATGAAACAGCGTTCACTGAAGGTGACCAAGTCTATAAAATAGCAGAATGCTTGGTGCGAATAACACATATGGGAAAATGGATGCTCACCCTTCCGTCAGGGGTCTTTGGTCCCTTGTATGGCTCTACGTCTCCCAGTTTGATCGGCCACTCATCATAGAACTCCTGCGTGACGAGAGAGGAAATAATTTGGACGAAAAGTTCAGGGCAGATGACCGGAGGCACCACAAAAGGAGCAGTTTCAAAATGGTTTCCGTGTCAAGACTTGGCACATTACGCAATAAAAACGAACCTTCTCTTTGGTCATGTCCAAGAGTCCCACAGAGTATCTTTCACAGTTGAGGTAGGTTCTCACGGTGTACAGAGCTTTGTGAAACTGTCTCTCAATGTCTGTCAACTCCTCAAATACCTTGCTGGCAGACCATAGAAGGACCTAGTGAAACGTGAAAAATATATATTTGTGTTTCATATAACGTTATAGTCATTTGAGTCGTTGATAACATGGACCAAAATTGCATTTCAGGACTTATTAAATAATACAATGATAAAATCATAGATTTATAACTGATATATTATACAACTCAAAAAGCTGATTATTATACATCTACTGTGGATATAAAAAGTCTTTCAGATTTCTGTTTGTTTTTCAATTAAGTTGTTCACGTTATAGGTCACATTTAAGGTGGAAAAAGTCCTGACATGATTTATCTTCTTTAATTATTTCACTTAAAAAAAGGTGTCTATATATCCTCTGTAACAATCTTTGGCCATTCATTATACAAACAAACTAAACCACAACCTGTTCAATGGGATGAACACACACACTGCACAAACACACACACCATACACACACCGCACAAACAAACCGCACATACACACCACAAACGCCACACACACCTCAGACACACACACACACACACACTGCACAAAATGGCTAACAATGAATCAACCTCAATATCACACAGAGTTAAATGGTGTGTTAAATTGTATTGATTTACTGAAAGGTAAACTGTGAAGTAAATTGTGGAAACAGATACAGTGGATATTAAAAGTGTACACACCCCTAAAATGCCAGGTTTTTGAGATGTGAAGAAATTAGACAAAGATAAATCATGCCAGAACTTTTTCACCTTTAATGTGGCCTATAACGGGAACAATTCAATTGAAAAACAAACTGAAATCTTTGAGGGGTTAAAATTTTGAATAAAATCCTGAAGGTTTTGTGCCAAAATTGCCTGGTATTTGGAACTGTTCATAATTCCCTCCACCTTGATCAAGGCCCCGGTTCCAGCTGAAGAAAAACAGCCCCAAAGCATAATGTTGCCACCATAATGCTTCACTGTGGGTATGGTGTTCTTTGAGTGATGTGCAGTACTGTTTTTGCGCCAAACATACCTTTTGGAGTTATGGCCAAAAAGTTTAAACTGGGTTTCATCAGACCTCGCATTTTAACAGGGGATGGTAAACTTTTTATATCCTCTGCAGATTAAGTTGGGTTAAAAAAATATTCAGAATATTGAATATTCCTTGGAACAGATTTAAGATTAACCAGAAGGAAATCAACACCCAAGAAAGCCATGTCACAAAAAAATGTCTCGTATAACAAAATGTAATTTCTGAACATAATGTTTTACAAAAAACACTATCACTGCTTTTAGCCGTGGTTGTGGAAGCATTGGGGCCTGGGGTTGTTTTTCCTTGCCAAGAACTAGGGAACTTGTCAGAATAGAAGGGAAAGTGAATAGAACAATGTGCGGAAAAGCCTTAATGAAAACTTGCTGCCTTCTCCAAGAAAGCTAAAACCTTGGATGGAAGGTCCTTTAGCATGACAACAATACAAGGCACACAGGAAAAGCTACTGTGCAGTAAAGCTATAGAAAAAAAACTTAAATTGTCCTAAAAACCATCCAAAATATGGCATGATCTGAAAATTGCCATCAAACGATGTTCCACAAGAGACTTGACAGCAAAAATCAGGACTGCTCAACCCTGACCCTGGAGATCAACCATCTGGTAGGTTCTCCAACCCCAGTTGTGACTAACCTGAGTTAGCTTTCCATCCAGCTCGTTATTAGAGTCAAGTGTGCGTAATATTAAATAATGTTATTCACTGGCATCTTACCTGACTCCTTCTGGATTCCACATTGAACATGTAAAGAGTGTGATGTTGTAGGGCAATGACCTGTGCGAAGACCATGTACTTGTTCCAGAGCTGAAAGCAAAATCAGACATATTTTTATCTGATTTGATTTACTGACATCAATCAGCACTGATACAATTCTCACATTGAATACACAGTATTACCTCTTCTCACAATATTTACAACGTCAATAACAGTTTTGAGGCCGCATGAGTGTGGATAATAAATATCCAAAAGACATAAGGCAGGAACAGCATCTGCATCAGCTGTGTGATTTACTATCCTCTGATGTATTCATTGTGTGTTTTTCCCACATTTACATAAGTAATACACTGAGAAACATTTCTACAAGTGGCATTTGAGGTCAGGACTTACTTCCTCGTCAGCTTTTGAGAATTCCTCACCCCCAATTTTGTTCAGTGCCATGCAAACGCCGATGGGTTCTTTTTCGGCCACTAGGGGGAACGCGAGCATGTTCTTGGTTTTGTATCCAGTCTGCTTGTCAACAAAGTCACTGAAGCGGTTATTCTGGAGGTGAAGAAGAAGAAAGTGTTATGCATTAGCCACATTCACACAGCACCTATAGCCTCCTTGGTCTTGTGCTAAGAGAATTACAGTGTAAAAAATACCTTCTGAGTACAATTACAATTACTACAATAAAACAACCTCTCCCATGGTTTTTGCAGGTGCCATGTTATAGGCGCCATGTAAATGTCACAATTCCATTAGCAATGCAGAGTGTAATGGGGCTAATCTGTAGCCAAACTGGGCACATACTCAGGTAAAAATAAACTGATTAACACACTACTGGACTCTGTAGGTAACACTGAATATGGTTTTTATCCTGTATTTTATGATGTCCAATTATATATTTATCTTTGGTCGTTCACATAAACAATTTTTCAACCATAAAACTGGACATTTCTCTTATGAAGGTAGGAAAATAACACTTTAATGAACGATATTGTCTTTAACTAACATTCTGAATTTATTCTCCCAACTAATTGGTCAATATAAAAATGTGTAATGTTTATTTTTTATTTTAATATATGATCGACATCTGAAATGTCTATCAAATAATTGGTCAATATAAAAATGTGTAATGTTTATTTTTTATTTTAATTTATGATTGACATCTGAAATGTCTATCAACAAATTGGTCTATATAAAAATTTGTAATGTTTACTTTTATTTATGATAGTCAGCTGAAATGTCTATCGAAAAAAGGTTGGTCAGACTAAATTAATTAAAGCTAAGCAACATTATCCATTCCCTGTTCAAGAAAGCAATGGCAGAGAAATTATGTAAAATTGCAGATACAAATAACAATCAATCAAAAAGGGAAGATAAATGCTTGTATTTATTAGTAGACCTACTTAATAGCCTTCTCAAATATGAATTTGTTTAAATGGTACATAGAACATTTATGCTTAAATATCTAGCCTAGATTAGACTGTCAGCTAAGTGTTAATATTAGCTCATGTACCGATTTAATGCTCCTAAGCGCCTGAACGCCTGCTGGCCGCACTCACCTTGGTAACATCCGGGACGTTCTGCACCTTTTTTGAGTGCGCTGTCCATCCAACTACGCCCATGTCAGTCGGAAAAACAATCTCAGTATTGGGGTTCACCAGGTTATCCTCGTATTTGGATGTAGGGGTGATATTGAAGAGCAACGTCGCAAGCTCAGGTATCGCGTTTCTAGATCTGCACGCGAAGTAGCTGCATCGGTCTGCGTTCAAAAGCATGCAGACTCTCTGCAGAACCTTGTGCAATGCTTGTTCCAGAACCGTTGTCGAGTACATTTCTTTGACCAGGTCATATATAATGTTGGCCTCTTGAATTTGGGAGACATCTTTGAAAGAGGCCGGATCCTTGATCACGAGCTTTTCCGCAAACGCCGTCGAGATCACTTCTGGTCGCACCTTTTTGTCAAAGTACGCTTTGGCGAACTGCGGATTGTTTTCCAGGTACTTTTCCACGCTATCCTTGTCTACCATTTTGAATCGTGCGCGTTTCTCTCCCTCTTACAAACGCATCGCCCGGGAAAATCGAAAGGGAAGAGTAAACGGTGGGATGCTGGTGGCCTCAGGTTCCGCCGAGCTTCTTACTCTGCCGTGGTGCCGGACGACTCACCAGAATGTCCAGTCCTGCTTTACAAACTCGCAGACTGTAGTGGCTTAGAGGCTGAAGGGATCAAAGCAGACGCTAATTAATGTGACGTCATGACATTAAAGCCCTAAGCTTTCTTGACCTGCAAATCCCAACGCAGATCGTTTTGCATTGGACGTGAGGGAAGTTGCTGAAAGTTGTTCTAACTCGTAGTTGTGATAGAGAGAGAGCTCATTTTAAGAACGGGCCCGCCAAAAACAAGTTCTTCAAAGTTTACCTCGAAAAAAAACACAGAGGTGTAGGTATTTGAAAACGTTTGGTGGAAGGGCGATGCACATCACATTATTGTACCAGCTATATTTACAGTCAAAGGGAAAACCAACTGCCAAGTGAGGAGTCACATCACTGGATATTTACTTCACTATATATTCTTGAAACCTTTCAAATGACTAGCTTTCTGAACATCAAGGTCCAAAGGGGTTACCTGATAACACTGTCTGGTAAAACAGGACGAGCAGAGCAGCTCTGTCTATTTTCACAAGTGGGATTAAGAATAGCTCATGATGTGCTTACGAGGTACAAAGGGTCTTTCTCCCAGCCAAGACAGTAAGGCACTGAATCAAAGTCAGACAGCGGGCCAATAAAAGCCCTACCTCACTGGGACTTGACAGTGTAAATCCCAGATTAAGTAAAAGTGATTAGTGGGATGTCCTCGCTAAACAGAAAGAGATAGGGACTGGCCTGTGGAATGTATATGGACACCCTATCTAGCAGGTTATCTATGCAGAAATATATGTATACAGTTCTAACATGGCCCGTAGCCACCTACAATGGTATGACGACGAAGGAGAATGAAGAATGAACACCAAACACGCTGTGGCGGCAGACAGTCAGACAGGACACCGAACATCAGGTGTCAGTATGGACGGGATACGCTCAAGAGGCAATCCTATCCCTGGCTGACGTGGTGTGTGAATCAGCTGGTTTAGCCGACCGTTATCGGTTTCCGGGTAACAAGCGGCTCTGTGTCCATAAACGGTGTCCCGTGACCAGGGCCAGAGCTACGGGATCCCCGGCACACACCTGCCAGACAATTTGCGTCAATGTAGAACACGTGGAGGAATCCCTTCAACGCCATCTGCTAGCTGTGGAACTGTACGTCATAGAGCTCTGCAGCTACGTAGAAGTGTGTGGGGGCGGAGTTCGGTTGGATTAATCCGCTTTCCCCTATCATCACATTCCGTCACCGTAGATCCCCGATGCGATGCTGATTGGCCCAAATGGTTGTGATTAGTTGTAAACAAGCTTCGCTTGGTGATTGTAACCAACCGGATGGTTTGTACACGTGGGACTCTACCTAATTGATGTTATAAGTGTGTATAACATACTATAATATGCTATACATAATGTGGCAAAAGTCCTTACTATGTTACTTTTTCAATCCAAGTTCCAAATGAGGAGTTGAGATTTCAGGTAAAACACAAACAGACCCCTTCAGAGTAATCACAAAAGCATTGATTGAGTAGTGTGATCTGGACTTTGGATTTAACTATGAGTGCTTTTCTATTTCATATTGATTGCTTCGCCCGCTCAGAGTTATAGGCCTTGCTTCTATTCTCTTGCCATTGAGCAATAAAATCTGGAACATAAGTTATGTAACGTTGTTTTCCCGTTGGAAAAAACATGTGGAAACATGCCTTTTGAAGTTGCTGCACATGGAGTTTCCCGCAGCTCCCTCACTAGGGCCTACTATGGTAAAGCAAAACATGTCACGGTCGGTGATTGATATGTGGGACGGAGAATGTTCCAGATGTGCTCCTGGCTTTAACCACAACAGCTCTTTTACTGGGCAGGAAAAAACAGGCAGGATTTTTCGGAATAGGGTCAAATGCACACGAGACATCCGAAAACGAGAGCATTGAATGGAGTTACATAAACTGTTTGCCCAATTCTAGGGGAGGTGCTTGGTTGAACGGCTGCCTCAAATCGGAGTTCATCTTGCGCAACACAAACTATAAAAACCCTTTTCGAAGAGAAACAGCATCTTGGAAACGCTTTCGTCTATTTTTCTGAACCAGGTACGCATTTCCAGGGAAGGGATATCTTGGGTTTCAATGCACGTGTTTGTTTTTTCACCCCGGAGATCGTTTCTTACAATTGATTCCTTTTCGAGGCTACTTCTCTCTTTTTGATTCATGTGCGTCCTCATAGAGGGAGGTTGTGATGGAGTGTGCCGTACGAGTGGTCTTCCGATTGCGCCGATGTTATGTTGCGATATTCTCTGACTGGCCTGTCTTCCACAGATCCATCAACAAGGAGACATGCTAAGGATTTGTGTGGCCCTCTGTGTCCTGGCTACATGCTGGGCGCAGGACTGTCAGGTTTCAAACATTCCCGTCATGCAGAACTTTGACAAAAGTCGGGTGAGAGCACAACTTTAATTTCGTGTCATATTACATACGTTTCTTTGGACTGTTCAGATTTACGATGCAGTTCAATAGACAGAGCTTTCATTTTATTTTGCAGTTTGCTGGTAAATGGTATGCTGTGGCCAAGAAAGATCCCGTCGGTCTGTTCCTCCTGGACAACGTCGCTGCCACCTACGCAATCGACGAAAGTGGCAAAATGACGGCGAACGCTTACGGCCGAGTGATCATCCTCAAGTGAGTTTGTTCTCTAGTTCCAAACCTCCACAGCTGTGTCATGCGTCCGCGTCCACTGAACCCGGCAAACGTGTCCCCCACCTCTTCTCCACCCTCCCTAGCAACTGGGAAATGTGCGCCAACATGTTTGCCACTTTTGAGGACACCGCAGAGTCTGCCAAGTTCAAGATGACATACTGGGGCGCCGCTTCCTACCTCCAGTCTGGAAGTGAGAACGACCACATACCGAAACCAACACTGGAACATCTTGTTCGGCAGAATATTCAGCACCACTCGTGTGACTCCTTTGTACATAACAGCATGCGATTCGTCGAATCGTGACAATTTTAACAACTTATCAACTTTGTCTCTCTCCTCTCCACGTAGACGATGAAAACTGGGTCATTGACACGGACTACGACAACTATGCCATCCACTATTCCTGCAGAGAGGTGGACATGGACGGCACCTGTCTGGATGGGTACTCCTTCATCTTCTCCCGTCACCCCGCCGGCCTGAGGCCCGAAGACCAGAAGATCGTGACCGACAAGAAAAAGGACATCTGCCTCCTGGGCAAATACAGACGAGTCGCACACACTGGTAAGAGTTTCTGTTGAGTTATTTAGGGATACTTTTCGGAATTAGGTAATGCTTTAAGAAAACAAACTATAAAAAGCAACTTTTGGTGTGTTTAATGCAAACTATAATGTAGTCCAAATATAATTGATGCAGTCGTTGTTCGCAGAATGTGTGAACGTGTTTTATTAATTCATGTTTCAGGTTTCTGTGAAAGCAGCTGATCTGGAACTACTCAGAGGGATCATTCATCTCAAAATGACTGTAAATAGAAAGCATGATCCAATACACAACGACGATGACGGTTCTGCCCTTTCAGCAGGTTGGGCACTTTGTTGTGGGGGTACCAAAGCAAATATGTCTATGTATCTGAATGTATTTGGATATCGGATACTTTACCGATTGTAACTGTATGTTGGCTTCAACCACTTTTTGCAATAAACAAAATGTACTACATTAGTTCCAATTGTTTCAGTCGTATCTGTCATGAGTTCGCTTATCGTTTATTTAAATTGCTGTTTAAATAACAGCGACAGACTGCTTGTGTTGATATGACAAAGGCTATCATCTTCATTGCACATTTTAGTACAGAGAAAGCTTGGATCCATGCAAAAGAATAGAAGTAAACCACACACCCAATAGCGTGAAAAGCGTAACTTAAGATTCGCAAGCTGTTGCGAGTAAATAAAACGTGGGATCACCCTGACCATTATTCATGTCACACTGTTGGGTTCCCATAATTATTGTGACGGAGAACCCTCACGGCAGAGTCCCTGTTGTCACAGCCCCTGGATATAGGCACCTTAACCTCTTTTCCCCTATTCAGAGACGCTGTGCTAATCCTGGCTCTTAAATAGTTTAAGACGAGGACTTACTCATGCAATCGGAGTCAAGCTTTAGCACTTTTGTGTAGACGGAAGAGAGACTTATCCCCAGAATTTACCATGCAAAGTGTGTCCGTAAAAATTAAAACGGCCAGAAAATAATATTTTGTTGTTCAACAAAATATAGCCAAGTAGGACGTTTTGCTAGGATTGTGTGTGGAGTGGGAAAACTGACCGTAGGTGTGAAGATTAATCCATATCTGTTACATACTATAAAAGCGGCTAATACAAACCATAAGAATATGTTACACCTTGTAAATTCAATACTTATACATTATCCACCGAAAACTAATAAGGAATCTGTAGATCTTAACAGTTTAATGTTGTTGTAATCAGGTGATGCATTTCTAATAACATAAATAACATATGAAAATCCACAAATAAAATGAATACACAGAAAGACAAAAGGCAAGGCACATCCATACATTCTCTATCAAACAAAAGCAAACAAGACTATTTCCAAACAAAAAGACACATATCTTAAAATAAACCTCTGGCTACCAAGCATCAGGGTGTTTCAGTAGATCTCACTTTAAAAAAAACAGCACACCAAAACATTTGTAATAAAAAATAACAAAAGACTAATAAAAATTCCTCTCGTATAATTCTATATAAAAATGTAAAATATAAGCTATTAGCGAGACAGACACTGGGCAGATGCACTGGCTTGTAAATTCCTTTCATGCTGTTCAAGCAAAACAATAATCAAGATGGGCCAGCAGTTCTCTGTGCTGACTGGTGGTGTAGAGAGCTCTGCACTTTGGACATTCCAGGAAACTCTCATCCAGGTGATTTTTGGAGGGTGAGACTGGGACGGGTTCCTCAATGGACAGCTTCTGACGGTCCAGCTTGTTGTAAGAACTGGGCTCAGAGAAACGAGACTGTTTCTGAAATTTTAAATGACACACAGAACGTAGGGCTGTCAGAAAATGTCCGTTTACATTTTACCTGCAGTATTTGTGAAGTGGATAGCGAATTCCGTTGTTTTATAAGTTAACTACGGTTTATTGTATATTTAATATAAAACAACATGAATTTATATTATAAAGTAAAGATTCAAAAATAACGGGGTGTCAAATTAGGTAATTGAAAAGGCTATGGCTCATTGATGGCAATTTGTGAACAATCCAGTGTTCTCTAGAACGAATCGTGGCTGCTTTCTGGAGTGATGTCACGCCAGGACGTGAACTGTACAGTGAGGTCCAGAGGTCAGGTGCGTCACAAAGGGATCCAAATAGCCCTCAGTCGCTTATCAAAAGACAGTTAGGATGTTCACGACACATTTGAAAACCACGACTTCAAAAACAACAACTGAAGCATGAATAAATGTTTAAAAATAAATCTTACCTGTTGGCTGGATTCAAGTTTTGTGATTTGCTCCTGAGCTTTGCGCAGCTCTTTCAGAACCTTGTGCAACTGATGCTGTAAACTGTGACGATCAAGCTTCTCGTTCTCAAAGTCTTTAGCCGACAGCTGGATCTAGAGAAAATAGACAGAGTTCCTGGCTGATATCATTTCAGGTATTGAAGTGTGTTTTGTAGTAAGCATCCGTTTCTGGCCAACACATACCTGCTGTTCAAGTATAGCAACCCTCCTCTGTTCCTCGTTTTGGTTCAACAAAGATTTCTGAAGTAAATTCACCTTTGAAGGGAAACAATATATTGTTGCAGAGTTTTTATGACAATCTGCAAGTATTGCAATTTTAATCGATAGAACAAATGGAAATTATAAACAAGACACAGGTAGAAAACAGGCAAATGCCCTCCTCTCCCTGTTTTAAAAGACTAGAACTGAATGTCACTCGTATTTTGTGTTATTAAAGAATGCATGTTGAAACTTTTTTGCTGGAAAAAGATGTACAATTCAAGACTGTGAGCACCTTTAAAATGGATACAGTTGGTTGTTAGCCGTCCAGCTAAAACCCTCTGCAATGCTAAAGTAGAACTGCTAAAACATCACTTTATCCACCAAAGTCTGAACAAGTTGGAATATTTTGCAGCGCAGTTTCTTCAACCTCAAACTCGCTATGCTCTTTCCAATGACAAGTCGTAACACGATGCAGCCACCACCCTGAAAATGTGAAGGGTGGAACTCAGGGTTGGATTTGATTGGCCCACATATTTGCAGCATTCTCTGCAGTACTAAGAAATGATCCGTTTCAAACATGTTTTGAAAATGTTGATATGTTCACACTTGCTTCTTTTAACTCTGGGATCTTGATCCATCGTTAGTTCTCTCTCATGACAACCATTGAACTGTTTACCTGGGGTAAAGTCCCTGGGTTTTTATATGTCAGTTATTCAGCAAATGATGGTGACCTAGGGTGGCCCAAGCCGCTGCTCTCAAGTTGCTGCTCTCAAGCCGCTGCTCTGTTTCAGCAGAAACATGTTCTATCCTTCACCAATTCACTGTCCAATAAATAACAAAATACCTGACAACATATCCTGTCAAAGCTGTATAACAGACAGCACATCTGGACCACATCTCCTGTATACCAGTACCTGTACCAGCAGTCAGTATAATAGACACCTGTACCACATCTCCTGTATACCAGTATCTGTACCAGCAGTCAGTACAATAGACACCTGTACCACATCTCCTGTATACCAGTATCTGTACCAGCAGTCAGTACAATAGACACCTGTACCACATCTCCTGTATACCAGTATCTGTACCAGCAGTCAGTATAACAGACACCTGGACCACATCTCCTGTATACCAGTATCTGTACCAGCAGTCAGTACAATAGACACCTGTACCACATCTCCTGTATACCAGTATCTGTACCAGCAGTCAGTACAATAGACACCTGTACCACATCTCCTGTATACCAGTATCTGTACCAGCAGTCAGTACAATAGACACCTGTACCACATCTCCTGTATACCAGTATCTGTACCAGCAGTCAGTACAATAGACACCTGTACCACATCTCCTGTATACCAGTATCTGTACCAGCAGTCAGTACAATAGACACCTGTACCACATCTCCTGTATACCAGTATCTGTACCAGCAGTCAGTACAATAGACACCTGTACCACATCTCCTGTATACCAGTATCTGTACCAGCAGTCAGTACAATAGACACCTGGACCACATCTCCTGTATACCAGTACCTGTACCAGCAGTCAGTACAATAGACACCTGGACCACATCTCCTGTATACCAGTACCTGTACCAGCAGTCAGTATAACAGACACCTGGACCACATCTCCTGTATACCAGTACCTGTACCAGCAGTCAGTATAACAGACACCTGGACCACATCTCCTGTATACCAGTACCTGTACCAGCAGTCAGTATAACAGACACCTGGACCACATCTCCTGTATACCAGTACCTGCACCAGCAGCTCAGCAGATCTCTTCCTCTCCTCCTCCAGTCTAGTGTCCATGCTTTCCAGCTCGGCCCTCATCCTGGCTGCGTGGTCCGTCGAGGTCTTCCTCTCCTGGCTGACCATCTGTCTGCTGCTGAGGCGTTCAGACTGGAGCTGTTCGCGGAGCTCTGCCCCCTCCCTGCAGCTCTCCTCATACCTCCTCTGGAGCTCCCGCAGCTCCTCCTGGGCCCTCACCACAGCCTCCCCCTGGGCCCTCGACACCTCCTCTCTCTGGGCCTTTGCAACCGCCTCTCTCTGGGCCACTAGGTTCCTCTCAGCCTCCAGCCGCCTGTCCTCGCGATCCTGCAGCTGGGGTGAACACTTCCCTGGAATTATGGGAAATGAACCAGAGTTCCTCTAAGCAATGTGTATGAAGAGGTCACTGGGAAATACTGTTGGTCGAATACACTTTGCTTTACCCGTTGAATTAGCGAATAGCTCTATCGGTACAATTAATTTTGGCCAGTTATTTCACAGTCCAAAGCAGTGTTTCCCAACTTCAGTCCCTGAATACATCCATAGGCACAAATTAGTCCTGATGTCCTGGATAAGCACACCCAAGCTCACCCTGGCAACTCATCAACAGGCCTTCAAACCAGTTGAATCGGGTGAGTTTGTTCTGGGCTACAACACAGGCTTGCGCTGTTGGGAGGGACAACTGAAAAACTGAAGCAGGGAAAGAACGGGCCTATAGACTATAATTACTTTAAAATATGTCTAGTATGAAAACAGCATTTATAATGGACAGAAAATTTAGGGATGTGCCGATTTTTCGTGTGGTTCACTTCAACCGATGCCAACTTCCACACTTGCCCTAAAGGCTTCAAGGCCCCGTCCTCTTACCGCCTGAATTGCCTTCTTTGTGTTGTTGTTGGAGAGCGAGGTTGGCTTGATTCAGCTGCTGCTCCAGCTCCAGGGTTCGGGCCAGGACTGCCTTTACATAGGCCTCTCGTTGTTGATCATAAACCAGCCACTGTTGATTCTTCTCCAAAGCCTTTTGTGACCACGGGGGGAAAACATAACACAGGTCTAAAGTTAGATCGGACACTGTTCCTTGGCGTTCGACACGGTACCATTTATGGCCAAATAAAAGAACAGCGAACAGTTTTTACATGGACAAATTGTTTAACTCACATCTGCCAAGTGGTCCTGCAGTATGGCGCCCTCAGTAGAAGGGACCTGTCCATTCTATTAAGTGGAGAAAAATATGAGGCATCATCATGTATCCAAATAAACGATTACGTAATGGATGTAAGTACATATTATATAACAGACACAGATACAGTCAAACCGTAATGACATCTACTGTCATTTCAACCTACGAAATATGGCAGAGACTTATAATGGAAAGAAATGCGGAAAAATTATTATGATGATCATTAAATCGCCACAGAAAGCAACGTTTTTTGTTAATGATGTTGCAATGCCATCAATGACGATGACCTTGTGATGACGTGAAAAAGCCACATACTATTAATATTTTAACTTGTTACAGAACAGTGTAACATAACAGAGCAACATGCCAAATGGGCTACAACCCATCATCAGCCACAGTCAACACAGTCTGCACAGTCAGCACAGTCAGCACATGATAGACTACAGCTGAAGCTCTAAATGTCCTTCAGGGCCAAAGACATTTTCCCCCTTCAACCTCTCCTGTCACATGATCATTAATCATCTGAGCTGATACAACGTTGAATTGCATAATGCTTTAACATGTCTTCCAAAAGTGACATAACAACCTATAATATTAATCCTCATATAAATGTATCATCGTAAGAGAGTTCCATATCAGAAAGTAATTGTGAATAACCTAAGTAAACGTTTTAAAACGTAATCAAATCGACGAGCAAAGGCTGCCATCTGGTGTGTGTGAAAAGAAATGTTCACCTAACCTAAATAAACACACAAGCATACAGACAAATGTGACATTTAAATTTGAGGAAATGTGCTCAGCAAAGTATCCTTGAGACATGCATTCTCTCTAAAATAACTTGATTATGGAGTAGGCCTCCTCAACAGGCCCCAGACGCCCCTCACCAACCTGTAAATCGGGATTCTGTTTTTCCAATGACTGACACCTCGCAGACACTGCGACCAACTTGTTCTTCAGGTTCCCCGTCTCCTCTGAGAGGGACTGGAAAAGCTTCTCTCTGTACTCTGCCTCTCTCCTCACTTGGTCCAGCTGAGCCTGAAGTGAGGTCACTACCTCGCCACCACTGGAACGCAGCTGCTGTTTGAGAGTCTCCACTTCCTTCTCCTTTGCCAGCAGCTGCTGAGAGTTTTTCTCCCTCAAAGTCTCCAGAGATAGAATCCTCTGCAAACAATCACATTGTTTACATACATTTTTTAGGGCACAAAATCCCTAAACATGATTCCTCAGTACGCAAATGATATTCATAAGATGCGTACAAGAGGCCACACTGACTGGCCGGCCAACAAGCCACATTGTGTGAGGGATTAATGCTCATAAAAATAATGTGTTAAATACAATGGTTGTTCTGGTTTGACATCTTTCCTACTTGAATGTGGCCTGTATAATCACTACATTATCTCCATTTGATATGAACTACATAATACCTTTTAGTTTGGTACTGGTTACCCTAAACATTTAGTCTTCATCTACAAGCTACAAAATACGCTTATCCAATTTTGCTACCTCTAGCAGTTTGCTTTTGTCAGAGTCGGGCGGCTTTGCAGTCCGTTTAGATAGTTCATCAATCTTCTTCTTCAGGTGAGCGTTGTCCTTCCTGAGTTTCTCCATTTCCACCTCCGTCTGCTTCGTGCCACTGAATTTAAACCCCAGCTTGTTGACAATAGTCTCCTTGGATCCTTTTGATGCCATCTTTGAAGTGTGATCTAGAGAAGTTTCACATCAATGTACAGCATTAGAATGACATACTGATTTCATTCGATCACACATGTCCTGTCAATGTAGTAGTATACACAATTTGGCATGTGATAGTAAATCGTAGTATTAAAAATATCCACAACAACAGTAGACTGAAGGCAGTTAATGTTGCACGCAGATCGAGACCAAGTCTTACTGTGGCTACAGTCAGTAGTAACTGAAATAACCCATTTCCTGACACTGTACACAAAGTGGCATAAACCAACAGAACAAAATGCCTTGGTGGCAAAAAAACAGCATTTGTAAACAAACGGCATTGGCTAACACGTCAGTCAACAAACTACAAGAAAGTATCTCAACAAATATTCTATAATGTGTTGGTTAGCTACATATAGTTATTGACTCTGTGGGTGATGCTAGTTAGCACAGGTTAACAACAGCACAGCAAATCGGTACGTTTGCTAGCAAGCAAATCCATAATTATTTCATTGTTAATAAAACGTATGTGTGAATTAATCTTTAAATATTGACAAAAATATAACTCACAACGCCGGCTTCTGTTTAAAACCACTAGCAAAGAAAGGGTGTCTAGATACAACGGAAACGGGCACTTCCTTGCTTGAAAACAAGTTTGAATACAGCGCGTCTGGCGTCATATCCGGGTGTCAGACTGGGTCAGAGAAAATATCGACAGGAGATTGCAATCTCAATCGGAAAATAGAACCGAAAATGTAACTCGCCCAGTAGGATGACTACCTAATATCGTTTCAATTATTAGGCTGCGTCACTCCATGTACAAGAGTAGTCCTCTCATTGTCTCAGAAATACCAAAAATTACATCATTACATCATATGGACATTGCATAAAGTCTCCGTTCTCCTCCAAAGTATATCTTAGAAAATTATAGCAACCATCTTCACAGTATTCGCTGGAAGTTAAATGTCATCATTCTAACACGTTTTATTTAGGCACTAATATCTATTACAATTGGTATAGATGACTTGACTAGTCACTATTTAATTTTAACTTTTTTTTTTTTTGTATATTTTAATTATTATTGCTGTCTCCCCTCGCCTCCTAAAACCTCAATGTAGGAGATGAAAGGACTTCTTGTTTTCTCATCCAATGGGAATTTAAAGAGACAAGAAGAGAGAAGTTCAGGTATGTATATTATTTATTGCTGAAATGTACAATACAAGTATTCAAGTAACACATTTACATAAAATTGAAATAACATTTATGGACACATGTACAAGATAAAAACACAGTAAATAAGATAAAATACAGAAAAAGACATAGGAAAACAAGGGGATATTATCTTAATATATGAATAAATTGCTTTTTTGACCAGTTTGGTGTAAGTGTATTTACAGTTATGCAAAAATAAATAAAAAATGAATCTATAAATATTTATCTTCAACATCACGTTTAACATTACTAATTCCAGAAATAATATTATTATACAGTAGTTCACAGTAGTAAACTATGTCAATTAAAAATCCACCACTACTTAATTATTCTTGGAGATTACAGAATGTACACATAGTGTTAATATAACGTTTAAACCTGACCAGGAAACGTTTTCAAAAGGTAACATCAAAGTTGAGAAATAGTGAAAATTAGATGAAATAGATATAGGTGAAAGTTTCTTAACATTGGTGTCATATGACGCGGAAACTACTTGTTTTATTCTACCACCACTAGATGGAGATAGAGTACCTTTAGTTCATCACAGATAAACGGAGCCCTTTAACGGAAAAATCACATTAACGGGGAAATCCCATGTAATATTCCTTATTTAGATTCTGCTACAATTGCGTGATGGAAATATTGTGAACATGTTATAGTATATTGTCGTTTTCCTACAGTCCAACTCAGCTCATCTAATTCACTAAAACCAAACTGTATAGCTCTCTCAAAACCTTTCCCCGGATGGCAGCACCCATACAGTACAAAGTCATTCCCACAGATATTTCCTCCCACCCTTATTTTCCTAATTTAAACACAGGAGCTGTTTCCTCAAATTGCGTTGTTGGCTTTTGTGATGAAGCTGCACACGCTTTTGTTCTTGAAGTAATTTCCCCCAAATATACAGGTCACATTGATTAATTATCATTATGTTTCGTGTTGTGGTAGAATCAGCTAAAGGTCTACCAAAGAAGAAACTTGGAGGTACCCCGGATCCAGTAGCATCTATAGTTTTTAAAGGTAAGCAACCAATTAAAAAGTCATAACGTGTTCATGACGTGTTCATTTTTATTTATTTTCGTATTTATTTCTAAATGACTTACAGGCACGTGCAGATAGTTGATTGTGTAAACCAGTGATTGTTTGATTAATGATAGCCAACATGCTCTAACTTTTTAGGTCCTAAAATAAGGAATATTTGTCCATTCAGCATCACTTTATTATATGAACTGCATTGGCATTGACCTAAAAAGTTGAATATTGTTAAATTGTTAAATATTCATAGCAACTGTAAAATCAGTGAATAGATTGACTATAAACACATTTTACTTCCAGATGAAAAGAAGAAAACTAAAACAATTAACAATGAAGTCAATCCAATGTGGAATGAAGTAAGTGTTTTTTATATGATGATTTGTCCTGAGAAAAGTTGTATTGTTGTTTTGTAATACAATTGTTAGTTCTATTAATTGGAAACTGCATTCAAGTAGGCTACTGTTCATCCAGGTTTCTCATAACAATAGGGGTGAATACTTATGCAATATTATTTTCCGTTAAATATTAGTAATTATTTAAAACAATTTCAAGATGTTGTCTTTTACCCAAACATTATCGATTTCTGTGTTGGCAAATTGCAACAATTAGGGTTAGGGTTGATCGATGTTGATCTCATGTATGTTGTGACACAAAAGTCCAGAGGAAGTGAATACTTTTGGGTTAAAGGATTTGCTCAGGGACGGAGCCATAGATATAAAACATTGTCATGTTTTAGACCAACTAGGAGTTCAGAATCAGAATCCTACAGTTTGTCCAGACTTGATAACTTGGACACCCTGCTGCCTCTAGTTGAGTGAAACAGACCAAACTCAGTCATCTATTTAAATGGGGAAAGTCTTTGTTTCAATGTTCCTGTTTTCAATATATATAAGGCATATGTGAAACCAACTCTGGAGAACTGAGAATTCATATTCACGAAGTGAAAATGTAATAACTTCACAGAAAAAATGCAACAATTTTAAATTATTACTGCAACTAGGAAACTTTTTTTTAAACTGTACGCATCCCATAGCCAGAAACAATACTTTATACAGTTAATCACCTTTAGCAATCTTTAACCATTGCTGGCTAAACTTTAATCTACAAAAGTAACAAAGGCATGCGAGCGAGGATGTTGAAATGACCTCCATATTTAGTTTGAGGATCTGGCCATTACCTTAACCTGGTCACATACCATCACATCTGTTTGAATGTGGCGGATGTTTAAGTTGATGAGCCAGCTTTTTATCGTGGTGATTGATTCAACCGGGTCAATAGGGTTTTATACTGAAGAGATATTGGTTTGACCTGAGTAATGACATTGTCTGTGTTCTTTAATGATGCAATCATGTAGGCCCACTGTCTCGGAAGATAATTGATAAGGTGTATTTAGTGCAGGGGGGGGGGTGACTCTCACCCCCTGGGTCTTATTTAACCATTGGGAAAAACAATTAATTAGCAAATAATTGGTCGCATTTGAATGGTTCCTTCTTTCGTATATGCTGTACTAATGAAACTTATATTTGGGTTTTCTTCATTTGTGGTCATTTCCACCTCTGACCAAATCAATTTACCCTGATTTTCTTACTAGACAGCTATGGTATATCCAATGCCTTCATATGACTTTGTCGTTGAAGGCGAGGAACCCACTAAGATCCTGTTTTAAAACAGTTAAAATAAGATCCCACTAAGATCCTGATCTAAAACAGTCCTCTCTAATCCCTGACAGTTGAAATGTTGTTGATGGTTCATTGATACAAACATTTTCTGCCGACAGGTTGTCGAGTTTGACCTGAAGGGCTCCGCACTTGATTCCTCGTCTTACATCGATGTGATCATAAAAGACTACGAAACCATTGGGAAAGACAAGTAAGTGGCACACGCATAAACACAGCATAAACACAGCATACACACAGCATACACACAGCGTACACACAGCATACACACAGCATACAAACAGCATACACACAGCATACATACACACAGCATACACACAGCATACACACAGCATACACACATCATACATACACACAGCATACACACAGCATACACACAGCATACATACACACAGCATACATACACACAGCATACACACAGAATACACACAGCATACACACAGCATACACACAGCATACATACACACAGCATACACACAGCATACACACAGCATACACAGAGCATACACACGGCATATCCCAACAAGTCAGTACTGACAGACTGACTCAAAGAGGAGGGAGAGAAACACAGATGCATTTGCTTCTCATTTTAATAATGTTGCAGTCTAACTTCATAAGAGTTGCCTAGTTGGCATTGTGATTACAAGAGGTGACAGACATTTGTTTTTTTTCGATCTCTCAGATTTCTGTTATATATTACTGAAGGTGCATTATCGGTCAAACCTCCCAAGGGAAATGGTGAACGACCGAAACATTCCACAAAGTTGCCTAATGACTTAAACAGATCACTTTTTCAGGAGGACTCATTGTTGGCTTTTAACGGAGCTCCCACGCCCTGCATACCGTGCTCAGACTTGCCATGAGTAGGAGAGGTCATCTGTCTTAGGCAACAATGACTGTGTAATTATTTCTGTCTGAACAGTGTGTTTGCACTCATGCATAAGCAAAGCATTGTGTTCAGGGCTGCCACATAGAGATATTGCATCTGGAACCCTGTGTGTCTATCAAAGTTATGATGCGTTTCCTGTTTAGTATTTTCCATTCACCCGGGGACCGACACATGGTAACAATCTGGTGACATTACCGCGGAGGAAGTTCCTAAGGAAAAATAATCACAGCGTTGAATGTTGCGTTGGCAGAAAAGCGCGTAACTCTTGTCAGAATGGCTGTTTCAGTACAACATAACAATCTGTTAATTGTGTGTATGTAATGTGTACACGCTGTGGTATTCTTTAACTCAGCCTAATCCCTTTCAGGTTCGTGAGCCTGCATCAGTGTAGATCTTGTGAAATGACCGGAGCTTTCCATTGAATCATTCGTGTTAGACACAATACGATGTGGGGGAGTGTACTGTAATCCGATGTGGGGGAGTGTACTGTAATACGATGTGGGGGAGTGTACTGTAATACGATGTGGGGGAGTGTGGGGGAGTGCACTTTAAAAAGACTCCTCTCACAAATTCTTTAACTAAGTTTTCCAGGGTCTGGTATGAAACTCTGTAACCCAGGCAACTTAGGACAGAAAGGTTTGGGTATGTGCTTCTGGACCTATTCAATTCGGGAAGGAATTCATCAAATTATCCCCAAGACGTTATGCTAGTTTGCAGAAGTCACTGACACTATAAATACAGCTTCTGGCATAGAGTGGCAGGAACTGGTTAGGGTATCTCATTCATTACTCAAACTGGTAAAAATACACATATTGCACAGTCCAAAGCAGTTTCTTGTTGACATTATAGAGTCTACATTGTGTTGGCAAGGTTCTCATCTAGCACTGCACACTGTGGTTGGTTTCATTGTCGACATGCCTGGTAACTCGCGCTGTGAGACCGCAAAAAAATGACATGGGTACAACAAGACATTTCTATATTTCTCCTTTGGTGTCATAGAGTAACGGGTGTTGCAGATGGAAATTATAGAACGTGATTGGAATGCCTCTAGACCTTTTGCAAGCTCACGTTCCTTATGCCTCGTTCTCAGGGGTGTTCTTTCCGGCTGGCATTGTAATCCAGACAAAAAACACCCCAGTCAGGTTTGCCAAAGAAGTGTCATGTTATTTCTGCCTAACCTACTTGCAGGAACTAACACATTCTTCTGTAGACTCACTAAATAAACCCTGACTGACTTATAAAACATGTTTTGGTTAGAACGTTTTCCATAATAATGTCACGCAAAAATATTATCACGTCTTCAAGCTATTTATAACGTCTGGGGCGCATATTTGAATGTTTGGATGGATTACAACATTTATTTTGTACTAAGCAGATGTAGAAAGGCACAGTATTTATATATAAGTCAAACCTTTCATTTGAATCCTGCCCTTCGTGACTGTGTTTGAAGAGGTGGGTTTGTTAACTCTGGGTGGAGGCCTCGCCTACGCCTTTCATCACAATGACATTGACGACTGCATGTATTTTCCTGTTCGCTGTTACATCATTGGCCACTCACTGTTTTTGTGGCTGGATGTGATATTTGTTCTCAAATAAGGAAGTGAGTATAGCCCGATGTGTCATTGTCAGGGCCGTCACCAGGAATTCTGGGCCCCCTAAAAATATGTAAGCCTGGGCCCCCTCAGTTATAGACAACATTGACATTATGATGATCATTGCCAAGACATGGGCCCCACCCATGGGCCCCACCAATCATACCCACGGAATGATACCCACGGAATGATACCCACGGAATGATACCCACGGAATGATACCCACAGAATGATACCCACGGAATGATACCCACAGAATGATACCCACGGAATGATACCCACGGAATGATACCCACGGAATGATACCCATGGAATGATACCCACAGAATGATACCCACAGAATGATACCCATGGAATGATACCCACGGAATGATACCCACAGAATGATACCCACGGAATGATACCCACGGAATGATACCCACGGAATGATACCCACAGAATGATACCCACGGAATGATACCCACGGAATGATACCCACGGAATGATACCCATGGAATGATACCCACGGAATGATACCCATGGAATGATACCCACGGAATGATACCCACAGAATGATACCCATGGAATGATACCCACAGAATGATACCCACGGAATGATACCCACAGAATGATACCCACGGAATGATACCCACGGAATGATACCCACGGAATGATACCCACAGAATAATACCCACGGAATGATACCCACGGAATGATACCCACGGAATGATACCCACGGAATGATACCCACGGAATGATACCCATGGAATCATACCCACGGAATCATACCCACCAACGCAATCATACCCACTGAATCATTCCTATTGAATCATACCCACTGAATCATTCCCAATGAATCATACCCACTAAATCATACCCACGTTTCTCCACGTTACATTATCTATGGCCCTGATCATAAATTTTATACTTCCATATTTTGTATTTTCTACATTTCAGTCAGCCTTCACATAATGAGTTTATTTGAATAGCGGCCAAAAGAAAAACACTGCCCCTTAAAAACCGTCCTGATAGGGACTCTGCTGATAGCACTGGACTGTTTATACACACCTAATGTTTAAACAAAGATTGAACTTTAACATTAACAAATGCAATGACCTTGTGCTCAACTCACTTTTGCAAAAGCGTGAATGTTGTTTCTGTTTTTACACTCGGCCATATCATATCTGAAGTTTTTCCTTTGTACTGTAGGTTACTAGGTTCTGCGAAAATCTCATTAAAAGATCTTGCCACTGGCCAAGTAAAGTCCTATCCAGCGAAAGATGTGGCTCTTGTCAATGAAAAAGGACAGGCTGTTGGGGTAAGTATTTAGCAATTTCGTTGGGGAGGGTGAAGCTAGACACTCACTAAGGATGTGGACAAAACAAGGCCACTGTAAACCAAACTGACCACATAGAGGAGGTAGTTACAACTATTGCTACATATGTTATGTCAATTATAGAGTAATAAAAAAAAATTATTTATGAAAAATGCTATCTAAAGTTATTTATGGAAATGCTGTTGAGGCATGTATGTACAACTGAATACCTGGAGCTTAAACAGCACAGGAAAGGTTTGTTCTTTTGGTTATTGTCAAATCTACACCGAAATGCCGAATTCACTAGTTTCATAAACAGCTGGCCAACGGTGTCTGAAATTGCATGTAACAATTTATTAGCATGGTACTAACATATGGATGGCTGGATAAACAGAGATTAAGGAAATCGCTTCAGTAAGGTGCTCTGAATATGAGTGTCAAATAAATAACGAGTAAACAGAATGGGCCTTGCAATCCAACCATTGAAATGGAAACAAACCCAGTTTTCCCATATTGCTATGGGGAAATGCAATCCCTATCGAGGAATTTCATTGGGAATATTGACGTATTTCACTTTCCAGGCCACTGTGAGTCTTGTGATTCACTATGAGCCTCCAGCGAATTCTACTCCAAACCCCAACGACCAACCCGATGGAAACCCAGCAGGGGATTCTGGTACGTCACATAACGTTGATTTTGTCTCTATAGATATTATACTATAAAATAATTGACTCCTGTTTACAATCAAACAGTTGACAATTCAGAAATTAGTAAAGTTCTGTAAACTGTATATTTGTTTTATTCCTGTACTGGTCAGAATTGTACATTCTAAGCATTCAAATAACATGTGTTTGTCGATGTGCGGTGGAAGGAGGAGGCGAGGAAGGGGATGAGACTGTTGATGGAGGACAGAGTGGCTCGGCCTCGTCCCCTGGTCAGCCGGGGAACCCCAACCAAAGAACGGTCCAAAATACCAAGAAACGGAATCGTCCTCTGTCCAATAAACCTCAGGACTTTCAGGTGGGTTCTCAGAGTATTTTGCTTACGAGTGTTAATGATTTCTGCCGAGCTGTTTTATTCTGTTTTATATCCCTCATGGTGGAGTGGTGGTTGAAGATGCTCTTTTTGCGGTACCAAGCTGACCAACCGTTTCACTACATTGAAGCCTTGCCTGGGCCACTGGCTGGGATACGGTGAACTGCATTGGCCAACATTGACAGCTAGGAGGATATCGGTCTGTGGAGCTACATGTCCTAATCTCACCATGTCCTAGCATCTCCCTCGTGAGGCTTGGTGCCAGCAGCACTGAGTCAGAACGCCTTCCCACGTGACTTCCTGGTGGATAGAGCTGTATGGAAAAAAGCAGTATGACTTGGCACGGATGTCTGTGAAGACAGTTTCCCACTGAGCAAAGAACGTCGTAAAATCATTGAAGACACTGCAATTTTCAACTCTCGTGAATCCTTACAATTGCATATGTAAAATATAATAGTACATACAAATATGACAATGCAAACTGCTACGGAAGGAAAGGCCGAACAAGCACGGAGCGAACAAAGGACATTAACAAAATATAACTAAACAATTTTACGCTAAACAATTACACAAGAGAGAACAAACTGCGCCATAGGCTGACGAGACACTGGTAAATGAGGAACTTAAATAGGGACAGTGATTAGGAAAATAGATAAGACACTGAACAATGAAACAAGTGTCCGTGATCCAAACAAGGGAGCATTTTATGATTTCTTTAAATTTAATTGAAATATTAAAGATTAATTAGCGAAAAAAATATTTTCAAAGCAAAAAGAAAACCCATTCAAAGACACAAGAAAACTTTCTGGTCTATATTTGTATTTGCATGACAAATTTCCTAGCAACGTCCAGGTTGTTTTGGGAGGGAAGGTCAGATGGGGAGTACTTCCTATGTAACCCTCTAGCGACTCCTTGTGGCAGATTAGGCACTTGCTTAATCAAGGTGGTTCACCATTTGATTGGTCTCCTGCAAGAGCATTGGTTCCAGCTGACTTCCTGGTTGGTTGATGTAGTTGGATAGTCAATACTACTTCCTGTGTAAGTTTCAGTCTCATCCCAAGTGTATTTCTTTGCTTTATGTGGTCAAATTGTTTCATCCACATTTTCCTCCCACATCTCAGGTCCGTGTCAGGATAATAGAAGGACGACAACTCAACGGGAATAACATCAAACCTGTCGTAAAGGTGAATGTATCTGGACAGACACACAGAACCAGGATCAAAGGAGGAAACAACCCATTCTATGACGAGGTAAAAGCAAACATGCTGATATTCCTTCAATACGTCCGTGGGAAATTCCTACAGTGGTTATCAATGTCCTGATGATTTATGTTATTTTGCATTTCTGAATAACGCACATGAATATTCATTTTTCTCTTTACAGATATTCTTTTACAACATCAACATGTTACCATCCGATCTGTTCGATCAAAATATAAGCTTTCGGGTAAGTTAAGCTCGTGGTCAGTTATTTGTCTCTAACCGGTGAAAGACACATACGTTGTGTTCTATACTCACAAATAAACAGTACACCTCTTCCGTAGGTGTACAACTCCTTCTCTCTGAGAGCTGACAGTCTCATGGGGGAGTACAAGGTAATATCCCCCACCCCTTCTGTCGACTATTAAAACATGCAAGAATTTTTACAACGCAAAAAAAACGTAAGCACTCCTAATCGAAGAGCGCCATCGGTCAGAGTATTTGACCGTCTCACTTTCCTCTCCGCAGGTGGACGTCGGCTTCGTCTACGATGAACCAGGTCAGCTTGTGGATGTTCAGTGACTGCCCCGATTTCCATGTGCCCGGTCTGGGGTAAACATCTTGCATGTGTCCCTGTCTCTCAGATCACGCCGTTATGAGGAAGTGGCTCCTCCTGAATGATCCGGATGATTCCAGCTCAGGAGCCCGGGGATACCTCAAAGTCAGCATGTTCATAGTGGGAGCGGGAGACGAACCACCGGTACAGAAACACGCCATCTCATCCATGTCGACCACTCTCTTCCTGTTAGCATCATCGCTAACTGAACATTGTCCTTGTCGGAGCACACGTACTGTACGTGTCTGTCCCCCGGAACATGAGGTGTGTGTATATGCGTGTGTGTGTGTGCTTTTTTTTGGCCTTTGCAGGTAGAGAAGAGGGACACGAACGATGACCAGGATGACATAGAGAGTAATTTACTTCTGCCAGCGGGAGTAACACTACGATGGGTCACAATGTCCCTAAAAGTGTTTCGGGCCGAGGACATTCCTCAGAGTAAGCCACTGATGTTTAAGACATATCCATTTGATTTGTGTCTGAAGAGACAACTGTAGGATGCAAATAAATACATCACTGTAACGTGTGTTTTCCTTGCAGTGGATGATGCCTTTGTCCAGTTAGTGAAGGGGGTGTTTGGAGGCGACGGAAGCAAGAAGAATCTCGTGGACCCTTTTCTCGAGGCTCGCTTCGCTGGCAAAAAGGTGTTTACATTTCTTTCCGCGGAAAACTCAACGGTTGGATTTGTCTATGGCGGATATAGTTGTTGGATTAATTTGACATGGGAATGTTTTCTGTCTGTTGTAGTTGTGCACCCAAGTCATTGAGAAGAACGCCAACCCAGAATGGAACCAAATGCTGAATCTTCAAGTCAAGGTAAAACAGTCAATAGTACGTGGAGTAAATCTCCGCTCTGTAAAACCAGTGTTCTAAACGAGAACCCTTTCGAATGTGTTTGCAGTTCCCCTCCATGTGTGAACGAATCAAACTGACCGTCTTTGATTGGTGAGTCCACTGCCTTGCCTCTACCCAACACTTCTGTTGAACATGTAACTATATGTACATTAATTCCAGCTCTGTGCATTTAGATGCATAGTTACCTTCTAAAGGTCCTGACATGGGTAAGAAATACAGGTTGGCTGCAGGAGCATCGTTTCTACGGCTGATGGGGTTGCTACGGCTGATGGGGTTGCTACGGCTGATGGGGTTGCTACGGCTGATGGGGTTGCTACGGCTGATGGGGTTGCTACGGCTGATGGGGTTGCTACGGCTGATGGGGTTGCTACGGCTGAGGGGGTGGCTATTCACCACTAGACTTAGCCTGCAGATACTGTTTACATTGTCCCTGTAATTATGTGAATCACTACAATTTTAATCGGTTTGATTTGGAACATTAGTGGTTACATCTGAGTGTAGGTGGTGACACAAGTCCAATGAATTAGACAAACAGGTGTGAAACACAACCGGTAATCCGTGTTAGGTTTGGATCTAAAGGAACGCTGATGTCCTCGAACAACTGGATTGAACACTTGGTGCTTGGCACTGTCCAGCAACACCTTTTCCATAGTAACCACGTACTAGGAAACCAGACGCCTGCTCCTGCAGCCAAGTGGTTAGGTAGAAACCGGCTGTACAGTAACACCAGGTACAGTATAGATAGAGGGTCACGTTAATGCCTGCAGGCTGTGAGATTAAGTTGTCAGAGTGCGGTCAGCCCGTTGCTGTTTGGCCTGGGAGGAACCCGACAGCACAACGGCATGAGTCAGACATGCAGTCAGGCTTCACACACCACTCCCTGTTCCAGGCTTAGATCCTGTTGGCAGGGAAACAACACTTACATCACTCTGCTGCTGTAGGGAAACGCCGGGATATGGGGAAATCGGTGCAGGTCAGAGGTTAGGAACACAGTGTGTCCCCTGAATGCGTGGTTTCGACCGGTCGGTTTAAAAATGTAATGTTGTGTGTTTCTCTCTCTATGCAGGGATCGCCTGACTAAAAACGACTCGGTCGGCACCACGTACTTGAATCTGTCCAGAATAGCATCCTCTGGTGGCGAAGTTGAAGGTATGGCTCAATTATGGTCTCGTTAATCGACGCCGGTGGTTCTCAACCAGGGGTACGGGGACCCATGTGGGTACTTGGACTATTAAACAGGGGGAACCTGAGAACAATCATGACACCATAGGCTTACTAATGAAATGAACATGAGGGGGTTCTTCAGGGGTGCTCAGTACAGACCAAGGTTGGGAACCACTGATTTAGACCATATTTAAGGTGACCTGATATCTGAGGTAAAAACACGTAATATGTATTTATTCTAAGCTCACTTCTATTTATTTTAGGATCACTTAAAGATAGGATATTGAATAACATTATGCAACGCTTTCTGGCTATAAGAATGCATGTTTACGCAATGGTTGGTTGCAATTTATCATTGATTGAATTGATTATAAAGGTCATAAAAGGTCATAAAAGGTCAATGGATGCAAATAAGTGTGGTAAAGGGATAGGAGAATGACATGAATCCAACAGATTATTGAAATGCCAGCTCAGATTTCTGGGGACATTTCAGCCAATCACAGGCCACCAAAACATGAACATCAGATCGCCGATGTAAATGGCACTGTGATTGTAGCTTTTAGTACAATCATGTCATTTGTAACTTTACTATACTTTGCAATTTGCTACATTGTTGAACTGAATACCTGCACATTTACTTATCTATGTCAATTGCACATCCTCACACTGTACTCCATATCTTTTTGCATTGCTCTTTTGCCCTTCTGGTTAGATACAAACTGTGTTTCATGTACTGTACTTGTACTGTCCAATGACCGTAAAGTTGAATCTAATCTAATATCTATATCCATTCAGTTTGTTTTTCACCTGATTCGATCGGCTCTTCGTGTCTATTCTCTAACGTAATTGCGTTTCCTGTTTCTCTTGATATAGAAATACATCCAGGACATGAGTACTCTTCACGTGAAGGTTTAACAGATCAGTAAACGTGTGATCGGTTCTTTTTAAAGTATCACCCAGTGCAACAATCCTCGTCACTCCCAGAACAATTAACAAACTGAAGCGGACGCTTCAGTTTACGGAGCAGAATAATCAAATGAAACATTCGCCATGTTACACATCCAGCAATTTCGAATTGTCCTGTTAACCCCAGACTATGGTCAATGCACTGGGGAAACTTTAAGAACGTGGGACCCCCCTGGGCTAGGTCCGATCCACCCACTTCTCTAGTGCTTTAAGTGTAACAGCTGAGCTTGTTTCAGTCCGGAGTTGCCTTTTCTCTGTACACAAACGGTTATAGTACCCTCTAACATTTCTATACATTAACTGAACCAGCGTAATAACATTTGCTTACTTTCTACATGCTGTGTACAAAGGCGCATGTTGTCACTTGGTCTGCTAAAGATCTAGAGCTACTCGTTGGCTGTGTTTATTGCATGTGTTGTATTTACGATGTGCTGTGTGAAGCTGCCTGAGGATATTCTCCAAATGACATAGATCCACTAACCCTATCCCGTGCGCATAGCCCCCCCCTCCACTCGCCCCCCAAGGGAAGAGATCCCGTCCTAACACGTAGAACTAACACCACAGCTTTGTTTCTATCACGATTTATACGCTTGAATGAAATGCAGCATTTCTCCACAGGGACGACTGGGGAATCTGAGGTGGGCTTCTTGCCAGCTTTCGGGCCCTGCTATGTCAACCTGTACGGGAGTCCCAGGGAGTTCACCGGGCTTCCTGACCCGTACGAAGACCTCAACTATGGCAAGGTGAGCCACCCTGGCAAATGAACAGAATGCATCTGTCCGCCTGTAAGAACTCGGATGTTTTCACTTGGAGCAAATGTCGCCATTTAAAAACGGGAACGTGCTGTTGTTTTTGCCAGGGCGAAGGAGCGGCGTATCGGGGGCGAATCCTGATCGAGCTGTCGACCCAACTGGATGGCAAGGCTGATAAGGCCATCGACACCATCCCGAATGATGATGTTTTGGTCGTCCAGGTAGTGTCGCCGTTCCCCCTCCCGTTTACCCGGTCGATTCGACTATTGCCTCCCACGGGCACATCCTGTTCCAACGTTTCAACGAACCAATGTCTTCTCAGAAATACCAGCGTCGGAGGAAGTACTGCCTCTGTGCGGTGTTCTACAGCGCCGGCATGATCCAGGAGCCCGGGGAACCAATCCAATTTGAGGTCAGCATTGGCAACTATGGCAACAAACTGGACTCCACCTGTAAACCCCTGGCCTCCACCACCCAGTACGGCAGCGCGGTGTTTGATGGTAGGTTCCCACAACGCGGCACAGACGTCCAACTCATTTGCAGTCTGAGACGTCCGCCAGGACTGATTCGGTTTATTGACCACAGGGAACCACTACTATTACCTGCCTTGGGCCAACACCAAGCCGGTGGTCGTCATCCCGTCGTTTTGGGAGGACATCAGTCATCGTTTGGACGCAGTCAACATAATTCTCTACATAGCTGAACGCCTGGTGAGAGATGCAGTCAGTCGGCCGCGTTGCCCAGAACGCCTGCAATGTGCGAATCCTGTTTACCAGTGACGGTTATTGATCTTTTCTTTCAGAGTTTCAACATCAAAGCAATGAAGTTAGCCATCTTGGCTAAAGCCTCAGACAACCAGCTGACAGAGATCTGGTTGAGGCTCGTAAATCAGGTGATCGATGACCTCAGCAGGTAAAAGTTCCCATGTCAGACTGGATTCAGTCGGTAAACATTAGGATATCAAAAATATTTTTAAAGAATAACGTCACGCTGCTCAAACTCAAACAGAAGTTATATAACAGCGCTGTCAACTTCTAATGCATGATATTTACCCGTCCCAAACACGGCACCTCTAACTTGTAACTGTGTGTCAAACCCACTCACCTCAGTTTAAAACTGCCGGAGCTGGAGGGCCAATCCAACCTGACCAGCCTCGACATCCAGATAAAGAAGTTGCGTGCCGGCGCCCTGCAAACCATCGCGGACGGGGCCAAGTACATGAGAGACGAGGCCACGGAGATCAGAGACACGCTGGCTGAAATCGAGGGCTGGCTGGACAAACTGAACCAGATCGCTGAGGAGGTGGGCTAATCAAAGGTCGAGTTAATTGCTCGAGGGGGTGACACACACTCTCAGATCAATCAACGCAAACAACGCAGACTGAACAGTGCGGCCGTGGTTTATTTTCGATACAAGCTGTAGATGATTTTGTACGATGTCGTGTTACATTCCCATGGAAGACATCAATACAGTTGGGCCGGTGGTGCCGTGAGAAATCAGGGAATTGACACAGATTTTGTGTGTGTCGGTGTGTGTGTGTGTGTGTGTGTGTCTGTGTGTGTGTGTGTGCCTCTCCAGCCCCAGAACAGCATGCCTGACGTGATCATCTGGATGTTGCGAGGGGAGAAGAGAGTAGCGTACAGTCGCATCCCAGCCCACGAGATCCTCTTCTCCAAACACAGCGAACAGGCCTCCGGGCGGTTCTGTGGGCGGACCCGGACCATTATCATGCAGTACCCGATGGATAAGAACAAGGGCCTGAAAGTACCGGTCCAGATCAGAATCAACATGTGGCTGGGTCTGTCGGCGCACGAGCAGAAGTTCAACTCTTTCTCCGAGGGGACGTTCAGTGTGTTCGCAGAAATAGTACGTTGCTATGGAAATGCCTTTTAACAGTTGAATGTCACATCGATGAAGAAGAGAAGAGTGTAATATAATGTTAGCTACATAGTGTAATATAATGTTAGCTACATAGTGTAATATAATGTTAGCTACATAGTGTAATATAATGTTAGCTACATAGTGTAATATAATGTTAGCTACATAGTGTAATATAATGTTAGCTACATAGTGTAATATAATGTTAGCTACATAGTGTAATATAATGTTAGCTACATAGTGTAATATAATGTTAGCTACATAGTGTAATATAATGTTAGCTACATAGTGTAATATAATGTTAGCTACATAGTGTAATATAATGTTAGCTACATAGTGTAATATAATGTTAGCTACATAGTGTAATATAATGTTAGCTACATAGTGTAATATAATGTTAGCTACATAGTGTAATATAATGTTAGCTACATAGTGTAATATAATGTTAGCTACATAGTGTAATATAATGTTAGCTACATAGTGTAATATAATGTTAGCTACATAGTGTAATATAATGTTAGCTACATAGTGTAATATAATGTTAGCTACATAGTGTAATATAATGTTAGCTACATAGTGTAATATAATGTTAGCTATATTGTGTTATATAATGTAAGCTATAGACTGAATAGTCATTAAGCCCGTAGCCATCCACTAGACATTATCTATACAACCACATGGTATATAGAACTTCAAATCTGTAACTGACAGGACCCTGCAGAGCTTCACCACCCAAAGCAAAAAACTATGAAACAACACTCACACATTACTATCAACTCGCAACTTAGCTAGTCACATCTTACTTCCTGTCAGCACTATCCCTTTAGTATTGACATGTCAAGAATGAGGCAAAACATGGCTCTATATAAAGCAACCCATCGTTGGTCTACGCTTGTTGTCAATGAAGCAACGGGATAAATATGTTGACATTTCCCATATAGTGACCTGTGCCCTCCCCTTTTTTCAGTATGAGAACCAGGCCTACCTGATGGGGAAATGGGGCACTGCGGGCCTGGGTATACACCACAAGTTCTCTGACGTGACCGGCAAACTGAAGCTCAAACAGGAGTACTTCATGCCTCCGCGAGGCTGGGAGTGGGACGGAGAATGGTTCATCGATCCAGAGAAAGGGTAAGACCCTATTCAACGGTTTGTTTACTGAAGTATGCCCAATTCCTCGGCCGGTCCTGCCTGATTCCCCCAAGAGAGACCTGAGTGGTGTTCAGTAGGGCTTCTTTAGCGGACACACTTAGGTCCTCCGTTTCAGTGTGTTTTCATCCCGTTGGCACTTAATGAACATGACTCTACTAGCAGCTTCCTCTTCTGTTCGGTGTGTCTTTACCAGTCTGCTGACGGAGGCAGATGCAGGCCACACTGAGTTCCTGGATGAGGTCTACCAGAATGAGACTCGCTTCCCCGGGGGAGAGTGGAAACCTGCTGCTGAATCCTACACTGACGTGGTTAGGAGACACACGCACAAAACCGTGTGGAAGCACTGGCACTATGACATGTTAAACTGTACTAGTTTACACTTCCATAAAGAACTGTTATAGTTTACACGTTCATTAAGAACAATTATAGTTTACACTTTCATAAAGAACTGTTATAGTTTACACATTCATAAAGAACAATTATAGTTTACACTTCCATAAAGAACAATTAGAGTTTACACTTTCATAAAGAACAATTAGAGTTTACACTTTCATAAAGAACAATTATAGTTTACACTTTCATAAAGAACTATTATAGTTTACACTTCCATAAATAACTATTACAGATTACACGTCCTTAAGAACTGTATTAATTTAGTCTTTCTATAACTCTGGTGCCAGTGTAGAACGAGTTCAGGTTGCTGAGATGTTGTTGGGTTTGTTTGCAGAATGGAGAAAAGATGTCGAAACCAATGGAGATGGAGTGTCCTGCAGGTTGGGCCTACCAGGATGAGTGGTCTGTGGATGAGAACAGGGCAGTGGACGAGAAAGGTCTCTATAACACTCATCCCCACTACATAATCTGTCCGGTTGTTTTCTGGCCTTTCAGCTTTAGGCTGAATTGGGATTGTAATGTTTTGCTTATCCTTGTGTACTGTGCAGTCTCAATATACTGAATGATCTGCAGCCAGAGAAATGACCTGAGGTGTTTTAAAACGCCCTATGCATGTGATGTGTTCATGGGACTGCAGGCTGGGAGTATGGAGTCACTATTCCTCCAGATGATAAACCCAAGTCGTGGGTGCCAGCAGAGAAAATGTACCACATCAACCGACGGAGGAGAATGATCAGACCGAGGAAGAAAACGTCCGCAGGTGTTACGCCTGTTGAGGTCAGCGTGAAAACACTTGGCTTTGACTTAAACTGAAGTTTCCTCAGGTTACTGGTGTGACGTGCCCATTCTGATCACTAAGTCGCGGGGTTTCCCAGTATAGGTTTTAAGGGCGAACATCAGGTATCATTGGAACAGTTCCATCAACAGAACAGAGCACTAGGATAAAAAGGGTGTTCAAAAGAGCGAACCGCTACTCATACCGCTTGGGAGGTTTTTTAGGATGTATGAGTAGAGGGAAGTTTGGGACATATGAGTAGAGGCAGTTTGGGAGGTATGAATAAAGGCAGCTTGGGAGGAATGAGTAGAGGCAGTTTAGGACGTATGAGTAGGGGCAGTTTAGGACGTATGAGTAGAGGCAGTTTAGGACGTATGAGTAGGGGGCAGTTTAGGACGTATGAGTAGAGGCAGTTTAGGACGTATGAGTAGCGGCAGTTTAGGACGTGTGAGTAGAGGCAGTTTAGGACGTATGAGTAGAGGCAGTTTGGGAGGTATGAATAAAGGCAGCTTGGGAGGAATGAGTAGAGGCAGTTTAGGACGTATGAGTAGGGGGCAGTTTGGGACATATGAGTAGAGACAGTTTAGGACGTATGAGTAGAGGCAGTTTAGGACGTATGAGTAGAGGCAGTTTAGGACGTATGAGTAGGGGGCAGTTTAGGACGTATGAGTAGAGGCAGTTTAGGACGTATGAGTAGGGGGCAGTTTAGGACGTATGAGTAGAGGCAGTTTAGGACGTATGAGTAGGGGGCAGTTTAGGACATATGAGTAGAGGCAGTTTAGGACGTATGAGTAGAGGCAGTTTAGGACGTATGAGTAGGGGGCAGTTTAGGACGTATGAGTAGAGGCAGTTTAGGACGTATGAGTAGGGGGCAGTTTAGGACGTATGAGTAGAGGCAGTTTAGGACGTATGAGTAGAGGCAGTTTGGGAGGTATGAGTAGGGGGCAGTTTGGGAGGTATGAGTAGAGGCAGTTTAGGACGTATGAGTAGAGGCAGTTTGGGAGATATGAGTAGGGGGCAGTTTGGGAGGTATGAGTAGGGGGCAGTTTGGGACGTATGAGTAGGGGGCAGTTTGGGAGGTATGAGTAGAGGCAGTTTAGGACGTATGAGTAGAGGCAGTTTGGGAGGTATGAGTAGGGGGCAGTTTGGGACGTATGAGTAGGGGGCAGTTTGGGAGGTATGAGTAGACGCAGTCATGCTCCTCATCTATCCTGACGTTGTATTTTTCATTTATATGGCCCAGTTCAGAGAAGGGAGTGGCAACCGGACTGTGTATGTCTTTGGTCCTCATATTGCTGTGGTGTTGACTAATCTGTGTGCATTAATGTAATTTATTTCTATGTTCCCCTACAGATACAGGAAAACCCGGAGGGCTGGGAGTTCACCTCTCTAATTGGCTGGAAGTTCCACAAGAAGGAGCGCTCTGCTGACACGCTCCGACGTAGACGATGGAGGAGGAGGATGGCCCCTTCCGAACAACTTGGGGCATCGGCCATATTCAAACTGGAGGGGACGGCTCTGGTGAGCAGCTAGACAACTCTGGTCTTAGTTGGTGGAGCTTTCACTGTATTACTGTTCTCCTCGGCACGGCACGGTTTGATTTTTATATGTCTTTCCAGGGGATTGATACAGATGAGAAAAAGAAAGAAGACCCGGGCGATGCCTCCAAGCTGTTTGGGGCCAATACTCCCAGTGTCTCCTGTTCCTTTGACAGTGAGTGCTTTGGACGTTTGCGATTCTCTTGACAGTGGTGTCTTTAGACGTTTGCGATTCTCTTGACAGTGGTGTCTTTAGCGTGACACAGTTGCCATTGTGTGTTCATTTACATTTCCCTCTGCAGGAGCCTACGTCTACCACCTCCGGGTCTACGTCTACCAGGCCAAGAACCTTACTCCCATGGACAAAGACAGCTTCTCAGGTCTGAACATCTTGCCTGAATCCTGTTAGGATTTGGTCCAAGTTGATTACCATGTTCTGGTATTATCTAAGCGACTTCTTTTGTTTTGATCCCAGATCCATACGTCCACGTGTCCTTCCTGCACATGAGTAAGACCACAGAGATCATAAAGGGTAACCTGAATCCCACCTGGGACCAGACCCTGATCTTCAATAATGTGGAGATCCATGGTGACCCACAGAACATAGCCAAGTATCCCCCTGAAGTGGTTCTGGAGATCTATGACTACGACCAAGTGGTGTGTGTGTGTGGTCAAACCATGTTCAGTGTCCTGGGTTAATTAGTTAATAACACAGTGCCCTATAAATACAAAACCCTGTAGATACAGTACCCTATAAATACAAAACCCTGTAGATACAGTACCCAATAAATACAAAACCCTGGTGATACAGTACCCATAAATACAAAACCCTGTAGATACAGTACCCAATAAATACAAAACCCTGTGATACAGTACCCTATAAATACAAAACCCTGTAGATACAGTACCCAATAAATACAAAACCCTGGTGATACAGTACCCAATAAATACAAAACACTGTAGATACAGTACCCAATAAATACCAAACCCTGTAGATACAGTACCCAATAAATACAAAACCCTGTAGATACAGTACCCTATAAATACAAAACCCTGTAGATACAGTACCCAATAAATACAAAACCCTGGTGATACAGTACCCAATAAATACAAAACCCTGTAGATACAGTACCCAATAAATACAAAACCCTGTAGATACAGTACCCAATAAATACAAAACCCTGTAGATACAGTACCCAATAAATACAAAACCCTGTAGATACAGTACCCAATAAATACAAAACCCTGTAGATACAGTACCCAATAAATACAAAACCCTGTAGATACAGTACCCAATAAATACAAAACCCTGTAGATACAGTACCCAATAAATACAAAACCCTGTAGATACAGTACCCAATAAATACAAAACCCTGGTGATACAGTACCCAATAAATACAAAACCCTGGTGATACAGTACCCAATAAATACAAAACCCTGTAGATACAGTACCCAATAAATACAAAACCCTGTAGATACAGTACCCAATAAATACAAAACACTGTAGATACAGTACCCAATAAATACAAAACCCTGTAGATACAGTACCCAATAAATACAAAACCCTGTAGATACAGTACCCAATAAATACAAAACCCTGTAGATACAGTACCCTATAAATACAAAACCCTGTAGATACAGTACCCAATAAATACAAAACCCTGGTGATACAGTTGTAGATACAGTACCCAATAAATACAAAACCCTGTAGATACAGTACCCAATAAATACAAAACCCTGTAGATACAGTACCCTATAAATACAAAACCCTGTAGATACAGTACCCAATAAATACAAAACCCTGGTGATACAGTACCCAATAAATACAAAACCCTGTAGATACAGTACCCTATAAATACAAAACCCTGTAGATACAGTACCCAATAAATACAAAACCCTGGTGATACAGTACCCAATAAATACAAAACCCTGTAGATACAGTACCCAATAAATACAAAACCCTGTAGATACAGTACCCAATAAATACAAAACCCTGTAGATACAGTACCCAATAAATACAAAACCCTGTAGATACAGTACCCAATAAATACAAAACCCTGTAGATACAGTACCCTATAAATACAAAACCCTGTAGATACAGTACCCAATAAATACAAAACCCTGGTGATACAGTACCCAATAAATACAAAACACTGTAGATACAGTACCCTATAAATACAAAACCCTGGTGATACAGTACCCAATAAATACAAAACACTGTAGATACAGTACCCAATAAATACAAAACCCTGTAGATACAGTACCCAATAAATACAAAACCCTGTAGATACAGTACCCAATAAATACAAAACCCTGTAGATACAGTACCCTATAAATACAAAACCCTGTAGATACAGTACCCAATAAATACAAAACCCTGGTGATACAGTACCCTATAAATACAAAACCCTGGTGATACAGTACCCAATAAATACAAAACCCTGTAGATACAGTACCCAATAAATACAAAACCATGTAGATACAGTACCCAATAAATACAAAACCCTGTAGATACAGTACCCAATAAATACAAAACCCTGTAGATACAGTACCCAATAAATACCAAACCCTGTAGATACAGTACCCAATAAATACAAAACCCTGTAGATACAGTACCCAATAAATACAAAACCCTGTAGATACAGTACCCAATAAATACAAAACCATGTAGATACAGTACCCTATAAATACAAAACCCTGTAGATACAGTACCCTATAAATACAAAACCCTGTAGATACAGTACCCAATAAATACAAAACCCTGTAGATACAGTACCCTATAAATACAAAACCCTGTAGATACAGTACCCTATAAATACAAAACCCTGTAGATACAGTACCCTATAAATACAAAACCCTGTAGATACAGTACCCAATAAATACAAAACCCTGTAGATACAGTACCCTATAAATACAAAACCCTGTAGATACAGTACCCTATAAATACAAAACCCTGTAGATACAGTACCCAATCAATACAAAACCCTGGTGATACAGTACCCTATAAATACAAAACCATGTAGATACAGTACCCAATAAATACAAAACCCTGTAGATACAGTACCCAATAAATACAAAACCCTGTAGATACAGTACCCAATAAATACAAAACCCTGTAGATACAGTACCCAATAAATACAAAACCCTGTAGATACAGTACCCAATAAATACAAAACCCTGTAGATACAGTACCCTATAAATACAAAACCCTGTAGATACAGTACCCTATAAATACAAAACCCTGTAGATACAGTACCCAATAAATACAAAACCCTGTAGATACAGTACCCTATAAATACAAAACCCTGTAGATACAGTACCCTATAAATACAAAACCCTGTAGATACAGTACCCTATAAATACAAAACCCTGTAGATACAGTACCCTATAAATACAAAACCCTGTAGATACAGTACCCAATCAATACAAAACCCTGGTGATACAGTACCCTATAAATACAGTACCCTATAAATACAGTACCCTTTAAATACTGTACCCTATAAATACAGTACCCTTTAAATACTGTACCCTATAAATACAGTACCCTATAAATACAGTACCCTATAAATACAGTACCCTATAAATACAAGACCCTGCTGATACAGTTAGTAACATGCTGCTCTCTGCCTCAGGGGAAAGATGAACCAATGGGCCGAAGCGTGTGTGTCCCCCTGGTGAAACTGGGCCCAGGCATGGACCAGACGCCCAAACTGCTGTGGTTCCCCATCACGAACAAGGACATGCCAGCCGGCAAGGTGCTGGTGGCAGCAGAGCTCATACTCATGCACAAGGTAGAGTACCGGAGGAGGAGTTTGTGAGGGGGGCAGCATGGCCTGTGGGTCTGTTGGGGACCGGTGATGTATATTGTGTTGCCTCTGTCTCCAGGGTAAAGAGACGGAGCTCCCCTTAGTCCCTCCCAAACGGTCGGGCAGTCTGTTCATGGTGCCGCAGGGAATACGGCCTGTGGTGCAACTCACAGCCATCGAGGTAAAACGACCGTGACTTCGGTAATGTCATTACATCCCAGAGAACGTTGACACTCGTCCCCACTGCGTGTGCTTGGTCACCCAACTTGTCTACGTTCCAGATTCTGGCCTGGGGCCTGCGCAACATGAAGCCCTACCAGTTGGCCACCGTGTCGTCCCCCAGCCTGGTGGTGGAGTGTGGCGGGGAGCGGGTCGAGTCGGTCGTCATCAGAAACATGAAGAGGAGCCCGAACTTTCCCGGATCTGTCCTCTTCCTCAAAGTGGTACGGGTTTTTTTATGCCTCGCTCCGTTTTCACGTTGTCCTACTGGGCTACATTTGCAGATGTCCGCCGCTCAGTCGATCAGTGTTGTCGTGTGTTTCTCGACCAGCTTCTTCCCAAAGAGGAGATGTACTCTCCCCCCATCGTGCTGAAGGTGATCGACCACAGGCCGTTTGGCAGGAAGCCAGTAGTCGGACAGTGCACCATAGACAGCCTGGACGAGTTTCGCTGTGACCCCTATGTCATCCAGAAGTCATCCATGTCATCCAAAAGTAACTATTCTCTTCAGCTGACATCAATATCAACGAGCCTTGTGCCACCCTGTATTTCTGGACGAAAACTCAATATTGTTTTTACCTGTCTTTGTTAGTGGCTTTGATGGCAGCTGCTCCTCGGGACGTCAAGATTCACATGGAAGACAAAAGGGCTGTGCTCGAAGCTCAGGTAATGGCATTTCAATTGCTCTCACCGTTGCCACACTTTGTTGAATGAGATCAATCTCTAATGACAGCCTTTGCGACCTATCAAATCTAACATTTACAGCCAATGCTCTAACTTGCAGTTTATGTACAGTATGTCAGCAGCGGTCAACAAAATGACCACCACTACATCTCATCATGTATGTATGGTCCTTTTTAGCTGGCTCAGAGTATAAGCAAAGTCCAAAAGTACGATTTAACAAAAAGAATAACCAGGCCCAGAGTATGGCGAGGTGCCTTATTGCTATTACAGATATGTTACGGTTAGCCAAGTTATTAGAGCTATAAAATATTATTTTTGCGATCTGTGGTATACAGTCTGATATATCACAGGATTTAGACAATCAGCATTCAGGGATTTAGTTTGTATCCGATTATCGACGCAACACAAATTTTGGACTATTTAATCAGAATCAGATTAAATTATAGATAAATACAGATAAATTATGTTAGTAAGAAATTTAGCAATAAAGCATCTCAAGCAATAGGCAAATATATTTAGCAAATATAGACACTGCTCATTTGTTCATGCCTAAGAATAGTACTTACCCGTGTATATTAGCCATATATAACACCCCCCTGGGCTTTATTTCCTAATTATATCATAACCCTTGTAACTATTAATTAGCTTTTAGAACATTTTCGCTCATGCTTTGACCTACGCAAGTAAACCATTTTTAATCACAAACTTTAATCGCAATCGAGGATCATTACATCAAACTGTATAATCATTGTTTTACATTAATATGCAACGCTTTGCCTTCACTACACGATTGAGCTTATTACAGCGTACAGATTGACGATGCATGGGGCACCGAATCGTAGATTCACATGATTAAACGTCATTTGATTTATATGATTCATCTGACACTGATTCACAAATGTACAGATGGTCTCTGACACTTTGTTTCCTTGATGTTCTGTTCATTCCACATACCCTTCGCAGCGCGCCGAAAAGGTGAGATATGACAACGTTTTGCGTATCTCTCTAGCACATTGGCCCGCACACCGTGACATAAAGTCTCGAATTGAATCATATATTCCTCTTTTTTACTTTAGGAAAAGGAGACGGTTGATTGGTGGAGTAAATTCTACGCTTCCACTGGAGATCAGGAGAAGTGCGGCCCGTACCTTCAGAAGGGATATGACACCTTGAAGGTGATGTCTTGACGTCTGACTCAAAACACCCCTGTGGTCCATACCTCTGACGTACCTGAAACAAACTAATTCTCATCACTCCAATACTGAATGACTCCGCACTGCGCTTTTTTCAGCTGTACGAAAAGCCTCTAGAGGATATTCCCGAGTTCAAACAACTCACCGATTTCTGCAGAACCTTTAAACTGCAGAGAGGCAAGACTGAGGAGGATGACGATCCGTCTCTGGTTGGAGAATTCAAGGTAGAACACTTTTACTCGTTTCAGTTCACAAATTCCACACGCGCGCGCACGCACCTCCTGCGCACAACTCGTGGCATACGTTACGCCACATCAGCCGACTCGGACGGCTAGACGTCGTATGCTGGGCTATTGCTGCCCTCTAGTGGTAGACTCGATACATTGCTACGAGTCACTGATGGCTGTCGACTGTGTTTCTCAGGGCTCTTTCAAGGTGTACCCTTTATCGGACGACCCGGGTGTGGCTGCTCCTCCTCGCCAGTTCTGTGAGCTACCGGAAAGTGGCCCTCAGGAGTGCGTGGTCAGGATCTATGTGGTTCGAGGCATTGACCTGCAGCCCAAAGACAACAATGGCCAGGTGAGTGGGAGTGTCCCTGGTCACTGCTCTTCAGTCCTGCCTCGGCTACCCTGCAATGCATTCGATCCGGGCGACATGATGACATGTTTAGTGGTGCCTTTTCTCCGCAGTGTGATCCCTATATAAAGATTGCCCTGGGAAAGAAGACAATCGAGGACCGAGATCACTACCTACCAAACACCACTAACCCTGTGTTTGGAAGGTAAAGTCACCACACTCAGTTGAACAACAGAGTTAAGTTCAGGATAGTTTTGGATAGGCTGTGTCCATACCTTGTCTCTCTCTCTCTGGTTCATCAGAATGTTTGAGATGACGTGTTTCCTGCCACAAGACAAAGACCTGAAGATCTCCGTGTACGACTACGACATGTTGAGCCGCGACGAGAAGGTGGGAGAGACGGTGATCGACCTGGAGAACCGTCTGCTGTCTCGCTTCGGCTCCTACTGTGGATTGCCTCAGACATACTGCATGTGAGCACACTTTACCTACCTATCTCAATGTGAGAAATGCCATTTGTCAGACACAGTCAGAAGTCAAAGTTGTCATGGCGATGACTCGTAGGCAACGCGTTATCAGATGAGTTGATCCAGGTGAATGTGAAAGGTGTCACTGCAATGGGTTCTCTGTCGATCTCCCTGGAACAGCTCCGGGGTCAACCAGTGGCGTGACCAGCTGAAGCCCTCTGAGATCCTCCAGAACCTTGCTCGTCTCAAAGGTATCTCCGCGCCCAGAACGGAGGACAACGGCAGCACGCTGGCATACAAAGACAAGCAGTATACCCTGGAGGAATTTGGTAACTTGCAACCACGCTCTTTCTCATAACGTTTTCTAAACCTCACGCCGCTACTTTGGGATCACGATGGGCGTGTTCAAGGTGACCAGGTTAGTTTAGTATTTTTTTCATGGACCCGAGGCACTCTGCGCTTCTGTTCACGTGTATTTAGAGGCCAACAAAGAGGTCCATCAGCATCTCGGCCCGGCGAATGAACGGATAGCTCTGCACGTGCTCAGAACCGAGGGATTGGTCCCGGAGCACGTGGAGACCAGGACCCTGTACAGCACCTTCCAGCCCCAACTCTCTCAGGTCACTGCCCGCGTTTTCATCAGCGTCAGCGTCTGTCTCCCGCTGCCCCGATGTATCCGAGGCTAATTATAATTAATTTTATATTTCATAGGGACGTCTACAAATGTGGGTGGACGTTTTCCCAAAAAGCATGGGCCTCCCAGGACCGCCCTTTGACATAACGCCACGGAAAGCCAAAAAGTAACAGACGCCACTTCATAACTTAGGCATTTTTTTCATGGGCGTCTGTTGTACTCATTCCATGTGTCCGTTTAGGTATTTCCTTCGAGTTGTCGTTTGGAACACAACCGATGTCATTTTGGATGAAACAAGCATCACCGGGGAGCGCATGAGTGATATCTACGTGAAAGGGTATCAGTGTGAAACATTGTTTTTAGAAATGTCATCCTTTCGCATTGCATTTCTCCCAAGTATTTAACCCACACATGGTTTGTCCGGCTAAATCATCTCGGTAAATTAACCGGTTAGTCTGGGTTGGGTACAGTTGGATGCCAGGGATGGAGGAGGACAAGCAGAAGACAGATGTCCACTACAGGTCTCTGGATGGGGACGGCAACTTCAACTGGAGGTTCGTCTTTGGCTTTGAATATCTGCCCACGGAACAGCTGTGTCTGGTCTCCAAAAAGGTGCGTGAAAAGCCCGAGAAGCCATTGTAAACATCATAATTAACATAGGAACGTTAAACTGCATTAACTCATCGCGATTGCCAAGCTTTTAACGTTTGCGTCGAGGGAAATTTCATTGGCATTTTGGATGGTTCTGGTTTTCGTCGACAGGAACACTTTTGGAGCCTGGACAAAACAGAGTTCAGGATACCGCCCAAGTTGATCGTTCAAATCTGGGATAATGACAAGTTCTCATTGGACGACTACCTGGGTAAGACATCTTCTGCAGTGAAAAAAAAAATACAAACGTTCAAGGACAACTGATCATATGACAATTCTGCTGCTAAACTGCACTATTGACTCTCTCTTGTTGTTGTGGCCAATCATCAGGGACGGTAGAGCTGGATCTGCGCAAACTCATCTCTCCGGCGAAAACCTCGAAGGTGTGCAATCTGGGCATGATGGAGGAGCACACAGGGCAGCACAAAGTAGACCTGAACAACTCATTGTTTGCTCAGAAGTCTGTCAGGGGGTGGTGGCCATGTGCCACCGAACAAGACGGGAAGAACATCCTTGCGGTGAGTACAACTGAAGACAACATCCATTCATAATGATGGAACCGTGAAGATGAACGTATGGTCAACATTGTGTGGAATCGATCTGAACTAACATCTGCTTGGTGTGCAGGGAAAGGTCGAGATGTCTCTAGAAATTGTGTCCGACACCGAGGTAGATGAAAAACCTGCTGGAAAGGGTAGAGATGAACCCAACATGAACCCGAAGCTTGATTTTCCGAAGTAAAGATCTCTACATTTCTCTCTGTATATTTACTCTGAATATGCCAGATATGTTTACCTCTGGGGTGGCACAGCGTGCGCCGTATGCGTTCCCTTTCGATGTGCCGTGTAAAACTTTGTCGCCTCTTCTTCTCAACAGACGTCCAGACACGTCCTTCTTTTGGTTCACGAACCCATGCAAGACCCTGAAGTTTATCGTGTGGCGCCGGTTCAAGTGGATGTTCATTGGACTCATCATATTGATCCTGGTCCTGCTTTTCTTAGGGATCCTTTTGTACTCTTTACCGGTAAGAACTGGCTGGAGGAGATGGATGATAAATCATATTGAATTAAATAACAAATGTCCTGCATTTTGTCTGATTGACTTTTTTCCCTCGTTTCAGAACTACATCTCAATGAAAATTGTGAAGCCATTCCAATGAAAATGCCAATTTTTGTCTCTTTTGTCCAGCGCATCAGACACCATGCATGGGTGGGATTGGGTGGGTTTCAACTATGGTTTAATTTTGACATTTTATTTTTCGTTGGATTTAGTTGGAATGGTATGTATTGTGTTGTATGAGTCGAATTGCAAACGGAGGATATTATTACATGTAAATGTCTATGTTTAACAGTGAACTGTCAGAGCCATGGTTACTAACATGCGACCTCTAGTGGTGCTTTGGGGTACTCCAGACTGTTATAGCTGTCAATAGGTATATCTGCCACGCTGTGTGGCCTTTTTGAAAAGACACAAAGGCATTACAAATCTCAAAGGGTTTGAGTATAAAATATAATATTTTATATTGTCCATATGCCTTTTGTAGGTTTTGGTGGCAGACCGATGGCAGAAAAGTAAATATATTTTCATCAGAGGCTTTTAAATATGTCCTTGACACACGTGACCAATGTGAATGCATATTTGATACAAAGAATGTAGAAATATTTTATATTTAGCTAATTTAGATGATGGTCTTACATCAGAGTGACTACAAAGCATGTTATATGTTTTTGTACGGCATCCCACCCACACAACCCTGGGATTGCAAAAATCATGCTTACTTTGACCATTTGTTTATAGTTACATTTACTGCAACTGTAAAACAGTACCCATTAATGACAGTAACAGATTACTTTTTAGTAACCAGAATGACTGTACATTCCTGCCAGCGTACTTTATCTACCATATTAATTGCATATCATTAGTATTTGTTCGAATTACAAAATGGTTAATTCTGCATATTTGCTTTTTCAATAAATACAGATATTGCTAAAAAACGTGTATTTGTGTTATATTTTAAATATTGTATATTTTCCTTTATTAAACTTCCTTGACCGTTGGACACTTTTATTTAAACATCGGGCACTTTTCATTCAGTATTCATAATGGTTTTAGGGTGATTTAAATCCTGAATACTCACCACTCAATACTGCAAACCTTGCCCTTTGCACTTTGACCCTATACAACACCCCTCGTGCGGTATTGCTTCATCACATAATAAGTATTTTTTGTCGTTTTTATTAATTCATTTTTGTTTATTAAAAATGTTTTCCATGAAAAATGTCAGACTTTTACTAATTAATTATCGAGCTATTGTATGTCCTATCGCGAAATCAACATGTCCGCAGCAGCAAAGCAATTCCCACTTGTGTTTGGGATCTCTTTATACACATCGTCTCCGAGCATGAACGACGTAAACACGTTATTTTATAGTAATTTGTCGATCAACCAATGAATTCGGTCGACCGATCAACGGTTCAGTTTAGTTAAGCCTAGAAAATGTGTTCAATATATATTTTCGCTATATTATTGATACAATCGCCATTTTGTTTTTTAGTCTCGTTCCAAGATACCGGAGTTTAAGTTTGGCTACTGTCAAGCCTGTAATTTGGTACGATATGCGATAATATCATTATTCATCGACATGGACGATAGATAGAACATTTACAGTCAAATAAATTAATTCTCAAAATGTTGTGTGACACACTGTCAATCAATTGATTTGATTCTGTTGTACAATAAATGTGTTTTTTTATATCTAGATCTCTATTAGAGTTTAGTAAAGTAGTATCATGAAAAGTAATTAATCAACATGTTCTACATACTTTCAGATGTTCAACAAATACAATACAAAAAAGCTACCAGTTGTGTTTATAGATCCAAGACACTATGCTCCAGCCACTAAACATCATCTACAGACTGAAGTGGACCGTGTCCCGGTCTTGCTCCAACTATGTATCCAGGATGAGGTCAGTAGATCCATTTAGATATATACATCATGCAACATGCAATGCCATTTAGAGGCTGCGATTGCAAGGATTCACATTGCAATTGAAATAAGGGGATGTCTGACAGGTTCCTTAGTAGGATAAAGGAGGATGACGAGGAGTGTCGAACAGCATTGCGGTCTGGGAACATGTTCCTCTATCACAAACTGGCTCCCCTCCTGCAGCGGACTGAAATAGGAAAATACCAGTTCCCAGCCCTCCAGGCCAAAGGTATATTTTATCCAAATAAAATGGAGTGCATACACCACCTCGTATACTGTCTTTGAAATTATGTCTTTAAAGGGGTTACATTTCTATTTTTCTCGCCCAACGATCTGCACAACATACTCTTTCAAAGATGTACATATAGCAAATGTCTTCACGCCAGAGTAAATAATTGGTAGAATCGTGATTGGCAACCATCACACTTGCTGTAAATTGTTTGAATAATATTAACACATTTGTCAAATTTCCTATTTTTTGCTCAAGCTCTAGTTTGGTTCGAAATCATTGACAGAAAGCAAACAAAACCAAGCCATGTCTTTTATGGAAATCTACAATGAAATTGCAGAAAGTCAACATTTTGTAATAGTAGTTTTGTAGTATGCATGTGATGTACATGTTTGTTTCTCTCAGAGGTAAAAGGACTCCTGGAAAACCTTGGAGAAAGCAAAGAAATGGTGTGGGAATCTGTTCTCATCAACTGCACTGAACAGAACAAAGCACAGTTCTCTCTTGATGTTGGTAAGTAGAACAGTACGGATGGTTTATTATCGACTGAAACAAGAGTTATTATCCACCTATATTGAGGTCTACAAAGGATTAGGAATTCAAAGTGTCTTTGTATTGTAGGGTCTATAGAACAGGCCGCTGTGGAGAAACTGTCTGGAGGAACCTTCATAGACCTGAGAAAAGCCTTCTTCCTACTCAGAGAACCGGAAGCAACACTGGCAGCCAGAGTAGGTATTTCAGTCCAGTCTCTCCAAACCTGTGCTGAGCTACTTCTCATACGAACTTTACCATGTCTGCTCGTGTATTTTGTATCCAGTGCATTTTCCTTATCAGGGACAGGCTCTTCTACGATGGCACCAGACAAATAGCTTCTGCAGTTCCAGTGGGCAGCCCACACATAGAAACCAGTCTGGCAGTCAACGGGTGTGTCACGACAGTGGGGTCACATATTACCCCAAGGTTCGTGTGAAGGCTTATCTAGCAGATAAAAGTTCCATCTACTGGTGAAATACTTATATTAGATGTTGATGTTTTTTTTTTTTCCAAAGATGTCTCCGGTGGTGATTGCAGTGGTGTCTGATGGGAAACGTTGTCTGCTGGGGAGGCAGTCCACATTCCCACCGGGGATGTACAGTGCACTGGCAGGCTTCTGTGACATGGGTGAGTCGGTATTGATTTTTATTCTTGACATGTTTATTACATACATCCTTTCGAAGGCTTGAGAGATGCTAGTCACTTATTATTGTATTAATGCATTTCGTAAAACGGGGGAAACAAAGTGGGAAAGAACGGAGGCAACATTAGCTAGTTTTAAATTAAATTATCATATTCCCATAACAGGTGAGACCATGGAGGAGACACTGCGCCGGGAGATAGCTGAGGAGGTTGGGCTAGAGGTGGAGTCTATCCAGTACTCGGGCTCTCAGCACTGGCCCTTCCCACAAAGCTCCATGATGGTGGCCTGTCATGCCACTGTCAACGCGGACAACACACAGGTTAGTCAGTGTTACGGTTCAAACATCTAGCAGATGCTTCTACCCGTAGACTTATTGTGTACATTTTAAGAAGCTAGGTTGAGCAAACAGAGCAAACCCATCCAAATGGTGGTGTAATATTCCTGAGGAAGAGATTGCAAATGAATGGTCTTCCAATGCTGGAAAGTTGCTTTCACAAGTCATATTTCATAGAAATCTAAAGAAAAAATGGTAGTTGTCATAAACAAAACATTTAGTGAATTGTATATCAAAATATAATATGGTACTGTAACTACATCATAAAATTGTGTCCATAATCCAGCCATGCTCAATGGTTGTATATAAATCTTCCCATTGCAAAACAGTTGAAACCATAGTAGACTCAGTGTTGATTATGCAAATCACTTTCCCTAACAGATCAGGGTGGATACAGGAGAGTTGGAGGATGCCCGGTGGTTCAGCCTTGAGGAAGTCCAGGAGCTTCTGAAGGTCAAGTCACCTCCTCGGAACAATAAAGGAGAACCCCCTTTGCTCTGGGTACCACCCAGTTACGCAATAGCGAACCGGCTGATCCAGGAATGGGCCAATCGACAACAGCTCAAATCATTACAACATAGGTGATCATTTTAGCAGATCGTCTTTTGACCATGATTTGGTTTGTAATTGGCCGAAATAAATAGTAATTGTATAGATACTCCAATTCAGTTGACGCCATTGCTTAAACATTTCTGAAAGTGTCTTTTGTAGTGCAATATTCTCAAGCTAGAGCTTTACTCGCTTCTGTGACTAAGAGAGACTGGGAACACTTTAGACAATGCTTTTTTATTTACAAAAAAAACAACATTTAAGTGCAATGTGGAAAAATACAGAAGAGCTACACATGAAACAATAAAACACATTACCAACATGATGTCCTGTCTTGACCAGTAACCACTTGGAACATCAATGCAGCTGCATACATAATCTGGTACAATAAAGTACTGTTGCCAATTGAATTTTAATCTCATATTACATTTCAGAGTGACTACTCCACCCTATTGTAATCATAACATAACCGAGAACAAAGATCATTTTGAGCAACAAGCCATAGGTATGTTTTTTTAATTGGTCACTTCTTTCCCTTCCTCCCTGAGGAGGAGTTTGTCTTCTTCTTGCAGTACTTTGCCTCCAGATCATCCATTAAACTGTTAAAGCCTGACTCTTTTGACTTTTGATTTTTCTGAAATAAAGAAAAAAATACAGCACTAATAAAAGCTCTGGGAAGAAAGTATGACTGCACTGTTTTGAAGGCCGGTACCGGTTTCAGTCGCTCCACGTTGTTAAAAACAATATCTTACCCTAATCATGGCTACTAGGCTGTCCTCACTGTCCAGGCCCATCTCTTTCTGCATCTCCTCTGCCTCCTTGCGCTCTTTATCGGCCTTTAAACATAAGAACAAAATGACATTAAAACCATAAGAATACACACACCTAGGCGGTCCATTACAGCACACGAGATCGAAAAATAAACAGAGACACGCGTCCGCGGAAACGTATTCTCGCCTTTCGTTTGCGGACGCTCTTCTTCTTGGCACTCTCGTTGGTGAAGGCCTTGTGAGCAGGCAGCTCCTTGGAGTCGATGGCGCCCTGAAGGATCGCTCGGATCCGCGGCTCGTCCTCCTGATGGGCACACAGGACGTTCTCCATGATCCGGCCCATGTCGCCCTTGTGCTCCACATAAGCCCGCATAAGATCACTCTTCTCTTCCTCTGAGTCCTTGTAGGATTTCTCAAAGTTCAGGATGTCCTGCAGTGTGATCTGCAATGACAGTCTCAGGTGATATAGCTGGTGGTCACGTCCCGGTCTGGGAGTGTATAACGCCATATTTTAATTCGTACAGAGCTTGAGGACTGAACACAACTGAAACCGACTAAACTCACATTTGATTATCAATACATCTGTGACCGAAGTCTTTATTTGAACCGTTACCTTGGGAAACATCGTTCGCCAATACTCTTCCCAATTACGATCTCGGTCAACGGAGTCTGACTCTTCGTCGACGATGCCTTGTTCGTTGTAAATGGCTCTGTTGTCCGCATCACTCAACACCGCGTACACTTTCCCGAGAGCCTAACACATAAACAAACCAGGACAGAAACTAATAAGAGTCCCACTCCTTATATATATATGAGTATTACAGATTTTTTTTTTATGGGGCATTGACTACCTGGAACTTGGCAGTGGCTTGCTCGTCACCAGTTGCTCTGTCAGGGTGGACTTGCAGTGACACCTTGTAGTAACCCCGTCGTATCTCCGCCTCTGACGCATCCCTTGCGACCCCGATGACGTCATACAGATTTGAGGTCTTGAACAACTCCTCGCACTGGTCCAGTAAACCCATGTCTGCGATGAGTTGTTAGCAGCTCGCTAGCTGCTGAGGCAAATTAAGGAAAATACAACATTGTCAGGTGTGTGCGAATAGGCCGACTTACACTTTCACCTGCTATCATGTCTTTAGTAGCATCCTCAGTAATTGAGACAGGTGTTCAAATAGCTAGCTCACAAATAAAGAGTTTGCCTATTATGAAATATTGGATATAAATATTGGTCGCTACACCCAAAGCGGCATGTATATACAGTACCATTCAAGTGTTTCTGTATTCTATAATTGTACTGTTTACTATGGTAAAACTAATCAATATCCTTGAATGAGTAGGCATGTCTTAGCTTTTGACAGGTACTGTATATCATGCATGTTCAATACTCATAAGGCTAAACTTAAAAAAAGAGCTATGATATTAATATTTGTTTAATTTACATTTTCACATTATTCTTTGAGTGACATTGATTAGGCACATGCCACATTTGGGTGCACATTTTAAGGCCAAGCTGTCAAACCCAATACCCATAATGTGCCAAATCTGAATTGTGGCCAGCTATTCAAATACCTACATTGATCTGTGTCTATTTAAAATGTTACAAATGTTTTTTTTTTAACAATTTTGATTTATTTAGACGATGGACAATTATGTTGATGTGGAAACTAGGAGACCCTAGGAATACAGTACTGTGGCTCAGGGTATTGTTGTTGTTTTTTTGGGCTCAGGGTATTGTTGTTGTGGCCAGTTTCCCATACCCGTATTTGCCCACCTCAAGACAGTCTCTCTTGTGGCACGTATGTCTCCTGGAGACAAAACTGAAATCTACAGCGCATAGATTCGTCATGGTGTTTAGGTAGTTAGTCAAGCTAGCATTAAGTATTCTAGACACAGTTAGACCTAACCACCGAGACGTGGTTTGTGTACATGTAACGTTAACACATTACCTGTTATCTTTGTTTTCTGTATACATCCCACCTTGTTAAAAGAAGTATAGAAGCTAGCTAGCGAGTAAGTTCATTTCAATTAGTTATTCCGAAATGTTGACAGAATAATAATGCCTCTCAACTTACCAGTTATTTCTATGCTTCGAAATGTGAGGTTACTAGTGTGATACAATCCGTTTTGTTGCCTAGCAAAAAGCTAGGGTTTTTGTCCTGTTATGACTATAGCTGGAGTTGTTGTCAAGCGAGTTCCTCCGTGGCGAAGACGCGCCATTAGCATGACTCATATTATGCGCGCCACATTCTGTCCAATCACAGTCGAGAATAGCCTCAACCATAGAGAAGGCAAGAAATGGAGGAGGGCTTTCTATAAAAGATTGAGTTGGAAACTTGAATTAGATGAAACAATTACATTTGTATTGATATGGAGGCCATATCAATACAAATGTAACTTTTCATCCGGCTTTAAATTGGTGTTCCTACTTGGTAAATATAAGCTTTGTTGCATATGTCTGGTGGCCACAATATTACAGAAATTTGTTCAGGACTTCAGCTCTGCATGTTACGGTAAATGCACAAATTAGGCTGAAGGTATTCATTAAAAACATATAGGAAAACATTATAATGACGATATCTTTATTCCACTGCCTGTGCACTCACAGACGCCATAATGGGAAACCAATATGGATGTGTTCTCTATCCTTTTCTATGATTTAGTTATCGCCTTAATAAACCCACTTCCTTTCTGTTCAGGAACTAGAATTTGGGGGTTCACAAAATACTTCCGTGTGCGCAATGCAATATTTACGTTCTGATCATTTAATGCAGTCTGCGTGCCCATGTAATTATTCACATTAGTTTATGTACTAGCTCCATTTGGATGTGGTATTATATTAACGTTTCATCAATGCAAATCTGAAAGTGGTTAGTTGGCTACAATTTCAATAAACAGCAACATATAATGTCAAGTTTCATTGCGCTGCAAACCCAGTTGTCCTCGGTTATGGAGACTCTTGTCCACGCGTCCGTTGCAGAACTGGGTAAACTTGTAGAGGGCAGTTCTGTCTTCGTTTTCAGCCTGGAACTCACTCGGGGAGAGAGCGCCGAAAGCGAATTGTCGGAAAAACTGCAGACGGAAAGTCAGAATAAGATGGTAAGTTTCAGTAAGTGAAATAGAGGAAAGGCCCATGCTTGCTAGCAGCTGGATGAGTTGACTACTGTAACTGTACGATGCAAATAAATGCACCCACTACTTCTAAATGACAACAATTCTAATATAAAATCTCATTTGAATTAAGTAGTATAAGAATTAACTGTTTGCAGTATCCTATAGTACTGTATAATAGTAGACGCCTAGAGTTTCATGATGTAAGCATTCAGGTATCTGCTTTCTCAATTGGACCAAATAGCCTAATTGTCTTTAATATGCGCGGTTTCAGGCAGGTGTTTAAAAATTTGAAAAAAATCTTTATTTTTAAAGAAATACAACTGATGCAACATGAAGTAAATTTACAATGTATAGACAACAACGTTTTTTTTTGGAGACAAGTGGAGTTCACCTTTAAGGCAGACATGACAACATATCATATCTTGTTCTTTAATTAATTAAAGTTTTTACATTTGCAAGATTGCTCAAAGACACTGTGTGCTGCCTTAGGATTTAACTAATTCTTAGTTGATCTCCGTTTCATTTGCAGACCCACTTTGCCACAATCATGGAGGTACTGGGGAATGAAGCGTTGGGTAAAATTATGAAGATTGTGGATGATACAAAATTTCCGGTGGACCTACATCCTAGACATCTTAACGTTCATAGAGGGAAAAAAGCCAAACCGCAAGCAAGCATCCTAAACATTCTCTCTGTTGGAGGATTGGGTATGTAGCACTGTTGTGTCTTTAATGCTTTCTTTTGTTGGATTACTTGCTACAATAAATTGATCTCCCTAATGTATATTTGTCCTTGATACAGCAGAGGAACATTCTTATGGTGGAACTGGCAAAACTGCAACACAAACTCTTTCAATTGAAGTAGGTTATTGTCGTTTATTTCTGCAGACATTTTCCTGCATTCAATTAGCCACATGTTTAAATGAATTTAGGCTGGTCTTTGTTTAATCCATGCTACTTTTATAATATAATTTGATTATCTTCCCAAAGTTTGCACCAAACTTATATATTTGTGCTGGCAGTCTGTAGATTTGAGGGAAGTGGAAGCACCAGAATATCCCCTCGTTTTGGCCGTCTCTGTTAAAGACGAGCATGGGCAAATTGACCTGGGGGCCATTGCAGAGAGTAAGTTTGAAAACGATAAAATATAACTACGTTATATTTGTCCGTGTCCTGCTATTAACTGCCACCTAAGTTAATATCTTTCATTGTTCCTTCGTTTAAATGTGTCATGCTTGTCTTACAGGAGCTGTGGATGATGCTTTTGCAGAAAGGTCCTCAGAACATCAGTATGGCATGAGTAGCGACCACCCCGAGAAAATACTACAGACGCCCTGCTTGAGACTTTGTTTGCCCAAAAGAAGCTGTTCATTTGCACCGAGTGTGGGAAAAGTTTCTCTACGCAGAGCAACCTGAAATCCCACCAGCGCCTTCACACGGGTGAGAAGCCGTTCGTGTGTATGTTCTGTAACAAAGCCTTTGCTCACAAACAGAGTTGTAATGATCACATCCGCAGCCACACCGGTGAGAAGCCCTTTATATGTAGCGTGTGTGGGAAATGTTTTGGTAAGCAGGCTCACCTCAAGACACATTCAATTATCCACACCGGAGAAAAGCCCTACAGTTGTAGTGTGTGCGGAAAGAGCTTCAACCTAGCTCAGAATCTGTCCAGACATCAGCAGATACACACCGGGGAGAAGATCTTCACCTGTTTGCTTTGTGGCAAAGGTTTCACGCGCGCCGTGACCCTTAAGACCCATCAACTTATTCACACTGGACAGAAGCCCTTCAATTGCAATCAGTGCGAGAAGAGCTTCCGTCACGCTGTCAATCTGAAGAACCACCAGCGCATTCATACGGGCGTGCGGCCGTTTAGCTGTGACCTGTGTGGGAAGACTTTCCGGCAGTCGGTGAATCTGAAAATACACAAGCGCATCCACACTGGGGAGAGGCCGTTCAGCTGCACGGAATGTGGCAAAACCTTCAGCCAACAGAGTAGTCTGATCTCTCACGGGCGCACTCACTCCAGCGAGAAGCCGTTCAAGTGCAGCTTCTGTGAGAAGAGGTTCAATAACGCCAACAGTCTGAAGTTGCACCAGAGGATCCACACTGGCGAGAAGCCGTACAACTGTGAGATCTGTGGGAAGACGTTCAGTCAGGGCAGTCATCTCCGTACGCACAAAAGGCACGTCCATGCAGGAGGGAAACAGTATATCTGTGATAAATGTGGGAAGAGGTACTCGGACAAACGGAATCTTAAGATGCACAAATGCGTTTATGCCTCGACCTAACGTGGTCATGAGGAAACTGTTTAGATCAATTGGAGGCTGTTCTTTGCTCAGTGGTTCGAATGCTTGTTGGTCTGTTCACCAAATACGTTTCTGATGGAGATCCGTCAAGACTGGCCCGCATTCTAGGGGTACCCCTTTGACTGAAAAATTTTGCCTGAGCAAAATGAATTGTTTACTAGGGAATAGGAGTTTGGCACCCCGTTTTATAATCGTGAAATTATAAAGACATAAACCAAATGTCTATTGATATTGTTGTAAAAGTGAATACTGTATTCAATACAACTTTGATGAATATGCATTTATATAAGGTTGATGCTATAATTTTGTAGCCTGAGAAATATTGCTCATATTTGTAAGATGCTCTGAATTTGTTGATGTTGGCTTGTTCAGACAAAGTGCTTGGCTGTTCAGTCTGGTCTTTCAAAATATTAATTTTCTTAGTTTTTTTGCACACAATGTGTACACGTTTCATAAATTGAATATCCAATTATAACACTGTTGATCTTTTGGCAGCCAACTTTATATTTTATGTACTTTTTGTAAATGAGAATAATTTCATTAGTATCATTGGTAAACGGGAACAAAATGCTGAGACAACAATAAGTTAATTGCTGTAATGTAATCGAGAAAACCAGGCAATGATGCAAGTTTGGGATTTCGCATGTGTAAATATTCCGTTATGGATTACATTTAATTGAAATAATATTACCATGATGCCTTATTTTTGGCCAAATCACAGCTACTGGCAATTCATAAATAAATGGTTAACTCTGTTAAAAGTTCTTGGCTGTTTGACTTATGTGTGATTTGTGGTGATGTATTTGTTTTTGTCAAATGTTTTTGTGGTGCCAGTGTCATCACAACTGAACGATGTGTCAACTCAGCCGCTGATATTGCGGATACACTTTCTGCTTGCCGTCACTCTTGTTCATGTAATTCTTTGACCAATCTTCATAATCTTTCACAAATGAAGGTTATTTTAGGTTGAAAAAAAAATCTCTGGCTGACCTTATTCATGTGATGTGTCAATAATGTGTCACTGGTGGCTGATGACTTCCTTATTCACCTCTATATGCCTTGTCACCAGTGCTGCTAATAAAATGTTTCATTTGCTCACTCTAAATTGGCCCCTTTGTATATGCTACGCTATGTGCGTCTAACTTATCTAGTCCCTATCAAAGAAATCATCTCCTTACCTCAGTTCGCTTCTCAATATCAGCCTGAATGCTAAAAAGAAAGACGGAATGTCCTTTACTTTGAATGTGTGGATGAACCCTTTATAAGATCTTCAAGATAAAATGTCAATGGTAAATTTAAAGAGCTTTTTATTCTTGTTACTCATAAAACCATATTAACTTTGAAAAATGTGCCTAAAGATGCTTTTTCTTCTTCAGAAATCATAAACATACACTTTTTTTGAAGAACCCTTTTAAAGGAATTTTGGAAGACCCTATCTTCCGCTCTGAATCAAAATAGAAGAAATGTAGACATTGGCAGCTCTTTCATGCCTTCACAAATGAGGCATAACACACCTGACTAAAAAAAAGCCAATTGAGACCGCATCTTCTTGAAGATTGGTCAATGCATTGTGCACTCAGTGACCAGTTGTATACAGGGCAGTGATGTTAGGAGCAAGGTGAATGGGGAAGTTAGCATCAGCAAACTCAAAATTACTAACACACAAATATACAAACCAAAATTTTAACAACCAAAAATATTTACGTCCACATTTAAAAAATGACATACTGTACAAACACATTTTGTGATTTTATGTACACGGCTGTAATGTAATCGAGAAAACCAGGCCTTTAAACGTAAAATAGCTTACTCAATTTCTGAGGAGCGAATGTCTACTAACAAGGACTTGTTTAAAATAGTGCTACGCAACTTCACAAGAGTGTATAATGTTTATTCTAAGTCTGTGTACGAATGCCTGTTCTCAAATGAAGGCATGTACGTCTTCGAAAAAAATAAGATTATAGTGCCCCCTGGTGGTTTGGCGTAAATAACAATACTTACTGAATATGCGATTTTCCTGACCGGACCGGACCCTACTCGCGTCCTCTCTCCCGTCTCGCCTTCTCAAAACCCATTGGACGAGAAAATCATTGGTCCCTTCTCTCGGACCTCTCCTCCAATTGTACGTTGAGAAGCAGAGGAGGAGGAGGGCCAACGGAAACATCTATTCCTTTAATGTTTATCTTTGTGACGTCGGTGTGTCAGCTGTGTGCTCGCGCGTGTAGCCGACGACAGTTGAATGAGGAGAGCAAGCAAAGCAAAAGGGAGTACTTGCCTCTAGCAGCAATGACAAACCCCTACTAGGCGCTGTCGACACCGAACCAGCAAAACATATAGCTAGTGTTGACACGAGAAGGACGGGAACAAATGGACACTAGGAGGAGAGAGGCGACGAGAAAATCTGGCCGACCGTAGTTGTGTCTGAACCTCTTCCCCACCCATCTGTGTGGGGAAAGTATTGCCCGACCCGACAGCTAGCGTTAACTAGCCACCGTTACGTTACGTTAGCTTTCAGTGCTAGTAGCAAATGTGTTGTGGATTGGACTTTTTGTTAGCCTAAATGGACGGGCTTAATTCGGCAAGCGACATTTACCGGCCATTTATCAAAACCTTTAGCATTTTGGAGTTCTTAGTCGGACAACTTAGCGCCGAGTAGGGGTTATTAATTTGACCGGCACTTAGTTAGACCTTCAACCATCCTGCCTCGTCTGGTGGAAATTGCGGCAGCTCGCGCGGATGCATCATCAGAACTGATAGGTAAGTACTAATTAGAGTCACTTGTGTGTCGGTTAGTCCGTTGACTGAAGCGTTACCCTTAAAGGCTTTTCCAGGACAAGATGCAAAAGTGGGAACTAATGGATTCAAGTCTTTTTGAGAGGACCACCAAAGCCAGTATCCTCTTTTAAACTCACTTGCTGTGTTAGAGGCCTGGGTAGATAATCTTAGTTACCATTTAAGATGGGGGTTTGACTTAACCAACTCAAAACAAAAACGGATAACCCTGATCTATTTTTTCTCTCTTGCGCGTCTGATAAAATAAACCGTAAGTGAAAGTAGTTTTATTTGTCAAATACCCTGAACAATGAAATTCTTATGACAAGACACTAGACATCTACGCAGTCATCATTTAAATAAGCATTCGGGAGACAGAAGGCCTAGCATGGTGTTGTAGAGGTCAGTGAGCCCCAGTGGAGTCTCATCAGCCAGGAGTAGGCTAATGTCTGTCTCCCGGTAGACATGCATGTCTTAGCACAGGCCAGGGATATCTGCATGCATGCATTCACTGACGCAGAGGAGCTGCAGAGAACCAGAGGCCCCCAACGTGTCCCAGTTCGCCAATTGCATGGATTGTGGAAATTATTTATTGGTAAATGCCACACATGGTGATAATTTGATACTCATGGTGTTTCCTTGATGCTGTCAGAATTACATAACAGATACGTTATTCTGACACGGATGCTTGTCATTTGCTTGTGCATGAATTGCAGTCAGCCGGTAGTCTGTTATACTATACTGAACTATTTGTTAAACAGTATTGGCATATTATCAGATAGGGTTGAAAACCATCTGGACCTGGACCTCGTAGAGCAGGGGTGTCAAACCGGTTTTACGGAGGGCCTATCGTATGCAGGATCTTGGTTTCTCCTTTAAATCAGTTCCCGGTTCAGACCTAAACAACCAGGCGAGGGTAGAATCAAACCCACTAGTCACCTAATTAATTAATCAAGTGCAAGGTGAGAGCAATAACCGGTAGGCACTCAGCCCTCCTTGGAACCGGTTTGACACCTGGATCGTAGAGTTGAATGACTTGAATGCACCTGTGGTGAGTTACAAACTCAAACGGATTTGCCATTGGACAACATTGAGGCTTGTCCCTCCCTGTTTTGTTCTTTGCATCTCTCTCTTTTTCCTCCCATAAAGAAATGTTTTGCGAGGAATATGTGCACCCTTGTTATAGAATTCGCACAGAAATAGCCTAGATTGCACGTTGAGTCACATTCTTTGTCAGGGCTCACGTGAGCTCTAGCTGTAATAAATTAGCCTACACAGTTTAGGTCTACAGCTTTCTGAGCATTTCACTATGTCTTTATTCTTTTAGAGGAAGGGATAAAAGCAATTTTACCACCCGTTAACAAGATTAATAATTTGTTAGTGCCGTTCTGATCCTGCTAATTAATGTCCCACCAGTGAAAGAACGATACAGGCCTGATGCAGTAAATCTGAAGTTATTTATCTTGCCTTGAATCGTTGAAAGTGACATCTGAGAGATTACCTGTCGACTTAAATGCTCTCAGCTCTTCTCCAGCGAACACTACTTGGAGAGCAGGCTGGTCTAGGCTAGGTTGGGGTAATACACTTTAACTAAGCATCTACATTTCCCTCCACACCTATTTGTTTGTATATCTATTTGGTTAAAGCATGTCAGATCCTGGAAGAGGGCATGATGAACACAGAGGTTACGTCATCCTGACACTCCTCTCCTCAACTCTGCCTCTATCTTTTCCCTGTTGGCCCTGATATCTGATAGTACCAATACATAATTAATGTTACTGGCCTTTGTACCTGATGCTTGGGTGTAGCCGTCTCCATTCTCCTAACCCTGATCGGCATGGCGCGCCAGAGCTTGTGCGAGACATGGCCTGGTGTTTCTTACCTAGTTCTGAGCCCTTTACCAAGAACGTTGGGACAAATTCAGAGAAGAAATAAACACAGCAGTTTAGCCAGTAATTTAGAATCAAGAATGATAAGAAATTCTATGTTTGCTCTTCTTGTTGACTTGGATCTTTGTCTTCAAAGCAACAATAAGACGTGTAGTCCTGTGTTATCTGTGTAGTCCTGTGTCTGTGGGACACACAAGATGTTTTGGCAGGCGCTTCAAAACACTCAACTCCGGGTTCATTCATTCCGTGTCATTTTTCGACGCGTCTGTCATTTCAATTGTGAACATCATCGTTTGGGTTGATCTGATAACATGATAATGATAGCGTGAGAATTTAAAGACGCACGCCTTGTTTCTATAATTACTTGGTAGTTACATTCAAGCTTTTAGATTAGATTAGATGAGATTAATCTTTATTGTCATGGAACTGTACAGGTACAGTACTACGTAATGCAGTTTCAATCCAACCCAGCAAAATATGCGGGGCTGTTTGTCGACGTGCACAATGCCCCAATGTGTGAGTGTACAATATGAAAAGGACAAGCTAGCGATACCAGTTCTGAGACAAACAGCTTGCTTAGCTTTTGGTGATCCATCTCCATCCTAATTCTTTTTAGTTTCACGTTAAGTTTGACTTGCTGACTCTGCTGCGTTGGCTAGCTTTGCTGATGCTCACAAACCGTGTTCTTTTTCTTGACTGTCAAACTTCAGAACTTCAGAAGTACTGCTCAACTATATTCAGAATTTAGCTACTTATAGTGTGCTGCTTTGGTTAGATCTGTACATACAATGTGTGCCTGTCAATGTGTGCCTGTCTTGGTTAAATCACGTCAAACTTAAGAAAAGCTGTCCCCTTGGTCCACCAAACACCTGCAGTGAAATAGTACGATATTACGTCCGTGTCAAAGCAAGTTTGCTGTGATTTTTAATCACCATTCTGTTATTTGTTTTCGAGATCATAATTGAACACGTGTTGCCGTAACACAGTCCCATTGCAATTGCGGTCCTACATGTTTTTTTAAATGTTGCCTAAATTCAAATATGTCCTTTAGCCTATTGGTGCACTGTGTTGTCCCAGCTGGTGCTTGTTTTGTGTGAGCACATTGTGTTGTGTCTGTTCAGGGCAGCTGTGGCGCCATTGAATGAGGGCATTGGTTTTGTGGGTTCTTTCGACCACACGTAGTCTAATGTCCACCAGTGAATGAACCCAAATTGAAATACCTTTCGGCTATTCGTTGGTTTGTATAGTAGTCATCTTCATAGAATGTGGGCCATGTCAATTTGTATTCAACTCTGGGTCATTGTGCCTCATAAGTTCATCTAGCGGTTAAGAGCAATCAACCAATGACAGCAAGTTAATTGGGATGATTTCCTCTATTTACAGGGCCCATGTGCATGCCTGTTGACTCTATACCTCATTGCAACATAGCATACCGTTACAGCAATGTGTCGATTTTAGACAATTGTAAAAGTGAAACGTCAGAAGCACCTGTAACCTTTCGGACAAGACAATTGTGTGCTGTCATATCATGTTCATTCAACATTGTTTCCCTGACAACTGTAGACTTGGCAGACCAATGTGTTATGTGCCATTTCTATATATTTTTAATGACAGGGTAGCATTTTATTTCTATCAAATACCATTAAATAATCTGTAATTTACTTTAATAAAACATTCGAGAGAGCAGTTCTAGACCAGCAGTAATTATTCACATGAGATGTTAAACCTGTTGTGGAAACCTAAACTGAGCCTGGGATTGACTGCTGAGAGAATAGACTTCTTTGTGTTTGCCCACCGAAGGGAAGTTTAAGCTGAGGGAACACATCTCCAACACAAGGGACTTTGTCCGTTTTTACGACTACTGAGAAGCTGTGAACATGTGAACGGGTCATTAGCAGATCTTAGTCTCGATAGTGCTCGTAGGACCTTCACACAATACGAGGGGTCCAGGTAATGGGAGGATACCCTCAGATTGACCTACCTACAGAGGCAACGCATGATATCCTCCTGTATTTTGCCCCATTTGAAGCAAGGCTGTGTAGGCTGTATAAGACAATCTCCTAAACTATTGGTGGGTAGGTATCAGCGGTCACAGACTGTGGGCTACCCTAACCAGAGGTCCCTTTACTTTTCAAGTGTTTGCTTTTTGAAAAATGCAGACCCTGAACAGAAATCTGTGTTTGGAAGAAGCTGCCTACCTGCATTCTAGTTTAACTGACGTTGTGTCCTCACGGCGCTCTACAATGCCATTTCAGGGTTTCACATTAAGTTGTTTCAGGTTCTTAACTTTGTGTCTACAGGGCAACTGAACATAAAAACTGAATCATAAAACGCTCGTGTCACTGTACAGGAAGTTTGTATGATCTGAGTTTTTTTTTTTATGATTCTATTCAACAATAGCAAGTTGGAAATTGTAATTAGGGGTGTGCGATATGACGATATTTAATCGTGGACTATTAAAATGTCTCCACGATTCACTTTTTCGGAAATATCGTAGAATCGCGATCCAGTGCACGTTCAATTAGATGCAGATCTATGGCGTTTTTTCAGCTACGTATCAACATGCAATGCGCGGCGCGCTATATGTCAGCGTGTTAACACTAGAAGCGCCAACAGCCCATGCCCGCGGGCGTTACAGTTAGTAATTAAAATAAATATATAATGTTGAAAAGCTACAGCCTCGTTCTTCCATGACTTTTCCTAAATACGTGCATTTTACCTTGTCCCGTTTTCAGAAACTGGACGCGTTTTGGTCTGATCTCGTTTTGGTCCGATCTATATTGGACACCGTTTTGGTCTGGTCTATATGAAACTGGATCCGTTTTGGTCTGGTCTATATAAAACTGGACGCGTTTTGGTCTGATCTCGTTTTGGTCCGATCTATATTGGACACCGTTTTGGTCTGGTCTATATGAAACTGGATCCGTTTTGGTCTGGTCTATATAAAACTGGATGCGTTTTGGTCTGGTCTACATGAAACTTGACGCGTTTTGGTCCGATCTATATGAAACTGGATATATGTAACAGATTAAGAACTGCTGTCTCATGTGCACTCATAACATCACTAATGAACACTGTGCGCAGTGCAACCGGTTAGTATGCGTGTCCTGCTCAGGCAGACAAAAGCTGCGAGATATACATAGATAATAGATTGATTGGCTTGGTTGAATTTGAATGAACTAGAAAAAAGAGGTAGGCCTACGTTTATAAAGAAATATATGTTTTACTAAATAAACAGAACGAAAATATAAAACGAAATTGATTAATGTATCTACCGGGTAACAGCAGAATATACCCGACCGTGACCAATATACAAACTGTGTTGTAAAATACGTGTTTCATTGTCTACAGTGCCTTAGTTACTGGACTGTTATTACTATAGGCTAATACATTTTACAAATGTAAATGATCGAATTATACACTGTAGCCTAATGTTTTTATTTCAAGAGTCTGTGTTGAAATATATACGGCCAATCATGCGCAAATCATGATAAAATCGTGATTTTTCCTGAAAAAATCGTGATATGATATTTTTCCCATATCGCCCACCCCTAATTGTAATATTACAATAGATTGACATTGAACCTCATGGTAACTACACCTGATTTCTGTTGACATATTGCCCTACTAAGGAAAGCATACTGACATCAGCTATATAAAGGGCGTTAGATTAGTTCTGATATGCAACAACAGCTTGTCACAGAGTGCATTTCCTTATTTACAGTCCACTTGTTTATTTAACTTTGTGGTGAATCGATGCATTATTTTACTCTAGTGGTCACCGCCACTGGCTGCTGTGACAGTTACGGAGTCAGAATGTCAATGGGTCCTCGTAGCTATAGTGTTAATAAAAATGTACATGTCTTGATGTCATTGGAATTAAAGTATTTTACCACTCTAGATGTATTTTATATTGGCTTCTACGAGGTAGGTCTTTCAGTGTGGCGGGCGTCGGTCCCAACAGCTTTTATGAACCAATATGAGGATTAGTTCCAGCTGTGCATATTATCACAGTGACAGATGTTGTCCATCAGTGTGATGTAATTGACAACTGGCCCAATCCGGAACATGGATCTATCCTCTCTTCCCTGCCCCCCCCCCTCTACCTCTCCTGAGGGAGGCCGGATGACATGTGGGTTACCTTATCCGTCTCACTGGTTATTTAGGTTACATCCATCATGGCATTGTGAACATTTTGCTCGATTGAGATGATATGGGCCTTGACCGGGCGTCGGATTTCAGGGATCTGTGTCTGGAATGAGAGTGTGCCGAACTGGGTCAAGGCAATATGTGTCGTCTTAATACAGCTACTCCAAAAAAGGAGGAAGTAGCTGTACTTCCTGCCTGTCATGACGTGGAGGCAAAAATTAATGAGTGCACCCAGAATCTGGGCAATTGACTATAATCTCTATCTACTGTGTCTCTACTTTGTGTCATACTGTAACATGTGTAGCGGTGAACCAATAGATTTCAAAATTGTGAAAGGCTACAGTGGTCAGTCCTGGAGTACTTCTCCAGTACAAAGTTTAATGTTAGGGCACTTTTTTTTTGTAGTGGCTAGATTTCAGGCTTAGCGGGGAGATTTAGATTGGTAATTGTGCCATAAATTATACCTGAATGTGGCAAACCTGCACTCAGCGGGAGTGAGGTGGATATGTAGGACGGAATTACAATAAGTGTATGAGAATATAATTCAGTGCGTTGGCTAGGCTTTTTGTCTGATCTAATTTAATTTGCGCAGCAGTGATTTCCAGCTCGCTGCGTGTGCGACCAGCAGACTCTCAAGCGTGATTGTTGTGATTGCTGCACCCAGCAGTGGGTGTCTGAGGTCAGTGTAGTTTATACGTACAGTGCCAGTCCTCTGCTCCCTTGCTTGTTGTCAATTCTTACTCGCGTCAGTCAATCCGTACAGTTGGCATTAATCTGCTGCCTGTGAACCCACGACCGTTGCATTGCAAGCATGGTGGTATTATCTGGAGCACGGGACCCCAAATGCTGTGGGTCTACTACCCCCACTTGTACCTGCCCTACCCTGGGGCAACTGCCTGTGTATTGTAACGCCTTGGTGGTAGTGAGAAGTCCACGTTTCTCCACTATTATCTTTAGTGCTCTCGAGAAACTATACCTCATAAGCAGGTCAGAGATTGGATCAATGATTTCGTCTTGTTGCTTTATTCAGTTGCCGCTGATCAATAGGTGAGTATGTAATATGATCCCGAAATTGATTGTGTTTCCACGGTTGTATTATTGCCCATATATTTTCAACAAGAGGGTTAGAAGCGTTGGCCTGCCGCCCAAACCCGCTAGCCAGAAATGAGGATAGAGAACCGCGGAGGGCTGTTCCTGTTTCGGGCCATATGGCGCTGATGGTGATGGGTATTGTGTTATGTCTACGGGGATACACACTGCTGACCGTAGAACCGGCTTCAGTGGTCAGTCATGTACGCCCCGGGCCGACACAATCTGGGATTCTTCTGACCATCTGTTTCTCAGACCGGTCTCAATACTCAGCTACTCTTTCCCCCCAAGATTTTGGTGTTTTAAAAAAATATTTGTATTTTTTTATATTTCGATAAGGATATATTCTAAACATTTTATTTCGTACTGTCCCCTCGTGCGAATCAAACCCACAGTCCTGGCATACAAGCGTCATGCTCTTGTCAGGTGAGGCACATGTGACCAGCTTTATGAAGAATGCAGAATTTGGTTCAGTCAGGCATTCATGATGGCAGACCTTCATGAGCGCCTTCTGACGATAATTCTGGAAGAAGATTCATTTGGACCTGTGGTCTGATGAAAAGCAGAACAGTATTTTTCTGACTTACTTTGGAGGAAAGGTCTTCAACTCTTCATAACCTGCTATGGAGATGTGTCCATGAGGTGTGGCCATTAATGCAAAAAATTCTTATAAAGGAAGATATTTTTTCATACAATTTCCTAGCATTTTCTTGTAACGAAAACCCTTATTTAGCATTGACCAGCTAAGATGGGTCTGTTTATTTCCGACAACTTTCCAAGTGTATATCCAAAACAGTGGCTGCTCTTCTGCAGTTTTTAACATCTGAGTTTTAGTTGCTATTGACACAAAGATTAGTACACGCGTGCGGGATGTGTTTGCCGCCACTTCCTGCTTAGCACTTCTGAGCTGCTTACTCTGTGGACCGCAACTTTGCTGGTGCTTTTATTGACGGAACAATCTTAGCTTGTGGTCGGCTGTCAGAGTAATCTGTTTCAAATGCAAGCATTAGAGAACCAGTAATCTTGGGATTTCTTTTTCAGGGGTGTAGCCTACATTGAAGTATTTAGTATGCACAATATCTAACAAGCATGACAAGAGGCCTTCAGTTGCCATTTAATGTTCTAGCATCTAAAGCTCTATGTAAAAAAAACAAAAAACACATCGATAGACATTCGGACATAAATCTTCATATCCTTTTAATATTTTTTTTTTATTGTTAAGTAGTTATTTATAAATGTCATTGTAAAGTAGTATCCTAGAATTAGTAGTGGCCTAGTATTTCAACATGGCCAGAATTGTTCTGTAACCTTCTGCTTCTAATCCAGTAATTATGACTAGCAAAACAACCCTGTTTGTCAGATACTCCTCAGCCCTGGGTGGGGCCCATACACAAACAGACATACAAGCTCCATCATAAAATATTGAAGTGCCTATTTTCCATAGCTCCATGACGTGAATCCATCCTCCCAGACACAGACCAGCCGACCGGGCACGCAGACTGGGTCAGGACATCCATCATTCATAACTGTCTAAAACAAGCGTTACGTCACGGTACTGTTGATGATCTATTTACTCGTTTTCAGATGTTGTTTGCTAAACAGAGACTTGTTTATGTTTGGCTGAACTCTCAAATTCATATTTTCTGTTCAAATTAATATCTTCCGCTCTACATTTGTGGGGGGGGGGTATGAGGTAAAAAGTATTTCTTTTAGATAGCCTAACTAGTGTTCAAGTAACAGCCTAATGGAAATACAATGATCGAAAGACAAAGATTCCCACAATTGTTCCATAACAAGCTGATGTGTCAAATGAAAACCGGGTTTTCTTAATTTGCAGATAATAACTCGGCAATAGCAGTTCTCTGCTCGCATGGTTCTGTACAGTCGGTCCCTTAGCTGAGAACGCAGAAGTGAGAAACCCATCCTGGATAGAGTTGTGGGGGAACAAGAGTGGATTCCTCACATAATCCAGTCATTGGGTTGAAGGACTGTAGGAGGCAGCATCTGTCTTAACTTCATTACTGAGAGTGGCTCATAAACTGGTTACAAAAAGTATTTCCTTACATCATTATCTTCCTCTTCTGCGAAGCAGCTGGGCGTTTAAAAAACAACAACATTATTTTTCATATTTTACTGTTGTTATTCTGTTTGGCTTTGCACCTCCTATGATGTATTTACATTATAGCCATTTAGCAGATTTTCACCCAGAGCGACTGACTTGAGCATCTAAATAATTGATTAGCCATTGCATTTGGGTGATTTTGCAAAGCGTCTGTTCGCAATTTCTTTGGATCTTTATCTGAAATCGAAAGATATTAAGTGATATGGATTTTTGTTTCTGCTGTTGACTGTTGTGTGAAAGTGCTAAACCAAAATGCATGATTTCAAACAACAGGGATAAGGCTAAAACGTGTCTTTCTTTCTCTGTCCGTCAGTCTGTGTCTCTGTCTATCCCTGTTTGGACTGAGAGACAGGCACAGAGAGAGAGGCACAGCGTGTACGCCACATTAAGGACTATTCTGCTATATGTATTGTCTCACTCTGAGTCATTATCTATAGTGGTTTATAGTGCTTTTTATTGCTCTGACATCTACTACATTACACACACACACACGTAGAGTGCTGCTGCAAGGGGGACTCTATTGGTCCCTTTATCTCCAGCAGTGCTCCTGGAGTGACCCCCTTCTCCCGCTCTGGACTAGATGGTGATGATGATGCTTTGCCCTGGGGTAACCACATCTCGTTTGAGGAGAGCTTAATGGTCTTGTGTGAACAAAGGATTGACTACAGTGATGGATGGTTTGGCTTAATTGCAACTACTCAATACAGTATGATGTGAGGTATATGTACGACTGAGCTGTTGAACTAGGCTTCCATGTTTGGAGAAGCGTGCTTTAAAAAAAGCTCTAGAACATGCTTTTAAAAGCAGACATTTGGTTAATGTAAAGTAATTGGTCGATAAAGTCATGTGATCAGCCAGGATCGGCTGTTTCTGGACTCAATTCTGAGCTGCTGACGGGCCCAGTGGGAGTCGTACGCCTCTGGGAAGACAACTGGGTTGTGTTCAGGGCCCATCTCAATTTGATGTTTCAGACTTCATTTCACCCCATATCAATTTCTGAGCTGAACCCCGATCAGAGTTTTGTCTACCTCTAGTTCCTATACTTAATCATAGCCAAACAAACGATCATCAACAACAACAAAAGATGGTGGGTAGAGCCAAGTATGAGGTAGTGGTCCTATTGGTGCTTTTTATTTAAATGTTGTTTACCTTATTGTGTCACTGTCATTTTAGGGTTTGACGATTTCTGGGTTTGTCGTTCTCCCAATCAGAGTCTGTTATAAAAGATTGATGTTTCCTGGCTGGGAGTTCTGTCAATGACGCTTTGAGTGGCCAGTCTGTCTGACCTGGTTTAGTCCCGCTGGAGTAGAGGATTTCACTGCAGGACAGGCCAGCGTATTGTTACTTACATTGGACCCTTTGAATATTAGCTCATGATGAACAAGAGCACGAGGGAGTCACGATCTGTCAGTGGTGCGGTTCAACATGGTTCAGTATGGGTCAGTGTGTCGATGGAGTTTGTTTGGTTGTTTACAAGCCAGGTCACTGGCAAACGGACCATAGTAGACTGGAGCAAATGTAAATACTCTACTGATAGTGATCAGTGATTTTAGTCTTCTTTTTATAGGACAGCTGTTGAAAAGACAGGTGAACTGATCTCTGAAATCATACCCCTGCCTAACGAATTAATTCTAATTATGGCTTTTACTAAGGATGGACTCCTGTAAACTGTGTATGCCTCATTGACTGGCTGCTTTAAACAGCCTTTTAGACTAGGAGAACGGGGAGTGTAGGGAGAGGTGCCCGGGTATGGAAGGCCAAAACTAATTTGCATGCTGTGCAAACCCATTCATCGGCAAGCATTTCCTGTCATTGACCAACCTTGCAACTCCACACTGCATTGCACTTACTTTCTGCTGCAGTATACAACAACGTATTCTATTAACACACACACACACACTTTGTCTCTTCTCTCACTCTGCTTCTGCCGTTTCTCATCCGTCATTCCCCCCAGTCCACTGCTACTGAGAAAGGGTGGACGGCTCTTAGCCAGCACAAGCCATCACTGAATGGACCTAGCATAGTGGATGTGTCCAGTCATCTCTCTCGTTTCCTGCTTTTGTCTAGAGGGTCCAGTGCACTGACAAATATAGCATATTGTGTGTAAAGCTTAAGCACTTAAGCTGTTTCAATTGACAATGTCGGCCTTATGGGTTTCACGTTAACAGGACTTGATGCTTCGGGCACCGGGGTAATCGACACTTGGCAACATGTTGAGACTCCGGGGGTTTACCCGGTGATCTGAGGGAGGCTTCAGGGCAGTTGCTCCTAGGCCACCATATGCTTCTATATTTGTATTTCATGTTTTCGTTGAAGTACTTACATTTCATTTATTGTTAAACCACACTTCAACACCTGACTTTCTCCTGAGTTCACTTGATGCCTGCCTCCAAGGTCCTTCTGTACCAATCCGTATTTTTATATCTTTATCTTTCGATCCTCATGTCTTCTGACTGGTAATCTCTGGTTCTCTGAATTGATACTTTGTTCTTAGAACCTCTTGGGAATGGTTTGCTCTGGTAGTGATGTGTCTGTAGGCATATTCATGACCACGCTGCCATCTCATGCTTTTTCAGCGGAGGGGCGAAGCTCTAAAATGGCCAATCATTAGTGACACCCAAGATCCCACACCAGACTATCAACCTTTAGTCCTATTGGGCATCACCAATGTAAGACCGTTGTCGTCTCCCAAATACTAACAACCCTGTTCCCAATGAAGTGGATTTGTTTGGTCCAGACTATATTGGCAATAGGGTGTCAGCCATTTTGTTTGTAGCTCCTGTCACCCTAATTGTCTCTGTATGTCTGCCTCCAGAGTTGCAGGCAGGACCCACTGGTCCATAGAGCGAAAACAAAGCTTAGCTTAATTCGTGTCTGTACTCAATCTGTTTTTACAATACCACGTGTCGTTTGAGGGAAAGAAAATGATTGACAGGTTACGGTAGCCTTCTGGGTGTGGCTTTTCGGGGCGTGCCACCTAGTAACATGTGTGATGTGGTTCTGTTTCAACAAGACCTGACTCAGTGCTCGTCCTTCCCAGCTAACCACTTCACACCCCAGTCTTTTGGAGGAGCGGGGGCACTTTGAAGGGAATGTTAAAACTTTAGATGTAACATTACTGACGCCTCACCCAGAACAGTAATATATGTTCTATAGCTACTGTTAAGTAAAGCCCTGTCTCTGCTTCTTGTTCGGTTGAGTTGAATAGTCACCGAAAGTGACCAATTGTCTCTTATGCATTTGACTATCTTGAAGCATTTTACCTCAGTAAAATGTGTTCGAGACATTCAAATGTTAGCAGCTAAATCTCAGCTATCATCATTCACTCTTCTCCTTGTTCTTCCTCATCCTCTGCCCCTCTCCTGCTGTTTCCTGCTGCAGCTTAGACACTCCTGCATCGTCCTGCATATCCATGGTCCAGCAGGCAGCTGATGGAAGATCCGGTTCCCAACGTACCCACCATGGTCTCCAGGCTGCCCAAGTTTGGCTCGCGCCACGCTGTGCCCACGGCTGTGGTTGGCACCGCCCCACTCACCAACGGCACCATGGGCAAAAGGTCACCCGCCGCCAACACCAGGCAGAACGGCACAGTCCGGACGGCAACATCCTCCCCTCTGAAGTGGAAGAAGGAGAAAGGAGACCCACAGAAGAAGGGAGGCTCAGGGGCGGATGGTGGAATTGAAGCTGGGCATCACCCCCGACAACTGCAGCAGTCACCGGCGGTGATGCAGGAAGTCAGGAAGCCTGTGGTGGTTAAGGTACGGGGTAGTGCCTCTGCTCCCTCCGCCAACGACCCCAGGACTACATCCTCCAAAACGGGCCCTTGTGTGGCCGTCCCCATACAGGCTTTTTCTGGACAGAATCTATGCAATGGAAAAGCAGCTATCAGCAGCCAGATTGGTGGTGGAGGGCGGCCCAGGACCGGATCCGTCAAGCATGGACAGAGCCTTGCATCCCCGGGGGACAACCTGACCAGCAGCCTGTCTTTTTCCCAGTCCAGCGGCAGCCTGGAGTCCGTCTCGGAGGAGAACTTGGTGCGATCCCAGAGCCTCACTTACGTCAAGAGGATCCCCTCCCCTTCCCAGCCGCCCATCATCCGCTCCTACTCCTTCAACCGTGCCTCGGAGCTTGGCAGGTCTGAAGTCAGACCGAGCCCTGTGCTAAGTGGTGGGGGCAAAGGGCGCGGCGTGCTCCTTATTAAGGGTGGACCCGGGCTCACACCAGGCAGGGCCGGGGTTGGGGCGACCAGCGGAGTCTTGCCCCCGACCGCTCTGAGGAAGTCGTTACTACCCAGCCCTGCCACCAACAGCACCAAACCCTCAGCCCTTAGCTACAGGCTCTCCCGTCCGTCCCTCATCAAGCAGCCTCGGCCCGTCCTGACCACAGCTGCCGAGGAGGTCCAGGGAGATGGAGAAGAGAGCCCGCGGAGGGAAAACTCTGTGGAGACATCACCGGCTTCCCCAGATGCAGAGGAGTTTCATGGCGACAGGGTGGAGGGCACCGAAAGGAGGATCTCCGTGGAGACACCATCTGTCACCTCAGATCCATCCAGCATCACTGACAGCCCAGGGAGCACCCCGGAGGGCCTGCTTGAGGAGCCTGCAACCCCCAGTGTGGCGCGCTCCCTCAGAGGCCTGGAGGACATGTCCCTCTCCTCGGCCTCCTCCCTGGAGCATAATGACAACAGCGAGGAGTACATGGACGACTTTGACAACTTAGGGAATGGAGGTGAAGGGATACTGCTTCTCCCAGCCCATGACGAGGTTCAACCCGTCTTGGCAGACGAGGACAACACTGACGCCAACCAACATTGTGGGGGAACGGCCATGACGGGCCTTCACAGTTTCCTGTCTGATAGTGTGGATTGGGCCGCGATGGGCATCACTGGTAAGATTCCACATGCATCAAACTAATGCTCTAACATGGCTGGAGGACTTTGGTTGCAGGTGGATAACACGTCTTCCCTCCGTCTATTTTAGGGGATAGAAACCGCTTACGGGTGCTGTCTCGTCGTACCAGCCAGGCTCTTTCCGGGGGTCCAGACTACACCCACGGCTCGTCTCTGGATCTGTCCCCCTCAGACTCTGGCTCAGGGGGAACCTATATGTGGGATGAGGAGGGTCTGGAGCCCCTGGGGTCCTCCACGCACCCGTGCGGGAGCTATGACTCAGAACTCAACAGCATGGTGAGTCTGGATGTAGTGGTGCAATACGATGATATATCATCTAATGACATTGGTTAATGTCCTCCATAGTCACATGTGCCATTGTCATAACCTCCATGTTTAAATATTATATTAGTTGGTTGTGTCGTCTGCTTCACTGCATGTCTAAGTTAGTCTAAGGTCTTATTTATGTTTTGTTGAAAATGACAGTAGTGAACGTTCGTACTTAGCTGACTGCAGAAATGCATTTTTGGTAGTTGCCAGCTCTCATCTGAGAACTCCGATTTAATCTATCATGGGAATGGGAGATGTCAGTCCTCGCCTGTACTCGAGTCTCTGCTACGCGTGCTATGGAGAACAAGTAGAATGTGTCCCTGTTTTACTGATTGCCAGGTCTCGGCTAACTGTCATAATGTGTTATAAGCCTAGTCCAATTCACTTGCTTCACTTACTTTTTTATTGTCTCTGTTTTACTTCTCGCCCGTTCACACAACATCCATTCTGTGGAATATATTGGGATTTTTTTACAGCTACACGGATCAGGGTGATTCTGCTACTCTCCCTCAGTGGGGTGTCAGGCACCAGTATCAGTGTCTTACCTTACTCTTCAGGTCAATAACCTGACTGACAGCTTGTGCTGTTGCTTGTCTGACCAGTATAATCAGGGATGTTGCACCAAGGAGGAGACCGTGCCTTGTTCTGGCCTGCAGATGGAGGAAAACCTCTTCATGGATTTCAGCCAGAGAATCACTAGAATGATCTTTGCTTTCTGTTCGTCTGTTGGCTGTTGCCCCGGGTGATTTCCCCTCAGCCTATCGTACAGCCGAAGAGAAGGACGCAGCCTCTGAATCAGAGGCATGACGGGGTAGTTTTTCAAGGCGGCCTACGACGTGGCCTGCCGAACCAAACATTACCCCCCTCCTCCTGTCATCAACGAAATCACCCAGCCTTTCATCTCTTATTGAGACATCGTGGGGACAGACGGTATGTCTTGTCTCGTATTCCTGGAAGCTTGTGTTAAGTGACTCGGACCGTGAGTGGTCTCGTCCGTGAAGTCCGTCTTCTAAGTACAGGACACAAGGCATTTATCTGAGAAGTGCTGAGTCATTGGTGCCTGGGTCGGCCAGCGTTAGAAACGTGCTCAAATGCGAACTGCAGCGTTGCTTTTCAATCATTCCTTTTGGCTAGGTTGTGCAAAAGATCTCCGTTGGTTTATTAGTGCTTATTTCTCCATTGGAAATGAAGTAGGCCTGCGTGTAAACCAGTGTTTTTCCAGAGCCTGTGCAGCGTTCACCGCAATGGCCGATATCCTTTGTGTCTGTGGGTTTTATCAGCATAGCTAATTCATTTCTCAAATATAGTCCGGCCTAGGCAGTATTTTTCCTGACAGTGTAAAGCTCTACCAGGAGTGTCTTAGGACTGTCACAACTATAATCATTTTGAGTCAAAGAATTGAGACTGCTTTGCCCAGCGAAAACTAAAGCGTACTCACTCGCTGCTGTAATTGGCCCTGAATTTGAGTTAAAGGTAAATTTAAATGATTAGGAATTTATATATATATATATATATATATATATATATATATATATATATATATATATATATATATATATATATATATATATATTCATATTTCACTGCAGCAAATTATCTGAGCCTTGTATGCTGTTTGTAAATGCAGCACTGGTATGTTTAAACCTGTACTTGAGCGACCTCTACTGGAGACTGTAGGTACAGTATGCTTTTGCATTATGTTTTTGTGCAGTGCTGAAGAATCCAGCTAGAGGGAAGCATTTTTCATGCAAGTTTAGAGACTAGATTTTTTATTTCTAAATTGGCAGCCAAGCTTATAGACATGCTGCAATTTAATAAGGATTACTGTACCATCATTTGGAAGCTGACAGTGTGCAAGTTTACAGAATAGTCAGTTGATCCTTTCAAATCTAACATGCTGGATATAGAGCCAGAAAAGCAACAAATGGGTCTCGGTCCAAATACTTCTGTGGTCCGCTGCGTATGTTTGTTTGTATATATTTGTAAAGGAACAGTGCAACTTAAAGAGCACAGCCATCAACAGAAACCTGTCCAATCCAGAATGGTCTTAATACCGTTTGGGCTGGTTACTGTCATCGTGTTCCCAATTGATCAGATGTATTCGTTTTTATTCAGCTGTAATACTGTAGGATACTGGTATAATTTATACTATATGCCGAACAATGCGGCAATTTAAATCTGAGAAGAGACAAAGGTTTTTCCAATTTCTACCCGAGAACCAATAAAGGGAGCGTTGGATTAGTACATGCATGGATACTCTTAAACAAATCCAGACTTAAAAGATATTGGCATTAAGCTCATTATAAAGACAGAGAGACACAGAAGGAAATTAACTAGAGAGATTGATTGAGTGGATGAGGGGAGAGCCGAATTGGAGACTGATGGGGGAGAGGGAGAGACTGATGGGGTAGTGGGGGAGACGGACGGGGGAGACGGAGAGACTGATGAGGTAGGGGGGGAGACAGACGGGGGAGTGGGAGAGACGGAAGAGAGGGAATGGCAGGAGGCAGGCTGAAAGAGGGATGGAGAGAATAACGTAAAATTGTGTTTGTGAAATTGCGTTGTTGGACGAGATGAAGGATAAAACGAGAGATACCGGCGGTTGAGGTTACCGACAGGGAGACGGGCATGTGATGGAGCACACGGAACAAAAGCCCCTCGTCAGTGATGGAGCACACGGAGTCCCGCAGTGGGACTGTGATGGGGTGGTGTAGGGTGCTGTGGGGTTGAGGTGCTAATGCGCTAACACGGCACTACGCTAACGCTGCCCGTCTCTTAAGCTGTCATGTCTTCCCGGCTCCCCCGTAACGCTCAAGGTGTCAACTTCCTGCCAACGATTGAATTTATCTGCCGGGGTATTAAAGTCAAATAGGTTTAATTATGTCTGTGATTATGAAGTGACGGGACCCCAGAACCCACTCCCCCAGTGACTGTGGCTGCCGACGTCTCTTCCGACGCCAGTGATTAGCTTTGAAAAATGAAGGCCTCCTGTGCGGTTCCCTTTAAACGAGGACTGAGAGGGTTGTGCCGCTTCACCGGGGACCGCTGGAGGAGTGCGTGTGCGAGTGTGTGATGGTTACAGCGCTGGGGCCCGGAAGCGTGACTAATTCTTCTGGAGCTATTTGATTGCCTCTCCGGGTACTGCAGACAGTGCAGAGAGCCTGCGGTCATAATATGGTGACTGCTGGCAGAGAATAGAATCCCTCCTACAATCATTTGGAAGTCTGCGGAGACACTTGAGAGGGAGGCTGAGGTACACGATTAGATCTTTCTTTTATTTTACGTCCGTCTGTGCCAAAGGCCATTGCCCAACAGTGTTCACATGACCTCCTGCTGGCACGTGGTGTGGCTTACACACACACACTCACTCACTCGTTTGCCTGGGATTTATTAGGGTCAAATTGAGGTGAATTTTGCCTTGGGAAAGCCAGAGCTCAGGATAGAGTCTGCGCACTGAAAGTCTTCACCTCTGTCCCACACACACCACTATTATTTAGGACCTCTTAACTCAACCTTCAATAACCTACTGACACCATAACTAAAGAATCTATCCGTTTTCAGTTTTAGAATACGGCGGTAATATAACACAATGTGAAATAAAGCAGATGTAATGCAGCTTGTGAATTTGCTGTAGTCTAAGATGCTGGGTTTAGGTCAGTAGCGTGATAAAGTAGTCTACAGTACAGGGATGAAATTGGTTTATACCCACCATTGGAGAACCCCCTCATTACCTATGTACTGATCCAGTGTGCAACGGTGTTGTTTAGATCCAGTGTGCAACGGTGTCGGTTAGATCCAGTGTGCAACGGTGTCGGTTAGATCCAGTGTGCAACGCTGTCGGTTAGATCCAGTGTGCAACGGTGTCGGTTAGATCCAGTGTGCAACGCTGTCGGTTAGATCCAGTGTGCAACGCTGTCGGTCAGATCCAGTGTGCAACGCTGTCGGTCAGATCCAGTGTGCAACGCTGTCGGTCAGATCCAGTGTGCAACGGAGTAAGTAGCTGTGTTGTTTACTGTCAGTTGTTAGTTTGGTCTAGAAACATATTGACAGGGCAATACAGTCAACCACAAATAACCAAAATGTCCTGCCTAAAAATGTTCCCTAATCTTAACTTCCAAACCGAACCCAAAAACCTTTAAAAAAACAAGTTCACCCAAACTCTGTGAAACACGGGAAAAGTTACGACTTTCCACATTGTGTCATGTTTTCATGCAATGTCGGGACATCAAGTACTTTGGTCCTGAAAAGAGGCGGTGAATCAAGCGGACAGACAGACATGCAGAGACAGTGATAAATTGGCTTGGTTTTTCACTCCAGATTCAGACGAGTGTTAAGACGGGGATGTGACGGTGTGCCCTCCTCGTAAACTTTCTGTGGCGGACTGCTTCCCACGCCGCTGTCTGTCTCGTCTTCTGGCTCTGTCACTCTCCATGTGGGAACATCGGTTATGCTCAGGCGTCACCTCCGCCCCGGTTCTGAGCAGCTATGTCAGCCCCCATGTGAGCCCGGCTGTCCCGTCTGTCTGCACTCATCTCCTCAGCCGAGCACCGCCGGCAGAGACGTCAGCCGCCTCCGACACCGCCACAGACGGGCCGTGTCCGGGCTGAAACGTATTGGCTTAGAGTCGTACCGTTAGCTTTGTTTACTTTAAGTCGGTGAATCTGCATATTACGGGTGGCTAGGTGGCGCCATGTCTGGACAAAATAATAATAATGTGCTGTGATGATGCACGATCCATGAAGACTAGCCATCTCGCATTCCAATTAAAGACGGCTTATCACAATCAGCGTGGTGTTTTGCCGCCTAACCCTGGTGTCTTTATGCCCGTGTCCTCTTGCACAGAACGCCTTCCCAACTCTCGTTTTGCATCGCTATCGAGTGGGAAAATCACAGAAAGCTATAAACCGCAAATGGACTCTGCTCTATAACGCTGGCTTGAAATGTTGCTTAGTTCGTCAGCACTCCAATAAGTGATAAAAACGTGCTAAATATAGAACCACGTCACAAAAAGGCAACATTGAGATTAATATAAACAGTATTAGTAGGAGGGTGCAGTAAATAATACCGTGAATGCAAACGGTCCACCAGGTGGCAGTGTTGGTCCAAGCCTATTTTGATGGCTGGTGAAGGTCTATAGGTCTGCATCCTGGTTATTAACCAACGCCCTCGTTCATGTGTCTCCGCTCAGCTAAGATCTCTTCTTCTGCCCCCCTGTTGTCTGTCTCTTTAGTCTGTTTCTTTTACCTCTCGGCCCCGCTGTCTCTCTCTGTCTTCCGGAGTTCTCCCTTGGTCTCTCTGTCAGTTTGTCTCTCTCTGTCAGTTTGTCTTTCACTGACTCTCTGCTCTCTGTCCGTCCGTCTGTCCCTGTTCTCCCCATGGGTCTTCGCGCATTCGTCTTCGTCCGTCTGACTGTCCTGTCTATCTGTCCTGTCTATCTTCTTATGCTCTTGCTCCTTCTCTCGGTCACGCCCCCTTTGCTCCTGCTCTCGGTCACGCCCCCTTTGCTCCTTCTCTCGGTCACGCCCCCTTTGCACCTTCTCTCGGTCACGCCCCCCTTGCTCATTCCCTCCGGCACACCCACCCTTGCTCCTTTGCTTTGTCACAACCACACTTGCTCCTTCGCTCCGTCACACCCACCCATGCTCCTTCTCTCTGTCAAACCCACCCATGCTCCTTCTCTCTGTCACACCCACCCTTGCTCCTCCGTAATCATCTTCCCTGTTAATGCTGAGAATGCAGGCGGAGCACATTATGTCTAGAACAGCGCTAACTCAAGTGTGCCTGGGGAGGCTCATTGTTTTTCTCTGTGTTGCTTCAGTTCACACTGTCTGGAGTTCCTTGGACTCTATTATCTCAATCTGCATAAATAAAGCTTCCGAGTTGAATAGCGTCGGCAGTGCTGGGAAATACTGCCGTGTAAAACGCACTGAGAATGGTAATTTTCCCCTCTTCAGTATACGGCCACAACTGCTGCCAGAATTATTGTACGAATGCTGTTGTATAGGGTGCAGTCCACCGACTGAACGCATCTAATTATGTATTGTAAAGACGGTGTGGGGAATACAGTTGTTTTTGATCCATCTTATGGCTGACGCCTGGCCCCAACCCCCTAAGATATTTCCCTTTACTAATTGAGTGCTGATGACCCAGACCATCCAGTTCCCACCTATCCATCCCCTCCTCTGCTCTCGTTCTCTTCATCCTCTTTTCCTTCCCGCTCACTGATGACATATCACCCGAGAGAGCGAAAGAGAATGACCGAGAGAGAGAACTCCAGAAGCCGGCTCTTTAATCCCTGATTCTCCCATCAAAGCCCCCATGCTTCTGTCTCGAGGTCGTCATTCTGAATTGTTTGCTATCGTGGCGTGCACACAGTGTGCTAATGTTCTAAACGGGCGCTTCATTAGCCGATAGGGGTGACAGCCTCCCCAGGCCTCTGTTTGTCTTTGTTTAAGTCATTAGGCTAAGCTAAGGCTCAGTCCGCCATTGTGTCTGTGCCAAAGAGGTAATGTTTACCGTGCATTAGGGACCTGGATGAACTGTGTGAACGAAGAGCTATACTAAAACCTTCTACATACAATGTATCCCTTCACCAGATGGAAACCACTCTTTACAATCCGTTTTGTAACACATCACCCTTTATTTCAACTCCAGGACTCTTGAAGAGTGAGCCAAGCTCTAATGATAGATTGGAAAACAGCCTCCATTAGAATATTTTTGGTAAAAAGTTGGGGTATAAAGTTATCTCCTTGAAGGGTTTTTCCGGTAAATCTTTTTTCTCCTTGCCTCTAACCCCCCCCTCCCCCCCTGGCCTCTAAAGCGTCTTCCTCCTGGCCTCTAAAGCAGTATTTGCCAGTTCCTGTTCTTGGCAAGCTGAAAGGGTGAACATTTTCTACTGCAATTTTTAAGTTTAATGCTTGATGGCGCGTTGATTAGGTGAATGATTGTGTTGTATGCTATGGCCAAACTGTGCAGTGTGTATTGGGGTGCCAGGACTGGGAAGTCTCTAAAGCATATCTACTGGTAGTCAGCGCTCCGACATGACATGCAGGAATAAGTCAGTGTGTGAGCGGAGAGGAAATTTAATCACACCGTGATGGGCCTGACCTTTCCTCCACTTTACTGATGCTGCTTGACAATTTCATTACCCTTCTCTCTCTTTCTCCCTCTCTGTGTGTCTCTCTTTCCATTGTGTGTCTCGGTGTCACTCTTTCCCTCTGTGTGTCTCTCTTTCCATTGTGTGTCTCGGTGTCTCTCTTTCCCCCTGTGTGTCTCGGCGTCTCGCTCTGTCTCAGTTTCTTTGTCTCTAGTGTTTTCGTAGAGTAGGTTAAATGTCTCTCTGTCTCGGGGCAGTGAGCACAACCTGTCTTGTTTCTGTAGCCAGACCTGCTTGCGATAACCGAGGAGCTATGCTTGCCGATTCTGTTAATCAGTTTTCAATCAGTCACAGTGGTTAGAAAGTTTAGCACTATGTACTGTTGGACCTAAATCATCGTTGGTTGAATGCATGATTAGTCAATCATGACCTGTGGCGTCCCACAAGGATCAGTACTAGGATTGGTTTGCTTTCAGCTGTACACGCTACTGCTTTGCCAGATCTGTACACAACACGGTATCCCATTTCACTGCCACACTGACAAGATAAAAGTGTACATGACCACCAAGCCCCGAGATAACTTCTGCTCAGCCATCCTTGTCCAATTGTTAGGATGATGTACATTCCTTCGAAGCCACTTCCTTCACTTCAACATCAGCAAGAACAAAGTATTACTAATAGGCACCCGACAGCAGACCTTTTCCATATCTCTCATTTCGCCTTTGAAAACCACATTCTTCCCCTCTAAAGTGTTAAAACAAACCTCAACAAAAATCCACTTTGTTCTCTCTTTTCATACTCATATTTGTCATGTCTTTAAAACATCACCTGAAGAACATCACTTGCCACGTCTGTCATATCCATACAGTTGTTTTCTCACAAATCTATTGTGAGTAATACAATTAAATTAATCAATTAGAGCTCAGTGCCGCAAGATTCCCGACACAAACGAATGTGTGCCCACAACACCCCCATCGTTGCTAACCCCCATTCGCTGACTGTCTCTCAAATGAATTGCTTTATTATTCTCATCCTGGCCTACAAATTCAGAAATGGCATCAGACCTGCCTAATCTGATTTGAATGTGTACAAACTCCAACTGCTTCCAAGGACCCATGCCCAGCTGCCTTCCTGACCAGTGTGACCACAGCTGCCCGTTAGACGAGGCCTGTAGTGTCAAACCGTGTCTCATTCCAGTCTACCTTTATTTTTATTCAATTTATACATTCTGACAATGTTCTCCTCAGTGCAGAGGAGTATTTTTTTCAACTTCATTTGGTACGCTAAACTTAAACTAGTTTTTTTGTGTATTGAGTCTCACAAGTGTGACAAGATATTGAGGATATATGTATGTGTGGTGACTGAGTGTATCGATTAACTGCACCCCCCTCCCAAGCATTGATCACATATCACACATAGAGCAGAGAAGGCAATAGGGATAAAACATGAACACATAGCGTATATTGAGACGGTCACATTAATGTCTGGCAGATCATATTAATAATTCTCCCGTTTATCACGATTTTCTATCCCTGTTAGAGGGAAGTGATTTTCGGTTGTGTCACCGGGTAAATCGAAGTTAACCGGTGCCTGCCGTGAAACCCAAATGCATGCTCTCACACAAGACAACAAAATATATATATATATATATACATAAAATATAATAATAATATAATATATAATAAATGTTGAGCCGTGAACGGGTGCACGTATGTGGCAACTCGCTGTAGAGTATGGTTGTATTCTCTACACTTAACCACTGTCTCCTCTTCACCTCTATAAAAGCTTTGAAAAAAGGAAATGCGTAGGGAGACCGTGAGTTCCCACTTAATATAAACATGCTCTCAAATGCAAGGGGCATGCTGACCCGAACATATAGTAATGAAGACTTAAATGGAATGATAGTCTATAATAACGTGCAGTACTGTGAAGGTGTACAGACATGTGTAAATCCTATTAGGATATCTATCTATCTATCTATCTAGTCTATAATACCATCCAGTATTGTGAAGGTGTACTTACAGTGCCTTGCAAAAGTATTCGGCCCCCTTGAACTTTTCGACTTTTTGCCACATTTCAGGCTTCAAACATAAAGATATACAACTGTATTTTTTGGTGAGGAATCAACAACAAGTGGGACACAATCATGAAATGGAACGATATTTATTGGATATTTCAAACCTTTTTTACAAATAAAAAACGGGAAAATTGGGCGTGCGAAATTATTCAGCCCCTTTACTTTCAGTGCAGCAAACTCTCTCCAGAAGTTCTAGTGAGGATCTCTGAATGATCCAATGTTGACCTAAATGACTAATGATGATAAATAGAATCCACCTGTGTGTAATCAAGTCTCCGTATAAATGCACCTGCTCTGTGATAGACTCAGAGGTCCGTTTAAAGCACAGAGAGCATCATGAAGAACAAGGAACACACCAGGCAGGTCCGAGATACTGTTGTCGAGAAGTTTAAAGCCGGATTTGGATACAAAAAGATTTCCCAAGCCTTAAACATCCCAAGGAGCACTGTGCAAGCGATAATATTGAAATGGAAGGAGTATCAGACCACTGCAAATCTACCAAGACCCGGCCGTCCCTCTAAACTTTCAGCTCATACAAGGAGAAGACTGATCAGAGATGCAGTCAAGAGGCCCATGATCACTCTGGATGAACTGCAGAGATCTACAGCTGAGGTGGGAGACTCTGTCCATAGGACAACAATCAGTCGTATACTGCACAAATCTGGCCTTTATGGAAGAGTGGCAAGAAGAAAGCCATTTCTTAAAGATATCCATAAAAAGTGTCGTTTAAAGTTTGCCACAAGCCACCTGGGAGACACACCAAACATGTGGAAGAAGGTGCTCTGGTCAGATGAAACCAAAATCAAACTTTTTGGCAACAATGCAAAACGTTATGTTTGGCGTAAATGCAACACAGCTCATCACCCTGAACACACCATCCCCACTGTCAAACATGGTGGTGGCAGCATCATGGTTTGGGCCTGCTTTTCTTCAGCAGGGACAGGGAAGATGGTTAAAATTGATGGGAAGATGGATGGAGCCAAATACAGGACCATTCTGGAAGAAAAGCTGATAGAGTCTGCAAAAGACCTGAGACTGGGACGGAGATTTGTCTTCCAACAAGACAATGATCCAAAACATAGAGTAAAATCTACAATGGAATGGTTCACAAATAAACATATCCAGGTGTTATAATGGCCAAGTCAAAGTCCAGACCTGAATCCAATCGAGAATCTGTGGAAAGAACTGAAAACTGCTGTTCACAAACGCTCTCCATTCAACCTCACTGAGCTCGAGCTGTTTTGCAAGGAGGAATGGGCAACGATTTCAGTCTCTCGATGTGCCAAACTGATAGAGACATACCCCAAGCGACTTACAGCTGTAATCGCAGCAAAAGGTGGCGCTACAAAGTATTAACTTAAGGGGCTGAATAATTTTGCACGCCCAATTTTCCAGTTTTTTATTTGTAAAAAGGTTTGAAATATCAATAAATATCGTTCCACTTCATGATTGTGTCCCACTTGTTGTTGATTCTTCACCAAAAATACCGTTGTATATCTTTATGTTTGAAGCCTGAAATGTGGCAAAAAGTCGAAAAGTTCAAGGGGGCCGAATACTTTCGCAAGGCACTGTACATACGCAAATCCTATTAGGATATATGTTGTCTATAATACCGTACAGTACTGTGAAGTAGGGGTGTGCGATATGACGATATTTAATCGTGGACTATTAAAATGTCTCCACGATACACTTTTTCGGAAATATCGTAGAATCGTGCTCCAGTGCACATTCTATTAGATGCAGATCTATGGCGTTTTTTCAGCCACGTAACAACATGCAATGCGCGGTGCGCTAGATGTCAGCGTGTTAACACTCGAAGTGCCAACAGCCCATGCCCGCGGGCGTTGCAGTTAGTAATTAAAATAAATATATAATGTTAAAAAAAGCTACAGCCTTTTCCTAAATACGTTCATTTTACCTTGTCCCGTTTTCAGAAACTGGACGCGTTTTGGTCTGATCTATATTGGACTCGTTATGGTCTGGTCTATATGAAACTGGATCCGTTTTGGTCTGGTCTGTTTAAAACTGGACGCGTTTTGGTCTAGTCTACATGAAAATGGACGCGTTTTGGTCCGATCTATATGAAATTGGATATATGTAACGGATTAATTTGCTGCGGTCTCATGTGCACTCATAACAACACAACTGAACACTGAGAGCAGTGCAACCGGTTAGTATGCGTGTCCTGCTCAGGCAGACAAAAGCTGCGAGATATACATAGATAATAGATTGATTGGCTTGGTTGAATTTGAATGAACTAAAAAAAAAGAGGTAGGCCTACGTTTATAAAGAAATATATGTTTTACTAAATAAACAGAACGAAAATATAAAACGAAATTGATTAATGTATCTACCGGGTAACAGCAGAATATACCCGACCGTGACCAATATACAAACTGTAAAATACGTGTTTCATTGTCTACAGTGCCTTAGTTACTGGACTGTAATTACTATAGGCTAATACATTTTACAAATGTAAATGATCGAATTATACACTGTAGCCTAATGTTTGTATTTCAAGAGTCTGTGTTGCAATATATACGGCCAAACATGCGCAAATCATTTGATTGCGCGTCGCTTGTGATCTAAAATGTTTTGGCATTTATTACATCAAAATAGGACATACAGTTTGATGGATTTTCATTTATTCGATCTTTAGAAATTTAAATATCATAGCCTGTGCATTTTAAAATCATGGTTTTAATTTTGTATTGTATGGTTACATAAGACAATAAATAGGCTACATACTATTTTAGTAAAATGTTTTACTGCATAATTCATAATTCATTTAATTCAGGATGATAACACAGTAGATCATCTGATGCTGTAGATGGATGGCAGGTTACACAGTGAATGGATGGTGAAGCTGCGGATGAGAATGGGTGCTACTTTGCACCATTGCACTTCCGTTAAATATACACGTGATTAAAATATGCTACTTTAACATTTTTTTCCCTTTTATGTTTTGTTACCTTGTATGGCTATATTTTTTAAATGGAGATATAATTTGCTTGTATTGCGGCTCAGTAATTTGCAAAATAGTCTTAAAAAGCAACATGAAAAAGAATTGTGATAAAATCGTAAATCGTGATATGATATTTTTCCCATATCGCCCACCCCTACTGTGAAGGTGTACAGACATGCAAATCCTATTAGACGGGTTTTGATCCAGTGTAACTGAGGCACCTGTACTATTATGTTGTTAACCCAGTTTGAGTGGTATTCCGCTTGGTCGCCCTTTATCTTGTAACTGTTTTATTTGAACTGACAGACTGAACCCACGTTACATTTACCAATACAAGCTCGCTGATGGTCTATGATAAATATCCGATATACATTGCTGGATTTTTTTTCTGCCTTCTTCTCTCCACCACCTGTCTGCTTCCGTCTGACATCTTTTAGTCTGGAGCAACGAGTTCTCGTTCAAGCAAAGAGTTCTCGTTTAAGCATTGGAGAGCCTCTCTTATTAGCCTGCTTGGTGAACATTTTTGGATACAGTTTTGGTATAATCAAGGTTTTTTTTTACGAATTATTTAAACCCTTAATATTTAATAATTTATCTCCTCTCGACATTATAACTATGCCCATTTTACTGTCTGAATTACTATTACAAATAAACTACGCCACTTTCCCCCTTCACATGACTTACAAATGATGTAGTTGGTGTAGCTAGTACTATGAATAAATAAATGAATTATGGGATGAACAGGAAGGGGACCAAGGCCACTTTACTATTCATAGTTATACGCAGTTCATTTCAAGGCTTCAGAATCCTGTATACTGTGGCATTTTTTATCAAACTTACTAGAGGTGCGATCTATAAACTTTGCATGTGTGATAAGGATAGCATAGCAAGGACATTCACATCTGCCCACTTGATTGGAAGACCGGTTAAAAGTGTGTATCTTTTAATGATCTTTAGATTTTATTATGTGTTCTGATTTTAAAAGCTAGGCATTTTGACGGATTTAATTAGTAAATGTTGCGACATCGGATATCCTTGTTTTACACCACGTCATTATTTACAACTATATGAAAACGGTACACCAGGAGATGCCGTAGAACACCTTAACACGTTGCATGACAGATACCGTAACATTTATGTATAAAATCTAATCATCTTTTATCCACAAATCTTGTCAAAATCCCCCATGAAGATCAGGCCAAGTGTATATTGTTTGTATTTGATTATTTTCAATAATTAAGGTATGTAATCTCAAATGCATTGTCCATGCATACAATATGTTTGATCAGGATGAATAACGCCCAATAAACATTTTTCCCACACGCTTTTCACATGAATGTCATGAATACACGTACATTTTTTTCTGTGTCAAACTTTAGGGTCGTTACGCTATGACAGCAATGTTCTTCAAGTGAACCTTGAAAGCAGAATTCACAGGCTGCTGGTAAATTAAAGAGGCATAAAATAGCTTTAAACTAGCTCCGTAGTACTACAACTCCCATCAGCATCTGTTCTGAATGTCCCATTGGGATTTCCATGACAACGTAGCTCTAACAAATTGGCGGGACACAATATGAGTAAATATGTACCACTGTCATCCCCACAACCCTTTCTTGTTTAATTTTGTGATAACCAAAAAGAGCACACATTTTAAGTGTGTCCAGTTTTGTCCAGAATTCACTTGATGAAAGGTTTGGTCAGTTGCTGTGAGGTGTCTTCCAATAGACTAATGTATTGTTTACATTATTTATATTGCAAAGGAAGTATTTGTAGTATATGTACATTGGCATGTTTTAGTTGAATCTCATTCAGTCTACTTATCAGTTCAGTTGAAAAGTTTGACATCTTTGTGTAGAAAACGGGCAAGCTCATATCTGCCCATTGAGAAGCATTCTCATTGAAGTACTTCTGTATGAAAGAGAATTTCTCGGTTACAAGGTCTTCACAGACGACATGTGTGAAACTCTGCTCAGCCATTGTACTTTGCCCGCCGGTTGGTGAAGAACTCCATTGTGAGGATAAAAGTGAAGCCTGCAATATGAAATGAATGTTTGTGAAATGGCCGTGACACAGAGAGAGGAAAAGTAGCAGTCTGACAACCAATGAAGAATTGAAGAGGAAATGACAAGGCCTTTTCTCTAAATCATGCTGTAGGCTTTTTTGAAATCACACAGACTTATAGTAAAGTGTGCATGTAGTTCTCCAACGTTAGCAAGGGCGGTGGAGGAAGGATTGAAGAGTTGAAGTGGACAAGATACAGGACACAAAGCACCAAGAAGGACATCCAAATAATTGCGTGTTCTCTACTTCACACAAAGCCATACATCACTATCACATCTGGGGCCAAATTGATTTTCTATAAATATATATATAATATAAAATCAAATGTATTTTATATAAAGCTCTTTTTACATCAGCAGTCACAAAGTACTTTTACATATACCCAATCAGGAACCCCAAAAAGGAGGCAACAACACAAGTCCATACTGCTCTTCTGATCTTCAGAACAATATTTTTGGATATAAAAATAACTGAAAGTGATTTAGGTGGCATAACTGGTTCCCTACATTATTCAGTTTAACTTTTCTCCCTTGAACAAAAACTGTTGATTTTTTGCAAACTCTTCATGACAGAAGGGTCTGGCTTGTTCGTTTGAGGAACCTTAGGTAAGCCTATTGCCTAGCCCAATTGAGCAGAGGTAGGAAGCAGCTTTTCCATTTTTCACATCCTCCTTACTTATTCAAGGTGCCAATAATTTTATATGACACACACACACACACACACACATGCCATGTGAAAATTACTATTTGTTTTGTTCTGGCTCGAAGGGCCAGAATTTTTCAAAGGACATGGTGTTGTCAAAGGTTACAATGGCGTTCCATGGAAGCCCCTCCAGGTGGGTGGGGTTTGGGAGATCCATTTCATGGGTACAAATGGGAAAGCTTAAAGAAAAAGCACTCAATTGTAATTCCGAGCTTAGACTTGGGTCAACCTTTTGTATTTAGACAAAGGGGAAAAATGATAGTGCAGCCAGTACAGTATGTTTATATATATATATATATATATATATATATATATATGTTTTTCAAGGAATATCAGTGAGATGTAACTTTGAGGGATGTGAGTGAGACGTGCCTAGTCCCAGGCATCTCTACAAAAAGCTGCCCGGGACGGTTCATATCTCCGATGGGGACGTGAGCCAATCCGCCAGCGACAGACACCGCTTAGGGATTCTGAGATACCAAAGTCTAAGAATGTAGCATAACATAAAACCATGGCCATTGATCTCCTGTGTTGTTGTTTTTTAGAGCTGGAGATTAGGCTGTAATGTCCTGCTATGGATGGACGGGCATCTGCCATGAGGAAATGCCATTTCCCAGGCAGCATTGCACTGTGACTAAGCCCACTCTAAGCGAATGCAGGGGGCAAGACCAAAGGAGGAATGGGCTAAAAGATAACCATGTTCTATATATAGGTGGACAAATCGTGGCTCACGGCCAACGATTGGTTGTTATCTTCCACTAATATCGTATCTCTGCTCACCTTCTATCCTGCCGTTTATAACATTTATATCATTTTTCTATGATTTATTTTCGTTTATAAAACATAGATTTTTCTTCCATATAATTCCTCCATCAGACGAATTCTTGCATGGTAATTTTGCACAATGGAAATAAACAAATATTCTTGAGGGCTCATAAAATAATTGCTTGTAGCAAATGATAATTACAGTGTTCTACACTGCAAAGTAACCAACTAAGCTTGAAAATAGATTGTATTTCAACAGAAATACCTCTATATAACTCTAACATCACGTCCATATTTGTGCATAATTGAGAACACATTTTGTGACTCCATCCCCCACCCTCCAACATACAGGGGACCTCAACAATTACCACTGTTTACGTTTTACTGTTTACAAGTTCAAGATGGGTCACTGTTTTCCACAGATGCCAATGTTTTTTTCAGTGTTTCCCAAACTAACGCGTTTTCGAGAAAATAAAAAACTATGTTTACCTTAAGGAAATTATGTAACTTCTCATGTGCTGAATTGTTGTGTACAATAATTAAAATAGCAAATGTACCTCCTCTCTCCCTTTCACCCCCTCCCCCCCCACCTCCCATAGGACATACTGAACAACCTGGACAACCTAGAGTCTGGGTGTGACCTGGATGACGATGACCTCATGCTGGAGGTTGACCTCCCTGAGGATGGCTCCCTACACAGTGGTAAGTAGAAAATATAAACGTGTAAACATTTTGTGACACAAGTCCTTCCCACACAAAATGCATTCCATTCAAAGAAAACGATTTCCTTCGGCGTGTTCTCAGTCCTGGCATTCCTGACGTCTGTCCTCCTGTATTGTAGACGGCACCGGGATGTCCCATCTGGCTAACTGGAGAAGACGACAACTCTGTTGGACTGCAGAAGACCTCCAGAACAATGATAACAGGTGAGCCGAGACCTTACATCGTGACTGAGAAATGTCAATTACAGTGACAGATTTCGTAACCCATTGGTCCTTCGGCCTGTCAATCACCTGTCCCGGTACCCCCTCCCATTTACCCCCGATCCCAGTTTGAGTGACAGTCTGCTCTCTTTTCGTTTTTCCCTGTCATGTAGTGAAGTTGGGTTCGAGCCGTATGATCGTTACCCGGGTCAGGACACAGGCCTGGCTAGCCCTCACCGGCCTGTAGATGAGCTGACACTGAAACACATGGCCGAGGACTGCTGCTCTGTGAAAACCCAGCTGGAAAACCTGAAGTTACTGCTGCAGGTTGGAAACGCACTGAACTGTGCCTTTACTATGATCACACTGTATGAAATCACCCACTCCTTTAGTGGACAATGGCCTTCAATGGAAACAATCAAATGTATGTCACAGACAACACACTCGCTCACTGATTCCACTGTTACTATCAGTTTTTGTCGGTCCATACTTGGTAGGGAGATTTGGGTACTGCAGTTAACTCAGTGGTTAGAGCGTCTGATCAGTAATCTAAAGGTTGTTCGATCAAATCCCCGGGTGTGCAAGGGCTCGTTCTGTCCCTGACAAAGGCAGTCGAAAGCTTCCCATCTATAACAGCCCAAGTAATTTCAGGGGACGGACGCGATGCGTACATGCTGAGAACTGCCATTCTACCCGGAAGATGTTCCACACGGACATTTCCATCACTTTTTTTCCAGAATGTGCACGGTTGTTCGGCAGCACTCTAATCTGTGATTTAAAATCGATCAGAGTAAAAACAGACAGCTCCTCTGCGACGGGTTCCAAGGGGAAGGCGCAGCGAACATAATAAAAAAAGAGAGAACTTTTGTGTGCCAGAAAGGCCTTCCCCAGACCATTACACCACCATCATCATCACCATCCTAAATCGGGGTTTCATGGATTAACCTCAAATCTTGACGCTGTCGTCACAAGCCCAATTCAAACGACAAGAGCATGTTTTTCCACTTCCCATTTGAGCACCAGTGGCGACTCTGCAGTATTCATGTTGTTGTTTTTAGCTGACGGGGAATAGAACACAGTGTGGTCATCTGCCGCAATAACCCATCCATGACAAGGACTGATGCGTTTTGAGATGCCCATCTGTCGCACCGCGCAATTGTTCGCCTCGTTCGTGCACGCCCCCACGAGCGCGCACGGATATTTCCATTATCCGTCAACTTTTCTCATCAACGGGAAGTTTTTGTCCACAGGACAGCCGCTGGCGGGGATATTTTGTGTTTACATTGTCTCGCAACAGGCTCTTTTGATAACCTGTCATTCTTCAATCAGATTTTGGCCTTCTGGGACAGAATGAATTCCTTCAAAATCCGCCTCTGCGATTGTAGCCAAATTGCTAAATATTGTTGTATCGTAAAAAACCAAGTGGTCTGTGGTTATTTGGGACAAGAGGTAATGATGGACTCAATGACATCCTCTATACACAGAGTTTGAGTTACTACACTGTTATAGTCTACCAGGGAGCCGGAATAATTAAGCCAAATGTTGTTCCAGTGGAAACCAGGCTTCTAAATGTCCAAATCAGCCACCAGTTGAAGGTGCCGGCCTGCCTTCTGGTGACAATATAGTTGAGTGTACAGATGTCCATAGGTCAGATAATGTGCTGATGAGCCATTGATTACTCTACAACCTGCAATTTCCTGTTTTATTTCTCAGCGGGCCAAATGTTCTTGTCTACGTTTCTGTATAGTTATTTATGTATGGACGGCGCCACCAACGTTCCCATATGGAATCAATCGACGGGGTTATCATCTAATTAGCTTTGACCAGAGTCTAATGGCTCGTTTGAGATCAAAGACACCAGTCGGAGTGCTGCGTTTGTCTTTACATCCCAGCGGTGACGTCCCGCTGCAGTCCCATAGGGCTACTGCCAACACTCAGCCCCACTCCGTCAATGGCTCACGCACAATTACCGTCGCTGCGTGCCAATCGGAAACAATCAACCGCGAACGAGTGTGAATCTTGCCGTGAGGGGTCTTACTAAAGAGCGTCTCTGTCTGCAAGAGATGGAAGATGAACGCTGGTGGTGATGGGTTGGTGTGTGATCGCAGGATGAGCCACAAGGTGCCAGAAGGAAGACTGCCAGTGTGTTTTATATGGCTGTATATAGTGCAATGCAAGTAGTGCTCTATTGAAGAAATGACTACAGTGTCACGGACACTGGTGTGGATTTTATCTTTTTTCTCATCGGGATCTTTGATCTTGTACAGTGTAATTGTATATAAAAGCCTCAGGGACATGGGCCAGAGCCCCTCAACGGTGGACAGGAAACGGTGGACAGGAAACCAATAGATGCTTGTAGACTTGTCAGACGATCCCATAGTCTACCTAGACTGCTGCCTACATGAAAATTAGAATTACATGGGGTCCTGAGCGTTCATGACCGCGATAAGCAAGTCTTTGTCGATAGGTTTTGAGATCAGGACCGCGGATGTTGATCCGATCCACTCCGATTCATATCCTCTGAGTGCGCCGAGCGCCATCGATGGGCGGCGTTCATCCAAACCGAAGAGCCGCTTACGGACTCCCTCCTCCTAGGCACTGAGACGACAGGGATTTAAGGGGATGAGATGATCGTGGCGAGGGGGATTGAGACGGGATGGGGTGGCGAGAGGGGGATCAGCTCTGTAGAGAGCACTCGGCCATACCCTGATCACACACGCACGCACGTCGCAGCCCGGGTGGCTTGTTCAGATGTTTGAACGCTTGATTGACGCTAAAGATCAGTACTAGCAACAAGATCTTCCTTATCTTCTCTCGGCATGAAACATGTTGTCTGTATCCCCTTATACACAGATCTGTTTACAGGCGGAGGATCACAAATGTGATAAGCCCCTTAATTGGTTTACTGGTTGTAAGCTAATATGCTTTACATTACCTTTGAGCTCACAGCCTCCTTTCTTTACACCGCTGCGTACGTTGTGACTGACAGCGATTCTGAACTTCAACGCAGCCAGCCACATCCCTCCAGCTAATACGAAACCTCTGTTGATCTTTTGTTAGGAAAATGCTGAAAATGCTGTAAAATTAAGAATAAACATGAGACATTGAGGATTATAACAAATTCCCTTTGATGTCTTTATAGCACGTCAAACACCCGTGAGTTTGAATGTGAACTTCCCATTTCCACATCACAGGAGTCCGCGTCGATGTTCACGAACACTTAAGCTTATGAAACAAAGTACCCTGGGAGCAATTAGTGCTAACTGCCCTGCTCAGGGACAGAGGACAGATGCATCACCCTGCCTCGTCGCCAGTTACTGATTAGATGATCTGACCACTTGGCTACCTGCCGTTCCTGTGTCTGATGTACTGTTAGCAGACGAATAAACGCCTCACCCCGTGTTCGTCTGAACGGAATTGGCAAATGTTTGTCATATTGTGAGGATAATTCACAGCTGAACACCCATGCGCCCGCTATTCAGTTGTACACAGATAATTATGTTGTGCTTCTCTTTATTGCCTCGTTAAAGCCCAGCACCGTGAGACTGTATTGGATTTGTTAAATGACAACAGGGACTTTAAACAACACCACGGCCGGCGGTGTGTCTGCTTCGGTTTTCTGGAGAGCGACTACAAAAGGACCGGGCTAAACAAAAGCTTGTTGTTGTCGAGTCAAAAAAAGTATGCAGAAGTGATTGCGGATCACTTGGTAGATGCGTGCGTGCGCACTTGGTAGATGTGTGTGTGTGTGTGTGTGTGTGTGTGTGTGTGTGTGTGTGCGCACTGGCTAATACCTTCCCTGTCATCTCCAATGGGTTTTATTTTATTTGCTACCGTCGTTATGCATATCCTTTTAAACGTATGTATCAATTTAACCCTTGCCGTATTGATTTAACCCGGCCTGTGCAGGCAATTTTCCAGAAACCTTAGAAAGAGAAAAATGAAAGGGTGACCATGTTACTCATTGGGAAGATCCATTGGAGAAAATAAACGTTTGGCTTGGAGCTGTCTCGACTTTTGGTAATGGAAATCAATGTCCTCTTCTCCTGTTCTCCTTATCGCCGAGGCTTTTCTTACGTAGGTTCTGTCAAACTAAGGGTGTTCTCTGAAAATGGCCCCCATACATTATAGCTAATGCCTTCAAACTGCTGGCTCTCACTGGCTCACTGAGCAGTATGGCAGCACAGAGTGTTTTTGTTACCTTGACGTGCTAAAACCACTCCTGGCGTGGTTAGCTCTCAGCCCAACCCGGGGGGGGGATGCTTGGGAGTCGACGAAGTTGATTCAGTTTTCTGGGTACGAGTCACAAACATATCTAAAGCAGCTATCATCGTGTTGTGTTGCGTCTCTTAACGGTTCTCGTTTCCAGAGCTGCAGTAGCCTGACCGCTGTCCAGTCCCGTCCTCATATTTCAATGCATCCTCTTTGCCACTATATGAGCTGTAGAGCTCTGGGAGAAATGGCACTTCCTTGGCCAAATGGTTTATTGATCGACTGACGTGGTATGATAGAGCATCGATCAGTTACAGTTTAAAGTACTTCCTTTTTGTGTTTTTACCCAAAGTAAACCCCTGTTGTCGGATATCTATTGTGTTATCAGCACAGTCAAAGCCCAAAAGCAGTCTTTCATACCAGAACAGGGAGATTAGAGTAATGATGTGGCAAAAAAAGTAATTTCTGTCATTTGGCATTTCTGTGTTCTAATATAGATGTAGACAGATGTACTATTTGGTTCTTTAAAACACGAGTTAGCCGGTATGTTTCTGTGTTCTAGTATAGATGTAGACAGATGTACTATTTGGTTCTTTAAAACACGAGTTAGCCGGTATGTTTCTGTGTTCTAGTATAGATGTAGGCAGATGTACTATTTGGTTCTTTAAAACACGAGTTAGCCGGTATGTTTCTGTGTTCTAGTATAGATGTAGGCAGATGTACTATTTGGTTCTTTAAAACACGAGTTAGCCGGTATGTTTCTGTGTTCTAGTATAGATGTAGGCAGATGTACTATTTGGTTCTTTAAAACACGAGTTAGCCGGTATGTTTCTGTGTTCTAGTATAGATGTAGGCAGATGTACTATTTGGTTCTTTAAAACACGAGTTAGCCGGTATGTTTCTGTGTTCTAGTATAGATGTAGGCAGATGTACTATTTGGTTCTTTAAAACACGAGTTAGCCGGTATGTTTCTGTGGTCTAGTATAGATCTAGGCAGATGTACTATTTGGTTCTTTAAAACACGAGTTAGTGTTTCTAGTATAGATGTAGGCAGATGTACTATTTGGTTCTTTAAAACACGAGTTAGCGTATGTTTCTGTGTTCTAGTATAGATGTAGGCAGATGTACTATTTGGTTCTTTAAAACACGAGTTAGCCGGTATGTTTCTGTGTTCTAGTATAGATGTAGGCAGATGTACTATTTGGTTCTTTAAAACACGAGTTAGCCGGTATGTTTCTGTGGTCTAGTATAGATCTAGGCAGATGTACTATTTGGTTCTTTAAAACACGAGTTAGCCGGTATGTTTCTGTGTTCTTGTATAGATGGAGGATGATAGTGAGATGGACGACACTATAACTCTGGATACCGTGAGTCCAGAATCCACAGAAGAACCCATTCGCTTTCCACAGGTGAGTTCTATTGTTTGACCCACTTACACTGCTATGAAATGAACTCCGTGAAGGGAATGGATTAGACCAGGGTCATGTTTATGTGTCTGCGTACGTTCCTTGTTTAAGTCTTCTGTGGAAAATGGGAAAATGGTCTGCTGTAGAAAATTGTAATTATTTTGTTGTTTGTGTATCTGCCTTGGATTCCTTGGCGGATATCGTTTCATATGTGAAGCATATTGTGCACTTATTCAATCATCTAAGTGTAACCAGGGCACTTGCTTTTTTAATGTATTTTTTTAAGCTTTTGGGCAGTTGTTTTTATTCCATTTCCTCTCCTTTACAATGCCTTGAGTCTCAACCCTGTTATGACCTGTATACATTACTGATCCCAGATCTGTACCCAGCTGGGTCCCCCAGCATGTCTGTCTGTCTCAGGCCAGTAGAGGGAGTGTTAAGCCACTAGAGCGGTAGGACTCAAAACGAGTGTGGGTGTGAGAGACAGGATGCTGCAGTGGGACTGAGGATGCCCCTGGTGACAAATGAGATTAACCACCCTGAACCAGAAACATATAGAGGACCCTAACAACCTGGCAGAGCCCCAAGCCACACCCGTTTACCCCCCACTCTGGGAGCTGGCACGGCTGCTGTAGCATAGCATTGTCTAAGCTCTGTCTTCAAACCCATTGACATGGATGGACAAGCTCCAAACCAGTGCTGTCCCCAAGTATTCTCTACCATTTCTCTAAAGAAAAAGGGTAAAGCTAGTGCAAAAGCCAGCAGGCATTTGTAATGCACACTAGGGCTGTCCCAATTATTACATAATCGCCTGACCGCAATTATTCGCCCAGATCGCAATTTCTTTTATGGCAAAGATTTTTGGACGATCTTTAGATTTAATTTTCATTGTAAATTAATGACTTCTTCATGAGGCTCATGTTCATTATTACACTATTATTAGGACAGTAAAAGTGTAATCAAATTTACAATAAAGACAATTGAATCGTTAATCGCAATTATTTGTTTGACAATTAATCGTCACCGAAAAAATGTCATAATCGTGACAGCCCTAATGCATACATTATATTCAAAAGGCATGTATATACTAGTTTAGTGTGTCTGTCTGGCTGGGCTGAAGTGCGTAGGTACACAGGAGGGAGGTCCACATTAGTTTGTGTCCAGGCCAGAGGGGGTCTGGCTGGGAGCCCATGAGAATGCCGTCTGGCTCCAGCCAAAGGGCTCCCCCTCCGTGTTCAACTCAGGCAGTTTAAACCCGCACAGGCAGGCCCTGCAGTGATGGCGTGCTGCTCTAACCTGGACTGGCAGGGGTTCGGTTCTCATTCCAGGGCTTCGCCCTCTTGTCTTCCTCCGGCTATGCCAAACATGCTTGTATGTCCCTCTTTCCCTCTCGTCCTCTCTCTGTCCTCCTGCAACGAGGCTCGCCCGACTCACAGCCAGGTTCATGGTTTGTGACTCTGACCTATGATTTTGCCGATCACCTTTTGACCAGACTTTGCTCCAAAGCATCCTCAGTAGAATTAATCAATTGCATTCTGGCTCAGGTCTTGGCAGACCCCCACGGAATAGCTGAAGACGAGTCTGGAATAAAGTGTTTTTTAATGCCTGGACAACGTCGAATATCTGTGGCCGAACTAAAAGTTCTTCTTTGTGTGTGTGTGTGTGTGTCACAGGTGGAGGAGCTGTTGCGAGAGGTGCAGGAGCTGAAAGAGGATCTGAGGAATAAAGACCGGATTATCGCTCAACTCACCCAGCAGATGGTTTGTACTTACACTAGTGTGACAGAGTTTACACCATAGGCTCCAAAATGCCAACCTTTCTCCCACTGTTTTCTAGTCATTCCCCTAGCTTGTCATTACCACTGTGACCCACACACAGTGAGTGTTGTCAAAACCCCAGGACATTATTAGCATCTTCCCAACCACAGCCACTTATAGATGGAGCCACACCGTGACATGTCACCTCTGGTTAGTCAATAAACCTCTCCTCTGCCATCCACTCACTGTGGGGATCAGACTGACTATAGGTTGTGCTGTGTATGTTCCTGCACACAGGCTGGGCATGAGACTGGTCGTGTTTGTATGTCCCTGTACACAGGCTGGACATGACACACCACAGCACGAGAAACATCTTATGTTTTCTCGGACCCTGAGTGGAATTGTGTTTCCTTGTCCTGATGAGTCTTTCAGGGTATGAACCGGTCCTTGTTACTGCCGTGGGCCCAGAGACCGGGTGGGTGGTGAGAGTAGTGAGGAAGTCATGGTGGAAGGGATGTGTACATACGTGTTATTGATTGAGGCTTACCAACTTGCTGTGTTAATCCCCTCCAATGTGTTGAAAGAAGACCTGTTTTGTTTGTTTCCTTTCACCCACAGCTTTTCCAACACCAGTGTGGTGTTTATTACGTCAGGCTATTTCGATGCAGTTTAGCATTTGTGAAACCGTTTCTGACGCCCCGCGATTGTTGTTGTGCAAATTATTAGCAAATATAGATTTTCTCGTTATCCTTTAATCCAATTCCATTGTGCCTCATATAATGTATCCAGTCATTCATTGACGACTCCAATTATTTGATGGATTTGGTCAACTGCTAATTCCTTGCCTAATTTCAAATTCCCTGAAATATACTGTTCACGTTTCCACACCCGTGATGCGGCAGACGTTTCATTAGCCGTCTTCGGTGAAATTAGCGGCTGTCCTCTAACCTCTTCAAGCCCCGGCAACCACTTCCTGTTTCACAGAGTATGTATCGATACATGTTTTAAGGCAGATTTTTTTTCTTGGTGTCTAGAATCTTCCCGGGGTGCATAATTAAAGTCCTGTGGAGGAGGCAGTTGGGGCGTTCATTACACATCTCACTGCCGCTAATATTACCTTTGAAGAGGAACTAGCATGTTGATCAAAAGAGCCCTGTTTATTTCAGGGAACCATCGTCCTCCTGTTGATGTATTTTCCGTGTGTCTTTGCTGATCTTCTTTATTACTGGGATCTGCCTCGATGCATGATGCTAGACTAGAGGGGCATTTAGGACTTCCTTCCCCAGAGGGAAATGCCTCGACCTGTTTCATGCTAGTGTAACTAGCGCTATATAACTATTTTATCGATTAACAGTATTTTCGTATTCAGGAAATCTTCCTGACGTCAGTAGTTGTATGTTCCTGTTCTAGTTTGTAATATGTTACAGTTAGTGGTAATGTCTACTAGTATGTTAAAGGTGGGTGGTCATGGCGACGCTGTCTGCTGGCACTAATGGCAGCCGATTCAGAGTGGCCCACAAGAAAATTGTATCCTGAGCAGAATACATTTATATGATTTGTTTGATGATCATTTGCTAAAAACTAAGAAATTAACAACGTGTATTTTTGTCATGCAGCAGCTCATCTGCATAGCGCTATTTGGTGACTCTGACAAATAAGACAGTGCTTTGCTGTCTGTGCTGCCAAGCCCTTTTATTTTATTATATACCTTAATTGATGCGTCATGTAAAACTGCAGATCCACTGTGGCACTCCATGGAATGAGTTTGAAATGCATTATAAAAATAAACTGCAGTTTATTTGCAGATAGACATTTATCCAGAGCCTCTCATGGTAGTTCAGTGTATTCGTTATCAATACGGTCTCGCGTGAAGAATCAAAAGCACAACCTTGGCGTTGCTAGAGCCATGACTTACCAACTGAACTCCATGGCATGGATCCACTCGTACCCTGCAAATGGGCAGTGTTGTTCTGTGGTACCCCCACTACCTTTTGGAGGGGAGTTCAGAGTTTCAGTTTGTGCTTGCGTTCCCTTTTAATCTATAGACTATGTAATTGATTCTCTCTTATAGGTCCCCTAGAGGCCTATAAAGGTTTGAACAAGTAATTGTTTGCATGTGTAATCAGACTGAATAGATTGAAGTCGGGGGGATGAAATGTTGTGCGTTTAAAAAGTGCCCTGGGGTTTTGAAGGATGCATGAAAGACGACTAGACACAAAGCAATTCTGTGTCCGTACATTTCCTGGTTGTAGTACAGGTAATGAGAAATGAGTCATGAGAAAAAACACTCAAACTGTACGGGAACATAATGATTTAGAGCGTCTGCGCCTTAGACCTGTGTGTGTGTGTGTCATGAGTATCTTGATTGTTAAATCAGGAAAATCAGGGCAGGTGGCATTTGGCCAGTCCTCACTTTGACACACAATCAAACTTTCTAAAATTGTAAAAATGTTCTGGGTTAGTGTGGTGTTACGTTTATGCTCATACGTTTATTCATAAATAGTTAGGGAGTTACGTTTAGGCATGGAGGTTATTTTATTCCGGTTAGGTTAGGGCTAAGGTTGGGTATTAGTACGTTTTTTAATGGTACTAAATTGTACGAGTGTGCCATTGGCCGCAGCTAAAAACGACCCTTGGTTTTCCGTCTTGAGATTGTAAGATGAAGGACCTTGCACAATTTAATTAGTCATCCGGGCTGTGGGAGTTTTCTTTGGGAAATAAAATGGCGGTTTTTACTGTCCGTTTCAAGCGGGGCCAGTGACCGTTCGAGAAGCACTTGTACTGTTCATCAGGGCTCCTCCGAGATCGAGGACTCCAGAATGGCACACAATGACAACACACACTTTGTGGACTTGTTACGCTTCTACTCTTGGTTTTTTTTTTGTAAAAAAGGTTCTGTCCTTCAACGTTTTTCTTCTAGCAATACTTTATATGACCGTAGTTTTTAAATTGTTTGCACGTCTTTTTTCATACCGTTGTCTCTGATTAGGTCCCGCTTGTCGTTGTCGTGTTGGTCTAACGGGCGATTAATACTGTTGTCTCTGATTAGGTCCCGCTTGTCGTTGTCGTGTTGGTCTAACGGGCGATTAATATGAATGGATTTGTATGGCTGCCAGCACAAAACATACCCTGCGTCTGTACCACTTTCGTGCTGAATAAATCACTTCCACGCAGACATATTGAACTGAACGGTGTCGCGCGACGTTTCAGCTGAATGGCGTGTTTTTATCTTGACCAGGCTGTTCCCGTGGTGACCGTGAGATGCCTCTGCCAGCAGAACAGTCAAACCAGGAGGCTGACCTGCCAGGACAAGGCCACGCAGACGCCTCCGAGCAGGGGATATTCTGTGAGTGCTGCTTCCTAAAACACTGAGAGATAACCTGTCTACTTCATACTGTGGTTTTGAATTTTTAGGTCTTTCCTCGAAGGTCGCCTATTCCAACAATGTTTTTGTTTAGTTGTTTTCTGGCCCAGAAGAGAATACAAAACAAATGTGGCCCTCCATTTATTTTCAACGTCCTGGTGTGGCCCCGGGAGCTGAACATTTTACCCTAACCCTACTGCGTACTGTAGCTGCTGAGGTACACTTTATAGAATAGACTAGCTACAAGTTAATGTTGTTCTCCCCATCTGCTCAAATTGTTGTGGGTGACATCCAGTGCTTTCATCAAGCTGAGTGTGCATCTCTGGCCTCTGCCACGTTATGGCCAGGCAGCATGTTTCTGCAGCCTTGGGGCTTGTTGGAGCCGGGCATAGTCTGGGCAGAGATATGCCAGTTAAAGAGGGATGACTGTGCCCCCACCTTGCCCGTCTTCTTAGCAGGCAGCTGGCACTGTACTAAGTTACTAAGTAACAGGGTGGTGTGTGCAGCGCCAATCACTAATGACAAACATAAATACATCTCCAAGGGGCCTGGCCGGCTGTTTGCCCGGCCCAGATTAACCAGGGATCCAGGCCCGGTGCAGATCAAGCACCAAGACCTAAACGCCCCCCTGGCAATAACCTGAGAATTGCCTTGGCACACCACACGCTGCCACTGTCGTGATGGAAAAGTTTGTTGGGCTGGGCAGTGGCACAAACCTGATTAGATTAAAAAGAAAGCTCAGTTTGAAATATGTGCTGCAATAACACAGTGCAGGGGTCTCATTTTTACACCTGGCCAAAAGACATCACACACACACTCCCACTGCGGGTTGTAGAAGCTCTGTTCAATCAGACGCCCACACTTGGCGGAGCCGTACTTTCGGCCACTTGTGTCCTGTCGTGATTGGATTTATCCCCCCCCCCCGTACTGTGTTTGGATTTTGGAATTAGTGTGCGGGAGAGAAATTGGTTGGGTTCCGATTTACAGCCCGGGTTTGTGCTTCATCTGAACATGGTAATGGACAAGTTGTTTCTTGTGTGGGGGGGACGGGCAGCGGGGTGGTGGGTGATTTAGGTACCGTCTGGGTGCTTAGACTATGGCAGCACACACAACTACAAGGGGTGCAGGGGTAGATAAGACCGGTGAGGTAGCCAGCGCGCTCATCGAGCCTCCGGCACACACCATCCGCCATGGTGCTCTAATTGAATTTGCCAGCGTTCAGACACACTAGTGCCCGGTGGCCCTCGCAGATAAGTCTGGTGTCGCCGAAATGAAAGCCTTTTCCGTCCTCTTCATTTCTCCCCGCGCCGACTTTATTCTCCGTAAGTAAACTACGTGCTTTCATTTGAATGGGAAACGTGCGGCATGTAATAGCCCTGACATTTCATTTTTCATTTATGAGGAAAAACGTGAGAACCTTCTCCCGACTGCACCGAGATAAGGGAAGAAAGCGTGGCACGTCGGAACGGCCAGGATGAGAGGGATTTGGGAGCGTCTGCCTCTCAGAGGCACGGCATTTGACACCTGTGCTATCTTTTAGTGCTCAGCTCCTATAGCAGTTTGTTGTCTCCGTCTTCGGTTTCCTTACCCGCTCGTCTCCTCGTGTACCGGGGCTTGACGGGCCGTCGGAGTAGGAACGGCATAATTGAGATTGTCTGTCCACTGCTGTCATGAAGAAGTCGCAGCTCACAGCGTACGAAGCTCTATGTGTTCGCGTCGACAACCGCGCCCTCAAGAGAGACACATGCCTCGAGGTCACAGTGACGATGTCGTGTATACCATGCAAATGGTTTCTTGGGGGGGGTTTACTTCCCCTGCCACTCTCTCCCTTGAATCAAGGGTGATAATTGGAACAAGCAATAATGTCTCGACGGACACATGCTGATAGAGGGATAAAGAGATAGACAGGTGTGTGTGATTAGAAGGGGATGAAAGAGATGCAGCGTTGTAATGAGCTTCTGAAATGGTGCCGTCTACTCAGGGCCGAGAAAATGCTAACAACCGTAATAAACGGATCTGCGAGAACTGAACACAAAGTACACATTTCAGTTCGCCCAAAGCAAAGGTAAACTCAACACCCGACCGAGTCCTTCGTGCCAAAGCCACCCACACTTCCAGTAATGGTGCCCTGTCACTGTCACGCCACCGAGCCACAACCTACTGGGGCACACTAATCTTCATCTCTTATCGTTGTCCTGCATGTCAAATCAATCCCTGGCAGGTGCGTTTGAACCGGACGCGGGTGAGCGTAATTGTGTTGTACAGGGAGACGTCTCGGACACCCTGGCTGGGAAATGGACTAAGACAGAGTGGCGCCGTAAGGCGTGGGGGTTAGCATCGGTGGGAGAGGCTGGCCACTCCTGGGAGCGTGTAGTGGGCCTGTCTCGTTACAGAGCTAAGATCTAACCCGGCACGTCCTTTTATCAATTTGAGGCTGGAGAAATGTTGGCTGCGGGGATTAATTGAGACGGACCTTCCCTCTGGAGCATTCGTTCGAGTGTCCTGGGTTTGAACGGACGGTGCTGTAATCAACTCATCTCAGTGCCAGTCTTTTCATTTTTCATTCCACACCATTTTATTTCAGTTGGACATTTGACACCCTTTACATTTGTCATCAAATATGAACGTTTATTCGTAAAAGGATCATTTTACCTTTTTATTTTTTTTATGTAGACTGTTCGAGAACGTGACAGAATTGGCCAAGACAAATTGTAATCATGGTATAATTAAGAAGTTCTTGCCACAGCTAGCCTCTAAATATCTATTAAAGTAATCAGGATATGTGAGCACGTTTAAAAATATCCCCAAATCAACTGAAATCTGCTGTTAGTTATATATACCTCAAACATAATTCTCAGTCTGATTACCTCTATTGATTTTTAACTATAGCATTGGCTAAAGTTATTTGATGATTGTAATGGTTGTTTAACGAAATCTGGACCACGGATGACCGATTATCTTGGCCCAATGACTGATTATCAGTGTGTGAGACCATTTAACATCAAGTTAAGGACAGACCATTTTATACTGATTGGAGACCCTATACAGCTAGACTCTAATCTCAACAGTTATGCAGAAATAGGTATCCTCTGTGTTGCTTTGGGTTCTTTCGAGCGAAACACGTCGGTCAAAATGTTAGCTCAAATAAAAATCTTCCAACTAAACGCATATTGCTATTCCAACCACAAAACATCGTAGCTTTCATGTTAATCAAAACATGTCTAGCTATCAAGTGAAAGTTTATTTTTGACTTCAGGAAATTATAAACATCAATGAACAACGCTTGTTGTAAATCTCGCTGCGGTAAAGTAAAGGCAGATCTCTTTGGTCCAGATGAAGTATGGAACGTTACCTAAAAAGGGTGTTACCCCGACTGCAAGTCTGCGACACACATCACGACACACCTGTACTGTGGACAATTATACAATTATAGGGACCCCATATTCGTCATGGGTTGAGGCATACCAACCATAATTCCGTTCCCTGTCGGTGATCCTCACATGCCTCATTTGTCGTCGAAGTGCCCACCCTCATGTTTCTCCCCTCTGTTCCCAACTCGACTGAGGGCATCCAGGAGCTGCTCTGTCCTGCGTCTCTGCATCCCCTGGTCCTGTTGTCCGGTGTGTGTGTGTCACTTCCTGTGTGGTGTTTGTCTTCTCTCTGTACAGGGCGTTCTATCTGCTCCCTTCCTCTCTCCCTGGCAGCGCTCTCACCAGGGGAAACTGCGGGCATGCATGCCCCAGCACAGCAGACAGAGTGAGTTTCTAACAGTTCCCCCCTGCCCCTTCACCACCCTTACCCATAAGACCCCTGCAGGAGTGCCTTCATGCCTCCCTCATTACTACCCTGTTCCGCTACCTCATATTCCGCTCCTCATATTCCGCTCCCTCATATTCCGCTCCCTCATATTCCGCTCCCTCATATTCCGCTCCCTCATATTCCGCTCCCTCATATTCCGCTCCCTCATATTCCGCTCCCTCATATTCCGCTTAGGGGTGTGCGATATGACGATATTTAATCGTGGACTATTAAAATGTCTCCACGATTCACTTTTTCGGAAATATCGTAGAATCGCGCTCCAGTGCAGGTTCTATTAGATGCAGATCTATGGCGTTTTTTCAGCTACGTATCAACATGCAATGCGCGGTGCGCTAGATGTCAGCGTGTTAACACTAGAAGCGCCAACAGCCCATGCCCGCGGGTGTTGCAGTTAGTAATTAAAATAAATATATAATGTTGAAAAGCTACAGCCTCGTTCTTCCATGACTTTTCCTAAATACGTGCATTTTACCTTGTCCCGTTTTCAGAAACTGGACGCGTTTTGGTCTGATCTCGTTTTGGTCCAATCTATATTGGACACCGTTTTGGTCTGGTCTATATAAAACTGGATGCGTTTTGGTCTAGTCTACATGAAACTTGACGCGTTTTGGTCCGATCTATATGAAACTGGATATATGTAACCGATTAATTTGCTGCGGTCTCATGTGCACTCATAACATCACTAATGAACACTGTGCGCAGTGCAACCGGTTAGTATGCGTGTCCTGCTCAGGCAGACAAAAGCTGCGAGATATACATAGATAATAGATTGATTGGCTTGGTTGAATTTGAATGAACTAGAAAAGAGGTAGGCCTACGTTTATAAAGAAATATATGTTTTACTAAATAAACAGAACGAAAATATAAAACGAAATTGATTAATGTATCTACCGGGTAACAGCAGAATATACCCGACGGTGACCAATATACAAACTGTGTTGTAAAATACGTGTTTCATTGTCTATAGTGCCTTAGTTACTGGGCTGTAATTACTATAATACATTTTACAAATGTAAATGATCGAATTATACACTGTAGCCTAATGTTTTTATTTCAACAGTCTGTGTTGCAATATATACGGCCAATCATGCGCAAATCATTTGATTGCGCGTCGCTTGTGATCTAAAATGTTTTAGCATTTATTACATCAAAATAGGACATACAGTTTGATGGATTTTCATTTATTCGATCATGGTTTTAATTTTGTATTGTATGGCTACATAAGACAATAAATAGGCTACATACTATTTTAGTAAAATGTTTTATTGCATAATTCACAATTCATTTAATTCAGGATGATAACACAGTAGATCATCTGATGCTGTAGATGGATGGCAGGTTACACAGTGAATGGATGGTGAAGCTGCGGATGAGAATGAAGGTGCTTCTTTGCACCATTGCACTTCCATTAAATATACACGTGATTAAAATATGCTACTTTAACATTTTTTTCCCTTTTATGTTTTGTTACCTTGTAACGCTATATTTTTTAAATGGAGATATAATTTGCTTGTATTGCAGCTCAGTAATTAGCAAAATAGTCTTAAAAAGCAACATGACAAAGAATCGTGATAAAATCGTGATTTTTCCTGAAAAAATCGTGATATGATATTTTTCCCATATCGCCCACCCCTAATTCCGCTCCCTCATATTCCGCTCCCTCATATTCCGCTCCCTCATATTCCGCTCCCTCATATTCCGCTCCCTCATATTCCGCTCCCACATATTCCGCTCCCACATATTCCGCTCCCACATATTCCGCTCCCACATATTCCGCTCCCACATATTCCGCTCCCACATATTCCGCTCCCACATATTCCGCTCCCACATATTCCGCTCTCACATATTCCGCTCCCACATATTCCGCTCTCACATATTCCGCTCTCACATATTCCGCTCTCACATATTCCGCTCTCACATATTCCGCTCTCACATATTCCGCTCTCACATATTCCGCTCTCACATATTCCGCTCTCACATATTCCGCTCTCACATATTCCGCTCTCACATATTCCGCTCTACTTTAGTCCATGTAATTTTAGAGCATCCCCATCAAGCTGGCTGACTAGCCATGCCCAGACCAGCCAGTGGAAGACTCTCTTCCTCCTAGCTGTCACGGTTGTCTATCCAGTCCAGTTAGCTCTTCTTTAGCTGCCCTCAACGGCTTAGTGTGTTGAGCAGAAAATCACACGATTGTTTTTTCTGTTGTTCTCTACCTGTCGACCTCACAAGTCTTTCTTGTGATTTCTGAGATGACTGACATATTCAAAGTGTTCCAGTCTTCTCACCTAACCCTTTCAATCAATGTGAGCCCAGTTATACCTTTTAATGTATTCCCTGTTTGCCCTTTGACCTCTCTGTGGGACATAGTAAAGGCCTTCTGCTAATGTCTACTGGGCAGTATCCCTGTTCCCTCCCCATCATGTTTGACAGAGTGGCCGGGCCTTGAATCCACACATTTCAATCAAGAGACACTACAAACGTCTGCTAATCACTGAAGAGCTCCCTCTGTAATTGAACCAGAACGTTTTTTATGTGTTTTTTCAACCGCTATTGTTTGTATTAGTGTTGGATGTTTTTAAGGGGGAAACTAGAGAATGACTCAGTAACTAATGTGGGTGGATAACTGCTGATGTAAGCATGTCCTGATTGGTTCCAGATGTTTGTGCTGTGAGTGTTTGTGACTAGAGCCATTTGACATCCTATCATTGCATAGAGAGAGAACACGAATGCTGTTCAAAGCAAATTCCCGGCACATTTGGTGCAACCGTTTTTTTAATCCTAAACGCATGCGTGCGTAGACTGTATGTAGACTGTGACCAATGCTCTGGGAACCCCTGTTATACATTACTTGCAGTCAACGACCCCCTGGGAGTGGAAACCGGGGCAAATCAACTGGCCCTGGATATCCAAAACACTTCTGATTTCCATTAGCTCCTTCTAATAAGGCTGATTCAGACCTGTGACATCAGGTGAGTTCAGATGTGTGTGTGCCCTTCAGGAGTTGAGTGTCCCAAATGTACTCTCTCAACCAAAGCATGTCCACATATTCCCTGTCCCTTTTTTTTTGAACACCTGTGATTTCGATTTGTCCTAATTATCAGTGACAACTTCCTCGTTTCTGGCCTCCCACAGTCTGTCGATGGACTATATAAGAGAATTCGGTTCCCTGCACATGTCCACAAGAGATGTGTGTTTTTCTGAACGGCACAGATGTACTGAACATTGCTTGAGTGTGCATTATGGAAAACAGAATCTCGTTTTGTAGAACATGTCACTTAAGAGCATGCGAATAGTTATGTGAAAGTCGATGGATGCCGAATGGACTAGTGACCCAATCTATCCTGGTCTGGTCCATTACTCTAACCTGAATCACTCCTCTCTGTGTTGTTGTTTTTCTCCTCCCTCCTCCTCTCCCCCACTGCCCTTGGCAAGGAGAGGAACGGCTAGTGCATTTCTTCAGAGATACGGCGTGGTACAGTACCTTTCAGATTTCTCCCATCCCGTCTTCCTTTTCTTCGTTACCTCCACCCAGTCTGCATGATAAAGAATGCCTTGCCCTGGTCCGACGACCCCTCGCCCCCCACCCTACCTCCCCGTCTATATTGCGTCTGCTGTTATCGTTTGTCCTGGTGCAGTGTGCTTCTGAACATCTGTGTTTCACGGACTACTCCCAGTGTTACTCTCAGCTCCTCCTGCATCACCTGCACGCGTCGCTGACTGGAATACACATTTTCTTCCACCTACGCTCGTCATCCCCGTCTCCTCTTATTGCCTGACCACTCTGAATTATTTCGCTGCTCTGTCGTTCGTGCAACATTTTTAAAGTTGTCCCTGTGACTAGGGCAATCGAAGTGCCAGTTGCATATTTTCAGTGTTGCTTTACCCACCAATCGGATTTGTTAGAATGTGTTTATGTAGGTATATGTAAAAAATCATCAGGGAGCTACTTCGATCCAAAGACAGTTTACGCGGATGTGGCTTAGCCTTCAAATCGAGCTAGGAGTTTTTCTTCTATTTCTCTCTTTTTTTTCTTAGTCCTTCGATCCCATCAAACGTCCTCCTTACTGGTCTGACTTTGCATCGACCACCTTCCGACATTTTGGTTTGTAGTTAGTCAGCAGCGGCTTTTGTCAATAGCCATTTTAGGATCCAGTCTCATTAGTCGGGTAGTCGCCTGGTGTCATCTACATCCAGACTCGACCATTAAGCCGGAACTGCCTGATAACGTGGCCGAATATCTGTTCTCTACAGAAATGTATGGGGTAACTGATTGTACAAATGGCACAAATCTATGGTCTCCACCGGCAAAGGGATTAGTTTCGTGGTTCCGTGGCTTATTTTGATACGTTAAATGCAGTTCTCCTTGTCAATGGCAAATGGAACAGTTCCGCGAACATACATCATTTTCACCATGTCTCCTCATCCGTCAAAACCTCCATTACGGTCTCTAAATGTGTGTTTTCCCCCACACCTTTGTATTGTCATTGTAATGAGCACTCTTGAATGCGCATTGGAGAGACAGAGAGAGTGCGAGATTAAGAGGGAGAGGGATTTGGCAGTCGAGCGGTATGCTTCCTCCCCCAACGCATGCGCTTTAGTGTCCCTGTCTGGCGAGGAGGGAGCAAGGTGAATACCTCCTTGAAACACCTGCTGGGCATTATATACTATGCTCCTCTCCTCCTCCTGTGCTGTGCTGGGCTCCAGAAAGCTGTGTCACCTTTTGTTAGCTGCCGCTCTCTAATCCCCAGTGAGTTGTCATCCATTATTTATGAAGCCTTGTCCGGAGGCCAGAACCAGCTCCCACCCCTAAGGCATCATCCCCGTCGCAAACTTTGTAAAGTTCCCAGAAGAACCCGGCCAGCCATTCCACAGACTAATGAAGAGTCTATGGGGACGCTACATCGGTGCAGCGATGGCCCTCTTAACCCTCCTCCCCTCCTAACCCTGCTGTACAAACATGGTCCTGCTGTACCAACCAGGCCCTGCTGTACCAACCTGGCCGTGCTGTACGAACCGGTCCCTGCTGTCCCCGTCAGTCCAGACTCTGGTGGAAAGGGTTGTTTCTCCTGTTGAAATACCCCTTGGGCCAACGGCGCAGTGTTGACATTAAAGGAATAGAGCAGCCTAAAAGATAACACCGGGGTGTGTGGAAATGCTTCCTAGCTTGGTGTCGGGGTATAGCTTGGGGGGCGGGGTGGGTGGGTGGATAACCAGCGGGTGGCAGTGTGGACTGTTGAAATATGCTTCCATTGTTAATGAATGGTGATAAGAGCACGACTGAGCTGGTGACTTGTTCAGGCATCTGATCTGGGGATGTGGAAGCTCAAAGATGGCCGTGTGAATTACTACGTACACACCTATGTGCTGACAATTAAAAGGTTATTTGCACCACCTTTTTTTCTCCACCCAAAGCATTCTGGTTCCAACTTCTGATGCACCTGTATGATTGGAGACCGTAGCAGTGGATCCACTCTGTTTGCTAATATCTAATCTGACATACACCAAATTAGGTGCTCACCATTCCACAATGTTGGTTGTGGTATTTTTTTGCAAAAACTATGAACCGTGCCCACCTCCAGACAGTCATGTGACAGAATAATCCCCTTTGAGTCAGCCAGTGCAGCGCTGCCCACTCCAGTCCTCTCTCACAGCGGTTTCTATTTCATTGTCTAGTGGATTGACTGACAGGTTGGCATGTATGAGGTCCGGACGTCCTTCCTGTTAACTAACGAGCAGCTTCAAATGTTAATAAGCCGGTTGGCGAGTGCCCCGGATGCCCCGGCACCCACACTAACCTTTACACTAAATGAGGAAGCGCTGGCACGACGCCACACCGGGTACCTCGTTATGCTGGCTCTTGGTGGCCAGACGCGGCCCCCGGGAGAGCGCTTGTCGTCCTCCGGTGTGTCTGCCTTATTTGTCAGCAGTGGAAGCGACGCGCACGGGGTGTTGTGGAGGAGTTGACTAGCAGCAGCAGGAGGGCACTCTTGATGGGTGCTAGTGACCTCTGTCATCCAGCCTGTGTGGTTGTACATCAGGGCTAATATATGTGCAGAGAGACTGTCTACTCCACTGCTGTGACAAGACCGGCTGCAGTCTGCATACTCCAAAGACGCTCCGCTGAATCGGAGCGCCGCGTCCCACAATGTTTCATGTGGAATGCGAGGGTTTGTTTCTGGGTCTGTCATCATGAACAAGAAAGAGGCACTACAAGTGGAGTGTGCGGCTAGCCTCGTGGGAACTGTAGAACTTGTTGTGCAACTGTCAAGAGACTGACACTTCTGTTTTGAGTAAACACTGCTTAGGCAAAAGACCGTTCAACAGTTGTTGTTTTGAAAGCCGTGAAACGGGAGTGTTATGATGTCGTACAGAGGTCCTCTGTATCGTTGTTCTTGCAGTTTTAAAAAGGTTAACCTGTCGTCTTTCTCTCCTCTCCCAGCCTCAAGTACTACAGCCTTCCAGACTGGGGCCCGCCAGTGTGCAGCAGCCCCAGGAAAGATTAACAAGCTCAGTCCGCAGCGAGGTCCCCAGTGAGTCGCCCGGCTTCGAGCCTGGCTGTCGTTTGGGGGACAGCAAAGACCAGCCCGACTCCCACTGTAGCCCCAACCCCACCCTTCCTGCTGGTGGTGTCTCTGGCTTCCTGCCCAGATTCCAGCGGAAGATCAGTGACTCTCAGGGTCTTGATGGCCGTCGGTTTCCAGCTAAAACAATCTCTTCCCCTCAGCTTCTACAGTCCCCCGGCTCTCTGAAGAAGACTGAGATCCCTAATAAACCACAGCAAGGCCCCACCATCACCACCACCCCCCGGTCGTCCATGGCAGGCTTTCCCAGGATTGTGAGAGGAATCCAGGGTAGGGCAGGTCTCAGTCAGGGCCTCACTGCTTCAAAGTCCAGACCGGGGAAGCACCTAACTCCATCTCGAGGTTTGGCCTGCTACAGCTCTGCCTCCACCCTGGCCCCCGTGCAGCCCGCCTCCCTCCAGCCGAAAGCACCCAGACAGATTGCAGTTTTTAGACAACTTGATAGTGGTGAGCTCAAGGCCAGCGGTCTAGGCCCTCCTAGCCTTTTACGACCCCCAAAGCCAAAGAGCCAGTGACTGGTACCACTCAAGTCTCCACCGCTGCCCTGTGTCCAGGCATCTCAGCACCCCGCTATAGCCACTCGGACAGCTCTCTACAGCAGTGGACATGTCTGCTTGGTATCAATTAGGAAATTCTACTAAGCCTGCTTGCTGTTCCACTTGTTTTAAGTACACATGGTATAGCATCACGGGGCATGTTTTCCCTTAAATAAAACGTGCTTTATCGCAGTCTGTCTGGGCAGAGCAGTCTGGAGCAGTTAAGCTCTGTATTTATCATTATTTGTTAAAAAGATCTTTCAGACAGAACTTGCAGGATGTTCGAAACTTAACTTCTATTCCCTCCAGCACTGACAGAATCCCAAGCTAGAATCCCAACTTTACCTTCTGGCCACAATGTACCCCAGATAGTAGTTTTGCATACATTCTCTCTATTTATTGTATAATGATGGCACAATTTCAAAAGCATCTGCCCTCTATATAACATTTTTGATCCTGAATACTCAGTTTGAAGTATTGCTGCTGATTAACTGAACAATTACATAACTGCTAGTTTGTAGTATATATCCTCTGTAGAGAGAATGGTATCCAGGGATAATTTCTGTGAAGTGTCTTGTAGAGGTTCTTGGACTATACTTACAGAAAAACACAGTAAACGCTGCACCGCAACTGATCAGAGGGGATATACATTCAGAAGTGCAGATATTTTGGTTCAATAGCGTAATTATACATTTACGGTTGGTAACGATATGGTTGATCGGCCTAAACTGGGGATTCTAAGAGCACTGCGTTATAAAGCTTTGCCACACAGACTTTTCAGCACTACGCCTCTGGTTTTCAAACACGTTTCTTCCCCGACCATCTGTCGTTCTGTGTGTTTGCGGTTGAATTTTTAATTTAAACATGCACGTGGCTGACGGGGATCTTACGAGCTCGTTTGTGCAATTGTTGCTCTGAGAGAGCTGTCTTTGTTCCTTTGCGCCGTCATTATATGCAGGTCTAGTGTTGTCTGTGGGTGGGCGCCTCCCACATGCTACCTTAATGAGGTTGCCGGTGAACAGCCCAATGCCACAGCAGACATCCTCCATGCCGGGCCGGTGAACAGACGGTGAACGGTCCAGCTTGAAACCCATTGCTGCCGTGGCACTGAGGCTGGCGTCGATTCTGTAATGGTTTTCGAGTTGAGTCGGGTCGGGTTGGCATGGTTACGTGGCATAGGAGAGGTGTGTGTGTGTGTGCTGCTGCACATGGGCAGTGTGAGTCTGCGCGTGTTCCTGCAGTAGGAGATCCACTCAGGCTTTACACTCCTCGTCTTCCACCCTGCCGTTCAGTCCTTTCACTCACTCCAACCAGAGGAGGAGAAGCTAACGAGGAGTGCACCGCGACGAGTCTGTGTCAAGGAGGGCGGAGGGGGACTCTAAGAGAGGGACACAGAGCCTCTCATTCCTCTTCCTCAGAGCCATCGGCACTTCCTGATCCGTGCCGTGTTTAATCCTAACGAGCGTACAGGAGAAGGTTTATACCCCTTTGCTTTGTAGGTCCTTATTTCCCGTGTGATGTCACAGCTGACCTATGACCCCGGAGACTTGTCATCTGTTGCCTAGCACACATTGTTGCATGCTCAGAAGAGGACTGTGGTCAGATGGCCTTTTCCTGTAAATTAATCTGGCACACCTTCCTATGCAATACAGATGTGCCCTCCTTAACGTTTAACATTTGTTACAGGTGTAAACAGTCTTTGGCTTAGGTCTGGTTGTCTTCATGGTCTTCTGTGCTTAGCCCTTGTTCTGCTGCCTGTAAGCTCCTGAAGTGTTTGTTTTCCCATATCCAAGTTATCGAAAGCCATACCCCATAAGGGCCATTGAGAGGCCTCAACTTACACGGTCTCTCGTGTTATATTTGTCAAGTTTTTAGTATTGTTAGTTTTTGCCACAATCCTACAAAGCATGCGTTTACAATAGCACTGATCAGATTCTTAGTTTCAGGACCTGAGAGTGTCGGCCCAGAATAAACGTTGTTGTTTGGAATGCTATGCTGCTTGTTTTACCAATCACACCAGATAAGAACGAGAGGCTTTTTATGCGTTAAACCGCTTCAACGATGAACAAACAAACTATCTGAGGTTCCTGTCGGGTTGCGAAAGAGATGAATTTATTCAGTTCCTGTTTGACACTGATAGTCCTTGACTTAAAGGATTAAGGATGTTCCCGGGACGGAATATTTAAAGGAACAAGATTTTAACGGACGCTCAACCTCACTGTCAACCTGCCGAATTTGAGTTAGCAAAAGTTAAAGACAAACGTTTGGGATTTGTTTGTCATGCGTTATTATTGACCAGTCGTCCAGCTTTGCTTGGCTTACCAGGATATGTTATGCAGATCAAACACATGTCAAATAAAATGTGAACCTAATTCACAGTTACCGGAATGGCATCAAGTAGAACTTGCCATGGGTAGCGCTGTCTGTTGTGTATTACAAAAGTGCCTGCTTTTGTGACCTCAAATCTGTTTACCTCAATTATTTTTTTCTCTTTAATTGAAGTGGGTCCTTAGGGATAGAATATGGGCGTTAACCGCGGTGTTAAAAATCATACTTAGAATACATTTAGTAACTATCTATAATGGGTAAGAGTGTCAGCTGAATGGTAATGCAGTTACTGTCACAGACTCACATAAAACAACCTGATTGGGAAGGGCAGTTATTTGTTCAATGGTCATATAGTGCAAAGGAAGAGCCGTTCACAATCCACCCTGCTTCCAGTGCTTTAGAGCAGGCCACAGTGCTTCTACACTGCTTCCAGTGCTTTAGAGCAGGCCACAGTGCTTCTACACTGCTTCCAGTGCTTTAGAGCAGGCCACAGTGCTTCTACACTGCTTCCAGTGCTTTAGAGCAGGCCACAGTGCTTCTACACTGCTTCCAGTGCTTTAGAGCAGGCCCCAGTGCTTCTACACTGCTTCCAGTGCTTTAGAGCAGGCCACAGTGCTTTTACACTGCCTCCAGTGCTGTAGAGCAGGCCACAGTGCTTCTACACTGCTTCCAGTGCTCTGTCCGCTCGGATGTTTTCATGTTCACATTTGCCTTGCTGCTTTCTTTGCTCTCTCGTGAGCCTCCTAGTCCCTTGTGTGTGCAGACTGGAGATTTGCCACTTTGCTCGGTTCCTGACTTCAGAACAAATCTCGGTTTTAAAGATCATTCTTACTTGTTTTTTTTTAATTGGACTTTTATTTCAACTGTACATGCTGAAGCAGTAGTTTAATTTCCGAAATCGCATTGTGAACAGTCGGAGGCTTGGTTGCTCATTACGCTCTGTTCAGTTTATGTTTAATAGTCTTCATTATCTCACCAGCACTTGTGTCCCAAATGCTTTTGTAGTGCACTACGTTTGACCGGAGCTTTATGAGCACTGGTAAATGTGGTGATGCTGTGAGGAATAGGGTGTGATTTGTGTTGCAGACAGTGCTCACCCCTCTGCACTGCTCATTATCTGGAGTAGTAGGACACCTTGATGTAATGCAGTATATTGCAGGTGTTGGGGCCTGGAGTTCTTCCTGACCATACAACCACGCTATGAATACATTAAGGTCAATATGTGAGCCCCAACTGGCTCAGAAACAGTGCTCACTAGTCCTATGGCTTCTGTTTGAGTGCACTGTAGATAATATGGGCCCGCAGGTAGACAATAGCTGTGTTGGAAATCTGGCCTTCAACTTTTCTCTCCATTTCCGTGACATCCTATTATACCCAATAGGCGCGGGAGCGTTACATCTCAGCACATGCATGTCCTGCCAGGCTATTCAGATTCTGTTTAGGGTTCCTCTAGATCAACCGGGAAGTTGGGGGATTCAGTCATAGGTCAATGTTCTTCAACGAACAACCTCCGTTTAGCGTTCAGACCTCTGACCGTCCGCAGGGAGTCCCTGGACGTCATGAGTCAAGGGAATTGCTCTATTTCTCAACATCCATTAGTTTTCCTACAGCTGGCCCCGTACCTGGTATTTTGCACTTGATACATATTACTCTGCCGCAATGAAATGACACTGTTCATAATAGTTGTGGCAGCAATGTGGCATGAACAATCCATCATACGAGATGTCAAACGACCTAAAAAGACGACCACCTCCACATCTCTGTTAATCCACTCCAAATTATAGCACCTGAACAGCAGCAGTCAAGCCGAAAGGGAACTTGGGTGTGTTTGTTGTGGACTCCAGGACAATACACCTGGCTTGTTCGACAAGTGCATATACGTAGATATAAATTGTTTAAATGTATACTTTTTACCGCTGATAAAGACATCTGCCACTGCGTTTCAAACCGAAGACAGCTCTGGTTACACCGTCCGGGTGTGGGACTTGTCTCTCACTGGGACCACTGTAATGAGCACTCAGTGATGAACAGCTGGCTATTTAACCACATAGGAACAGTGGGGACTGGGTTCACCTAATTCAGGTCCATAATCTTCTGCTTTGTCATCGGCACTGTAAACCGCTTTAAACTCATGAGTATTGGATTAGCCTGAACTACACACTGTACTTCCGTATGGCTGATGTACTGCGGCTGTTCACATGTTCCATTTCTATCTGTCACGCCATTGGCTGTACGTTGTACCGTTTAACACATGTTCTGTACGTTGTGACAGGAAGGCGTCTGCTGAGAGGACAAGTTGTATTTGCCTGATGTATTCATGTTTGATCTTCCTGCCAATTCTGTTGTAATTCCACATTTGTAAGATCCTGTTATTTAATTTGTGCAATATGATAACGATTGGAAACATACTGTTGTATAAACAATGCTAATTATTTATATGTATGTATGTATATGATATACAATATCTATTTATGTGTGTATCTCTCTCTCTTGAATTATTGTTAGCTAGTTCTAAAAAAAGAAACAACATCTCAATCTGAAATGCACTTTAACTGACTGTGTTGAAAGGCTTTGAGTATGAATTAATGAACTTTAAAACATGTCGAACTACCCTGTTTTTAACTCTGTGTCATTTTTTTTGCTCAGATTTTTCCAGCTGCAGTTTGTCTGAGCGTGTGCCTGTTCACACAGGACATGTCAAATTGGATGTTCGGAGGACAAAATTGCCATAAGAAAAAAGTCAACTTATGTTTTACGGGTTAGGGTAAACAATTGGGATGGGAATATGAATGTTGTTTGGGGTTTCCACAGTATTAGTAAAACCAAAACGGAAAGCATATGCTGACATTCTTATATTACTGAAGAGCGACACTGCATCCTCATCAAGGGATGGAACATAAGTTGATGGATATTACTATAATAAGCCCTGAAAGTAGTTAGGTATTAATTTTTTTTACATGATCAACATTATGAAACTTCTGCATACTATGTAGGAAGCAAATGTGGGTATTCAGACAGTAACTAAGGTATTGACTGGTCATATTAGCGGTTTCACGAGTTCGCACTTACATGCCAATTAAGGGATATAGGTTTAATGCGTATTTGGCGTGCTGTCCGGAGGGAGGGTTCCGGGCTCGGAATCCGGCCCGGGGCTCCGGGCTCGGAATTTGGCCCGAACCCAGAGTACCCCCCCCCGCATGTAAGTGGTTAGGACTAGAATTTGAGCGGAGAAGGGGTGGTGGGGGGATGCTGCGAGCTGTCAGCGGAGCGAGGTAAGACTGCTGAGTCTATATGTACCCTCTAGCTGTTAATTGCTGAGGGCTTCCACCTGTAATTAATTAGCTGGAAGTCCTCCTCCCGAACCTTGTTAGTAAACCTCATTTCACGAGTTCGCACTTACATGCCAATTAAGGGATATAGGTTTAATGCGTATTTGGCGTGCTGTCCGGAGGGAGGGTTCCGGGCTCGGAATCCGGCCCGGGGCTCCGGGCTCGGAATTTGGCCCGAACCCAGAGTACCCCCCCGCATGTAAGTGGTTAGGACTAGAATTTGAGCGGAGAAGGGGTGGTGGGGGGATGCTGCGAGCTGTCAGCGGAGCGAGGTAAGACTGCTGAGTCTATATGTACCCTCTAGCTGTTAATTGCTGAGGGCTTCCACCTGTAATTAATTAGCTGGAAGTCCTCCTCCCGAACCTTGTTAGTAAACCTCATTTCACGAGTTCGCACTTACATGCCAATTAAGGGATATAGGTTTAATGCGTATTTGGCGTGCTGTCCGGAGGGAGGGTTCCGGGCTCGGAATCCGGCCCGGGGCTCCGGGCTCGGAATTTGGCCCGAACCCAGAGTACCCCCCTAACGCTAAGGAGCCGAGGACAGCCGCTGGATTATAAACCCCCCAGAGAGCCGAGCTTGGCGGACTGGCATCGCGAGGAAGGGTCAGATTTTTTTTTTTTTTTTTTTTTTTTTTTTTTTGTATGCGCGCGGGCCTGTGAAGCCGTTCACGGCCTGGACTAGGCGGGCCCCGCTGGCCTGTGGACGTGGGGCGTTTGAACGTTTGTTGTGGGACTGAGGCCCGCTTGGTGTTCCTATTCCGACCGCTGAGAGACCAATGCTCGCTGGACGGAAAGGAGAAACGTGGGAGCTTTGCTGTGGGACCAATGCCCGTTTGGTATAGATTTATTCCGACCGCTGTGAGACCAATGCTCGCTGGACGGAAAGGAGGAACGTACAGGAAAGTGAGTGCTTGCCCGGGAGGTTCTCACGCGGCATCTGCTGGAGACCAATGCTCACTGGATGAAAGAGAGAACGATGGGCTCGACCGGGGAAGTTCTCGCTCCGTCCGCTGTGAGACTAGTGCTCGCTGGACGGAAAGGGGAAACGCGAAGGGGGAAAATGAGTGCTTGCCCGGGAGATTTTCTCACGCGGCACCTGCTGGAGACCAATGCTCACTGGATGAAAAGAGAAAACGTTGGAGCTCGACCGGGGAAGTTCTCACTCCGTCCGCTGTGAGACTAGTGCTCGCTGGACGGAAAGGGGAAACGCGAAGGGGAAAATGAGTGCTTGCCCGGGAGATTTTCTCACGCGGCATCTGCTGGAGACCAAATGCTCACTGGATGAAAAGAGAAAACGTACGAACTCAACCGGGAGGTTCTCATTCCGTCCGCTGTGAGACTAGTGCCCGCTGGACGGAAGGAAACGGGAAATAGCGAAAGTGAGTGCCTGCCCGGGAGATTTTCTCACGCGGCATCTGCTGGAGACCGAATGCTCACTGGATGAAAGAGAAAACAGGAGCGCTCTACCGGGGGCTCTCACTCCGTCCGCTGTGAGGCCAATGCTCGCTGGACGGAAAGAGAGGACAGAAAAGGAACAAGGGGGTTCTATTAATTAGAACGGAGTTCTATTACTTAGTTGATTTAATTGTCCATTTATCTATTGGTTGATTTGTTTACGAGGGTTTGGTGAGCTATTTTGATATGGGACCGATTTGTCCTGATATAGCTTTGGAAAGCGTCGGAGGACCATCTCCCTAGGGCTTGGATCTGCTGTTGGGAGAGGCCTTTTTGGGCTGCTGAAGTTGCTGCCCCGATGCGGAATGAGTGGCCTGAAAAGTGTTCTGCTGGAATGCCTGACTGCTGGAGAACGGATTTGAGGTGCTTCTGGAACCAGAAACGTGACACGGGTTTCCGGGATTCGTCCATGAACAGGGGTTCCAGAGGAGATCTAGCCTGGGATCTTCTCCGTTGCAGGTAAACCCGAATTGACTGGTACGGTTGGATTTGCGAGGCTAGGTTAAAAATGTAGATAAAATGGCCTTTATTGTTCTGGTCGGTCTTGCTTCGTTTAATCAGAAATGAAATTGCCTCGTCGTCTATTACTGATAGGTCTGAGATGGTGGGGTGGATTTCGGGGTCGAATTTGGAAGTGGTGGTGAGTTCCGAGCACCTGAGGAAGCCGAAAAAGGCTAGGATAAACATGGCGTCAAGTGTGCGGGCGGCACCTAGGGGCTGGTAGCCTGTGCGGAGGGTGTAAATGCATTTGGTTAAGATATCAAGGGTTAAGGGTTGCCTGGCGTCGGTACGGGTGGGCTGGGATCTTTGAATCCCTTTAATCAGGAGGGAGGTTTGTGCGTTGCTTATTCCGGGGGAGGGAGCGCCGTGCATCAATTTATGGAAAAACTGGATGCCGCTCAGGTACCCTCTAATGGACCCGGCTTGTAAGCCCTTTATGGTATAAAGATAGGAGGTGAAAGACGTTATGGAAAGGAGGGAAAAATCGGGGAAGGGTAGGTTGTAAGAAGCGTGGAATGTTTTAAAACTTTTCCAGGCGGTAAGGTAGGATTGGAGGGTCCTGGGGGCGACTGCGTGAAGGATGGTGTTGAGTGATGAGTCGAGCAGGGTTTTTAGCGGGTGGTTTACGGGAATATCAACTCCGAATAGCGAGGTACCGGAGTAGGGATATGGTCCGCCTCCGGAGCCAGCGTCCTGAATTTCTGAAACAGAAAGCGAGACAGGGAGTCAGCGATTTGATTCTCCGACCCGGGGATATGCTTAGCGACGATAATGAATTGGTCGCAAGCTGCGATCCAGGTGAGGCGCCTTAAGAGTGGCATCAGAGCGGGTGAATGGGAACGGCCTCTGTTAATGCAGTGCACGGTCGCCTCATAGTCGCAATGCACTAGGATGCTTGTAGAGGACCATTCCTTCCCCCACGGGAAAGCTGCTACTACGAGAGGGTAGAGCTCGAATAGCGCCGAGGATTGCGGTAATTGCTGGAACTGGGGTGGCTACGGAGCCGCGAACCAACGACCTTGGTAGAATCCCCCGAACCCGATTGAGGGGGCGGCGTCTGTGAACAGTTGGATCTCGGTGGGGGACGCGACGAGGTTTTTGTGGAAAGACGATAGGCCGTTCCACTGTTTTAGAAATGTTACCCATAGCCTAAGTTCGTCGCGGCATGCTTGGGTTAAGGAAATGGGGTCCTCTAGCGAGTGGACGGAGGACGCGAGTGAGAGGAGATGCGATATAAAGGGGCGACCCTGCGGGATGATGCGCGTCGCGAAGTTTAAATGGCCAAGCAGGGACAAGAGTTCGCGTTTCGAGAGGACCGATTTCTCGAGGAAAGTAGAGGAGACGAGAATTATTCGGTCGATTTTCTCCTTTGGCAGGGATGCTTGGAATTCCCTAGAATCCAAGTTAATCCCTAGGAACTCGATGGACGTCGCGGGGCCCATGGTTTCCTCCTCTGCGAGGGGGATTCCGAGCTCGGAGAAGACGTTTTGGACTGAGAGGAGGTGCGCGGCCGGGATGGCGTTGGGAGGCGAGATTATTAGAAAATCATCTAGGAGGTGAATGAGGTGGGGAATGGCGTAGTTTTTGAAAAGATCCAGCAGACTGCTTCTGATAGCATGTCGAATATTTAGGGCTGCTTTGCATCCGAACGTTAGACGTACGGCGAAATAGTATTTCTCGAGCCAGCGGACTCCAAAGAGATGCCATGAGTCGGGATGGATGGGCATGACTTTGAAAGCGGATGTAACGTCAACTTTGGCCAGCCAGGCACCCCGACCCGCGATTTTAATCAGGTAGATGCCTGGTCTATGCCGTGGAATTTAAGCGAAGATTCGTCGAGAGGGGACAGGCTGTTAACACTTGGGAACGGGGAATTGCGTGGGTCTGACAGGGTGATACAAATGCGTTTTTATCTCGTCCGGGTGGATGGCCGTTCGAAATGCATGCGTGAAATTTTTTAATAATTAATTTTATTATTTTTTATTTTTATTTTTTTTATTTTACGGGAGTCGTGGAATAATTTGGATGTTTTATTTGCGGGTTTAGGCTGGACGTACGCCGCCGCAGAGCTACAAATATGCATGGAACGGCTGCGTGCTCTATGGCATCCGCCCGCGTTGAAATTATCACCGATCTGCCTGCCTTCGATAAGAGCGGAGACCTGGGTTCAGTGGGTTGCGCTGGTGGTTGCTGTACGAGTTACGTAGCTGGTGGACAAATAGGGTTGCTCGAACCGGAGTGGGGAGGAGGGGAGGGGGAATGGCGGTTGGAAGGATGAAGAGTGAGCTTGCGCAGCGAGCGGGGGCGGGCCCGCGCTGGTTTGGAGCTGTGGGGCTGCGGGCCTGCGGGCCACTGCCGGTGGGCGGGGTTGTGCCGCTGCCAGTGGGCGGGGTTGGCACCTGGAGGGTAGAGAGACTGGAGGCGAGGGTTAGCCTGTACTGCTGGCTGGGAAAGCTTCGCGCTAGTCCCCGGGGCCGGAGCTCGGGGCCGCTGGAAAGGGAGAGGGTTATTAGGGGTATAAGGCTGAGCTGTAAAAGGGGAGCCGCTGGGCTCGTCCGAATGCGGCGCTGCGGCGGCAGAGGCATTGGCGGAGCAAAGCGAGCCGTGTCCTGAGCGGGAGGACGACGGAGTTGCCTGGGGCGGTATATTTTGAGCCCTGCGGGTTTTGCCCTGCCTGCGGGCCGGTTTGGGAGACATATAGGTCGTACGGCTCCGCTTTGTGCGTCTTCCTTGAGACCTGTGGGTCCGACTTGCCCAGCGCTTGTCCTAGCCCGGCTACGGTCCAGTTCCCCACGGGAGGGATCGTCGGGATGGTCGAGCGGTAGGAGGAGGCCGGGGAAGAAGGTGGTGGTTTTGCTGGGGGCGGCGAAGCCTGGTACCGGCGTCCGGGTGAACGCGCGGATGGTCGGGCCGGAGTGCGGCCGCGAGAAGCCCTGGGCTCAGGAGTGGCGTCCGGCATGACCGAAATGGTCGGGAGACCCGCGACTTTCGGGGGGACATTCCTGGGATTGTTAGTGCCTTCCGCGGAGGAAGCGCTTTAGCGAGACGAGTAGTATCTGGGCGAGAGAAGCTGCTGCGAGCTGTCAGCGGAGCGAGGTAAGACTGCTGAGTCTATATGTACCCTCTAGCTGTTAATTGCTGAGGGCTTCCATCTGTAATTAATTAGCTGGAAGTCCTCCTCCCGAACCTTGTTAGTAAACCTCATATGGTAGCTCTGACCGGTGACACAATCTAATCACCTTGGTGCTGTGGCGCCGCCCTGTAGAAAACTCAATTAGCCTCTTAGGAGGAAGGCCAACGTCTGAACTGGGTCTGCATTAAGCCCTGAGTCACAACACTACTGAACACAGTGACGCTGAAAACCAGCCAAAATAGAGGATCACTATATATGTTCACTAGATTGACACGAGAAGACAATATTATAAAATTCTGTAAAATGTAGAAGCATTGGCGAATAGGGGTCTGTGGACACAGTATCAACACGAATTAGCGGTACTATCTGACGTGTCCATTTCATTTAGCTTGACGCGAGCACAGTCTGGTGATGTTTGGTGCAATGCTCCATGACCTTTTGGGAAAATATCAAATATATATTCCCGAAATCAGACACTTCTTTCCTCGGACCCGAGTGAACACATTTACGAACGCCCCGTTAAAACCCACAGCGTTTCTATGATTGCAGAAAATCATGCGTTTCAGAAAGGCTAAGGGGAACGAGCTCGTCTGCTCTCTCGCCAGCATGGTGTGGGACTTATTTACATCCAAATTCCAGGCATTACAACCCGGGAAATTTCCGAGAGAAACTAAAAATGGATTTGACTGATTTAATAATACGTAGCTGGACCACATTTGCAATGCACGCACAGTCAAGCATGCGGGCAGTGACGAAGAACAAATTGTGACCCACATTGGCCATATCAATCACATCTCTCTGGCATAATGCAGTATAATACATATAATCTGTAGCCAATATGTGCACTATACTAGTGAAATTAGCCAGCTGAAATAATTTGGTGAAACTGTGTTGTTAACAATTGACTTTCAATTCAATCACACTAGTTAGTTTCAATGGTAATACATTCTGTAGCCCATTTTGTTCCAGCGTTCAACAACACTGTCTTGAAAGTATGTAAAGCACTGGGGTTAGATGTGCTTCTACTACATGCTGCTAAACTCACTCCCATGTCAATAAAGCATGAAACGCCCTCAAAATGCATCTTTAAAAAGCGTTAGAAATATTGCATTGATGCATGACTACATTCAAATTTCTTTGTTACAGATTTTTCTCCATATCCGCACAGCTCTATGCCACATTGGTGATCAGTTTGTCTGTCCACCACATTTCAGTTTCTGGAGACTCCCCCCACATGACACACGTGCCGCCACATGACACGTGCCGCCATTAGTCTCCTACCGCACCTTCACATTAAGCATTTGTCGATTAGTCCTCCTTGGAGGGGGGGTTCCAAAGCTTTTGACATGAGCACCTACAAACCCCGTATTTGTTCCTCATCTCTCTCCACCCTTCCTCCTCCTCCCCCCTGGGGATGCCTATTGATCGCTGCTACTGTGCAGCCCGACATCCACTCTAATGACTCTTGACGCCCAGCTAAGAGACCGGAGGAGACTAAGATGTCCTGGTGCTGATGGTGACGGCACAGACAGATTGACATCAGTACTGGGATGGGCCTCTGTCTCTCTCCCCTGCCTCCTCATCCACAGTAGGTTTGGGATGAGTCTCTGTCTCTCTCCCCTGCCTCCTCAGCCACAGTATGTTTGGGATGAGTCTCTGTCTGTCTCCCCTGCCTCCTCATCCACAGTAGGTTTGGGATGAGTCTCTGTCTGTCCCCCTGCCTCCTCACCCACAGTAGGTTTGGGATGAATCTCTGTCTCTCTCCCCTGCCTCCTCATCCATAGTAGGTTCGGGATGAGTCTCTGTCTGTCTCCCCTGCCTCCTCATCCACAGTAGGTTTGGGATGAGTCTCTGTCTGTCCCCCTGCCTCCTCATCCACAGTAGGTTTGGGATGAATCTCTGTCTGTCTCCCCTGCCTCCTCACCCACAGTAGGTTTGGGATGAATCTCTGTCTGTCTCCCCTGCCTCCTCATCCACAGTAGGTTTGGGATGAGTCTGTCTGTCCCCCCTGCCTCCTCACCCACAGTAGGTTTGGGATGAATCTCTGTCTCTCTCCCCTGCCTCCTCATCCATAGTAGGTTCGGGATGAGTCTCTGTCTGTCTCCCCTGCCTCCTCATCCACAGTAGGTTCGGGATGAGTCTCTGTCTGTCTCCCCTGCCTCCTCATCCACAGTAGGTTTGGGATGAATCTCTGTCTGTCTCCCCTGCCTCCTCACCCACAGTAGGTTTGGGATGAATCTCTGTCTGTCTCCCCTGCCTCCTCATCCACAGTAGGTTTGGGATGAGTCTGTCTCCCCTGCCTCACCCACAGTAGGTTTGGGATGAGTCTCTGTCTGTCCCCCCTACCTCCTCATCCACAGTAGGTTTGGGATGAGTCTCTGTCTCTCTCCCCTGCCTCCTCATCCACAGTAGGTTCGGGATGAGTCTCTGTCTGTCTCCCCTGCCTCCTCATCCACAGTGGGTTCGGGATGAGTCTCTGTCTGTCTCCCCTGCCTCCTCATCCACAGTAGGTTTGGGATGAATCTCTGTCTGTCTCCCCTGCCTCCTCATCCACAGTAGGTTTGGCATGAGTCTGTCTCCCCTGCCTCCTCACCCACAGTAGGTTTGGGATGAGTCTCTGTCTGTCTCCCCTGCCTCCTCATCCACAGTAGGTTTGGGATGGGTCTCTGTCTCCCCTGCCTCCTCATCCACAGTAGGTTTGGGATGAGTCTCTGTCTGTCTCCCCTGCCTCCTCATCCACAGTAGGTTTGGGATGAGTCTGTCTCCCCTGCCACCTCATCCACAGTAGGTTTGGGATGAGTCTCTGTCTGTCTCCCCTGCCTCCTCATCCACAGTAGGTTTGGGATGGGTCTCTGTCTCCCCTGCCACCTCATCCACAGTAGGTTTGGGAGGCTCCTGAGGACACTGGTAGCACCTGTGGATCATATACTCCACACAGTGTTTGCTCTGACTTCGTTGGTCACTATCCCTATTGGAGAGGGAATGGGGACGTCCATATAACTGTGATCAAACTCTCAATATAGTGTGTGTCCCTGGGGAGGTGAAAGTTTTGAGAGTTAATGTCTCCGTTGTCGGGTAAGTGAAGATAATCACAACATGTAACGAGGAAATGGGTGTTCTAATTTTGGAGTCCACTCCGACAATCTCTACGAACACACCGACTGCACAGTTGTTAGAGCAATTATGCTTTCAGTGTGGAACTGAGGGAGACAGAGGTCAGGAACTCGCACAAAACAACCCACGCCTTTTTTTCAGATACTCAGAAAACCTGTCTAGACAGACTAGTCATCAAACAACAATGAGGTAAAGCTTGTGATGTCCCTGAAAGCTCGCCGAACGTCTCAATTTTGCGGTGACAGATGAGGACTCCAATAATAACTGTCCGGTGCCTTGATGCCCCATCTTGCTATTGTCCTAGACAATGTTAAAAAAAATGTGTAAAAAAATATCTGTCATCGAAAAAACCAAACCTCCAAAAGTTTTTGCTTGACAACTTCCACGTTGCAGCTGTTCATCTACAACCACACCCACCCTGGCAGCCTCCTCTGTTTTGGCTTGTTTTTCAGGGAATATCTACATTACCTGCGGCATCTACAGGATAACGCTACACCCTTGGAAAAGACCCCCAGATCATCAATACTACCTTCTGGCTGTGCTTTTAAATATTCAGGGAGCTGCAGGCAAGCTCTGAGTAGAACAACATGTCTGCAATCATTTCCCAAGATACAACTGGCAGACAACCCCGTCCTATCGCCCCCTCTACCTCATTCCTTATATTCTCAGCATTTTGTTGTTTGCTTTCTCTGCGGCCTTTTAAAATTTTACCATCTTGAGTATCTCAAGGATGGCGAGGGGGGAGGAGCTTGATTGGGAGATGCGGTTTGGTGTGAGAGGGCTAACGAAGGAAACTTTACATCAACAAATCATACTGGCAATAGAGAATCGAAACACAATATTAATATTAAACATCTGGGCTGTTCTTGATGTACGTCGGGTCCCCACAGCCACCCAGAACCATGAGAAATACGAGTGAATGTGCTAAACACAGTTGTTTAACTTGCACCTGTTTTACCTTGTGGCCAACCGTCATCCAAAACGAGAGTGTGAGAGAACATAATATGCAAACTCACCAATGGAATCGTAACATGTCCTTCAAATGAGTTTTAGTGGCAGTTTAAGTGGCACACATTCATTGGTTCACGCGTCTTATCTGAACGCTGCTCATCTGAACACAATGTGAGATGTTCAGACAGTATTTACAGTATAGACAGTATCATCCGTTTGAACCGTATTCAGTGCAAACCGTATTTAAAACAGTTAATACAGTGAACAGTATTTCACAGAAGAAAGTCTCTTAATTTCTGATTACAGTCCAGCAGGCTGTGCTCGGCGTTCCTACTCTACACTGAGGCTGTGACAGCCATGGTGGTCTCAGATACATCAATGTAGTTAGGTAAGATCCTCAAGTCAACCTGCTGTGAATGTGGACTGAAAGCCCCCAGGTCACTGATACGTGGAGCTGATCACTCGTCTCACGGTCTGGATCACACACACACACACACGCGCACACACGCGCGCACACACACGCACACACACGCGCACACACACGCGCTACACCAGTCCACATTGAACCCTCTGTGGAGACTCACACACCCGGCTGTTCAACATCACACTGATTCATACCTAGTGTGTTGGCACCTCTCTGCCAGTCTGATGGGCAGCACCCAGGACTAATGAGAATAGAAAGCCTCGTTAACAGGGATGCCCATCTCATAAGCTTGATTGGGCATAATTGGCCTCAGCTCAGCAGGAGAAGCCCTGCATCTGCAGTGAACTAAACATTAAATATGACGATAGTGAAAAATTTAAGGTGTAAATATTCCAGAGTTCACTATCACATGATGCCATGAACGGTGTGGGGGGAACGGTGTGGGGGAAACGGTGTGGGGGACGGTGTGGGGAACGGTGTGGGGAACGGTGTGGGGGACGGTGTGGGGGACGGACGGAGCAGTAATCCAAAAAGAGAACTCTCTTACAAGTCATTTATGGTCACTTATTCTAATCGTGTCGGCGTTACAAAAGCATCAAGTCTGTCTGTTTCTTTAATGACTAATTATCCCCCCCCCACCCCGCAGGTTATCTCTGAATAGTAATTAATTTCATAAAATGTTTAAAAGAGGTTATTATTGGTTGTTGGCGCTGAATAATTTATCACCTACATGCACTGCGTCTGTGGGGCCATTTGGGAACTGCAGTATGGTGGCTGTTAACAAGTCAACACATGTCTGTTGGATCTGTTGGTTAGGGGCTGTTGTAGAGGTCCTAGGGGCTGTTGTGTACTATAGAGGTCCTATCGAGGTCCAGCATCCACGATCAGGCCCATTACATGAACAGTTATGGTGAGTTTAAAGCAATGCATCGGAAAACAAGAGCCCTGCAAGCTAATGCTAAAGCTAATCACACCCAATGTTGTGACGAATCATGGAAAGAAGGCATCTCTGTTCTGTGTGTCTGAGCCTCACAGTTTATTCCAGAGATTTTGGACACTGAATTCTACCCCAAAATATATTCTGGTCCACATAACACTTAAAATGCCACATCCATCTTCTATCCCGTTCTTGATTATTTGGGGAAACCACAATCAGCCTGGAACCGTCCGGGCTTCTACGCCTTCAGGTTAGGCATTAAAACAATTATTCCGAACCAAATGTTGTAGCCAGATTGATATTAGCGGCTAGGTTAATCTAGGGTTGAAAATATATTTTTTCAGCTATTCCTCTTGTAGATGCTAGAGGGGAGGAACGGTTTCACCTTTAAGAAAAGTTGCAAATCTGCATCGCTAGCCTTTTCCTGCATTGTAGATTGCCTTTTCTTAGATTGTAGCTGGATTACTGCCTGGTGAAGCTACTTTACATTTGTTAAAGAAAAACAGGGCATTATAGGCTAGCTTTAGGCTAACATCAATTAAAAAGGCCATACATAGATTACCATAGTAACTCTAGCAAACAGAGCACACGCTAGTGCGCTGGCAGACCTGAGCCACGAAGTCAAATTGAAATATAGTAAAACATAATATCATACATCCTGGTCTTGTCTCGATCCAAAACTTCTGTCTAACATCACCAACTATTACTTCCCCTCGTCCAGCGTTGTGCAGAGATCTAGGTAAATAAAAATAGAGGAGAGCAATTAGCTTAATGGAACATAGCAGCTGTCGTGTCCCTCTTATAAACTGAATATAACTATTAACTATAATCCCTCACTGGTTACCTGTCCAATAAAAGATACCTTTGGATTACCCAGACGTATTAATTGGATTTGATTACTTTCATTAGAAGTGAACTAAAAGGATCCATCAAATGTAATCTTTGACTTTGGGTGAGATTCGCTCAGGTGGAACAAAACCTCTTTTTCACAAAAAACCTAACTTAGCAACGGAGTTGAACTGTGTTCTGTCAGCACCCCTGGGAGGCATTGAGCAGGAAATGATTTATTAAACCACTGCACTTTAGTGACCGCGCATACAGTTAGGGGAGCCTGCAATCTAATTGTGGTCAGGGTGGGGAAACAAAATGTCTAAAAAAACAGTTGGTCTTGCCTAACGCCCTGGTTAAGTGAGCAATGTGGTATGAATGTCTTTGGTGGCAAATCTTGATCTCCAACTCTCCTAATTCCTTTCCGCAGTACTGTGACAACAAACGTCGCAGCAACTAATGGGCATCATGACATTGAGAGAATATATTATTTTTATGGTCCCCTGAATGTATTTATTGTACATGGTGCACGTCATTGATGGTTATGAAACGTCATTATGGGATGTAATTGCACAGCCTGTAGTGCTGTATGATCGAAAAATAAAGAACTGTATAACTGCACCGGTGCTTAATGATGGAAAGATTGATGGAGGGAGTGAAGCCAAAAGGAATCAAATAAACTTGCGGAGGCTCGTAAACTGTAACACATGGCGATGCATGTAGCACTAATTACTTTATTGTTTTGTTGAGAAGAGGGGGAGTGAGGGGAGAGGTAAAGTGTGCCTCTTGTTCAGTGATGTGTACAGTATGGATGTTAAAAGCCAGGCTCCCAAAATGTTGTTACCAATAAAGAAAGCAGTTCTCTCCGTGTTTTGAACTTTTTACTAAAATTCTCATGGCTCATTCAAAAGACTCAGATTGAACACAGTGCCCCAAAAAGCGCAAACTTAAGTATTTAATTCACATTTAGAACCGTGCTTTTTGCTTCTACACTAAGGCCTCCACACAGACACAATTCACTGTGGTTTCAACAAATGCCGCAACTCCGATCTACCTCTTACTAATAAGAGTTTAATGAGGCAACTCGCAATGTTTTGGATGGTGATAAACTTGAAAATACATATATAAAACGCCCTCTTAAGGCCTTCATTCCGAAAAACATATTTCCATCTCCATTTGCTAAGAAACATTGGAATTAATTCAGCATCACAAAAAAATGCATCTTGTAATTTCAAGGTTTAAAGCATCTCAGGCCATGAAGTTAACTCAAGTGACTCGTACTCCTTGCAGCTACAAACACTTCAATACACTTCAATCAGTTGTTCACAAGGTCCTGTAAAGTGTAAAATCGGAAACATTGCCGATGCACTGAATGGTGTGACAGAAGTTCTGGATACTGGGATTCATTCAAGCACGGTTCCCTTTGGAAAGCAGTGCTGGAATTACGTCCTTGGGTGGATGAATAGGCTATATTATTATGGAATACCTTTTGAGTATGCTACACGACCATATGCTTGGAGTATTCGGCCAGTACTGTTCACCCGTTAAAGAAGCATTAGGATGAATCTCGCAGGCTTTTTCAAGAGAAATGTGTTTCTCACCCATTCATATCACCAAGCTGACCAGATATAAGGCGTTACTGTTCCCCGACTATCCCCTCAGCTGACAGGGATGTCCCATGGGGTGGAAGGTATCTGATTGGGAAGGTCGAGGTGACACCGGCAGAGGTTTCTGGATCTTCGACAACACAATCATGTGGCTCCGGCTCCAGCAAATCTAACTCTGGTCATTGGGTGAGTCAGTGGGCCCTCACACTTATTTAACCATGTCGCTGCTTGCTTGGACATGTGCGAAAAAAGCAAAATGGCGGGTTCTCTCGAATCGGTCTGTGCCGTCTGTGGATTGTATTGAAGATGACAAAATCCAGAAAAGGAGGAAAAAAAAGGGTGACGAAGTCCAACTGTTTCAGTGCCCAGCGTGAGTATGAACATTCATTAATGAAACAGATTCCTGAATTCCAGGGATTTTCTCACTGTCCAAATGAACCTCAGACATTGTGAGACAATTTAAAAGTGGATAGATTGACAGTATTTAAGGATGTGAGAAGTTAAAAGGTGTCACTTTGTAAAATTAAAGGTAATGCGTGTATTTATGTTTTATATAAACCTATATAAACCAATGTAAACCTATAAACCTATATTCGCTCATACAAAATGCAGTTTCGTAATCTACTACAGGCAGTTCTCTGTCAGAAACAAAATAGATTGTGATTACATAAAATACTCTGAAAATATGTTACTGGCATTAATATTATGTAATATGTTACTGGCATTAATATTATGTAATATGTTACTGGCATTAATATTAAGTAATATGTTACTGGCATTAATATTAAGTAATATGTTACTGGCATTAATATTATGTAATATGTTACTGGCATTAATATTATGTAATATGTTACTGGCATTAATATTATGTAATATGTTACTGGCATTAATATTATGTAATATGTTACTGGCATTAATATTAAGTAATATGTTACTGGCATTAATATTATGTAATATGTTACTGGCATTAATATTAAGTAATATGTTACTGGCAATAATATTTAGTATGTTACTGGCATTAATATTAAGTAATATGTTACTGGCATTAATATTATGTAATATGTTACTGGCATTAATATTAAGTAATATGTTACTGGCATTAATATTATGTAATATGTTACTGGCATTAATATTAAGTAATATGTTACTGGCAATAATATTATGGATGACGATGTAACATATTACAAGGGAATGTTTTGGATATTTAGGGTGGAAATGTGTTAGCAGCAATCACTCTGCCATAGATAGCAAGCCATGGCAATTTATGATGTCTGTTTGATCATGTTACCTCCACTGAATACAAAGGGTTTTTTGTACGAGGTCATTCTACCTTCAACCTTTCTCTCCACTCACCAGAATTGTGGGGGGTCAGAAAGTTTCCTCTGATCGCGGTACAGCTGTGAGCACAACTATAAACACGTGTTGACGGACTACAAAAACATCCCCTCAGATCTGTCATAAAACAGTTCGAGTGAGATAATTAGTTCACGTGCCTGGAATAAATCTCGCATAGTTCTCTCTCCTGAATTGTGTATAGTCTGAAGGGATTATGCTATGTATGAGAGTCTTATAAACTGTCATTACTTGTAGACGTAGTGCACATTACATGTGCCAGCCAGTAAGTATAGAAAAAATATACAGTGATTCTCAATCATAATCTGGACATACACTCTATTTTACGTTGTTCGGCAGCAAAAGTGTTTTGCATTTAGCTACAATGTGATGTCTTGCAGTTTGCACTAATTGGGAGGATGTTAATTATGGCGCTGGGAGGTCACACTTTTAATGTATTCGTTTTTATGGCCCTGCAGAGACGGCACAACAGGAGGCAAGGTCTGTCATTATGATTCGGCAACAGACAGGCAACTCCTTTCTTCTTTGGCATCTCTGTATTTAGTCTGTACTGTATGTTCATGTCACAAGGCAAAATACAGTTATTTTAAAAGTAGAACATTCTTAGTGGGTTTTCGTCATACTGCATTTCCCTGTTTAAACTGATTTCATAAAAAAAAAAGTTTAAAAGCTGATACAGTATGCTAATAGATACATATAACATATGATATGCTTTTTACCTATATATAGCTATGCAGTCTACAAAGCAGCCTGGATGGAACGCAGCAGGCGAAACAAACACTTATTATGAGCATAAGAAATTAAAGAATTGACTCGGACTCAAAGACTTGTGAGCATCTCTGCCTGGATGATAAGTAGAGACTAGAGATTGTGTATACTTAGAAAATGTAAATCCCTTTGTAGGTGAAATGTTGTTTTTCCCGTGAGCCAAAAGAAGCTATCGCAAACTAAATATTCGATGATAATCAGCTGTTCTTTTAGATGCTGGACGAAGCTACGCTAGGGCTTGATATGTTTATAGTTTCATGTACTACATCAGTGAGTGATGTTCAGTAACTGGGAATGGTGAACGGCTTAGAACTCAATTTAAGAAAACACATTTGCAGGCATCGCCAAACCTTTTTACAAAAAGTATTTGTGTATTTGAAAAGTGATTTTGCTGTTCCAACTCTCCCTCAAAACCCTGGAAAGACGGGTCAAGTCCAGGTTCTTATCATTCTGTAGGCGACGGTACCAACAGAAAACGGGAAACTTGGTTAAATTAAAAATATATATTTTTAATGACACAGTTACAAAGGTTATCAGTAGAAATACGATGAGCACATAATCTGATGGAGTGGCGGGTCTGTGCATTATATATATTTTTCCAAACTTTTTTTATCAGTGCTGAAGGAAATTCAAGTTTACTGTTGCATTAAATAGCAAAGTCCTCACAGTTTTCACAAACCAAGTAGTTTACTGCCTAAGCATGAAATGGGCCGTTCACTTTTGCAAATATGTAAGTGTTGCCTGCTGCACATATATCTGAAATTCTAATCAAGTTAAGCCACACTTCAGTTCAGCTAAATGAAAGGATCATGAGATGAGAGACAATCACATTGCAGAAAGTCAACGCTGTGAATGAGATGAGAAACCATTTTTAAACTGTTGTTTTTGGTTAACTCTTTATTTCCAGTTGTGGAATACGTTACATTTAGACATTAACAATACTCCAAACACTTGTTCATGATTTCACATTAAACTTACGCAAGTGTTTGCAGGTTTTTGATTTTTCCTTTAAATGAGTCCCCAGTTCAGACCAAAACCAGGGGAGGGTAGAACCTTACCAATTAGTGACCTAATTAATCAATCAATCAATCAAGTACACGGTGAGAGCAAAGACCTGTAGACACTCTGCCCTCCATGGAACCGGTTTGACACCTGTGATCTAGGTTATGCACATCTGGAGTCTTGTTGTGTTTCGGCAACCTGAGCACATTTTATTTGTTTGCTTGTTTGTTTGTTTGCTTGCTTGTATGTATAGCCGCCGCTGGCACTGTACAGCCACATTTTCCTAAACATATTTAACAGTGCTTTATCATGCAGCAAGACAATAACACCAACATAGTGACATAGCTGCCAAAAAAATCTCAGGCCCATGCGGTGGGACAATCGCATGATCTTAGTCCAATTAAGCAAGACATTCATTTGCTTACGTCAAGACTGAAGGCAATAGAGCCCTAAAACACGTATGACCTGACGATGTCAACATGTCGAAGACTTCAGGCGCTAAACATGCTGAAGTCCGAAGTTCTGGAATACTGAGCCAAAATCACAGGGTCCGAATACACTTGGGAGTTCATTGTAAATTATATAGAAAAATGGGCGGAAATATTATTGTTATTATATAATTTCATTGGCTGAAAGAACTTTGATGTGTGTGTGTTTGGCCTTAGAATCTGTTTAAAAACAAACTCTAAGGACTGAAACAAGAATTCAACTGTTATCGTCCGATCTTCTACCTCATGAAGAAGACAGACTAAAAAATGATACTTGAACTACTCAGTATGTCTGAGAACCATAAAGAAAGGCACAAAGCTAATCAGAAAGCACCCTGTAGAAAACAGCCCACAGGACCACAGACGGGACTAGTCAATCCATTTTTGTCTGCTTCAAATTAGGAGAGAGACAAGTAATCAAAGTGTCATGAAGTTTATTTGATTTTTGTTTGATTTATCAGTTGGCCTTTGTTATCGTGTGAAAAAAATGTAACATCAGTAAACGTAATAAATAATATTGCTAGATGAAAAGTCTAGGGTGTTCATTCATTTTTTTATGTCCAAAAGTCTTCAGTTCCCTTTGATTTATTGGACTGTAAAATTAAGCAGTAAACTCAGAAAAGCACTTCAAATGCAGTGCCGAGGTCCAGGTGTGTACCTACTCAGCGAGGTTTGTCATCTTCCTCGTGACAACCTCCAGACTGGCTCTCTTGCTACCTTTTAAACTGACATCTGCTCCTCCACCTTGGGTGTCTATGTTCAGACGGGGCTATAATAACCACCGGCCGGCTTTCAAATGCCTTCACCCTCCTCTTCTCAGTCAACATCCGCCCGGGTTTTCTGTTGTAATTTGGTACCAGAGCAGCACTGTGTAAACAGGCCTCTTTTAGCATTGGGCATTCCGAGGTGTGTTTGTAGCAGCTTTGGACCGGCAATGATGTTGAGAAACAGCCACATTTGTACTTCCAAGACAAACTTACATTTTGGATTATTGTTATTTTGTTTGGCTTTGTAGCTCCGCTTATCCTAAACATCCCAAAAAAAAAACTCTGAACAATGATAGTTCACGATAACTTTGGGTGTTTGAAGAAATCAAAATTCTAAATAGAAGACCTGAAGATTCCGAATGGATTCCGAATGAGTTGCCTGCAAGTACATGGGACAAATCTGGGTGCTCATGGGTAATGTAGACTAACATATGGTGTATCAAAGGTACACAAGGTTTCTAATCCGGTTCCCGGACAATTCCAGTCGAATGTGGTGGAACAATCCGTCAAACTTGGCAATCATTAGTTAAAGAGGAGGACGGTAATGTTCTAGCTAGTTTGTAGCCCGCTGACACAGCCCACAGTACGAGTCCGCGGAACATGAAGAACATTCCCATTTTTCTAAGTAGTTCAAGCAACAATTCATTTTTTAATACTTCCTGTGAAAGAAGAGTCAAATTACGATGTTATTGGATTACTGTTTACACACAACTAGTAATAAGTGTCCACCATTTCCATTAATTGTTAGGGGAGCTCCACTTAACATCATTTAAATAAACCGATTTCCGCCCTTCTGTGCCTCAAATTTGTCAATGGGGACCCTGCCATCTGTCAGACTGTCAGGGGGAGGAGGACAGTCGTTCGTGTCAGTCCTGAAATGTTGCTCTTCTAAAGCCCGAACATCATGGACCTGACTGCACGGGACGCTTCTTTCCGGAATGTCAGCCTTTGCCCGACTAATGTGCAATCGTGTCCAATCAGACTCTCTGGCCCTGTCCGTTTCTATGAGAATGTGTCTGTTCATATTAGAGCCAGATGTTCCAGCTTGAAGCTGCCTGGGACTGGGTATCGAACATGGTCCATGGTTACAGCTCCCATGACAGGGCAATGCATGCAAGATGATTAATGATCCCCTCCCTAACGATGGTTTAACCCCCCCCCCCCATAGGTCAATCACGAATCACAAACTAACAATGGGTTTCATATATAACAGTCAGTAGTGCATAATGTTTTTTGAGGTGAATGTGATGTAAACCGGGATCAGGTATCACACCTGTGGCCAGTAATGTCGATGCTTGGTGCTTTAAAGACAAATACATTTTAAATGCATGCCACGAGACCCGTCTGCCATCGCCATCCTTGTGTGGAAAGTAAGATGGAAATAAATAATTATATGTGATCCATAGGATATTCAGCTTAAAATGTTCCGTCCCCTTTTATTCCACTATTGTATTTCCTATTTCTTGGGGGGGGAACCGTAATCAATACCACTTCCTTTGATAAACTCAATAATTCATATCAATGATTGGATGTGAATAATGATGTGCAGTTGACATGGGCCACTCTGTATAATCAATAACCAAATAAACCATAATTTAAAGCCAAAAGGGAACAACATTTGGATATCCGGAACATATATCCAAAAGACTACATTATGCACACTGGGATAGCCATCACATTGCTGCAGTACCAATCCATTATGCATTAGCACAAGGTTGTTTTGGGTTTGCATTTTATCGTTTGGTCTCACACACACACTCAGAAGTCAACGTTCAGTTGCGATGTCAGTGGGGTTCAGTCCTCCAGACCCTAACATGGTCACTGATTGGATGGGAGCTCTGTGGAGCCAACTCTGGGCAAGTCAAGTTTAAACCTCTAACTCGGTCTCTGAGCCACGCGGCACACAAACCACTGTTTTCCGAGTGCGTTGTGCTGTTGCCAGGCAACCCCCGTGGCTAACATCCAAGGGCTGGTCTGTGGAGAAGCATGGGTATCAGTGGGTACGTTTACATGCACATAACAATGCAATCAGTGGGGATTGTCAGATTGTATGTGATAGTTCCATTACGGAATGTACACCCTACAGAAAAAGAGCAGCTCACGTTTTCCAGCTTGGATGTGTCTGAAGTCAGGCTACCCGATTAGAACATATACATACACACATATATACAGTATATGTTGCTCTTTCGTTTTACAATGATATGTGTGTGGATGTTCACACACACACACACACACACACACACGCGCGCATACATTTTCACACACATAGCATTGTAAAACGCAAGAGCAACATAGACTGGCTACCTGGTGGGATCCCTGAGGAGATTTGGAAAATGCAGAGCATTTTAACCAGATGCTACATTTAAGATGTTTATTTGAACATATAATTGTCACAACCTGCCGAGCCAGTGAGATCCCTGGTTTTGATCACAAACACTCGTTTTGTTCTTTATTGCCCTCACCTGTTTTCCTAATGCCTGTCCCTATTTAAGTTCCTATTTTCCTAGTGTGTCTTGTCAGCCTTTGAGTGGTTATACCGTGTGTAACGTTTCTGTTATGTCTTGTTGTTCAGTTTTTGCTTTGTTATGTCTTGTTATGTTCTATTCATTGAATGTCTTTTGTTCTCTCAGTGCATGTGTGCTTCCGACGCGACGCTACAACACGGTTTGTATGTGAAATCTACCTCTAAGTGTGCAGCTGTGGTTAAAGAAGCAGGCTTTCTAGGGCACTTTCACTGAGGTCGGAAGGTAAGCTGAACAGAGGGGTATTAATCGACAGAGCCTGGGAAAGAAAAACAGAACATTCTGCTCTCTGTACCACCGTCAAACTGCACCAGAGAACATATCTGAGGATTTCAGAAATAAAATACTCCTGCAACATTCAACGATTACAAATCCATCCCCAGGGCTCTTGGAATTCCTCTTAGAACAGTCTGCAGAATTATCATCAAGTCTGCTGTCCATGGAACGGTGGTCAACCACCCAGGACATACCTGACAACCAAAGTCATCGAAAGTTTGTTTGACAAAACGCCTTTTACAAATTGTAAATATCTAAAAGCGGACCATCTGCTGCATACTTGTACAAAAAGGGTTGAATCCTTGGAAACCCTGGAAGACAGATTTGTAAAAAAATGCCTTTGGTACCGAGGCATTAGAACATTTGCTTGTTATCAAGGTGTTTTTATCGTGTAATGTTGAACCTGTTGTCCAGAAACATAGCAAAACTAAATCAGGCCGAAGAGTCCCTTTAGTTTATCTCCACCCTACCGTGCAATCCAGATTTGTGGAGTGGTTGGAATATGGTTGTGATGTTGTCACCTGAACACTTTGACTAATCTTAGCCGTAAGAACAAGTAGTTCAAGTGGCTGTTGTTCACTCGGTAGCCACTTTCATCTGTCCCCTACTTGCATAGTCATCCAGTTCCGGGGGGTTGTCTATGTAAACCGTAGGTCAATGACTATCTCAGGTCAAGGACACAGTATGGTATATTCTGTATAGTGCACATAGTTCTAAACCAGGTGCTTTGACTCCTAAGATGCTACGAGAGCGAGGCTACGAGAGCGAGGCTACGAGAGCGAGGCTACGAGAGCGAGGCTACGAGAGCGAGGCTACGAGAGCGAGGCTACGAGAGCGAGGCTACGAGAGCGAGGCTACCTCACTGCTGCAGCTTGTTCAATACCAACATAGTCAGGGCAATGGCGAGCCCAAAGCGGTCCAAAGTGTGGTTACACATTTCAAAACTTGACGCACACTGCAATATTTACGATGCGAAATGCAAAGCTGGCCATGGCAACATGTCTAACCTGAGGAAACGCCTGGTAAAACACAAAACATTTTTATGTTCTATATAAAATAATAATACTGAAATTGAGAAGTTTGAAACTTTATTTTTTATTACAACAGTACCAGATAAAAGGTAATGTTGGGTACTGTTACAGAATTCCATGTACCGGTAGCTGTATCGGTTCAAATGTTTCTAAACATTGTCATCTTATAAACTGGAATCCGAGGCAAATTAGAGCAGTAGGAAGTGATGTCACGCCCGTGGCATACTCAGCCAAACAAGCTTCAGGATTCAAAACCCCCAGGTTTTGGGTAAATATAAAGACAAACGGGAGGGTGGTCTATGGGTATTATTCTCTCAAATTCACTAGCTTCTTGCATAGCATGAAGCCCCAGATTTAATCTTCGACATATTTTGTGTAATTACTGGTGCCTGCGACAGCCCCGGGTACAGTCTGCATCATACATAATACGATCATAATGATGATTAAGCATGCTGCTCCTACACAGTTCATGCTAGAACAGTGACTGGTACGTGTTTATTTGCCTCTGTAGGACAATTTGATATATATATTAGGGCCGTCAATTTATTTTAAAAAATTAACTAATTTAATCGCACAATCCTGTGATTAATCGCGATTAATCGCATTTTCCCCAAGTTGTTTGAAACAATGAAATAAATCAATTAACACAATGAAGTATATTTTAAATACATTATTTTATGATAGTCTCTCCTGTGAACAATATGGAATAGTCATTCTTATCAAATATAGCAACTTTATAAACAAAGTGTTGAAGTGCAAGTTATATATTTAAACCCTGAAGGTTATCAAAAATACTGGATCATCTTGGCAATAGCCCAAATGAAATGAAACATTTTCAAAAACAAAATGACAAAGTGTAAGGTGAAACCATCAATGTCAAAGATAGATTATTTTAGAACGTAAGCCTATAGGCCAAACTAATTGCACTATATGTAAAGTTGCCAGATTAATTTTAAAGAAGTCTATAACAGCCTTTGTAATATGAATGACAAACAGAATGAAGTGAAATTAAGTTTGGTTATGTCGGGTTGGTTAGGGTCTCCATGAGAGTGACGTTCTCTGCTTTCTCCAGCAGGTTATGTCTCAAAACAATTGTTTTAGAGGGTAGATTGTATGATGGGGATCCCAATGCAATTGGAATGATTTATTTCAGTCCCTCGTCTTCTACTGTGTTTATCGGGCGGCAGTTTCTATCTATTTATCTAAAACATCGGTTAACGATTACTTGTTTGGTCAAAAGCCCGATTTGGCGCACCGTACTGCAGTAACGCGGATTGGCGGATTGCAACATCAATAATGATCGGGTGTTTCTGTCCTATATACTCTCTAGTAACGTAAATAATGACCATGTGTTCGCTTTTATATGATAAACTAAAGACGAGCTGCTTCTATGGTATTTGAATTCGGTTTAGCAAACCGAAACCGAAACTTAATAAAGTGGTGCGTTAATTGCGTTAAATTATTTTAACGCGTTAAACATTTGAAATTAACGCATCAGATTAACGCGTTAAATATCCCAGCCCTAATATATATATATATTTTTTTTTTTACTTTTTCTAATATTTTTATTCCATTACACATTCGTAACTCCGCCGACTTTAGGATTTCTACATTGACTTGAACGGGAAAGTATGACAAGTATCTCCTCAACACATTCTAGAACGGGCAAAAATTGTGTTCTAGAATCTTCTCAATATTATGTCTCTGGAATTACATTTGTATGGAACTATTTTGTAAAGCATGCTTATGTTTAATGTAAATGTAAACCAGTCCATTACATTCCCAATCAACATATCCAAAGTGCTTTTGGTACTAAATGACTCGCTATTTTATTGTTCCTTGACATTTTTGCTTATTGGCAAAATAGTAATTGATTCAAAATTAGAAACGCTTCGTAACTAAGAATATTTACAATTAAGGTTAACTTGGGGTTATGGTAGGGCCTCAGAGTACTGGCGTTAGGTTTAGAATTTAGGCTAGAGTTAGGTTACGGTTAAGGTAAGGCTCAGAGTTTTGGGGTTAGGATTAAGGAATAACGCAAAGGGTACAGACAAACAAAAATCTATTTGCACTTCAAAATTAATTTGTTGTTCACTCATATTTGGCCCCTCCCCGACTGAGGCAAAACCAATTTTCTTAGCTTGTACCTATAGCTAACTACCTAACTGACTCTACACAGCACATTGGCTCAATGAGATTGAATGAACGATATCCTGGTGAATACAGATTGAAGAATGTATTTACTGATTGCATTTGCTTTACCAAGACGGCAAATAACCTCATTTTATTAATTTGTGCCTACAGCGATCATTAAATAATTCACATGGTCACTCCTTTGAGATATGGCTATCATTAAAACTGAACGTTTTTCATATTGGAGCCTAATCATGATTGACAGGCATCTGTATGCCTGGATGATTTTATGCTGACTAGATGGTGGACATTTTGTACAAGTTCATTGGAAACAGTGACTTCTACAAGGAAACGTTTGTTAATGTTTATGTTTTTAGTAAGCGTAAAGCGATATCCCATTCGGCATGTACAAAGCATACTTGCATTACTGTTGTCTATATGTAATCTACTGGGCAAACGGTGAAAGAGCATGAATTTGTTTATCAAAAGTAAATTATTGTTGGTATGGAAAAATAGCACTTTCATGTTTGTTGTCATTACTACACCCAAGCATGATCATTGTTGATGTTACTATTATTTTAAAGTGGCTTTCAACTTAAAATTAATATTGACATTAAATGTGGCACAGTTATAGGAATGCCCCGTTTGCCGCTGGTCAGTTTGTGAAATGTCTGCCCTAGATCTGCCCCGGTCAACTGTAGGTTGCTGAGCTCCTGTACGCAAGTCTCACATCAACATGCGCAATTCCAAGTGTCAGCTGGAGTGGTGTAAAGCATGTCGCCACCAGGCTGACCTCAACCCCATTGAACACCTTCAGGATTAATTGGAGCGGCAGTTGAGAGCCAAACCACCATGTCCAACATCAGTGCCTGACCTCACAAATGCTCTTTTGGCTAAATGAGCACATATTCCCACAGAGACACTCCTGTATCTTGTGGAATTCCTTCCCATTAGAGTGGCAGCTGTTGTAGCTGCAAAGACGGGACCACCTATGGTTTTGAAATGCCCCACATTCTCATTAAGGATTGATGTTGTTGGGTGTCATATGTACTTTTGGTCATATTGTGTATGTATGCTATGCATTCTGGAATTTTCTGGCATTTTATGAACAAAACAATACAGGTTACTATTAAATTATCCAGGGGCTATTGGTCCTTAATGACCCTCGATTATCTAAAAGGTGAACATATTGCCAGCACAAAATGTCCAGCTTGGAATTTAACTTGCAAAAAGATAAAAATACATTAACCAATAACTAGGTGGCCATGGAAACCGCCTAGATCGGTGGGCTAATTACAAAGTCAATGACGTTTGCTAACTTTAGCCAGGTGGGGAAGCTGGCCTGTGAAACAACTGTATAGCAACTCTAGTCCTTGACTGCCCCTAAAACCACGTTTTTGGTTGCCCTGGTCAAACACACGGTTAAACTAATTAAAGATGAGAGGATTAGTTTACAAGTAAAGCCAATGTGTGTACTTATAAGACTGCTTAAGAACTGTGGTTGAGAAACAATGCCGTCCCTCCGCAATGATCCTGCAGATTAAGTTAACCAACACCAGGGGGAGACAGAGAGTTGTGATGCATCCATTGGAGTTGTGTTTCTGACATTCACCACATTTTCACAAGGTACCATTGCAACATAGCAATACTACAAAATATGTACCGACCTGCATTCTATTGAGGTTGAACAAATGTACACGTTTTCACTTTCACTTGGGTTTTATTGAGCAGTTAACTTCAACAGAGTTATGTGAAAATGCTCATTTTTAAATTGTACATAAGTGTATGAGACATTCGCATTCACTAGAGAGGATTTTATGAGAGAAGAAGCAGTACAAAGTAAAAAGGATGAGACAGTTTGTCACATTCAGCCCTGTGCAAAAAGCCTCCTGCTTTTTATTTGGCTCTTCTAAAGCAAGACCAAATCTCTACCATTCGTTTAAAAAAAATGGCAACCTTTCAGCAATGTGGCCATACAGAAGATTTTCTTGGTCACACTGAATCACCGGAAAACCGATTACAATGATAACTTTCCTCAATCAAACATTCTCCAATGCGAAATTCCGGTTCAGGACTTTTTCAAATGTGATATTTGTTCAATAGATTCAAACTGGCCCCGGTAACAAGTTTGCCACATTTTTAAATTGAAGCAATGTATTGTAGACAGACCATAACTCAATATTCTTTAAAAGTTCAGCAGCTACATGACAGACACTTCGTCTCGTTTTGGGAGATTCTTTCAATTAGTTCTCTTATAAGCAATCGGCTATTGGTTGTAATATTTTATGCCACAGCCTTGGATTCTCCAGCTGCTGCTTCGCAGTAAAACTAGACGAAGCACAGAAATCCATACCAATTCAGTATGCATGCTAAAGCAGTTGAGCGGACAGCACACTCTACAAACATGTATTTTTTAAACATGGGTCTAGATCTTTCCAGGTGTAGTTTTGAATGAGCATACACGTGCGAACTTAAATAACAAATTCTGACAGTTTTGAACAAATCCCTGCCAATCACGTTATTATGCAATACATGTGTCGTTATGGTGTTACTTGAAGTTTAAAATGTTGATCAAAACCCAGTCATAATGCATGAATGAGGTAAACTCATTTCTAAATTGCTGTTATCAATTGACCTTTAGCTGCAATTCTAGCGCGAGTCTCGGTGTCGATCTGAAGTCATCTGTGTGCGATCTGCACAGTGAACCTGATTCAGACAAGACATGGGCATCATTCCTTTGTGCTGGGTACATTTGTTTTAGTTGTCATTTGATGGGGCCTCAACAGTTTACTGGTAAAAGCCTCAGAGGTAGCTAGCGAGACCAGAGTTCAAATCTTACTTCAGGGTGTAGTTATGAATATGGTAATGGTATTCTCAGTATGGTCTCTTTCAACAGGGTAATGTGCCCTGCCAAATTATTCGGAAATGGTTTAGGCAACATGATGAAAAGGTGTTGCTCTGACCTAAATCCCCAGATCTCAATCTGACAGTGCATCTCTGGGATGTGTTGGACCAACAACTCTGATCCACGGTGACTCCACCTCCCAACTTACACAGGATTTGCTGCTAATGTCTTGGCGCCGGATACCACAGGACACCTTCTTGCATGTGTTTACATTTTACTGAGAACAAAAACGATTTTGTTACACAAATCTTTCTAGTACTTCTCCCGTCAGCAGCAGCTCTGGGTGTTGGGCAGCATGCCCAAGAACTGGGATTACATATCAGTTGAGTGCCGACGAAGGATGAATTCCCAGCGTATCCTTCAGGCTATGAAGTAGGCAAGCGAGTGATATGCAACAACGAAAAACAAGGGATTTCATCACATCACATGTGATGTTAAACCACAGAGGAGCGTTGAAATGAACAGTGCCTGACTATGCACTCTTGAAGTTAGTTCTCAGGTTGTCTAAATGCTTGCAAAAGAGTCAGTTACCCACTGTAATCATTATGACACCACAGGACAAACATCTGGATCCATCAGGTGCTGCGTCATATTACAGAGGACTGAGGAGAGCAATATGCTCATGACTTGACAAAGTTGTTACTGGCGATACACCTTGTGAGCGCTTTGTGAAGCTAAGCTAACTATAAGCAAAGTTGTAAGCCAAAGCTATAGATTGAGCTGGAAGACTGTTTAAACCAATGAACCAATGAAGTTAAATTATTGAGATGGCAGTAAAGGGACAATAAAACTGAAAAATTAGAGAACCAAGACTGTTGTTAACATTTTTAATTTGGACAGTACAATCAATGAAAAAGCACTTAAGACAGAAAGAGCTGGACTGTCTTCTCGCCATAATGGAAGGTAATATATCACTCAATCGACTGCTTTTTGAGTTCAGAAATTAAATCTTGCAGCGTATTGTGATTAGTTGCGTTCGTTTGTTGTGCAGCATAATGTAAGAACGGTACTCCCTGTTCTATAATTTGACCACGTTTTATATACAGCATATAGCCTAACTCAGTGGTTAGTGGAAGTAGTTTATCTACAGCAAAGACATGGACATAATTTCGGATTAGTCACGAGTTAATAGTAATGAGCATTTTTTTTTTCCATTGGCTCGATTGATCTGTCTTATAACATGGTGGAATTTGGGCACTTTCTCTTTGGGACTGTCGTACCTGTTATGTACTGGTTGGTATGCATGAGGATGCAAGTTGCTAGTCACACTATTCTAAGCTCTGGTGAGCTGCGGTCTTGCTGACCAAAGCACAGGCCAGAGTATGTGAAAAAAGTGGCTCTCAAAGTCTTGTGGTGGATCAAAATTGATTCAAATTGTTTTTTTTAAAGATTCTGCAAGCTGTTCTAAATTAATTTCCGATACATCACACAGAAAATAGTTGATTTCTTAAGTATTCCCCCTCATTCTTGAGATAAAAGGAGTCAACCTTTGTGCAAATACGGTGTTTCACATCATTTCAGGTTAAATACACCCGTCTCTTGAAGGTCCCACATTTCGTTAGTACAATTCCTAAACGGAAACGACATCATGAAGACAAATGGACACTCAAAGCAAATCCGGGAAAATATTCTTCAAAAGTACCATTGGGGTAGGATATAAAAAAACATTTCCAAGGCAGTGAGTGTCCCCAGGGTACAGTAAAGTCAATTATTAACAAATGGAGAGAATATATTACAACTGTGAATCTGTCATGGCCTGGCCGTTCTAAAAAATGCACTCAAAAGGACTGAGTCTTCCACAGCGGAGCTGTGTGCACTACAACGATAGACCCGATAGTTCACAAAAATGTTGGCGTGAGTTCACAAATGTTGGCTAGAGTTTGCCAGACGACTTGGGGGAGACGGAAAACCACAGGAAGATACTTTGGTCGGATGAGAACAAAAAAAATGTTTTGCCGTATCGCAAAACAAATATCTTCGCAAAAGCCTACCATTGCACGTCCTCCTGAAAACACCAACATTACCATGAGGCATGGTGGTGACGGCATCATGTTAGCTTTTGACGATAGAGGGCGAAATGGGTGCGGCAAACTACATACGCAAAATAACAAAATATTTGTTAAATACATTTTAGAAAATATATATCCGTCAGGAAGGCGTATTCCACAAAGCTGAAAGGCATAAAGAACGCATTTGGATTTTCTCAAGCGAACAAATAAATAAATCCTAGCCCCTCTTCACCAAACAATGTGTGTTGTCGGCAGATGTGCTAAAGGAAGTGTATTGTGCCAACACTGGCCCTTAACACTATCAGCCTGCTGCATATCTGTCAAAACACCGTTACTATCTGCAAATCACAGGGTGAGTCGTCTCTAAGCTGAATCTCTGGGCCTCTAGTCCCCTTACACTAATTTACTGGGCTAGGCACAACTGCAAGGTTGGCATACAAATCTGCAAGGTTGAAGCCAATGGGCTTGACCATGGTGAGCCAATGGTTTGCCACTATCAAACAGCTAAGATGTCCTCTATAAGAGTTTAGGGTGGTCTTTAATCTGTCATCTCCGGTCCATTTTAGAAGTCTACTTGGCTGAAATTCGAGGTGGTCATGTGGGAATTGATGCAGCTACCACAAGGGAACCTCCCCTGAAGCTGCTCTTAGTTAAGGGCACATGTCGCCTTAGGCTGGTTTGTAAATCCATTGTGCTCACCTGGGACTTGGCTCCGCTTATAAATGCACTATGGAGGTCTCCCTTTAAACCATTGGTGTCTGTGGATCTAAGGTTCCTATTCTGTAGAATTGTACTGCAAATGGCTTTGGTCTGAGTCCTTTATCAAAATGTTTTCAGGAAATATTGTTACCCTCAACTAGCAAGTAGCTTCATATCCCTATAAAAATGATCTGATTAAACTAAAAGTTACTCATATTTTATAAGTAAAATATTTTCACAGTTACAATTAATATTTAAGTAGAAAATGTGAAAAGGCTATTCTTCCTGTGTAGGAAGGAACGTGTGGGCTTATCGTAATAACAGAATGGTGCATATTGGTGAAAATAACGAAGAGCATGGGTCGACCACTGATTGGCTGATTGAATTCTTTAGACCTCTGACTTTCCATTCCATCTGTGTGCATTGCATCTCTTATTTATATCATAGGGTCGCAATAAGGATGCTATTGATTGTGTTAATAATAGCTCTATGGAATTCTTATTCATTGTAGAATCCAATACGTTTCACTACATTTGTGGGATTTCTGAGAATCCAGCTGAATTCATTTATGTGTGGCATTGCACAGAATGCACTACATGGAGCCTGAAAAAAAGCTACAGAAACATCTAGATTTTTTTATACAATTAATGCCCAAATATGTGTTGTTTTACCAGAAAAAAAATCTAAAATGTTAACATATTATCATAAAAAAAAACATCATCCAAATTACACATCAAAATATCCAACAACAACAGCATCTCAATTCACGTTCCACTATGTACCTGAATAGCAAAATTGGAGAGCGTAAACAGTCCCTTTGAACATACTACGATGTTAAGCACACAAGGAACCCTGTTAGAGATTGTTCAGTGTCCAAAAGGCCTGGTATTCCAGGTAACTGGTGGAGTGTATTAGAAATTTAATCAATTAAATTTCACTTGAGAATATTTCAAAGGATTACAGAGAGTATTTGTTAAATTATGTTTTAAAAATATTTAGGCGATGTGCTGTGATGCTTGTTCCTTTTTTTATCATTCGTTCTTGTGAACAAAATTAGCCCAGTTGGTATACTGTCTGGTAAAATATTTTTCTAGTATGAAGGATACAAGACATCTTGATTGTTTGAGCCTAGACCCATCCGGACAGACCGAAGGCTTCCCACGCACCCTGGGACCAGGGCAGAATGAGTGAGAGAGAGAAAGGTACTGCTCCACACAAAGGAAGGCATGGCAAAACAGAGGGGTGAGAAGGTTGACTGATAAAAAATGAACAAGGCCAGATTCTCCTGCTACAACGGGCTTTCTGTTCACTCAGTCAGCTAGCTGTATCCACTGTGCTCCTGTAGACTACGGTGGCACAGAGCAGAGTAGCAGCCTCTCTGCAGGCTGGAGTGTTAGCATGCAGACGGGGTAAATAGAGAGACACTCGAGGGCGTTAGACGATATGATGAGGGCTGTCAGAGGATGAAGGGTGGGGCCTCTACGGTGGGTGGGTGGGGGGGGCTTGGGATTGTGGAACGGGAGGGGAATCTCAATCAACCGTGCCGCCATCACTGTCATCATAAAAGTCGTCGGCAGCAATAAAAGGAGCTGACACTTTTAAGAGGCTTGCAGTGACAATTTTACGGCCTTTCGCCGGCGTTCTCGGGCTGCAGCTGTGTAGGGCCCCACCAACGCAATGACGCCTGAGGGGCTTCACTCGAGCCGTCTCTGAATAGGGACGTTCCGTTTGTTGTCTGTTCACACGTTTCCCGGGAATATCCAAAGTCATTTATGTACCCTCTGTGCCGGGTTACTGGCCTGCTTTGTATTTACTCCTCCCCTCCTGGAGTGAGACAGTAGCTATGACGACAACAACTGTTCCCGGAATCGCCTCGCTCCCACGTCCGACTGTTCAATTCCACAGAAAATCCGGCGGTATCAAAGGGAATGACGGCGTTCACCTCGCCAATGATCTAAACGCCCCTCAGGATTAATCAGCAGCGCCAATCGTTGCCTTTGTGATGCTCAGTGTCCTGGAAAAGGCTAATCTCCCATTTTCTCTCCATGTTAACCTATAATGAGATTTCCGCATTAAACCCATTGACTCTGTACACTCTTTCCGAGAAAGGAACACAGCAGACGGAGTCAGTGTTAAGCAGTTGGTGTGGTAAGCTGTAGACTGCGCGCTGTAGCCCTAGAGTCAGGCTCTCTTACTATTCTAATCCTCAGCCTGTTGATTAGTGCAGCGCAGAAGAGATTCACAGCTGTTGATCTCCCTCTAATTATGTTCCAGCGCCGGTTAGATTCACAGCTTATGATCAAGAAGACGTGAAGAGTCAAGTCGGTCTGGAAGCCTTATGGACAGTCACGCTGTCCGGGTGGAAAGGGTTTGTTTCACTGTTGCAACCAAACAACGGGGCATCATGGGTTAAGATGATTAGTTGTGGAATATTGCATTGTTTGTCGATGTGACAGGATGAGTGTGTGGGAAGGCTGGGAGTGGATGGGAAATGGAGAGAACAGAAGAGAGAGATACATAATCACCAGTTGCTAAGAAAGGGAATCAAATGTCGAAATGGCAGGAGTTTGCCAACGACTGCCCATCGTCACCAGATTTTTTTAGACAGTATAATTTACATTATGTAGATGTGTTAATCATCAGACTGCAATTAACCAGGCTTAGAGAACAATCATCAAATTGCATTCACCCAGGCTTATTAACCCGTGTGGACTGTAAAGCTATGCTATTTGCTGCAGTCGCCCAAACGTTGCTTATTCGTCCCCAGTCAATGAAGTGGTATGAGGAGACTCTTGGTTCAGCCTTTTCTCCCAGAACAGCTATTTAAACGGCCTGTGCTGACAGATAGGCGGCCAGTGCAACTCGCTGGACATAAGAGACAATAAGCCGGGGCTAATCAGGATTTAATGTGACTGAGTAGGCAGTCACATGAATCTGGCCAAAAAAAAGAAAAGTTAAAATGACGTGGGAGATGGTTGCCAAATGTCCGCTTCTAGAGGAGGCTCCACATCTCAAACCAACAGCCCGTGAGGAAAATGCGTCGAACAGGATGGACACGAAGCCAATTTCCTGATTTAAATGATCATCACACTAAATTGAAGTACTTATAAACTGCCAATCTGTTAATGGCAATGACGTAACAGACGCGACATGGGTTGAGAAGACATCAAATTAAAGCAATAGGCATCATTAATTAATTACTGAGCATTTAATGTTTTGGGGGAACAATCTGTATATAAGCTTATTGATTTTTGGGTCACCTTGGCAACATCTGCAACGTGTTTAAATAGTACATTTTCAGTGCAACCATTATCATGCATTTTTTAGATACGTTTTGTTGCATTTTTTCAGTTTTAATGGCTAGAAAGAGTGTGGAAAGTGTCATTTTTAATGAATAAGCATTGCGAAAATACTTGTACATCAAAGGCAGACAACACTAGACAATCCAGGACATATCAAACCTATCATAGGTGGGTCCTGACAGGGCTTCCCTCTTCCACCAATTACTAACACAACCTGTCTAATAGGTTACTAATCTATTCATTTTTTTTCATATTATAACATGCGTTACAAATCTAAAAATACCAATTTGGTGATAATGTTTTTTCAAAGAGAAATCAATTTTTTATTATCCAGGAAAGTGTATTAATATGGCACAGTTTGTATTTAGATTCCTAAATCCATTTATTGTCGGAATGTGAACAGAAAATAATGAGTCACCTTCACACATGTACCAGATGCAAGATTTCACTTAATTTCCTTATTCTCATTTTTGTAACTATTTTACAGACATTATTAATAGGTTTTCTGGTCAGGATAAACTACTAGTTAAGAGGTAATAGAGGTAAAGTTAAATGGAAAACGTATATCTAAGATAAATGTAGTAGTGTCAAATAGATTGCTTTATGTCTTTTCTCTGGATATTTTCCTAAACAATTTTAAGGAGATTGGATTAAATATTAAACGGCATCTTAGACCATTCCTTCAATCAGATTCTTCAGTCAGGATTTTTCAATTCCTTGACATTTTGTCTATGCTTTCAGACTGCCCCATACATCCACACATTTACCAAAAGAATTTGAATGTAGAGACTTTTTATTATTTCCTTATATGAATTCTGTGTGTGCTTCCGGTCATTGTCTTGTTTAAACAAGCATCCTGTCATGCCGAAATATGTGTAGTTTTACCAGATAAAAATCTAATATGTAAATATATGAAGCCTGCATTTTTACTTGATAAAATATTCAGGAGTGCATGCTATATATATATGTTTGTATGCAAGTCACGGCAATTCAGAAAGGATTACTAACATCCAGAGTATTATACATTTTTAGTTTTTTGATGAAAATAAATTTGAGTTGATGATGTTGCACATCTTAACAAGGCTCATGGGATGGAAACATCAAAGATCCAACACAATATTTGACAGTTGAAATTCATTTTTCTTTATATATACATGTGTGAGTTTACATTGAGTTGTACCTCAAAGAGTAGCAAATTGCTTTTTATTGAATTGTTGTTTTGAGAAAAATATATTTTATTTGATGTCTAAAATATCGATTACATTTCTGTGTATTATTTTACTAATTGTTTGAAATATACTTTTGCATCCAGGGTGTAGTATATTTACATTATTACTATAAACAAATTGTCAGAAATGTGGTTTCTTTACTCATTTCTATTTAATCTGTATTATTTGTGGGTAATTATACAGGTTAATTTGTGTTTGCAGAGCAGAGATCATGCTGCTTGAATGAGAGCTTTATCCCCCGCTGGGGCTCTTGTTCTTCGCACATTAAAGATGAGCCAACGACGCCAGTCTGATATCACACAGCTTTAACTATCCTTTTTGATCTGGGTAATGATGCCAGAAGTATTTGCTTGTTTACAGTGTGAAAATATGGGCACTAACACAAATTTACAGAAAGAAAAATACAGCAACGTGAGACAAACAACTGATTTTGTGATGCAGATGCACTTAGAATTGAAGGTCATGAAAAAACATATTCAAGCCATGGAAGTCTTATTTTAGAGAGTCTAAAAAGTCAGTAAGTGTTCTACATTATCTACCAACTATCAGTACCATTTTACCTATTAACTAACCCTTACCCTAACCTTTACCCAAATCCTAAGCATAATCCTAACCGTAACCGTTGCAACCTTAACAGAAGATAATTTGTTCAAATGCATGTCTGTAGGTGTGACAGTATTGCCATCTATTGACCATCTGCAGATTAAATTGGGACTCTCAAAGTGATGTGTAGCCGATCTTTCTTCACTGCTACCTAACCAGCGGTCCTGGAAGGTCATTGGAATTGCCCCATTCATCGCCCGGGAGCGTTGAAACATCAGCAACAGCAATATCCTGTTCTCATTGTGCTCCTTCAGGCTGATTGGGGGCCTAAAAAACAACTAACATTGTTAGGTAGGTTAGTCTGCCCTCATATGTATTGACCCACATGACGTCCTGTTGTAAAACCATGAACATCTATGAGGATAGCTTGACACAATCTCTAACGCTCCCACTTGACTTTTATTTTGAGACTTTTGTTCTTCAAATAAAGTCAGAACTATTATCAATTTGTTTCATATGGTTCATGTGATTAAATGAATGACACGACAAGCAACATGCTCTTTCTGATCTCTCTCTTCTCCACTCTCTTGCAAGTTGCACATCCTCAAAGGCAAGTTCTTGAGAGGCATTCAGGGGGATCATTCCATCTCGGTTTTCATCCTAGCTCCATGGAAAAATTGAGATTACGGTTCAGGTTCCCACTGGTGAACTTATCACCTGAACCCCAGTCCTGGGCCTAGCTAATTAGAGTGGACGAGGAGTACAAAAGTGACATAGCAACACAGAACTCAGAGTACATTTTGTGGCATCTTCTTTAAGGCCAGGTGGCCACATCATTGACCTATTCCAGTTAAGTGTGGAAAGTATGGATGACAGCCAATGAAAAATCCCAGGCATGATGAGTGGAGGCAGTGGTGCTGAAATAGACAAAGTACATGCGCTTAAAGGTCAGCTCCGCTTAGAAAGTTAGATGCATTTCACAGCATGCCACAACGATGACAAAAAAACTGTTGAACGAGAGGAAATAACGTGAAGTGTTTTCTAGGGAATGCCAGAGGAACTTTTGGTGTTCCTATGGCATGTTGTTTCTTAGTAATAAAAGCATTTCCTCTCAAAATGTATTCCGTCTTAACATATAAAAGCACATAGTGTATAGGTTGAGCACATCTGTTTCCTATGGTTTGTATTCATACCTATGTGTTGTCTCTTTAGCAACGCATAAAGAATGATTGACGAAATGCTTAGTCTCAGAAAATATTTTCTAGGGAAACAGGGAAGTTACTTTAAGGAGAAAAATGTATATGTGATTTGAGAAATAACATTTCTCAGGTGCTAGACTTCAAATTAACATAGTAGAAGCCAGTAGTTGACAAGACTTCATTGCGTGAAATTGTGTGCAAGCCTGTATAACCAATATTTGAAATTTCTGAATCAATATCCAGTGGGGTTGACAAACTGTTTTTTGACACTGTTAAATATAAAGATTTCTTGGTAATGTTTTAATTTCAAGTCCTGTTAATTCTGTCAAGTTAATGTTTTTCACATGTCACATGAAAAATTAGACCAGGGAAAGAACTCTGTCTTTGAGAATGCATTTCTACTGCAAATAGCTAATTAATTGGAGTAAGTGATCGTATTAAGTCTGTCACATTTTCTATTAGTGGCAGGCAGTGCAAAAACTCATTATGTCATGTGATTGGCGATAAAGAAATGTGGCTTTAAATTAATTAGGCAACAACTGAAAAAAATGAAACTGATTAAATCCAAATGCAGTTGCTGTGGCATTTCAGTTGTTTTGTTAGTATCTTTTGTTGCAGATCATTAAGGCGCCTCAGGAAAAATGTCTGATAGATTTTTGTTTAATGAATGTCCAGTTGTGCCCAAATCAAATTAATTAACAATTATCAACTCATAAAAGGGGAGATTCTTGTTTATATAGCCACCCACAGTGTCGTAAGGAACACACAATTACAAACTTCCTAGCTTGTGCATTACGAGCAGAAAAGATGCTGGATATGGTGAAACAGAGAACGTAGGAATGTGTTTACATGTCAGCAGCAAAGAGTATCAAAGAAGGAACTAGATAGGAGGAAGTTTGAATGCTTCTGAATAAGACAAGCTGCCTATGAGTCAGAACAAATTCCTTGTATGTGTAAACACACATGGCAATAAACATTATTGTGATCTTATTGTGGTAATACTACTGAAATGCGCATGACCTGATTGTGGTAATACTACGGAAATACGCATAACAAGCCGTGATAAGAGAATGTGTGCCAGGAAAAATCAGAACAAGGACTGCAAAAGATGCTTCGTGTCACAATTTAATCAGTAGTTCTGCCTCACTTTTTGCTGTCAGTTAGTGAAGACGCCTTGTTTTCTGTTCACCCCATACTACCTTTTCCACTGATATTGATATACAGTAACTGTGACTTCCTATCAAATAGCACAATAAATGTATATACTCTGAATATGCGTCCGGTTCTCTTTCCTCCATGACCACATCCCCGGACTCTTTGCCTCGTCTTGTCTAATTCTCACCAGGTCCCTGTGTCTAATTAGTTAGTTTAAAAATATCTCTTCTGCTTCCCCTGTCTTGTGAATCATTGTTCCATGTTACGTTCCACTAGGTTGGCGAGGGTCTTACGTGTAGCTGTTTTTTGTTTAGTCGTCGCTACTTTTAGCGCAATTTGATTTAAAAACATGCTTCCCTGTTTAAAGTCCTCCCGCACTACACCAGGACAGACAACATGCAAAGCAGTAGGTGCTAGCTTTACGTGGGTGTTTAGCACGTCTGAAACCTGCTACAGACGATCTCCAGCACTCGTACGCCCAATCAAGAGCTTGGCAGATAAGGTCCAGCCAGGTCTTGGGGACAAACTGTCACCGCCGAGAGTACCTGTGGCTCATCCTCGAAGCCTCACGAGGTTTACCAGGTAACACGAGCAGCATGACATTGGCACAAATCCCCACAGCATCTTCATTAAGGACCCTGTCCATACTGCTTACTGGAGACTGGAGGTCGACTCAAGTCTCAGCCTTCCTATTGACCTGTGGTCCCTCTAGAGCCCTGCGAGACCCATTCAGTCCCTGGGTGTTTTAGTGGCTCCTCCCTGTCTGTCTGGCTCGATTAAGGTCCCGCACCTAATGTGAGGAGACTACATTTCTCAGATGACACTGTGCATTGAGAAGATAGATCGCAATTACACGGGGCAACCTGCCCTGTCAGGGTTTGGCTTCATTCGCTCATTCCACCACACATATCGTCACGAATCTAGCAGAAACGCAGCAGTGGGGCGACAAAAAGGTGGAATTAAAGTGGCACACCTGTCTGGAATTTGAATCGCAGCCTGAGTTAGTTTTAAGTAGAGAAGAAAATACTCTATTCAAGTCAGGCATCTGAGGAACATTATAGTTAGAGGTTTTAGGCCTACCGCAGAGCGTGATCACTGATGCAGGGAAAAAGTGGTATGAGCATTGTGTGATTTTACCCAGATTACTAACCGTTCATGTCTTACATGCTGAAGGAGTCTTTTCCTTTTCTTCAACGAGCACAAACAATCTGCAGTATATTACGTTACGGTTTTTCCATTGCCGCTTAAGTGTTCAGCAGTCAGTAACAATATAGAGCTGGCGAAATTCCTATCCACTACAATCAGAGCTGAAGAGCGGGCTAGATTGACACCACCACTATTGCAACTTTATCCCAACTTGTTTTCCCCCGTCTCGGTCTTTCGCATTCTCTGAGACATACAGATCTCCAAAAAAGCTCTTAAAGGAGATATCTTCAGTGCAGTTGCCCTTGACGTCAATCGATAAAAAATGATTTGCATGCAAACGCTTCCAGGTTGAAAACCGTGGCAGCCTGCCCGTTAAAGGACTGCATATCAACATTTTTTACTTCAATTATTTAAAAAGTATGGATTATGTAAAAAAAACATTATATTAGTGTTGTTTTTTTACATCTGGTTGGGCATTGACTTACAACACAACCTTAGAAGACCACTCTGCCGTATTTACAATAATACTCAGGGCTTACTTTAAGGAAAAAGTTGTAAAAGTGTACTAATAATAAAATCTTGTCAGTCACTGTAACCATTGTTGAATATGAGAAGTACGGGAAATAACTCTTTGAATTATTATATATACAAAAGGAATTCAGACAATCATTTTAAAACTCAGTATCAATATGATGTTAGACAAAATACAGGATGTGAAAACCCCACAAACATTAGCTGGTAATGGTCCCCTTCTAAGATGAGGTTCTTGACCCTGTCAGCATGAGGCAGGTATGAGGAGCTGGCCAAACAGACCTCATGCTGACAGACCTCATGTTGACCCTGTCAGCATGAGGTCTGTTTGGCCAGCTCCTCATACCTGCCTCCGTTGTGCCAAATCATGTTTATAGGACACACTGAAAAGCAGTCAAAGTGGCAACTTAATTATGTATAGTGAATTGAAGTCAACAAACATCCCTTGAGACAGAAGCACCATGCAAATACCTAGTGTTGCCAGGAAGGTTTCGACAGAAACCCCAATCCACCACTGAACACGTCTCCCTCCGTGTATTACTTAACACGTCACCATTCCCGAATATTAATTACTATTAAGGTAAGCATTTCTGACGTGGTTCGGTTGGTGCTCCGAGCATTGGGGAGATTGAGAGATCTTAGCGATGGCCTTCTGTTTGATCTGTCAGGCTTTGTGATCTGTATCAGACCCAGGCGACCAAGGTCATTTTAAAGGCTTTGAAGTTCAGTTCCGATAAACACTAAACACACTGTTTCAGACAGACAGACAGACAGACAGACTCTGCTGCTGTCATCCAGGGTGTTTGTGTGTTTTTTGTCCCTTTGAACTCGCACTATGCCTGTCAACTCTACCGCCAGGGACAGACTTCATAATTGCATTCCAGCCATGATGAGTACAACACACATTGTGACAGTGCCGTAATTATAATAATCAGAAATATATATAATATAATATATAATTCCTTAATAATAGGATCACACTTGGTACCCCAATAGTAAGCATTTGAGGAACCATTTTTAGCTGTCATTGGAAATCTGTCAGTCAACCAGGACAGCTAATTTAGGAAAACAGGCAAGATGAATCTGAATAACATATGAGGCTTTCCATTTAGTATAATCCACAAATAATATTTGAAAAAGATCGGATCTGATTATGTAATACTGTTAAGACCATAACATGGATGACATTTCAAACAGACATAATTAAGGTGAATAACACATTTTACCCCATCACGGGTGCTTCTACAGGGTTGTTTTGTGATATAGGGCCTTGCTGAATTCTTTCCAAAGACAAAAACTCCCACGAAGGTCAAATACAAATGCAAAATGAACGAAGGACAATTATGCCCCGACGTGCCACACAGAGTACATATTCTCAGAAAAATGCATTTTAACAAGTAATCAATACATGTGTAAATGGGTACAAATCACGTCCAGAGTAATAAATACTGGGCTAACTTATTTTGCCGGCCTAACTTTAGCATGCAAACAACAGCCCACTCACTTGGTTAAATCTTTTTTTTTTGCATTTATCCGAGGTCGCGGCAGAGATGTATTGAGTTGCCAATACATTTTCTTTTTAACAGCTGCTAAGCGTATAATCTTTATAGTTCTTAATGCATTGCATAACAGGTGGTAATTATTTAGAAGGCACCATATGGCTGTTTTAATGATTAAGCAGCATGTTATAAACAAGTGGATTTGTGAAAAACTAAGACTTCTCAGAACAACCAAACAAGCCCTGGATGTGTCAGTGAACTTGTGAGGAGACAGTGGACCTGCATGGATGATACTGGGTAATAGTAGGATGTTGAATCTGTGGCTATTATACCGTTCCTAGTACCATTTTATTTTTGCGTTTTGTGCACCACAGTTTGACAATGCCATGAAAGCCAGCACAGTTTTACAACATTAGCAAGTTAGCTAATGTGGTTTAGTTCAGTCATATGAAACTTAATGGAATTGGAATGCTGCTTATCAGTGCAGCATACATAAACCTTTCTATTGTCCACCATAAGTAAGCTAGCTACTGTTGCTATGAGCTTTCATAATGCAGACGCTCTGTCCAATTCCACAATACCAAACTCTGATTGCTTAATGGTGCGGTGCAGGTAATTGCAATGAGCAAAAATTGGAAAACATTTGAGATTTACTGTAGGTCTGGAATGATAATGGAGTTATAATCAAATATGGGATTTTGAAATTCTCATTATCCAACGCAACAATTTACGCAATACTTTGGCAAACAAAAAAACACAGCCGGAGGTAAAGCTTTCGCCCATAGTGCTTCTCTATTATGGAATGAGAGAAACCCTTTTAAGTCAATATTACCAAACGTATCTCCCTGTATACTCTCATGCATGCATGAGAGATGATAACTCAACCTGTCTTAAACCAACTGCAAAACATGTGAATTATATGATATTTTTCATCAGGAAATGTTCTTCTTATAATATAATTTTGGGTGCAGTGTTGTTTGATTATATTACTGACCTCTACTCTGCAGCAACCTACTAGCCTACCTTTTAGCCATGCCAAAATGTCTAACTAGAAACCAAATGAAAGATTAAGCAACAAAACACTGTGCAGGAGGGAAATCCATGAAGGAATTATTTTAAGGGTTTTGTGAATAAAACAACAAACCGGTAGATTCCCAGCTTACATAAAGTGAACGCGGGTAAGCCTGCTTAAAGCATGAACAAACTGTACACAGCAGCACGACGTTAAACGGTTCAAAGACGCAATAAAACAAATCACTGCAAGAGATTGAAATGTAAAATATGTTTAATTCTGACTGGAGTCACGTATAGATTATTGTCATTGTGCTGGAAACAGTCCGGCTTTCAGGAACTAAATATATGTGTGTGTTGGCAGAGTTGTGGAGAATAATCGGTGGTTCCTCCTGTTGGGTGGTTCACAAATAATGTAGCCAACGAGATCCCGAGTGCAGCTCCAAAACAATTCACCCTAGTAGATCATTTTGTTCATTTCAGATGTGTTCTTACAGTAAAACATTGTGAAATAGCGTAAGTGTTCTCTCATATGTCCAAATGTCTAAATAGTGGTTGCTCAATGTGTTTCCCATCATTTGTAAAGTGACATATGGTTGTTTTCAGTTGTAATGAAATATTTAGATGTTTGTTCATTGCCTCAAGCAAACTAGCACACGGTTTGGAGGGGTGGAGATGGAAGGTCAACAGAATTCAACAGTGTAAATTAAACATTGGATTGCAGAAACACCCAGAGATGGGAGAGATCTGCCACTTTTAAATTAGCCCCGAAGACAACTTTTGTTTCTTCCGTTTAATTTTTGTCTCTGGTGCTTTGTTTTAATTTCTAGAAACAAGATTTTTTTTAAGAAAAAGGAACTTATATATTTAATATAACGGTTTTCATTGTTACACTGGTACACTATTTCTTCCAAAACAACAGTATTATGCAACTTTTTAAAATATATTTAGATACACTACATCACATTAATTTCAAAGTATACATAAAAAAAGACTGTCCACAACCGTAGAACAGCGATAGGAAATATAGGCTGAATACAGTAGGCTTCATACCACAGCCCTGCTGTGACAACGCATTCGAGTACCATGCTACGGTCGTTCAGGATTTTACACTGATGGAGCAATCTCTAACCTTACCATCCCGTACCCCCTACGTGACGAAACAGCAGGACCTCCTTCCCCTATTACAGTGTGGCTGGATTTGACAAAACTATCTGCTCTGGCGTGGCTAGCTAGCACATCACTCTGACAGGCTCCCTGGAGCTGACATTCATGCATACACTAAAAAGCTCGAAGGGATGAAAACGACAAGGTTGAAATCAATACATGACCCATACCTTCTGCCAAAACCCCATTACTACTATGTGTGTGTGTGTGTGTGTCAATACCTGACCTTAGCCCTGAATGAGCATTGAACATTGGAACAAATCTTTAGCACCACACCATCTTGGCAAAAATTGAGTTGATAAAACACTAACATTCTTATACAGAAACATGCCAAATACCTATTTTTTAGGACACTTTTTAGCATGGCTGTGCTGTTATTTGTGTACAATGATTGACATTTAAAATGTTGGTTTATTACCAGCTATTATATGTTAATATGTTAATTAAATATTTTATTAGCGATACTTCTGCTTGTGTGATTTATTGGACTTTTTATGAAAAAAGTAAAATGTGAAGAGTGTTGAAATTATAAAGAAACAGCTGGTAAATTGCAACAGGTGAAATAAAAGGCTGGAAAAGGCTGAAGACTAATTCTGAATTGCGCAGTAAACTGAATGGTGTAAAAGTTAAATATGGGGGATTTTAAATTAGGTTTGCTGAACTAACAGTACTGTCAGGAAAGTAATGAAAAACAGGAGTGCAACATATCACCTGTTTACATGGAATTGCCACATTCTTACCTGGTTGTTGCAGTCTTTATTCTGTATCGTTCCGTGGGAACTTTCCTTAAAGTTTCCTTGTTATTTCAGCATGAACAAAAAACGATGTGCTACCAAAATAGCTAGTGAACCAGTAAGGTTGGCGGGCCGGCGAGATCATTATCATAAACCCGTAGACCACGATATTGCTCATGAATATGAATGAAGGTAAATGTAAAGATGAGCTCCTCGTCTGCCATTTCCTGCATAATCAGACACACATCCAGCGACAGCGTTCCCAGAGCTGAGGAGACAACAGGCAAGACACAAAGTCTCATCAATATCGCCAAGGAAAACTACCATTTATCTGTAGGCTCTCCAATGTGTCTGCACTGAGCGATTGCAAGCTAAACATGCTAACAGTTATACATTCACATTTGAGTTATTTAGCAGACACTTACTTAGAGCAACTTACATTTAAAGAAGGGAAACAGGTAAACGCAGGTCGTACATGTTAAATGGCGGTGATTCTTTTTCCAATGTGTAATATGAAAGGCATGACAGCTGTACGTTTCCTTCCTTTAACTGTCCTTCAACTAACTGGGCAGATTATAGTTCTGTCAACAAGTTGATATGTCCATCAAGAAAGAGAGTTTGCAGTCGAAGGTAAAAGCTTTGCTCGAACCTTTAACTCCGGTGAACAGGCACTATGTTGTTCATCAAGCGATCTTTCCTCAGGTGGCAGCAGTCAGCCCAATGTCCCTCTGTACCTCCTCTATAATTTTCTCTCTGTTTTTCAATCTGTTTTTCTCTGACCCAACACCAGCATACGTTCACTCCGTTTTAAACTTCGTCTTCAATTGCAATTTCACTGACGTGTGCCCCCTTCGAAATCACATTTCATACTCCAATTACGTTTCGCAATCTCATCCAATTACACTTGCAAACCAATAGATTGTACATTGACAACTGCAGCCTATTATAGTAGCTGTAAACTCACCGGCTCCTTAAAAGGTTCAAGCATTTACAGATTAAGGTTAGAGGCAAAATAATATCTCTAGGATCATCAGAAAACACCCAGTTGTATTGATTTGCCTACAATCAGACATAGATGGATAAAGATACAGATGGCTACACTACTGTGTGACATTTCTCACCACAGTCTTTTTTAGAAGTATGTGGTTTGGTTATAATTTGACTTTGTAAGGCGTAAAATACTCAGTGGTCCCGTTGGAAACATTTATTGTAAATTAGTAAGTAAGTAAGGTGGTTATAGGTTGTTAAGAGTGTGTCTAAGCGCTCTCTTATTTATCTCTTATTTCATCATGTCAACATACATTTGTTCCCATAACCAGCCCCTTTGGCTGCACACATTTCCAAAAGGACAGGATGAATATTTAATGATTTCATGTTTTATGTACCTGCTCCTGTCTTTTCACATGATGTCCTAGCAGGCAACAGTGATTACCTTTCATGACAACGATAGTTACTAAAGTGTACCAAATCACTACACCGTGGATGACAGAATGCTGGTGTTTCAGGACATCTTTTGACAATGTACAAATGCCTGTATCCATTGTGATATTGTCCCAATTCTCTGTGAACTTCCCATTGTTTCCGTATAGTTAAGTTTGACTTCCCATCGTTTTTTCCTTGAGAATCGTTTGCCACTATGTTTAGTAGCTTCTAGGTATGATTTTGGTATTATTTTTCTTATCAGTGAGCGTAAATTGTCTGCACTCCTATCAGCGAAGACATCTCGTAGAGTCGTGGAGGATTTCTTCAATCCTGTCTCCTTGGTCCTTTTAGGCTTTCCATTATTCCAACTCCTTTCTGGTCCTTTAACCATCCTCTCCTGGGACCAAGAAGGCGAGCAATCTCTTATCCGTTTTCAAACACTGTTTTTCTCCCTACACGGCCAAATGATTGGTACAATGACATGTACAAAAAGCGGTGTGATAGAGATTTGACTGTGGTGTTCTCAATTTGTAAACCCAAGTAGCATAATGACAACCGGGCTCTCAAAGTCCCTCAGCCCCTTTGGGGAATCTAGCAGGCAACAGCCAATTTCCCTATTCAGGAGCAATATCTTACTTGTCAACAGGGCTGTGTGCTATTCTTAGTTAATAGGCACAATTCGGTTTCTTGCTAGGTGAAGCTAGTGTTGCTGTCAATGCCAGAATCCAGTCAGTTAATGCAGTCACAGATAGCATTCTGGTTTACGTTCCATTACAGGACCGACTTTCGACACTCATTAAGAGTAGACGAAAAGGTACAGCCATCAAATCACCTCTGCCAGGTGTTTCACTTTAATCTATTTTAAAAACCTACGAATATGTGTAACATCATACCACATTTACGATCAATGGAACGGCACCAACTCCATGACAGACGGATACATTTTGACAAGGTGTGTGCGACCAGAAGCTGGCAAAAAAAAATACACAGGAAGGATTTCAGCCACTTTGAATGGGGCTAGTCTTCGAGTTAGTTGGACACAATCACTACGATTAACGCAATGTTAATTCTTTTTGTATACATACAGTTAAACCAGGACCAGAATTGTTCAAACTATAAAAAAAACGAAATACAGGAGTTCTAGATGTGGTCCAATTGTCATGAATACAGGAGTTCTAGATGTGGTCCAACTGTCATGAATACAGGAGTTCTAGATGTGGTCCAACTGTCACGAATACAGGAGTTCTAGATGTGGTCCAACTGTCACGAATACAGGAGTTCTAGATGTGGTCCAATTGTCATGAATACAGGAGTTCTAGATGTGGTCCAATTGTCACGAATACAGGAGTTCTAGATGTGGTCCAATTGTCACGAATACAGGAGTTCTAGATGTGGTCCAATTGTCATGAATACAGGAGTTCTAGAGGAACTCCGGGGTAGAGTGGTTGTTTTCATGGCTAATAGAGTGATGATTATGTTTCTACATGGAGTATGCACATGTAAACAACATATCCCATCGCAAAACATAAATCCTAAAAACTGAGGGCTAAACAAATCTAAACAATTCTGGGTTCAAGAAAATAAATCTCCAAATAATGTTAATGATATAAGACAAATCTCACCTTAAGAGAACTTGGACGGAGGTTATTTCTAAACTGGTGACTAATAGGTTAAATGTTTTTTTAATCCTTCTGAGGTCACCACAGAAACAAGAGAGTCACATTTGCATACTTTTGTTATAGTGACTACACTCTGGTTCTCTTTTTATGGATGCTTGTGAAGGAAAAGCTGTATCAAACTCACATTCTCTCTGCAGAAAAGAGATTAGAACGCCCTCATTTGTCAGCTTTATCACATACAGTACAGCATCTTTAGTCCCCGCGGGTGTTAGAGCACTGGGGGTTCTTTCAACAACAAAATGCAAACTAGTCGTACATTTTAAAATATGGATTTCACTACCATCAAACAGATTAAAAGTGGAATATGCTCTTAAGGCTAAGGCATTTATGCTATTGGAGGAATTTAACATTGTTTTAAGTGAACAAAAGTCCAGATTAAAAGTGATCCAATGTCTCCGCTTACATTCCTCACTGGCAGGATCATTTTGTTCAGCATATTTTGATATAGATCACATATTGTATATTTACTATTGTGTTTGCACTGTTAGATTTGGTTAAAAGGATTTGGAAATGGACATTGGCGCAGTAGAAGACAGCCGCCGTGTCAGACGAGTCCCGTTTTCTTTTACGTCACATGGACAGGCGTTTACATGTACGTTGCTTACCTGGGCATTTTAAATGGTAAATGGTAAATGCTGCGCTTTTATATAGCGCTTTTATCCAAAGCGCTTTACAGATCCTGCATCACATTCACCCATTCATTCACTCATTCATACACTCATTCATACACTGACGACCGCGTCTACCATGCAAGGCGACTGCAGGCTCGCCAGGAGCAGCTGGGGTTAGGTGTCTTGCTCAAGGACACCTCGACAATTTCCCAGGAGGAACCGGGAACCACCAACCGACTCAACCCACCGAGCCACTGCCGCCCCTTTTTTTTTTATTGGTGTTCCTGATGGCAGTGCCATCTTTCAGCAAGATAATGTGCCCTGCCACACAGCACACGATTTTTGGTAATGGTTTGAACATGATGGAAAGTTCAAGTTGTTGGTTGCCCTGGCCTCCAAATTCTCCAGATCTCAATCCAATCAATCTGTGGGATGTGCTAGACCAACCAGTCTGATCCATGGCGGCTCAACCGCAAATTACAGGACTCGTATCTGCTGCTAATGTCTTGGTGTCAGATACCGCAGGACACCTTCAGTGTCTATATGGATATGTCTAGACAATCGTTTTGACACAGTATTTGCCATTCTTCTGTGCAAAAAGCTCCGTCAAGTTGTATTTGTGAACAACAAACATCTCCACAAATTGGATCGAAATCCGGCCTTTGACTGGTCCACTCCAGGACACTGATGTTTTTGTTTGTAAACAACCGCAGTGTGGCTTTGGCTGAACATTTGGGGTCATCGTTCTGCTGGAGTCATTTTCCAAGTCCCAGATCTGTTTTAGATGCGAGCATGTTTTCTTCCAGGATTTCTCTGTATTTCGCTGAATCCATCTTCTGAAGCTTGACACGCCATGCGTCACGGTAGGAAATGCCAGAGATAGCATTAAATGGCGACGCCAAGACAATCAGGCCATGAAATCTTCTTGCACTTGGTCTCAATATGGCCCACATACCTTTTGGTAAACTCTTGATAAAATTTTAGTTCTCCAAAAATGACTTTCTTTTTGTCACTGTCCCATGATGGTGGTCACTATGGTTTCAGTAGTGTTCATACATCATACAGATTAGCTCTAAAAGCTCCTTTATCGTAATAATGTATGTAGATCGCTTAATAGAAAGTTTTAGGTTTTAGTCCCAACCCCTAATATGGGTTGGTGCTAAAACAGGTATTTATTCACTTTCATCTAGAAGATCAGGGCTTGAATTTTTCACAATGGTGGCCCAAAATGTCACCAATTTCTTTAAGCTAGGGAGTGGGTGAATATTTCAGACTAGACTTTGAAGCAAGCATCTTTCTTTTTTAATGTTTCAAGATTTCAGACTTCAATCAGAGCCTGAAGTTAAAGCATGTGCCACCTTAAAGGGCAACCTGTAACTGTTTATAACCACAGGCAAGTTTAAATCGACAAAGGGTTATTTCACACTTGACCAGTACCAGTGGCAATGGGGGTGGCATTTAGGGCATGTGTCACCTACGTGCTATACAGTCAGTATAGGTGGAAATATGTAAATGATGGTTTACAGTCACTGCAATACACCCCCCCCCCGCATTCCCCTATGAAAAACAAGTGGCATTGGTCATGACTGACTTAAGCCTGTTTTATGCTTCTGCGTCCAATCGACGGCGTACCCTCTCCGACCCCTCTGCGTCTACGCGAACCCCTCTCCGACCCCTACGCCGTAGCTCGACGTGCACCTCCAAAAAATTGTAACTACGCGTCGAGACGACGCAGACCACAAGGGCTGTGATTGGTCAGATTATACATCTGGATGTGAAATGCAACGCAACCCGACGCAGAACCATAAAACGGCCACGACGCCGTAGGAGTGACGGTGTAGCTTTGCCGTGGAGTTGACGCAGAAGCATAATGAGGCCTTTCGACCAATCATCACTAAGATCAGCTAGATTAGCTCAATGGCGCTTCAATTCCTAAGAGGAAGGTAGATGGTTCATAGAAGATCGGCTGATTACTCCAATTAGGAGCAGTACTGGCAACATAATCAGTGTCCCACCCATGGGCTGGGAGGAAAAAAGCAACATGCATTATTACTGGCTCTGGCAGGAACTGTGTCTGGAACAGTCGTTCCCTAGTCCTGGGTTCAATGTAGGGACAGCCACAGAAACCTCAGTCAAACTAAAGGCCTTTACCCTCTGCCTGGAGACATGGACGTGGATTAAGCAGACAAAGAGCCCAGCAGAGGGGGCCAATGACGGATTAAAAAGCTGCAGTAAAACCCCACCAATGACGGGGGCATGGCACAGTTGGCCATGAATTGTGCAAAATAAAATGGCCAGAACATCAGAAGCACATTAACACTATTATACAAGTTAGCTGAACATAGCAAAAATAATAACCAGAAGCCTTGTTAGATCCTGCTCAGTACGTACTATACACCTCAGGTCTTATTAGTTTAAAACGTACACGATCTGCAAGATCTGGATGAGGGATGCATTTCAGAGGAAAGCACAGGATAAATGATGCTTCGGACATTCCCCTGAAACCTAATTGTGTGAATTAAGTCAGACAGAGCTTTAATTCGCTAGCTAGTCCTTAAATGCAAAGGAAATGGCCATTGGGTTGATAGACAATATTTTTGTGGTAAAATGAAAAGTTCCAAAGCGAACATGCAATAAAATGTGGCTATATATATATATATATATATATATATATATATATATGTATTACAATATATATATATATATATTATTAATGCATATAGGAAACCCTGAGAGGCCAATATAATGCAGGTATATCCTTAGTCATTCAGCCACCGCGGAGTTAAAAAAACAACAAACAAGTAATTATTTGTACCCTTACTTTCTAAATCAAGTGTTAGAGCAACCTTTGATTTCAGTCACCAGAATGAATAGGCCACAGTAAGTGGTGATCTACAGTACAGTGTAGTGATGATTGGGCCAGTCGCAGACAGGGTTATTGCAGTCTCACGGTTTATTGTACAATTAACTCCCTCCAGTCCACTTGATAGTGCTTTTCTCAGGCCAAGTGCAGAGTTTTTAATTTTAAGGGGAGCAGCTCACTCTTATTATTTCTTGTGTAAGAACAGTTTTTGAATCCTATTTGCAAAGTTAGTTTCATGCGACAGCACAGACTCGTATAAAGGGCTGCAGCTTTCTTAAGTGACATTTAGTATTAGTATTCAGGTGTCACATAATATTCATTTTTTCTAAATCTCGAAAGGTCCTTGACCTCAAGAACCACACTGCCGGTCAAAAAGCCTTTTATTTTTTGCAATGGAAACATGTCACCGCTTCTTTGCAGTTTACTAATGTTTTGCCTGTGTGCCCCTGGCAGCAACTCATAAGTGAGAAGGATAGCAGCTGCTTTATAATCTAAACTTTGATCAGGAGCTAAAGTGGCTTACACGTTCTGTGTTCTCCCACTAGAACACTTCGGAGGAGCTGTGCAGGATTTCAAGCAGCTGTTTTAGAGTGATGGCAATCCGATCAAAGAGTAAAATATACTACTACAAACACTTCATTCAAGCCAGCAACTGCCGCCAAGGTCGTACTCCGTTGTAGATGTAGGACGGCTTGCCTTAATTTAAAGGTCTTTTAGTTCACCGTCTCTTATTTGAATGTCAGGCACGTGTTCATGTTTGCTTGTTATGGTCTTATTTGTCTCGTAGCATTTTTTTCTTTTTAGTGTGTTCATCTTCTACTCTATTTTCAGTTGCTCCTCTGCTCACATTTTATTTTCCCTTGTTCTCAAATGTAACTTTTTTCTTTAGTTCCAACTCTGTGTTGCGTCTCTTTAATAGCAAGTTAATCTTTTGGCCTCTCTTTGGAAGTGTTTCCCTCTCCACCAGCAGCACTGAGGAATTCTTTGTATATTGCTTCACATTCACTGGATGCAAACATGCTTTGAAATGATAATTAGTACCTTCATAAAGCATTTCTCAACATGTGTTTTCCAGAAATGCTCCAAAGTTAAACCAAAACAAACGTCGTAATATTTTTCTTTTTACAGCAACTGGTGTTAATATAACTTTCTAAATACGATTTTCCAATTACCAAACCAAACTACACTAGTTGTTAGTCAAAGAAACTCTACCAGACTAAAGTTGCTTATGTGAAGACAAAGATAGCACAATAGTGTATATGAGTAGGAGATTAGTTACAATACAAGACTGGTAATTTACTTGTGTATAGTGGTGTACAGATTGCATAAACCTGTGTTAATACCAAGAACTCAAGGCTAGCTGTAAATAAAACTCTGGAATTTGCAATGCAGAATCTTTTTATTAGTGTCTGTCTACTTCATTTTATGTAAATGACCACATGCCATTTCCAACACAAACGAAACTTTGACTGGACCACTACAGGACATCAGGACTTTGACTGGACCACTACAGAACATCAGTTATAATGGCCAATAGAAAATACTTAGTTAATGCTTTACAAGCCGTTCACAAACCCATTATGAATTCTATCAATGTGTGTAATCAGGTGTGTGTGTGTTTTCAGTTGCTCGCTTCTGCTATTGAAGTCTGGATCAAAGCAGACAAAGCATTCTATTTTTATAAATTTCTTAAAGATTTTATAATACAGAGAAACCCTTTGACTCAGAACCGGTCATCGTTCCATGGTTCCGAATTGTTCCAGCCAATGTAGCGATATCAATATAAAAAAGTAAAAAATACACTCAGTTCATGTTTTAGTATTGAGGACGTGTCAGTTATGCTACTTGAAACACAGCAAGCTTTTCCACAGCTTCCAAAAAAAAACATTACATTCTCATAGAAAATTTCCTAGGGCAGGCTACATATTTCCGGGGCTAAAACGATGTGTCCCTTATACTGTGTACTTGTGATGTATCACATGTCCTTTTAATCTATGTCAAATAATCGCCCGTCTGACCATCTCGTACACTTGCTGCTTTTAAACAAAAAGTCGAGAGAAACTGTCTTGTTTCCGCTTAGTGATGCGTGACATGACAACAAATTGAAAAGAAAAAGAAAAGTGGGTCTTTAATTTAGTGTGAAAGTTCTAGACCAAGGTGCGCCAGTAGGACTTGGACCCGGAAGTGCACATTCTCTATCTTGAGGTCTCTCCACTTTTCCTCCCCAAATCCCACCTCGTTGATCCTCTCCTCAAACGGGAGCAGGAATGAGGGGTGACTAGTCCAGGTACAACCATCTCCCTCACAGCGTCTCAACCACAACTTCAACCTTACTTGACTCACAACTGAGTGACTCCATAATGGACACAGGCTGCCGGCAAAATGGCAGAAAGAAGCTGGAACAGATCTAATAGACCTGTCACCAGGGCCACATATTAAAATAGGGTCTAATTAGTTCCTGGGTTTATAATCATGTAACATTGTTCAGAATGATTTGCCGAACATTCTCCATAACTAATTATGTCTCACTGTGAGGTTCCGCAAATTGGCTTTTGAACACTGTACGTTTTTTTCCAAGAATGTGGTGGAGTTCATATATTAAATGACACCACTTTAGGGATTTAAGGGGATAATATCCACAGCCTTCGCTGAGGTGCAGTAGTAATGTTGTTCATAGCTGGTCTTAATGTGTCATTTGTCAGGGTTTTGTGCAAATCCTGATTGTGCCTACCTGTGTTACTGCGTAAACATATTAAAATATAGGTTGTTATCTAATTGTTATCGGATCTCGGTGAGCACTTCCAAAAGGTAGTTAAGCTTTCATGTCAGTTACAAGTTTAGGCTGATAAGCAAAGTGAAAACAAAATATGGGACCAGGCAATTTGGTAGAAATCAGAAATCAGAAATCAGCTTACAGGAAATCCCACTTCACGAATAAAAAAAGCTTCTTTCATCAACACACACAGAGTAATTTATAACACAAATGATGATTTCTGGTGGCTAATGTAATGTGGTAAGTCAGGTTCTCTGTACATTCTCCGCTCAAGTGACACTTAATTTGCTTTGTGGACGTCATGTGGAAAGGAGGAACCTATCCTTCTATGGAAAACATCTGAACAGCTGCATATCTTTCTCCAGTAGCAATCATATGTTCTTGTTTTCACATTATCTTTTCCTAACAATTTTTTGTCACGTCTTGGCTTTGAAATTGCGCTCACCGGCCACTTCATTAGGTACACCTTTTGAAGATCACGCAAATATCTAATCTGCCAATTACACGGCAGCAACCCAATACATTTTGGCATGCATGCATGGTCAAGACGATCTGCAGAAGTTCAAAAGACTCCTGGTGGTTGTTTGGGAGCTGGTGGTTGTAATTTTGGCGGCCACCCAAATCACAACATCCTCCTCCTCCTCCTCCGTCTTGACTGCTTCGTCTTTTGTTCTGCTACTGAATTTCACCGCAAGCTATACTCCCTGTGAGCACTTGTATGCTTCCCAAAGGAAGGCAGGTTGGTAGAGGCGAGGATGGCCCAGCTGGTAGTGTAGCTGCCGAATCTTCCAAAAAGGTACCAGCTGTTGCTGTTGTGGGCGTTGGAGTGACGCTGATTTGTGGGATGTGGTCTCGTTTCCGCCACAGCCGGTAAAATTACTTCTATTGTAACTGTTTTATATATATATTGAGTTCAGCTACGATTAGTGGGGCTATAGTGGGGCTATAGTGGGGCTGTATTAGGGCTAGTGGGGGCTTCTACTGGGGCTATATTAGGGCTACAGTGGGGCTCCTACTGGGGCTATAGTGGGGCTTCTACTAGGGCTATAGTGGGGCTATAGTGGGGCTTCTACAGGGGCTATGGTGGGGCTCCTACTGGGGCTATAGTGGGGCTTCTACAGGGGCTATAGTGGGGCTATAATAGGGCTATAGTGGGGCTTCTACAAGGGCTATAGTGGGGCTTCTACTGGGGCTATAGTGGGGCTTCTACTGGGGCTATAGTGGGGCTTCTACAGGGGCTATAGTGGGGGTGCATTAGGGCTATAGTGGGGCTATATTAGGGCTACAGTGGGGCTTCTACTGGGGCTATAGTGGGGCTTCTACTGAGGCAATAGTGGGGGTGCATTAGGGCTATAGTGGGGCTATATTAGGGCTACAGTGGGGGGCTTCTACTGGGGCTATAGGGCTATGGGGCTTCTACTGAGGCAATAGTGGGGGTGCATTAGGGCTATATTAGGGCTGGGGCTATATTAGGGCTACAGTGGGGGGTGCATTCTACTGGGGCTTCTACTGGGGCTATAGTGGGGGTGCATTAGGGCTATAGTGGGGCTATATTAGGGCTACAGTGGGGATTCTACTGGGGCTTCTACTGGGGCTATAGTGGGGGTGCATTAGGGCTATAGTGGGGCTATATTAGGGCTACAGTGGGGATTCTACTGGGGCTTCTACTGGGGCTATAGTGGGGGTGCATTAGGGCTATAGTGGGGCTATATTAGGGCTACAGTGGGGATTCTACTGGGGCTTCTACTGGGGCTATAGTGGGGGTGCATTAGGGCTATAGTGGGGCTATATTAGGGCTACAGTGGGGCTTCTACTGGGGCTTCTACTGGGGCTATAGTGGGGGGGCATTAGGGCTTCTAGTGGGGCTATATTAGGGCTACAGTGGGGCTATTCTACTGGGGCTTCTACTGGGGCTATAGTGGGGGTGCATTAGGGCTATAGTGGGGCTATATTAGGGCTACAGTGGGGCTTCTACTGGGGCTTCTACTGGGGCTATAGTGGGGGTGCATTAGGGCTATAGTGGGGCTATATTAGGGCTACAGTGGGGCTTCTACTATAGGGGGGTGCATTAGGGCTATAGTGGGGCTATAGTGGGGGGGCTATATTAGGGCTACAGTGGGGCTTCTACTGGGGCTATAGTGGGGGTGCATTAGGGCTATTAGGGGGCATTAGGGCTATAGGGCTGGGGCTATATTAGGGGGGTGCTTAGGGCAGTGGGGCTATATTAGGGCTACAGTGGGGCTTCTACTGGGGCTTCTACTGGGGCTATAGTGGGGGTGCATTAGGGCTATAGTGGGGCTATATTAGGGCTACAGTGGGGCTTCTACTGGGGCTGGGGCTTTCTAGGGCTGGGGCTTCTACTGGGGCTATAGTGGGGGTGCATTAGGGCTATAGTGGGGCTTCTACTGGGGCTATTAGGGCTATAGTGGGGCTATTAGGGCTACAGTGGGGATTCTACTGGGGCTTCTACTGGGGCTATAGTGGGGGCATTAGGGCATTAGGGCTATAGTGGGGCTATATTAGGGCTACAGTGGGGATTCTACTGGGGCTTCTACTGGGGCTATAGTGGGGGTGCATTAGGGCTATAGTGGGGCTATAGTGAACACCACCACCAGCTAGGGCAGACATCCCTATTGTGTGTCATGGTACTGGTACCTAGGGACTGATCAGCCACTATTGTTCAGAGACACTCCAGCGAGCAAAGCCTTTTGTCGTACGGGGGTCATAACAGATGTGTCCGTGTTGGACTCAGTTAGAGGAGAGTGTTCGGTGACACAAAGCGTGCAGCACAATACCTGAAGAGCTCCTGCCGATGTTTGTTGTGGCATTTCCAACCCACACTGTGAAAACAGGACTGTGGTAGGGACTGTCAATAGGATAAGAGTGGGGGCCCGTTCCCTCTACTTGATAATGGTTGCAAGCTCCCTGTTAACATAGATCTACGAGCACCTCTTAAAAACACCTTGTCTGGAATGCCACCAATTGCCGAGGACGTAACTCGCTAAAATTGAGGCTTTTCACACAATCTCTGGGGTCCAGTTTGGCTCCCAGGCGCCAGTTTTACAAAAGACGGGCCAAAATTCCAGAAAGCATCTTTATTCTAAAACAATAGGACGTGGTTTCAAATGAATTCTCTGAAGCTTGTGTGAATAACACGGAGAGTAAAATCCAACACTTCCCCAGGCTACAGAGTTCTGCTCTCACCACACAATGACTTGAAAGAGCTTAGGTGTGATTCAGGGTTGGACGGAATCATCATTGGAGAAGTCATCGCGGCCATTTCTCTAATATAACAGCTCAGCTAGCATGTGCTGCTAAGTGCTCGCTAATAAGAAATGGCAATCAGTGTCAATGCGACAGGCCACATAATTACACATTTTCAATCAGTATTGGCACAATGAAAAGAGCACAATAGGGATCCCAGCAGGCATCTTTTGATTGTGCCAATATTGACTTTTTTAAATAATGACAGCCACCTATAAGTGGCCAGGCCCATATCTGCTCAAAAGAACACCAAGGTTACCCGTTTTCTCAGGTTTTTCTAATGAAAGTGGTAAAAAATATATTTTTAAATGCCAGCCACGATCATGGTTTAATAAAATCTCTGTTTTTGGTTAAGGCGATTGCAAACATTAAATTGAATTGATTTTGTAATTAGACTGGTAATACAAGATTTTAAAATAATTTATCTGCTGAGTAAAATGTATTAATTACATACATCGGCTGTTTAAAAAACATTTAAGTTAACCAGTCATACATTTGTTTCTAATATTTTTAAATCCAGGGGTGACCAGAGAGAGAGACGGCCAGTTGGCACAGAGGGTAAACCATCACCACCTTACACAGGGATTAATGCCAAATTGATGGGGTCGTTCAATATGTCTCCATTTTTATATATTACCTTTTCAACGTTTACCTTGGGAGCATTTTGTATCGATTCAAGTGCGCTAAGAGCAGAAGTTGTTCCTCTGGGCTTTAAATATTAAATTGGGATAAAAATCTAAAAATCATTATAGATCACGAGTTTTCAAGAGATCATGTATTCCACTGACATGCATAAAAATATTATAATATTACATAATTGCTCATGAATACAGTATTGCTGAGTCCTGGCTAGATATGGCCTTGTGAGTGGACTGCCGCTGTGGCCTTGCCAGCATCTTTCATCACACCAAGGACAGGTTGCCAGGGGTCTTGCATCCCCTGACAACCACATTTAGGAGGATAACTGACAGAAAGTTTGCTGAAAACAGGTCAAACAAAAAAAACACGGTAGCAGCACGATTTTATTACATTTAATGTTGCTCACCAAGCCTCGCTGCAAAACAGAATTGAGAATAAGTTACGCTTTCGCCTAGCATTGCAGAAGAACTACAGCCCAGGAGCATGCATTGGATGTGCTTGTAAAACGATTCTGGTGCCAGCTCTACGAAATCAACAATGGTTTTGTGATTCTTCCGTTTTGTCATGCCATGTAATAACTCCACC